>OX381720.1:35255361-36455361 GCA_947462335.1 Harmothoe impar
TCTAGACTTCACAAATGCATCAAGAAGATGTGCATAATCTTACATTTCCTTTATATATCAATTCAAATACATGTATAACTACTTTTAAGTTAGATGTCTAATATATAACGCTGTCCCTGCGCTGAACTATGTGGAGATGATTATAAGTTTTAGGCCCGACGTAATACAATATTATCACAATATATCACAAGATTAATTATGTCAGTACAATTAAATAGCATAGGAGGATTATACTTAACACCCCCAATCTATTACAAAATGCTATCCGATATACCACTATATTAATACAGAGAGTTTGTGGCATACAGTCTGGAGGGGTATCCCTAAGGGCAGCATATGTACACACATTAATTCTGTAGCTGACTTGTAAGTTGTGTTGAGGACCATTGGGGCTTGGTGATATATTCAGTTTGGTTTGTATATGTGTATTTAGTGTGGGGTATACAAGGGTTGGGGGTTGGAATGGGTAGGGTGTGCTAGTCCCTAGGGTGGCCGTGGGAATTCCTCCAGGGTCCCATCACCTACTCACCAGCCTTAATGACAAAGCGGGTGCATGGTTCATTAGGCACTAGAGAGGGGATCCATACATCAGTATTATTGGAACTGTAACCATACAAGGCCTACATCTCCTATACAATGGACTTAGTAATGCCGAAGCCTTAACGCCAGACAGCCATAATCATGTCCCCATAGTCTAGCATCGCCTGCAGCTGTCCCTGAAACGATTTAACAGCTTAAATAAATGGCGTCGATGACAAAAATTGTTCCATTGAAATTTGCAATTTTCTTTAGGATATTCTGATTGGTCACAGAGCAGGCTTGTTGCTGCTAATACATATCTACTGTCTCCAATGCAGGAACCACCATTTAGTGGGCATTACTATCAAATGGCGAACAAGATGACAGCCATTCACAATCCCTCGCTGGTCTGCGAGGCTTATTAATTATGTTCCTCGCTGCTATGTCGGTCACTTAACACAAATGCCCGTCATGCATTCCATGTAGTTCCATAGAAGTAAGTATTAGCACCCCATCAAAAGGTCACACATACAATCCTCATATGTAACAGTTATGACATTATTTTTACGAAGAGCTACCTTTTTCATACTACGACTCCTACTTCCGACTCATATCACAAATTGCGTGAGGTATGCTTCACTGCTCATACACTCTAGTGTATATTCCCGTAATACATTGAAGCCGTCTACACCCCTGCTCGATCCACTAAACTACTGTCTACATACTAATATTCTTCATGATTATAGCATGAACCATCAACTTACTTCACGCTAACCCTACAGGCCTAGCTAGAACTATCAAAAATGAAAACGTGCCTGCAATTTTTCATTTAAAACTATACTCAGCACCCTCAGAAAAGTGAGCGTCACTGTCGCCAAAGCACCCTCACCGGAAAGTCAGGCACTGCCTGGCTTTCAGGTGAGGGTGCTTTTGGCGACAGTGACGCTGCTCGGCTTTCAGATGAAAGTGCTTTCAGCGACAGTGACGCTCACTTTTCTGAGGGTTTGTAATATGAGTTCTTAGCGTAGGCTGATGTGCTATTTTCACCAGGTGTCTGCGGAGCACGACCAGCTGGATACCTCTTGACTATTAGTTGATACACCGCACATATCGGAATGACCTATTCATACATAATATGCACCAAACAATAAGTCACGTGTAGCCGGAAGGTATACTATTAAACCACTCATTGCAGAGGTTCTGGAGACAACAAAACAAAGACTTGTTCTTGTAGCATGAATGATAATATGGCTTTTCTTGTATTCATTTAATTGCTACAGGGAATTTCTAGCCTATGGAAAAGCGGCAATGTATACATATGCAGACGTTTTAGTCAGTCAGACGTTATCTCCAGTATTTTCGGTGAGCAGACATGCTGCTTATGAGCAGAACATTCAAAAGAAGTAAAAAAGAACACATTTTTCTTTGTAATAACCATTCCTATTCATTTCAATTAGCATTATGTGGCTGCACGATGGGACCCAGGTTCTATTTATGACGAAGTAAGATAGAGATTCAAGTATTTCCGACTATATGAATCATGGTTTGATTGTATGACTTGTTGTTTGACCTTAGGGTCTTGGGTTCTCATCTAACTCACCTCATACTAATGGATCTAATCTGATTGATTCAAAATTCATCTTTTTCAGGATCAGATCTAAGGGTAGCTTTTTTGTGAAAGCATCTCTAGAATACCTATATACATATCATTCAGCAGCTCAGCTACATTCCCATCTCTTACACACTAGAAGATACGACCAACTCTATTCATATATTTCTCATTCACAAAGATCCTTGAATGTGTTCCTTAACCTCGTGTAGACAGCAGTTTTATGCATTCCTCTCAATTCCTCTATGTCTTGTAAAAGCTTATCTGTCAGTAGTCCCATTACAACTGCATTCTGAATGATATCTATTAGGTATCCTCTGGAGACCAGGCTAATACCTCATGAGAAAGATGCTTCGAGATGCCTTAGAACTCGGGCAAAGTTGGCTATGGGGGACAGAGCTCAAATAAATCCGTCTTCATTTACCTCAATAAAAGGCCCTAGCCATCTAACAGCAGTAGTCTCCTTTCCTTTCTTATTTGACAGCGTCAGTGCTACACCGACTCATTTTATTGCGGGTTTCTTCTTTCTTTTGGCCCCAACTCAATCAAAACCACCAACAAACGGAAATGAGCTGTCAGTGTTAATTTAACTTTTCATGTTTTGTCAAATCAATTATTATTTTCTAATGGATGCTATTAATCTTTACACTTTGCCAGTATTCTTAAGTCATTCAGTGATGAATTGCAATTGATTCAAGGTTTCTATCAGTCCTGTTTGATAGATCCTAGTTGTCATAGAAATAAAAGAAGTATAAAAAAATGAAAGACTCTGACCAGATCATGACTATGTGAAAAGGGATGAACCTCAGTTTGAATTAGTTCCATGCACTCTAAGACACTAAATAACAGTTGGGAAAGAAGACTTTTTCCCCATGGTACAGGATACATGATGCTCCTCCTGTAAGGAAAAAAGCCACCAAAAATTGACCCAAGAACACTTCCTTCCTCCGGCTAACACCCTAGATCATACAGACAGGCATTTACTGAATGCCTTCATCAATGGGATGGATATTAAATCACAATTCCTCATCCAAGTAAGGCTAGGGATTAACTGGATACTTTAATCAATTTAGAATGGACCATCCATTAGCAGCTAGTTTTATAACTTTACTACTGATAATACTCCAGGTGAAACTGCATAATAAATATCTCTGCTTTAACAGAGAATGTCCCCAGAGATGATAGATTCTGTTCTGGTACTTTGAATATAACTAGCATCTACAGTACTTGTTAGCTGTTTATGTAACGGCTAGTTTATACTATATATATAGCCTTTGTATTGTGTCCTGTAATTCCCAAACTCATCAGGAATATAAGGTTTTACAGAATTGGCATGAAATGACTAATGTGCTCTATCTGATTTCCACAGCTATTTATACATAAGAAAAACAGATTATCATAACACAATGCATATAGCTGATTGTCATAGATCAATCATCTACATGTTCGGTTTGAGTTTTTCAAATATCTAAAAACGAGGAGGGCTGCAATAATGCAGTTCTCATATCAGCAAGCTATAATGATGTTCAGATGTACCATTAAGTCTGTCTATATACCAAGCCTATGCACACGCAGAGAGTTGACTTTAGTTTGAGCTTTTATAGTCTGGGTTGAACATTTGTGTATAGTGGTCTATAATTGTGGTAGGTGCTGCACAAAAGCTGATAGGGCGTCTGGGCGTGCTATCCCAACTCTGCTAATAATTAGCTTTGAACACATCTGGCTTATAGGCTTGGTGAGAACTAGAGATAGTGAGCCGGACCAGCATAGCAGAGAATGCAAATTATGATAAATCATATTAGTATACTGTTTCTGTGTGTCTGTGTTTTACTACAGTTTAAAAGTTTGGTGGCTGCGAGAGCTAGCACAGCAATCAAGATAAAGATAAGCTTTTACACCTATCTGTATCTCAATGAACTTCGTATTTACAATATGAGCACAGCAGCGTTTATACTCCTATGAAGCTGGTGAGGATTTAACATAAATAATTTTAACGTTGAGTGTATACTAGATTATATCTAGTTGGAATATATTGCAGGGTCTATGATTTTAAGAGTCCATGATTATTATGGCTCCAATGACTTAGTGCTATATATAACCAGAATGTGTGCTAGCTGGTACGTGTTCAGAATTATATCAATTTGTATCCAGTGTAGTCTCTCTAGGAGGGAGAGCTATTAAAAGATCCAAGAAGTGCAAACAATAATAGGCACACACAGACCACAATCTTCCTACCAGGCTATGCTTTTTCTGTTTCAATGTCAATATTTTGTATTCCAACAAGTGCCACAATGATTTTGCTCTGTGCTGAATACGAATCGACCACCAGTACAATTTGAACTTTCAATATAACTATTTCCATCCCTGTCATTCTTAAAACTTCCTACTCCACCCAAGAATGGCCGGGAAGTTGATCTAATTAGTGTATTGCTTACATAATATTGTAAGAAAATGGGTAGCTCTGTATCGGTTTTGTATAATAATTGAGTTATATTCTGATAGGAGGGCTGTGAATATACTGTTATTGATCCATCTAGGTTTAAGCATGCAAACTGACGTCCGGAGATTCACATGTCACCTATGATGAATAATAAATAGCAGTATGCTATGACACCAAAATTTCTACCTGCCATAACTGATTTACCTCCTGCATCTGACATTTAGTCAGGGCTGCCCTCAGAATGATTTTAGGTAACTTGTTCATGTCAATATTCAGGTGAATCCTCATTTACACGTATCCTCAAAGAAATACCTTCATGTTTGGATGGGTCAGTGCATTATACAATTCAAGTTCACAATATGAAATTTCTCAAAACAATTTCGTTCAACCAGACTACTACTTCAAGTTGTGGTGCACTGATATTTTCCATGATAATAATTATATTATCAACATATTACCCAGAAGCATATTTCACACTCCACGAAACATGCCACATGTAAACCAGAAGGCATAGTAATACATAACTGTGGATAGGACAAGGTGACTGCTTCGCTGCAATGCGACCACGTTTTTTTTTATCTAAATCTTTCTTTCTAAAACCTTCTTTAGGGTAAGACAAAAATTAAGAACATAGTAATGAATAAATCACCCAGTAGAACTAGGGGCATCTTTAACGGGGATTCAGAAGATAAGTTTGAAATGATTTATTCACATTAGAACGTGGTTATTATGATGTTATATTTGGTAAGGCCTCCTCCTGCGGATTATGACATTATTGCTATCTTTCTAGATGAGAACAACAACACGCGAATGCGTAGTGAGTATACATCTATATCACCTCTATTTCAGGCATGACTGTCATACGTAACGTCATTGTCAATTTACCCATAATCTCATGAAGGCAACGATTTAATTGCCATAGCACTGAGCTGTGGTATTCTATAGTGTAAGGTATACATTTATATTTGCAAATTACATTCCTGTTTCTCGATAATCATGATTGTATGTACACACTCAGAAAAGTCAGCGTCATTGTCGCCAAAACCACTCTCACATGAAAGTCAGGCAGTGTCTGACTTTCATATGAGAATGGTCTTAGCGACAACGACGCTGACTTTTTTGAGTGTGTACGTCTGAGTTTTGACTCTACGTTGACCCCGTACTACTAATGAACCCAATCTGTTTTATTCCCAATTTATTCTTTTCGGGATCGGCTCTAAGGGATATTAACCTCGTTTACAGAGGCTTTTGGTGAAAGTATTTCCAGAACACTCCATGGACGCAATTTAGCAACACAGAGGCAAATATCAGAGTCACCCAATGTCGCCAATACTACTCTCAGACAAGGGCCAGGCACTGCTGGACTATAATAGATGGGTCAAGGGCCATTCTAGTGAGGGTCAGGCTAGGCTGGACATTCAATAACAGGCTGGACCTTGGCAAAATTGCTTGAAAGTCTGGCCATGCTGGATCCTCATGCCATAGTCTGGCAATGCTGGACTCTTGGGAGAGTCTCTATCGGCCTGCAAGAGTCCAGCATTGTCACACTGTGGCATGAGGATCCAGCATGGCCAGACTTTCAAGCAAGTTTGCCAAAGTCCAGCCTGTTATTGAATGTCCAGCCTAGCCTGACCCTCACTAGAATGGCCCTTGACCCATCTATCATAGTCCAGCAGTGCCTGACCCTTGTATGAGAGTAGTATTGGCGACATTGGGTGACTCTGATGTTTGCCTCTGTGAAGTTGGGTACAATCCACTCCTTGCATACAAGGATTGGGCCAACTGCAACATGATAATTTCAAAGATTCTTATATGACCCTACATCATTTTGAAGTGGGCGTGTGTTTTCAGCTGCTTTCGTCCTCTCTTCCTATAAATGTCTGTCCCAGGGTATTATGCAGGCAGCATAAGGGCAGTTGATGATGCTCTAGACCTTCTCTCGGATTCTATTAAGACTATTTCACATCTCGTGAATTTTACAAGATTCCCTTTGGCACCTGAGAACACTCCAGTTTGGGAACATAGCGCAAACACATCCATCTTTATTTACCCCAATAAAAGGCTTAGCCATCCCACAGCAGTTAAATCTTGTTTTCGTCGCTTTCCTATTTCGCAGTGTTCTATTGTTTTTCCAAGCACACAGTGTCATTGTTTTCAACTCAATCAAAACCACCGGAAACCAAAAATCCAAGAACTCTTACCCCAATGTCCATCACGTTTTATCAATTTCATCATACTCTTCTCGTGAATAAAACTACAAGGTTAACGCCTTGTGAAGTTAATAATATTCTTATTTCATTCAAATGCAAATGTCCATTGCCTCAAGGTTTCTATTTCTTTATCTTGATAAACCCATCATTGTCATCGAGATACTAGAAATATGTAGGACCAAGATAAAATAATCTGATCAGATAATTATTGTATGAAAAGAGTTTTTCTGTTCATCGGTTTCAATTACAAAACAATCCGTGCAATCATACACACTTAAATTTGTGTGGCAAAAGAGGGGTAATCTTCTATGGATTCAGGTCCATTGGTGCCCCTGCTGTGGGTGAAAGGCCACCAACACATGACCCAGGGACACATTAATTGGTTGCCACGAATAGAACACATGTTCCTTTTCTGCTGATGTCCCCATTTTTGGGACAGATAGTTAGCCAATGCCTTCACCAATTGCCCTTGGATGGTCCCACATGGGTCTGGCGAAATGAAGAGTTGAGTCGCTAATGACTCTGCATATATTTATGAATGGTTAACTTGATTTAACACTAATAGCACAGAGTCAACTCAAGCATCTTCATATAAGCAGAGTCATTAGCGGTTTGACTACCAGGAGGGTATTTCAGAACAGATTAGTCAGTTGTCATAGTTCGATTTTCGTCAATATTGCAATATTTGCAATTGACGAGAGTATTTTGTAGCTGTCAAAATTTGGTACCGGTATTTGCTTTGTTTTCTCTATAAATTTGAATAGGAAATCTTCTGAAACACATTCTACTAGTGGTTGTCAAACATGTTTCATCACATCACCATTTTGCCCACGACCATGTCAGTTGTTCTGAAAGACGCTCAAGAGCTAAGTGAGAGACACAGTTGACACCTTTACTTTTTTTTTACAATTTTGAATGGAGATTTATTGATCCTCTCATAATATACAGAATAGTGGTAGGTTGAAGAACAATGATAAACAAAAATATCATACATTGTTAGTTTCAACAAGTGCACACAAGTTAAGACTGTGTAAAGATGAAATATGAGTTGAGAAATAATGATAAGTGGCGATACACGATACAGGATGACATATACACAACTAGCAGGGTCAGACTATACATGTATAAAGAGAAGAAATGACCAGATAGAGTAAGTAACAGAGTAGTGACAACAACAGATTGGGCGCGTATATGATATAAAATAAGTCATTTGCTAAGCTCCGAGAAGCTCATATCGAACAAGTTGATCTAAAAAGATTAGGGGGTGACAGAGTTCCTGTGTTGACAGCAAACGTCACTCCATCATTGGAGGCATCATCCATCTAAACACCACCTTGCATGTACACATGCTCTACTACCATCGATGTTATTTCATTAGATTTAATCTTAAATGTTATGGAGATTCAGGAGGTCTGCAGAGTGAGCACATGAAGTTCATTTGAGGGAGATATCTCCATTATTCACTAAAACCTGTGCACATTTCGTGGAAATTAAATTGATGGTCATTATGTTACATGTGTGTTCCATAATTGGGAGTTTAGTCACCTTTGGCTTCACTAAGGCTATCGGTCGGCATCAGGCACCACGCACCTATCACCAAAGGAACCCCCAAACCCACTTTGTTTGACAGTGATAACCTGCTAACCCACAGCAACATAATAGGGGTGCCTGTTTGTAACAGGACCTACATTTCGTTCCCCAGAGGGTTTTGGCAGTCAGGCAGGCGATGTTTCCTTCAGAGGTTAATTAGTATACCTCAAACTATTAACATTCTAAAATAGGATGTACTGAATAACAGATCAAATGCAATGATTTACTAATATTATTGTAGAAATGATTAGCCTACAACCTGGAACATTTGTAAGGACTGGTTGTGATTTAGTGTTTCTAAACAAAAGTGTTTTAAGTGATTGTGATGTTACCGAGAGAGTGTGACCAATAGTGATACTATAGGCTGTCACATGTTAGAAGGTGTACACTCTAAGATATGGGTGTTGTGAGAACATGCATTCAGAGAGTAACACATTTTGAGTAGGGTAACAGAGTAACACACTTTTGAGATCAACACACTTTGAGTAGCGTGTAGTGTGTCACAAAACAATAGTGTGTTAAAAGTGGCTTCAAAAAAGTGTGTAAATATAACACACTTTTCTTAGAGTGTATGTGTCTGTTATAAGGTGTATGTGGTTATGATATTCTCCAATGGCCACAGAGTGTCCATCCATAATCGTAATTGAACATCTTGTTCAATACATTTAGATAAAGTAAAACTGCATTCATCTGATATGAATAGACGGTTAACTCGACCCTAAAACCGTGAAGTCTTTCCATCAATTAAAGGTATACAATACAATCTAGCTAATTCTAGATGGACTAACAATTTTTCTTAATGGCCCTTAGTGATATTAGCCTGATGCTTATGGAACACAAAGAAAAGGAAAAAAACCTATGTCACGAGTTTATTTGTCTTTTAGAGGGCATTCATATTTATAGTCATATTCCAAGCATCCCCTGTCTTGCTATGCCCTGCCCTGCTATGCTGCACCCTGTCCTGCCCCGTAATACCATGCCCTGCCATGCCCTACCACACCCTGCAATGCCCTTCCCCCATCTATACATTCTCCCATACCCCTCTCACCTCCTAGGCTTAAAAGATACCTGTCAGAAGCTTCAATAGAAGTAGTTGACATACAGAAAATGTATTTCCTCCATTGACAGCAAGCTCAAATACAGAAGTTGACAGACTGACAGCACATTTTTCACTGTAAGCAATGGAAACATGCATATTTATAATCTTTCCTGTATAGTATTGTACATGGGCCTATATACAAAAGTGCTAAGAGATATAGTTTATGTCTATGGCCCTCGACGGCTTCCATAGGCCAAGATGGTAAAGCGTCAGATGCCTTGGACGGTAATTCAGATTTGCATGGTGTCTTGGTCAGGAGATACTTGCACACTGATTAGATGAGGTGTAGTACAGTGGGTGCAGTACAGAGGTGGGTTAAGGACACCAGTTACCCTTCAATACTAAATCGCTGCCCAAGCTGGGCGCCTCTGAATCATCAATATAGAAATTGGTTTATTATTAACAAACATCATTTTAAGTGTCATACATGGATGTATAGTTGTGTTTCCTGAATGCCCAGTTCTTGCTTCCCATTCCATTAAGATGCAGAGTGGGGTGAGGATTGGCACTCTGGGCCTTTATAGAGGGATGAGAGTTTAAACTACCTTGAATATTTAAATCTTCGATACAAGGTGTGCTGAGGGAGTCAATCATAGAAACTAGATATTGCCTGGCTAGACTTATTAATAAATATACAGCCAGAATCTATGATGATACGTGTTCAGATACACTACAATTTTTGCTTGCAATGTAGTCTCAAGGCAGGAAGACATAAACAGGAGGCAAAGCTATTAAATCCCTAGAAGTGCAAACACTCGTTGTCACGCCCGGACAACAGTCCTCTAAACAGGTGATATACTTTTCACCATCAATAGGACTGTTATTTCTGCAAGGTGAACAAAGGTTTCACACTAGACTGTAAACCAATGGACCACTGACGTTTACCTGAACATTATATTATTATGTCCATAGCTGTGCGCTTATGCTATTTCTTTTGAGTTTATAAATGTATTTTATTACACAAGTTAATAGAATACAGGTATTCCTCAAATGAGACATCATGTCTCAGGTCGGCACAGTAATTATGATATCAGTAATAGTAATATAGTGATAAGTATTAGACAATATATCTGTTATACAGCAAGTTTACGTAGAGCTCCTCGCATGAAGAGGGTCGGGGGGGGGGATTTCCAAAAGTTTCATCTCTGTAGAGGTACAACGATAATGGTTAATAAATTGATAATAAATATTAGATATCGTATACTTTTCTTGGAAGAGTCTTTGTAAAGCATTTCTCGCTAAGACCTAGAAGAGAATTGGCTGTGTTATTTCATTAGGCCATTGCTTCTTAACAATATTGCAGCGATACAAGTATACTTCAATCACCCAGACTGTCTGTGTTGTGGATATTTCTATAATAGACCTCATTTCGTGAGTTTATGAAGACTCATTTGAACGACGGAATAATTAGGTTCTATGCATTTCGATTTTAAGAGCTTGTGTGTGGCTGCAACCCCTTTGTGGCTATATTTATGTATGTAGGCATCCACTGAGAACTATTTTCTGATGAAGGCAGTGTAATATGCAAAATTTACAAGACCTTGAGCAATGCAGGCCCTTTCCACTGTGGAAGGATGTACATGCCAATTATACTCTGACGGCCGGTTTAAAGGGCGAAAAGGCATATTCAATGAGCTTCAAAATGGATATAAAGTTGTAGTTAAATCTACATGATGATGACACAATTATTTCATCTGGCTGTATTCTGAAGTGGTTTTCATTTCAGACATAACGCAGAATGTTGATAACTGTATGACATGTGCAAAACATGTCCTGTCCTTTGACACATGGTTACCATGGCCTTTCCCTAACCTACTGTTACTGGGCTTACTTCACTTGTAATGAATCCGAATGATAATTGGATAGAAGGGATCTTCACATCATTGCAGGAGCATTTGGTGAAAGTAGGCTGGTTACCAAAATCTGGCAACTGAAATTCATTTCCATCATTTACATATAAAAACCCTCAGCTAACTGCAACTTAATACTTCTCATTCTGAAAGATAGTCTTGAATATCTTCTTTTATTACCTATATGGTTTTATGATCTCCAAATGATGGTGCTCTATTCCGTTTCTGGTATCCTCGTGTGATCATGTTAGTTCTTGTGAGACATGCGATTCCTCTAGATGTCTGCGAATTCAGGCCAAGTCCGCTTCATGGATAAGGCTCAAATAAATGTGTCTTCATTACCCCAATAAAAAGGCCCAGCCTTCTCACAGCAAATCCTTCTTGCCTTCTTTCCTTTCTTATTTAACAGTGACAAGGTGTTCCCTACACCAACCCATATTATTGTGTTTTTTCTGCCAAGCACACACTTTTCTTTTTTCCCCCAACTCAATCAAAACCACCGGCCGCCAACGGAAATGGGCTGTCTGTGTTAATTTAACCTTTAAGCCATTTATGTTTTATCAATCCTATAATTACTTTCTTATCAATACTATTAATCCTTACACTTTGCTAGTTAAATGCATTCTTATTTCGTTCAAAGGTGAATTCCAATTAATTCAAAGCTTTTATCAGTGCAATTTGATAGAAGCTTCTTGTCATACAGATAAGAGAATCAGGAACGACCGATTCAAAATACTCTGCCCATATTATGTTTGTGTAAAAAAGGTCTTTCTGTTCATCAGTTTGAATTACAGAAAGGATCCATGCAATCTTAGGCACTAAATTACAGTTGAGAAAGAGGACTATTTCCCTGTGGCTTTGGATCCAGTGGTGGCCCCGCTGTTAGGAAAAAAGCCAACCAAAAATTGACCCTCGAACACATTGGCTGCCACTTGAACAGATCACTTCCTTCCTCCTGCCAATGCCCTGGATCATGCAGACAGGCATTTACTCAATGCCCTAATCAATTGGATGGACATTAAATCAGAATTCCTCCACCCAAGTAAGGCTATTGTATGGGCCGTCCATTGGCAGTGGGGCAGTTGGGGACATTTTGTAATATGAAGCAGCCTTGATTTCAGATTCTTTGAATGTAAGGGACTGCTGAGCTAAGGCCTCTGCGGAAAACTTTCCGACAGTCGATTTATGATATTCTGCCATAGATCTACATCATAGGTTTACCATGATGATCAGCTTTTCATAGATGCGATGGCTCTTAAACCCATTAACCATTTGGACTGATGTACTTTGGCTTGGATATCCTATTGATGTCGGAACTGTCAGGCCTGTAATTTTACATTCTTCATGCAGATACAAATTGTTTATATAAAGTGGTTCCACAAGACTACCTAGTGAAAGCTAAAGCACATGCTTTGAATCTATAAAAAACACTGTCCATACGATAGTATTCGATATATCACTCATCGGTCTGAGCGTTTCAAACATGCAAATGATGAGCCTTGCAGTAATTAAAATATCTTATCAGCAAGCTACAGTAAGTTTAAGTACTAACGGTCGGCCATTCTATATACTATTTTGCAACAATTTTAACAGTCTGGGCTTTACATTTACAGTGTGTCTATTGCTAGCTGCATCACAAAAGCTAATAGGCCGTCTAAACATGCGGTTCTAACAGTGCTTATAATTAGCTATGAACAGTTATAACTTTTAACGTGGGTGTAAACCAGAGATTATGAAACGGGCCAGCACCACGGAAAATGTAAATCACACTATTGCAATAAAGCATACGGCTGTACCCTCACTTTTGGAACTTTGCTCATTTACATGTAGTTTTTAAAAGGCCTACATTCAAAAACGTCATTGAAGATCATAGTTTAATGCGAACTGTTGGAAAACGGTATTATCACATTGTCATAGAACTCTATATTAAAAGATATATCATGTAATTAAAACAATGCCCGATGGTCACAAAAAGGAATACCCATCCATTAAGGCAAGATCCTTTGTTCAACGCATTTAATAGGAGTAAAAAGATCACAGTTACACAGATTGGTAAACTCACCCTTTATGCCATGCATTTTTCATGAGCCTTATAGTCTGGTAAATAAAGTAAAAATTAAGGGGTAGATCCAACAAAACTGTAAGAAAAGGTTTTTCAGTGGATTTCAATAGCTTGATATGTCTTTTTTTCAGAAAAAAAAAGTTTACCACTCTTTGCCTTGGGAAAATGCCTCAAATAGGGCAAAATCCAAGATGGCCACCAAAATATCAGAATTCCATCTCCCATGCCCTAGATATAGCTAATAATGCACATTTAACACTACCTATCCCCCCTAAACGGGACCCAAGGAATTCAATGGTTCTATTAGTTTGTTGCTAAGACCGCTGGTTGCCTAGCAACAGCTATTCTAATTTTTAATCTGCCTAGCAACACACATTTCCATGGTTCTGAGGTTGTTTATAGTCATACCTACCCCCCCTAAATTGGACCCAAGGAATTCTATGGTTCTTTTGGTTTGTTTCTAGGACAGCTAGTTGCCTAGCAACAGCTATTCTAATTGCTTATCTGCCTAGCAACACACATTTCCATGGTCCTGAGGTTGTTTATAGTCATACCTACCCCCCCTAAATTGGACCCAAGGAATTCAATGGTTCTATTGGCTTGTTGCTATGACAGCTGGTTGCCTAGCAACAGCTATTCTTATTATTTATCTGCCTAGCAACACACATTTCCAGGGTCCGGAGATTAATTATAATCATACCTACCCCCCTAAAATGGACCCGAGGAATGCAATGGTTCTACTGGTTTGTTGCTATGACAGCTGGTTGCCTAGCAACAGCCATTCTCATTGTTTATCTGCCTAGCAACACACATTTCCAGGGTCTGGAGATTAATTATAATCATACCTACCCCCCTAAAATGGACACGAGGAATACAATGCTTCTATTGGTTTGTTATTAACAGCCATTCTCATTGTGTATCTGCCTAGCAACACACATTTCCATTGGCCTAAGGTTGATTGTAATCATACCTATCCCCCCTGAGATGTACTCAAGAAATTCAATGGTTGGGTTTGCTGGAAAAACTTCCCGTGGTCAAAGCCTTGCATCCACCATGTCCTAACATAATGCCTTGACATGCTTTGTATCTTCCATAATGTTGAATGATTAAGTGATATGCAAACTCATACATCAGTTTCTTCAAAATTCAGGTTCCCCTGGACTAGACTGGTTCTATGGAAGTACAATTACTAGTTTATCAGCTGATGATTTAATTACACTGCAACAATGCTTTTTTTCTCAGATAAAAGTTGCAGTGTCACCTAGGAATTTTGAGCACTATTCGGATTAAAAACTTCATCATTACAAATTTGTATTGGTATTTAAGTTTCAAATAGATTTAGACTATCTTGACATTTTTATGTAATGTAGTGTAAAGTTAACCCTTTCCCTGTCGCTTTACTATTGAAAAATTGTTCCCAACCACCGGGGACATTGAGATGAATATGTCCTATTAAAACCGGCACTACACTACAGATAGTGCCCTGATACTGCATATATGCAGTATCGGTTTTTGGGTACTAAAATATAGTACTGCATATGTGCAGTATCAGTTTTACGATGGTACTGCATATATGCAGTATCGGCAGGGAAAGGGTTAAGGGGGCACAATAGGGTAGATCCAGTAGAACAGGTGATCATGTATATTTCAGTAGAAATATGTTAAAGATAGACATGTTATACATGGTTTTGATCATATTAAATGCCTCCATCGAATATCTTCCATTATTTGGCGTTGCTATGGCTGTGGGATCCAAATGGAATAAAAAACGTTCTTTTTTAGCTCCTTTTCATTAGAAAGGCACTATTATATAAAAATATTGTGTAATTTTCATTTTTCAAAATTGAAATTGCTATTTGATGTCATAATGGAGGGCGGTTTTTCTTCTTTTGTTGATATTTCAATTATTAAGCTCTACAGAGCTGTTCAAATTTCCATGGTTACCAAAATATGTTGATTTTCTCAATTTTCCCTTAAAAATCACACTTTTTTGGTGACTACACAACTTTGAAAGGCTCTGTAGACCTAAATATTTAAAATATCATTAAAAGAAGCAAAACCGCCCTCCATTATGACATCAAATATCAATTTCACTCATCAGATCTGGGAATTATATAATTTTTCAATCCCATAATGCCATTCTAATGAAAAGAAGCTAAAAAAGAACGTTTTTGTTCCATTTACATTCCACAGCCATAGCAACACCAAATAATGGGAGGAATTTGATGGAGGCATTACATAGGGTCATAACCATATATAACATGTCTAGCTTTAACATATTTTCCCTGAAATATAGATGATCAACTGTTCTACCTCTCTACCCTATTGTGCCCCCTTAATGAACCAGTCTAGTTTCAGCCCTTGATATGTTAGGGATCCATAGCAAACACCCAAGGCCTCTTCAACAGAGAGATACGCTCTAAAGAATCCAACAAAACGAATGTATGGAAATGTTTCACTCCATAAACAAACAAAAACTTCCAGAACTATGTATTCACTGGAACTTAGCCTAATCAAATAGTTGTTAGTGCCTTATATAACTTGTCATTAATCACCAACATGACAGGTGTGGTCAACCCCATGCTGAAATGATCTATGACCAAGAAAAATGTAAAAAGAAAACTGGAATCTATTACTAATATACCAGGTGGGACCAACCCCATAATGAGATGATATTTGTCAGGTAAAGTGTGTGATGACCGTACTATTTAATTGAAAGGGGGGGCAGGCATGGTGACCCATTGATCCCCAAACTCTTTCTGTGTCTAGTAGCTGCCATGAATGTGTATAATGAGTAGTGTGATCATATACATGACATATATCACCAATATGCCAGGTAGGAGCAACCCCATACTGAAATTGTATTTGTCAGGTAAAGTGTGTGATGACAGTAACATTCTATTTAGATATTTGGGCATTAGAATCTGGCCCATACTAGAGTATTAGTTTTGATTATGAAAGCATGTTGTCTAGGATAATCTAATCAGTGTTTTCACATTGATCAGGGCATTGGGCGTTCATGCAAGTTGTTCCCTTGCAGTGTCCACATCGCAAGGTGCACAGAAGGCCATTTTTCCGGCATGAGCATGTGTTCTTGTCACATCTACCACCACAGTTACAAGGAACAATCTTCAGTAAAGATGTTGGGGCAGCCTCTTGGTCCATTCTGTGGGGCTTCAGGACCTTTCCATGCTGGGTTGTATGCAGATCCCAACCCCATTCCTCTGCCTTTAAATCATTCTCTAGCCACACCTGTACCTGTAGGTAGACTCTCTGACTATGGAATTTGCCTGCATCAGATGTTGGTTGAAGCCGCTCAGGTGGCAGATAGGCAGATCTTGTGACAACTTTCTCAGTGAATTTGGTGACACGCTCAGCATTAAAATCTGAGTTTGCCTTACCACCATAGAGGATTGCAAGGGCATGGTTGCCAGCTTCTGCAATGTCCTGTTGATTTTGTTCTGGCTTCATGAAGGCTTTAGTGAATTCTTGCAGGCCTTGATATTTTGTAATAGCAGAAGACTTGCAGATGCCATATGGTCTTGACGTAGTATCACACCCTGAAAGGGCATGGATAAATAAAAGAGAGGAACACAATACCGGATCAAGTGATCTTTGCAGGCTGGCTACATTGATTAGCTTTGAACTTGTCTGGAAGTAGATTGTTTCACAGAGGTCAGATGTGAAATGGTGTAGCAGAAGGACTAGGACATCGGTGTCATCCCCCACAAACACAACAGGCTTTGTCAGGGCAACCTGACAGGCTGACCTAGCAATGTCAAAGTCAGCGTCTCCAGATGCATGTTTGACCTGAATGTTGTTTTCCTCCATTTTGGATCCCAACATATTGATAAATCTCTGTTTGTTCCTTGGGTTTGCCAGAAATGGTTTCTTCTTCATCTTGAGCAACATATGAGAGGTGAACTCTACATCCACTTCCATCTCACTGCTAGCTCTCCTCTGATGAGTTTCATCCTTAGTTGAGGGGCCTTCATCATACCCATCAAAGACAACCATGGCATTGAAGTAGTGATGCTGAACATAGTCTATATAGAGTTGGAAGAGACAATCATATGATGTGGACTTGACCCATGTGGCTTACAGCTTTTGCAACATAGCCCCACCATCAATCACATGTGCAGCTCGAATGGTATACTCCTTGGTAATGCATTCTTGTACCTGTTTCAGGAGCCCATTCTGAAGATCTGCTAGTATCATCAGAAGGTTTGTGTCAAATAAGGCTGATGGATAGGAGCAGAGTTCATACTGTAGCAATGTTCTGGTGTCAAATGTACCAATACCAGCTATGAGAAGACGCTGGTATAGTTGCTGGGGATTAATCTCAATCTTCTCACCGTCAACTGACACGTACTGTGCAGAAGCCAAAGTAACAACTTGTTGCTTCCTTGAGAATTTGTGGTTGGCAACAGACTGGTCAACCATGGATGCTACTATAGCACAGCCAACCTTTTTTGCACAGTCAGCATTGACAGAACCTTTAGCAATAATGCCAGATGAGGTGCTCCTAAGTGCCATAGTTGTCTTTGAAAATGGCTTTCGCTCTTCCAGGTAATCTGAGATTTTTTGGAGATCTGCTGCATTGTGCTTCATATTTGCCTCAGTGAGATCTTTGTGCTTGATGCTTGTAGTGTCATTGCTTCCAAGACTGGTAACATCTTTCATCGCCTCGTGGACTTCACCACACGCTGGCATGGATAGTAGCTAAGTGAGTCTTGTGGATTCCTCAAATCCCCGTCCTCTTGTGAGGCCGCCAACAGATTTGATGTTTCCCATCAATACCTGTTCTATATACATATCGCTGAATACTCCTGCCCAGGAACCCTCACTTTGTCTCACAACAAAGAATCCTTCTATGAATTTGGAATACACATCTGGATGAGTTTCCTGCAGTTTGTCCATTTTGTCTAGATACAAGGGACTTCACATGATTGTTATGGCCTGAGGCAGCAAGGTATGGAAGCATGTCATGTAAGGACTGAAGGTACAGTTTCCAATTGCCAGTTCTAGCTGACTCAATGAGAGCACGAAGGATGCTGATGAGATGCATGTACATCATCCAAAGCTTGGAAGTACGGTAGGGAGCCATTTCAGTTCTCCAAGATTCTATAGCTGATTCCAACTGAAAAATGACATCAGACTTCAGAGCATCTTCAAGACTTAGTTCTTTTTCGTTTACCATGGACATCAACTTCCTTGCAGTGTCTAGTAGAGTGTCCAGTTCTTTGTCTTGCTCCTCAAACACCTGTGACGTAACAATACGATTTAGCGCACTGTCTATCAGTAGGTGAGCCCGAACAGCTCGACACTGCCTTCCCAGAGAGCATTTGATCGATACTTCCCTCTGCATACACCTGGGAAATGATCTCCTTTATGCCTGACCCTGCCATTATGCTTCCTATTGTTCCCAAGAAACTCATCTGTGTGTGGAATTCACCAAGCAGTAGTACAGACTTCTTCAGTGCACTTTCAACACGCTGTGCTTCGATTATCATGTAGGCTATCCACCAAAGCTGTTGATCAAAGGTGATGACAGCTTTCACTCCGTGCTGTTTCGCATGATCACTTCGTGGCATCACTTGGTGGCAAATTGATAATCGGCAAGAACATTTGTGAGCTCTTTCCTACATGCATATGCTCCTGCTGTGTATGAATCATCCATTGAATTCCTTAGGTCCATTTTAGGGGGGGTAAGTTTGATCATATTCAACCTCCGGACCATGGAAATGTGTGTTGCTAGGCAGATAAACAATAAGAACAGTCGTTGCTAGGCAACGAGCGGTCATAGCTACTATCCAATAGTTCCATTGAATTCCTTGGGTCCAATTTAGAGGGGGTAGGTATGATTAAAATCAACCTCAGGACCATGGAAATGTGTGTTGCTAGGCAGATAAACAATTAGAATAGCTGTTGCTAGGCAACCAGCAGTCTTAGCAACAAACCAATAGAACCATTGAATTCCTTGGGTCCAATTTAGAGGGGACAGGTATGATTAAAATCAACCTCAGGACCATGGAAATGTGTGTTGCTAGGCAGATAAACAATTAGAATAGCTGTTGCTAGGCAACCAGCAGTCTTAGCAACAAACCAATAGAACCATTGAATTCCTTGGGTCCAATTTAGGGGGGGTAGGTATGACTATAAACAACCTCAGAACCATGGAAATGTGTGTTGCTAGGCTGATAAACAATTAGAATAGCCGTTGCTAGGCAACCAGCTGTCCTAGCAACAAACCAATAGAACCATTGAATTCCTTGGGTCCAATTTAAGGGGGGTAGGTATGACTATAAACAACCTCAGAACCATAGAAATGTGTGTTGCTAGGCAGATAAACAATTAGAATAGCCGTTGCTAGGCAACCAGCTGTCCTAGCAACAAACCAATAGAACCATTGAATTCCTTGGGTCCAATTTAGGGGGGGTACGTAATGTTAAATGTGCATTATTAGCCATATCTAGGGCATGGGAGATGGAATTCTGATATTTTGGCGGCCATCTTGGATTTTGCCCCATTTGAGGCATTTTCCCAAGGCAAAGAATGGTAAACTTTTTTTTTCTGAAAAAAAGACATATCAAGCTATTGAAATCCACTGAAAAACCTTTTCTTACAGTTTTGTTGGACTTAAGAGCTTTATTTACCAGACTATTAATGCCTATTGATTACTAACAATATTAGATGGGTCAACTTCACATCCTAACTATAACACCCGTCTTCACCTTTTTCTATGCTAGCGTTTTCATTACAATGACAAGATATTAAGTACCACCCACCCACATGTGATTAAATAGCCACTCGTAAGATAGTTGTATTATGAACCTTCGATCCAAATATTACAAGAGACTGTTAATCAATGAAAATAAATCGTCTTTGCACTGCCTCTGATTCAAAGTATTCTAGATCATGGCTTTTCTATTTATAACCCAAACCTATCATGATACGTGTGTGGCATTACTGCAGTTCCCACCTATGCAATGTAACCTCTGCAAGTCCGAAAACATACATTGATGGGGAAAATATTAAAAACTAGTAGTACAAACACTAATAGGCACGCCCAGACCACAGTCTTCTGAGCAGGTGATGCTTTTTCAGTTTCACTGTCAATAGTTTGTATTCCAACAAGCCGCACAAAAGGGTTTACTCTGGCCTGAATACCAATCGACCACTTGCACTTACCTGAACATTCAATATTAATATTTCCGTGCCATGCACTGGTGGTATTTCTTTTTAGCATTTTACTAGAAAGTTGTTCCCAAGCCTTTCCCACTTAAGGGTGGCGGGAAATTGGATGTGGTATCTCATTAAGGCAGTTTTCCCTCTTAGTAAGATTGCAGAGACATGCATGCTAATCCAATACGTTATGTAGTAGATACCCCGCAAGGACCTGAGGATATGTACAATTAACCACGACAGACTGACTGGTGCCCTCATAGGGCACCAGTCACTCTACCATTGTTAATATTATATAACTCAGGTCCGAGGGGGGTATCTGACTTAACCTTCGGTTATGTGAAAATAACCAAGGTGTGAAATCCTTTGTCTTAGCCCTCAACGGTAGGTTAAATAATATAAGACTTGGAAATATGCAAGGCTTATTTAACAACTTCATAAAAAGGCCATCCTTTCTTGGTCCTCCAATCCCTCCCTCTCTCTCTCTTCCTCACTCGCTGCCTCCCTTCCTCATTACCTGTCTCTCTGTCTCTCTGTCTTTCTTTAGCTCCCGACCTCCTCCCCCCCCTCCCTCCCCCTCTTCCTCCCTCATTCCCCTGTCCTCTCCCTGTCCCTCCCTCCTTCCCTCCCTCCCCCCCCTCCCTCCCTCCCTCCCTCCCTCCCTCCCTCCCTCCCTCCCTCCCTCCCTCCCTCCCTCCCTCCCTCCCTCCCTCCCTCCCCCCCCCCTCCCTTGCCTCATTTTCTCTTCATATACCCTCCACAGCAGGAAACATGCAGTTTCTCCTCCAAATAAAGAGCCTAACACCCCCACATGACATCATAATAAGGTTCTATGCAGTTTTATAATACAGATATCTCACTCTTCACTCTTGTTTGCCAACTTCTCCCCGACTTCTACACCACCCTAGCATAAAGCCCAGCTAGCCTTCCCCTTCCTCATATATCCAATATTTGCCCAATCGATTTTACTTCTATAAGATAGGGATCGATATGCTGCCTTTTGTGTGTTTGTATAGGGTGACTGTAGAGTATTTGTAGACAGATTCCGACGTGTGGGTGTGTTCAGGACAAGTGTGGCCATTGACTGACAGTATAATTGGTAGGTCCTGTTCTGTAAGGATATATCTAGGGATTAGGGCAAGAGGTTGACATTGTTTCACACTGTTATGTGTTGATGACATAATTGTGACGTTAATTACAACTTAGAATTGGTAATGCCTGTCATGAATGGCGTTGGTGACGTGGCATAATATTCAACCATCACCAATTTATGCCCCATATCTGGTCAGAAACCGACCAATACACCGATATGACAATTGTTCATAACAATTTAAACCCCATCAAGCAATGTTATTAGATGAAATGAGTGTTGGTATATTTTATGGGAAGATCTTTATTCGCTTTTTAGTTATAGTGATGTTCTACATATATGCTGTCTATTGTGATCTCGGTTGTTTTCCTGTCATATCTTACATTGTATCTCATACCGAAATTAGCTAATCATTGACGTCCATTTATTTATTTGAAAACGTAATATAAGAAGTAACAATGCAGTACTAATACTACCAGAATTGTTGTACTCACTACCTCAAAAAACAAATGCATGGTGCACAGATAATAGGTATAGTCTGAGTTAGAATCAGGCTGGTGTGCCTTTATATGAAAAGGTTTGAAGACTATGAACGCACATGTATTACTGCTAATTTGTAATTAATCTCCAATCTAAAAATCAGTTTGGCTATCCCTTGTGACCTGACATGTACTCAGAACCTGGTCTGCCCTTTCCTCATGTCATCACAGTTACTGGGCCCTCAGCAAAGGCCTTTCTCGAATTCCACCCTGAGCATATTTCTAAAATTCTCTTGCAATTCAGTTATGTTCAGTGGGTCGTAAAATCCTGAGGCAAATAAAACGCAACTAATCATGGCAATCTTTAGAGTCGTATTTGTTTAAACGATTTCATTCAGATTAGTCGTCCTCTTATAAGAAAGCTTTGTTTTGGCAATTCAAATTAAAAATTGAGGTGAAATTAGACGAATCGGTAATGTTGCTTTGGCTATTTGCTCATTCACGCGGCATAAGATTGGTACACAGTCTTGCACGAGCCCCTCATTCATTTATCATGATCATGGGATGGATATTATTCCATGGAATATGCAAACTGATGTTACATTGGCCTGATAGGATTAGGCCAGCTCTACTGGGGACGTGATATTGTTGTTATCATCTGTATTCATAGGTCTACCATCTAATCACAGAGATTCTTTTCTTTTTGATTATCTATTGTTCTGGGTTGAAACTTACTCCTTAGAATTGTCCTGCCATCCACCCATGGCTTATTGTCAAAATCATTATAAGCAAATCAATCGGTATCACTACTAGCTGAGGCTTATGAACGAACATCACTTCAGTTCAGATCCAAACTATGGTGGTCCCATAGTGTAGCCCATCTTGGACCCATACGGCATCCACATAGCAACGATCACAAGTAGAAATGGTAGGGTATCAACGAAGTTCTATGTACATATGGATGGAAAGATCACCTTCTGAGTAGAAATTATTGGATTTAGAAAGCACACGTTTCTATCGACGTTTTCTATCGTCCTACCAAAATTACATGTAGCGATCCAGAAATGCGAAGAATATATGGGGCTCGTTTCTGGGGTATTCAACCTTTTTAGGATAGCTCAGTTACAAAATCTACCATTTTTTTTGACAAAATGAAACTTGCTGTGCAGCTTTCAGTGTACTCTGCAACATGTTACTCTTATGGTCCCAGGAAATGCTTGTTTTTTTTGCATGATAAAATGGATGAAAATGGAATTGCAGGTGGGTAATCAAAAAGGTGTGCGTGCACTAGAAAGAAAATCTTTCAAGGATATATACTTAATTCGCAGAATCTACAGCGCATCAGTAACAGTGTAAAATTGTACTGGAACCACTGTATTGTTAGGTTTAAAACGGGTGTTTAACCACCATTTAGACACTGGAAGACCATGACCCTTTCAGAACAGGATAGGGCTTTAATCCAGGGCTTTAATACCCTATTTAGGGTTTATGACACCCCAATGCAGTGGTTAGAGGATTGAATGCGAAACGCTTGCTGTTCCTCCAGCAGGAGAGCACGCCCCCCCCTTTCACCCAAATATTTGAGATTTTTTAATGTAGATATTTTTTGGGGATATTCTAACAATAGCCCGCCCCCTTTTAAAAATATTGTATCTGCCCCTGCTCCAGTACCGGTTGAAGTTACGCCTTTAAGGAGGAGGTTTCTAAAAGGATTTCCTCAAGTTTCATTATAATTATGCATACACAAAACGACAGAAAAGGCCTGCTCACCTATGGTAGTCACCACTGTGATTGAATACAGTAGTGCCCCAGCGAAAGTCCACTGCAGCTCCGAGTCGCCATCCTTGCCGTCCCAGCCATTGTTCTTGGTGGCCGTGTACACCTCAATGGTGTAATTCCTCATAATTTCATCGGCAATCCGGGTCCAGTTATCCTGGTACAGGATGTTGAGGTCGTAGGTCAGGTTCCACAGCTTCTCCACGTGCCTTCGTCGGCTGTGCTGCACATCGTTTTTGAGGATTTGCTCGTTGGGCGCTTCGAGCTTCATGAAGATGAAGCCTCCAAGGACTGTGTAGCCCACCATAAGGCAGGTGAGGCCCACACTGGAGACTAGGAAGGACACTGTGCTCTTTACGCAGGCCCCACATCTCCTCCTGGAGGGTGTAGGATTGGGAGGATCTCCAGTGTTAAGGATTTGGGCCTCTGCGTCTTGGTGCTTATTGTGTTGGTTTGGTTTTGGGGGAGGGGGAGGGGGAGGAGGGAGGTTGGGGTAGGGGTGTTCAGGGGTAGGGTGGGCAGGGGAGGGGTACTCCTCAGGGGAGGGGAGGGCAGAGGATGGGGGAGCCCTTGGGGTGGGGAGGGAGGACCCGCCCCTTGGAGGAGGTGGAGGGGGGTCACCCTTCTTCTTATCCCTCCTGCCCATAGTGGTCAAGTGTTTTGGTGCAATAACTGATAATGCACTTTTATCTACTGATTGATATCGCTTAAGCCTCACGTTTCCATCCGTTTCACCCAGTGGTGTTATCCACAATAGTAGTTGATCAAAATTCGATACACGCTCCTATAATACACAATAATCCCAATCAATCAACTATAAATTTGTATATTCTAATTTGAGTCTTTACATTATCACATTTGAAATCGATATATACCCTGGATCCCACAGTTAGAGACACAAGCACCAGTGAAGATACCCAATTGCTGGTCTTGGTGGGAATGGTCCAGTGCTAGTAGAGGTGGTCAAGGCAGATATTGGTATTTAATCTGACAGCTGTTGGTTACCATGGTGACCCTAGGGGAGTAGATTCCTCCAGTGATGTCTATATGTGACGGGGCTGCATTAAGGAGCCATCAGGGAGCGTTCCCAGCGCGTTCCCTCATCATTAGCTGGGTGACAGCAGGGTAAGGCCAGGAGCAGGAGCACCCAATTGACCACCCTTAGTGACCAAACTGCCCTTTTAAGGGCATGATAGCAGGTCCTCTGTCATGACACGTCTATAGCATCCTTATAACCCCTCTGTGTGGGGTGTTTTATGGATTGTAGGAGTGGCAGACAGTGCTCGTATTGGTTTAAGGATTGTCCTTGTTCTTGTACATTAATCAAAGCCTGCAGACCTGTGAGAACTGGATGACAGTCAATGATTACAGCGTGAGGTAATAGTATCTGACAGTTGTTAGCAGAATTACAATTGCTGGAGAGATTACAGAAGTGTTGCCTGATGAATTTCCTCTGTTGCTGTGGCTCGTATTGGTTTAAGGTTTACACGGTTCTCAGTGCTTGGATCAACGATTGGTCTGCCTTTAATATTTAAACTGCAGAATTTTAACAAGTTTCCCTTTCAAAGGTCATAACCATAATCCACCTTGTTCCAGCCTGCCCAGGGGGAAAGGCAGTTCCTGGCTGGTCTTTGTCCCCTCTGCTTCCTTCTGATTTGCCAAATCAGCTTTTGACCATCCAGGGTCTGACGACCTTCTTTTGTATACTTTTTTTTCCTTCCTTTGTGGTTTTCCAAATGGTCCACTCTCAATAAGTCCTATAGAATATTCATAACCGAAGTGCCTGTGTTTCTGGTAGTGCCAATAAAATGGGGTAGTAGTAGGTGGGAGCTATTGCCAGCGGTTCTTCAGTTACAAGCGGTCAATACATTCACAGATGGAGTCCCCCAACATGGGACAACAACACACCCAGCGGCCACAGCAAGGGGAGGAGAAACAGTCAGATGCTTTGAACTGACTCTACCCCTTTGCTTTTTTTTCTCGTTGTAATGTTATTTCCCTGGTTCTTGTCGCCTGCCGATTGTTTCCCTCCACTGTAGCCGGTTATCAGCCGCTGTCGTCTGCTCGGGCTCGTTTGGCGGGAAATCACATCAGAAGCAGCAATGATTTGCACCCAGTCTCCAGTAGCCTGCCCTGTGGCTACTATTACTAGGCCCCTGGTGATCTATCACTCTGTAGTTACTGCTGGTACAGTCTGGAGACTGAAGCCCATAAATGTCGTCTGCTTTGATTTCATTGAAACAATCTCTGATTTGTTTGTTTTTCACATATAGAATTGTCGCCTGCTTAAAGTTTTGATTAAAAGTAGTCAAGAATTGTGTCAATTGGTTTCTACTTTACTTGTGATTGACTGTCATAACAGTTGAGGAAAAATGATATTATCTTGTATGCTTTAGAAATACTGCAGCCTTTGTATAAACCCAGGCGTCGTTATTATAGGTGTTGGAACATGGTCTGTGCATGCACAATCGGCGTCAATCCTAATGTTTGTGTTTTCGCACGGAGCTCAGCAGTGGCCATTATTTGGCAACTCGGCAGGGGGAGAGGGAATTGGGGCCAACATTGATGTCACTGCTACTGGTGCTATAATACATAGGCTGCCGGCACTTCCCATGTATACAATATCCACAATTTCCTCATCGAAGCACGGGCCCGTGTATACATCTATACTGCTCCCCACACACCGACATAGAACCCTCACCCTACAGGGAGCCGTGGTATCCACCCTTTTTGGAGAAGCCAGTGGCTCATGAGATTGCTGCCCTCTGATTGTCGGCTGCTGCTGCTGCTACTGCCGCATGGACGAGCACGTTCCCGCCAAAACGGCTGGCTTTTTGTCGTCTGCTAGTTGTTACAATGTGTCTGACTGACAGCTTTAAGTCCACACTCCTCCTGTGGCCAGTCACAACCTGCTGACACCTTCTCCTCCTCTGATGACCTCCTGGACCTCTTCACCATGCCAGCTGCGCCTCCAGGGTGTATATCCAACAGCAATCTAGCACCCACCCACTGCTCTTATGCTGAGGCTGAGTCTGTTTGTGAACGCTTACCCTGCCTCACTCATCCCCTGTCTATTTGTTCAGCGTCTCTGTTTTCAAACACCAGTGTCTACTTTTAGAGTTAGCCCTATCCATGCTCTCCCACACGTACTTCCAGCAACTTCCAGTCAAATGTCGTCTGTCCTTTTCTATAACAGACACCATTGGAAATTCCCGCCCTTTTATCTATAAATACACATTTTTGCGCGTGTTTCGTTGGTTACTGAAGGATCGGGAGGAAAGTCGTCTGCTTTATCTGCACACGGCACGCACCGACATATCAGCGTCTGAGGCAGTCAGCATCTGGCAGCCGAGAAACGACACCCACCACGCACTTGGCGGAGGGGATTGATTGGTTTACGGATGGAGGGGTGGGGCCGTCTGATACCCTGACATACCAACCTGCCACGGGTACCTACTACACCTTACCTCACTGTGAACTAACAAACCCTGGAGGGCTTAAGTGCCCCTTCCTCCAGTTACTCAAATCAGTCCAACCCAGCGGGGGAAATCTCCAATGGTTATTTCCGAATTTTCCCCTCATTAACCCAGCTTTAATACGTTATCCTTGCCATTATAAGAATCACCTATTATAAAAACAGGGAATGATTGAATAGGGGACTAGTCCTTTTCGTCCGAGCCTGGTCTCCTCCTGGGTATTCCTGTTTTTACAATAAGACTCCCACTAAGGTACCACTCCTCCAGTATTCACAAGCATGCATCAAACCTCCTGGTGGATGCCTCAATCAGTGCAATTAATCCTCCATCGTCTGCTCCAAAAAGTCACAGCTTCCCAAGGGCGTCACTCTATTCAACAGATAGGAAACAACTGACAACAGCGCAGCGTCTTCAATTTTCAAATTGGTAGATTGGGGGTCGTTGGTTTGCCGTGGGCAGCCTGGCCGGCTTGAAACACGGGAAAGCTCTCAGTTATCTGCCGAGTCTACCAACCCTGTACGTGAGGTGGTGATTCTGAAGGAAAGTTGCCAGCTGCTTTAACTGAGAGGAAATGTCGTCTGCTCTGCCCTCTTCTCCTTCCGGTTCCTGTTTGACGAGTGTGGTGGCGTCCTCTGGTGAGTAATTCAATAGAGGGAGTTAGAGATCCACATGGTATGCAACAATTGGCGTCTCTGTCCGATCCTTCGTGACAGTTGTTCAATTCATGTCTCTCTTTTCACGTAATGTCTCCTGCTTCGCGGATAACTCCAATTGTCCCATTTGCCAGTCAGGCAATGGCAGACAAAGGATCAGTGACGTGTGGACATTGAAGATTGGGTCGTGCATAAAAACTGCTTCAAGTTGTGGAAAACGGTTTTAACCGATAACAACCTGCTGTTCCACTGATTCTTAGAAATGTGCATGCTCAAAGTAAAGGCTCGAGTCACGGATTATTCCCTGTCAAGGTTAACGTGTTCATCCTAGAGCACCCTGGAGTTACTTCTATTGGGGTTCCATTGCTCCTTGGTGGTCCATAAAGGCTGCACGTCAATTTGTAAAGTTTGAAAACTTTCTAGACGTGCCTACATGCCACCATTCCCTGACGACCTATGAACTCATCCTACAGTTCATCACCCTGTACAGCTCTCGCTCCTAACTACTCCAGGGTGCATCCCACAATGCATTGCGATGTGAACTCCTCCTGTAGGTGAGCAATGTGCATTTGGCGGGTAGGCCACCGTGCCTAATCCCCGTATGCAGCCCTGATCGATGCTTCCCGCTGGAGCATCCTGGAGAACTCTCCAATCGCACAGAGGGTTACTGGAGGAAGACCCAACTGATCTCCAATCGCAGAGGGGCCCCTCAATCCGTCAGCATATCCACACACACACTAAATATAGACTCCTGCTGCAGAGGGGGTGCAAAGCCATACCTCACCTCCTGGAGGAAGGCACCAGTGGCGCCACACTGCGGCTCCTCCAGTGCCTGCCTGATGAAGGCTGCAGTGATCAGCGCATGGGTGGTGGCTGTGGGCCCCTACAGTCCGTCCTCCAGGGTGGTCGCAGTGGTTCCTGCAGTAGGCATTACGGGGACTCCTCCGGGCGGGATGCTTACTGTGCACAATGCTTGCTGCTGGACCTGCTTCAACTCCTCCACGTGGTCCCAGCGCCACCTCCAGTGTCTGTATAGGGGTAGGGGTAACCTCCAGGGTGTCTGTGGTAGAAGTGCTGGTGCCTCCCTCCTGTGGTTGCTGTGTAGGAGGGGTTAGCTCCTGGAGGATGACGCCGCAGGAAGCCGTGGGAGTCTGAGGGAGGGATGTCTGCCTCAGTCTCTGAGGGAGTGGTCACTGACACTGGTTAACAAGAATGGGGGGGGGGGGTAGATTTGATAGCAATGTACTGCTTTATTCGTCGAAAACATGTGAAATGTCCCCTCCCCCCTCCCCCCAAGAAAGGGGCAAAAAAGCCCTTTCCACACATCCCCAACCTACCAACAAACTACCTCCTGTTGTTGTAAATGACCACTCCCTTCTGTCTGTTTTGTGTAACGTGGTTTATACTACCAGTATTTACTTCTTCTTAGTGCATCTGCCACTGCTAGCTGCCCTCAATGACCCCTCTATAGGCAGCATAGTGCACAAGCTTATAGATACGACATTTTGATGATTATAAATGTATAACCTTATGAACGGACAACGCGCTCGAATAGGATCTGATCACTATCTAGAGCAGGTGGCTTTACTGTGTCAGGATTGTCGGGAGTTCAGATATGCGACATTTGAAAGAGGAAATTGAATGCAAAAGGAGGTTCGTTGCTCTCACCATAATGGTGTATATGATCCGGATTATTCTGACAAATTATTGATATGAATGACAAATGGCATCATTCGGAGAAGGGGTATGGATACACCAAGCATGTGGTGTTAGATAAAATCGTTGAGACAACAAGGTCAGAAGCCAATATAGCCTACATGATAATCGAGTCAGGATTTTGGATATTCAAAGTGGAGGTAAGAAACCATAGTGGGCGCTTTTTAATTTAGATGCTACTCCACCGACTAACCCACAGTGCGAAATATTATATATATATGTCAATTGCACTTAACGTATCCCCACCGCATATAAATTCGAGACCGGCGGTTATAAATTGAAGATCGGCATTTATTCGAGCCATTATAGTAGTAGAGGAGGAAGCCCTGGGTTGCCCACAGGATGTCTGCCTGTGGGTGGTTGGGGGTGGGAGCACTGCAGCGACAAGTGGCTGCTGCCCCTCCCACCCACCACTCACCAATTAGCCACCTATACCAACAGCCCCCAGGATGTGTAGAGCTTCCTCCAGGGCATGTCCCACCTGGACAGCCCTACCACTGCTAACCGACTGTTAAGGGCCGCATACTACTTTATGGTATCTTGCCCCTTTTTGGACATGAATGCAGCCCTGGAGAGTCCCCCCACTATATCCCGGGCTGCATTCATATGTTGATCCTTCAGGAGTGTATCAAACCTGTAAGTTCAGCATGATTCATGAATTCACCCCTCCATCTCCATGGTAGCATTTATGCAGCACACCATGCTTCATTAAAGCACTATGCGGTCCTTAAAGGGCTAATTGGTGCAGACCTAAGTTGCTGTGATATTTGGTTTGGATGGTCGGTGTTTGTTAGTCCGACATGGACAAGACACGTGCATCATCTAGAGGTTCTAGAGAACCCCAGGGCGAAGGGGAAATGAGGGATGTAAACTATTGCAGGAGTTGGGGAGATGGCTTATGGAGGAAGGCACAAGTGGAGGGGCATGGTATTATTACCATGCACATAATTAAGATGCACCAAAATTCATATACATTATGATTGAGTGATTGCAATTCAAGTTCTATCTCAAACGTTTGTGAATAATATAACAGAGTAGATATAATAATCTGCATTTATTGCTTAAAAGAAAATGTATTTTTCTGATTTCATTGATTTCACCAACTTGTAATTACCTATCAGAACATCAAGACTGAAGATTATAACATGTGAATTCAGTCTGTATATATTATTACGTTGCCGTAACCTACAAATAGATACACATCAGAAAAAAAGACTTTAGAATGCTATCCACCTGGATTTGAGGGTGCATGTACAATGTTTCTAAATTGACAGAGAGTGCCATTAGATGCTATCGCAGCATCGGATCACCCCCTTACCACTGTGTGCACAAAGTATATGTGTCAGAATTAGCCATAAGTGATGTAGACCTCTGCCTTTATACACTTAAAATTGAGCCATACATTGGGACTGACCCACTCTGCTCGTCCCCCATATTTAGCTCTTTAAGAGTTTTATAGTGCTTTGATATGCTATGCCGTTTCTCTTCACAATCCTTGAATGCAGCCCTGGCGAGTAATTCCCCAGGGCTGCATTATGCATCATGCCGACTCTTTTTCGGATTGATACAACCCCGAAGGGTTGGCATGATGCATGAATGCAGGCCTTGCGGGTACACCCTCGAGGGCCTGCGTGAATGCATCATTATGAAAAGGGCATACCAATTTAAAGCACTATGCGGCCGTTAAAGGGTTGGTATCTGATTAAGGGACAGCATTACCGAGTTAGCCACACTTCCCTCAGTCAGGCAGCATACCTCTCTCCATAGAGTGAACCCTCTCACACAACATACAATGGACAAGATGGATGCCTCTATAGCATCTATAAACTGGGCACCGGCTATCGACTCACCCCTGCCCCTGTGGTGGCTGACCCTAATGCCATGCCCCATTACAGATAATCCTGCAGACCTACCTCCAGCCACAGGCCGACCAGTCTCCTTTGAGGGCTGGAGATGCTTGCAGGGGATTTTCACAGTAGTCTGGAAGCTGCAGGGGTTGTCCCCAACTTCTCTGATACAGTTCTTTTCTTTTTTAGATCTGAGGTGCGATATTGTTTTAAAGTGAAATTTAAATCAGCTAGAAGAAGATAGCATTTGATAAAGCAAGTCTAGTAAGACAGTAATCTTCTTGGATAGATTAACATACTGAGATCAGTTACTTTCACACTAATGGGCTATAAATGTTTTCTTTTTGTTCTCCCTCCTGTAGAGGATGGAATGGTACCCAGACACCAATGCTTACTGGGGCCCATAATTGTGTGTTTTATCATGGCAAGCTGGGCTTGCCCACATATGGGTTTGTCCAGAGCTACCAGTAGCAGGCCTAGATAGGCCTACCCCACAAAATAATGGGCTCAGCCCAGGGCAAAGGTAGGGTGATCCAATAATTATGAGGGCACACTGGAAACCCAATTTGCTTACTGGGTTATTATTCTCCAAATTGTACACTTTGATTACAAGATGGCTGCCATGTGCATTCTTTGACATGACAAAATGGTGTACATACTTTCACAGATGTCAATATTGTAGCGGCGATGGGGGGGGGGGGACTGTGGGTTCACAGACCACCTCCGCCGCCCCGGCGTGTGTTGTACATAAGTTATGAGTTATTATGCCGGACGGAGGAGGAGACGGCTGGCTCCGCCACTAATTAGCGGTGGCGCCGGCGGAATCCTCTCCGATGCGGAGACGTTCGAAACGGGGGCGTCGGCGAAGTTCGCCGGCGCATGGGACAGAACATCTCCGGCGTCGGAGGAACGTCATCAAGACAGGTGACATAAAGAATATCCAGGTACAACCCACTCACAATACTCACACCCCGTTTGTACCCTAATCTCAGACATGAGATTTGGCTGAGCTGGTTGCTGGTTACTCTCGTTCCAAAGGAAGGCTCTGGTAACAGCCAAATGACCTTGAACTTGGGATTTTGCTGGGTCTGGGCAACCCCTGCTGGTAGCTTGGAACCAGCGAACAGGAACAGGAAATGGAACCAGAAAGTCTGATGGTAAAATACAGTAAAACTACCATCATACATTCTGCTGGTGACAAGGGGGATACAATTGGTACCAGAGCAACACCTGGTGGCAGCACCAGTATCTCGCTAGTGCCTAATAGCACTGTGTCCTTTCTTAATTACAATGTCATTACGTCTACTTCAACTGGATGAGTGATCTCACAGATGACTCAGGGTTTGCTGGTACGCTAGATATGGTACATGTACTCTGTTATAATCATTTATTGGTCAATGCTGGCATCAGAAACAAATTTTTTATTTAAAAGTACCCTCAAGTTATGTGCAATACATGTAGAACTGTGTAGAGAAATCTAAATATATAGTGAAGGTTGTCTGCTATACCAGGCCACTACAAGTCTCACACTTTCCGCTAGTGTCATTAGAAAGTCGAATGACTGATCTTGTATTTTCTAATTTGAGTGCAAGAAGAGTTATCTCTCAATTCGGACAGCAGAATCATAGCCTCCAGGAGACGCTTTCCCGTAGCCTCCAGGAGAGGCTATCCCACTTTCATTAATTCCATTAAAAATTTAAAATGGCTGCCATATTTTGGAAAGGGTTGTATTCCTTGAGCTCATAAATGTACTTTTTGCATTTTTATTTGTGTTTCGAAGTTGATGAGAAGCCAAGATAGGCACATTTCTACCTTCGGGGGGCTTACTGGTGGCCATCTTGAATATCTCAAATTGCCCAAGGGTGAGAGCTCCGATGATGATGATGATGATGATGATGATGATGATGATGATGATATACATGTAGTTTTAAAATCAACACAGCCGAAGGCTGGCCAGCAGGTCCACTGGGCCCATACGGACCGAACCTGGGACAACAAGGTCCACACCCACTCTGATAATTTTACCTAGACCTATTAATCAATAACCAGCAGAGGGAAAAAAACTATATCAGAGAAGTTGAGGTTGGGCTACAGATGAGGGTTCTACCACCAGACTACAGGTCTGCCATAAAGGGAGGCAGCCCCCTTCCCTCCATCCCTCCCTCCCTCCCTCGACTCCTTCCCTCAGGAGAGTCAGCATGGCAAAAACTATATCAGACCCACGCACCACACCACCACCTCATACCAAAGAGCAAGAACACATTGAGAGAGCTCACTTCAGTTTGCTTTACAGCATTGTCCCTTGTTCGGCAGATAAAGACCAAAGAGGTGTGCTACTATCGTCCTATGTACATGTAGTATATCCCCACAACGGATAAATTCTTATCATTTTCTAAGAATTGAATAGAATTTTCTTTTATTTAGACATGGAAGATGGTAGGTCAAAGACCTGTATTCTCCTTACTCCAGTTAATGAAACGTGTATAGAATTGAACAGATAATGCTTCATAGTATACATATATGCAATAGAATAAATGTGGCCAGGTGAGAGAAAACGTGCCTCCAGGGGGGATTTTTAGTGCTGGCTTTGGCGACCATGCAGGGGGCAGTATATGGGTAAAACACTGAAAAATATACTAAAAATCACTTGAGACCAATTTTTTATGGTGAATCCAGTGATATGCTTAAAACTATTCCATCTCCACTGAAAACGTTCCATTTTTGGAATGCAAAAGGAACATTTGTTGCCATGGAAACATGGAAAATTGGCATATTTGGCAATTTCTGGTCATCATGGAAACACTCCATTATTCCAAATGAGAATTTTTTGCCACAAATGTTCTTGGAAATTTCACAAGGAACTCAGAATCGAAAACAGACCTCAGAAATTCCCTCTGAAACCGATTTTATGATAAAAACATCAGATGTCTTTGGTTATTTTTCAACAAAACTGTATTTTTTACATTATTAGTATTCATAAAAGGATATAGTGGATTTAGAGCTTATTTGCCATTTTCAGTTGTACACACCAACCCCCATTTGACAAGCAGTTACAGCAAAACTACTTTGGATATTTTAGCTCACGATAATTATCTCATTTTAAAGCCTGTAACATATACTTAGAAAAGCCATTTCCCCCCTGGAGGCACGTTTTCCCTCACCTGGCCACAAATATGAAAAGAAGAGCAATGGCTTAGAGCCATGACTTAGTATAATAGAATAGGTATTAGTTTTGATTCAAGCGGTGAAGACTGATGTAGTTGCCTTATGGACTGGTGTTATAGTCCAGGTTGAATGGTGGTCAGTCATTCAACAGTAGTAATGGCAGGTTTCTGGTCATAAGAATAAATAGTAAACATAAACATGCAACATATGTTTAGAATATCAAACATATGCAGCAATTAGGTCAAGGTGATGCTTTTTGTTCCAGGTTGTAAATTTGGTACTCTCCCTAATGGCTCTATTATCCACAGTGAGGGCATTCCATGCCCCAGCTAGCTTATACCTCAGACTTCTAGAATAGGCAGGATTAATAGCTCTTCTTTTGTATAAGTAATCTTTGATCCCTACGTCTAGTAGCAACATTAATTATATGTAGCTCTTCTTCTAATAGCGATTTTTTGAAAGCATGTTCCAAAATATGCATAATCGCAAGGTATAGTTTCAATATCCATTGACAAAGGAATGTTGTATGGGAAACTGGCTAATTTCCTGGCTTTCCATATACAGGCTCTCTTGCCCCCCCCCCCCACCGAAGAATAGTGTGTGCATTTAGGTAACCAGTGTGCATCACGCATCACAAACCTATATAGCCAGCATTGCATAGACCATCCGATATTTGATTAATGGGCTTCTTTAGGCAGCTTTAAGGTTGATCGCTACTCTTAACTTTTCATCCATAGAATTTCCTAATTTTTTGCCTCAGGTTAGTTTAGATCATTAAGAAATGGAAAATGTAAAAAAAATAGGGGGGTCCCAAGCTACTTTTTTTATTATAGATTTTTGAAAAAAAAAAAGTATTTTCTATTTGTGGCAAAAAATACCAAAAATTGTGAAATTTTCACGATTTTTTTTCTTAGTGAACCACTTATCACATCAATGTGATTTTTTAAATGAATAATCCTATATTGTGTCCATAAATAGGAAAAATAAAATCATGGTCCAAAATCAACCCTTTCGTGGAAAAAAAGTGGTGGTTTTAGGACGATTAATTAAATATGATGCTATATTTGTCAACAATATATCAAAAATAGCAAAAAATAATCCACAGACTTTTTTTTTTATTTTCTCAAAAAATAGTTTAGATCATTTGCTAACATAAAAAAGTAATTATGATAGGGGGTCCCGTGCATAATTTTAGGGTTTTGGGCCTTTGAAGTTAAGAAATATGACAAAAAAGGTCTAAATCTCATATTTAAAGGCCAAAACAATGGGTAAAAGGCCAAGGATCGGGGTAAAAAGTGTATATATCGTATACCCTTGGTTGTCTTAAGCACAGTGATGAGATCTATATCAATCTCGATAATGATTTATTGGTAAATAATTCCAATATTCTGATCTATGTAAAAAATAGCAAATATCACTATCTCAAAATGTATCAAATATTGAAAGTGCAATAAAATGCTCAATTTTGTTTGGAATTGTCCAATTTTTGGATTTGGCTTAGTGTGCATATATATGTATCTCTCTCTCCAATATTAGCCCATTCTGACAGTTTTAAGCTATATGCGCAGAGAGCTGCGCAGTAGTCCATATTCAATGAGTAGCGATCAACCTTAAGCAACTTAAATCAACCTTAATTCTATTTATGATTTAACTTCTGAGTTAACCTGCAAGGTGAAGACAGTAGGCCATTAATCAACGTAAACTTTGCTTAATGTTGCTTAAGGTGGGTCGCTACCCTTTGATCAAAGTTAACAGAATCTCTCTATTTTTTTTCTACATGCAGTCTAAAGCATATAGAATTGGATAATGCAAAGAAATATGGGGGGTCCCGAGCTACTTTTTTAAATACAGAATTTTGAAAAATTAAAGTATTTTCTTTTTTCACCAAAAAATTGAAAAAATTGTGAAAACTTCTATGATTTTTTTTCATATCAACAAATAAGCACAGAAATGTAAAATCTCACATGTGAAACACTTATATATTCCACTTTATTGCAAAAATAATTTTACAGTTGTATGCAATGGCATTTTGGGTGAAATTATGATGTTTCGGGAAAGGGTAAGAAAAAATTGTCATTATTTTTTAGGCTTATTGGCTAAAAATTGTATTCAGTATTGACAGAAATTTTTAAAACTCTCTCAGAAATTAGTTCAGATCATTTGCTAACATATGAAAGTAATTTTGATGGGTGGTCCCGTGTATAATTTAGGGTTTTGGGTCTTTGAAAATAAAAAATATCGCAAAACTGGACTAGATTACATATTCAGAGCACTGTATGATGGGTAATATCATCAAAATCTGGCCCTAAATTGTTATCATTAAATGACCTTGGCTGTCTTAATAAACATGATAAGATCTATAGTATTTCTAAGAAGATTCATTGGTAAATAATGCCAATGCACTAATTCATGTAAAAAATAGGAAATATTATCGGTAAGAAACATAGCAAATATTAAAAGTACCATCAAATGCTCAATTTTACTTGAATTTGCCTAATTATCGAATATGACATAGGGAACTCATATATGTATCAGACTGTGCAATTTGGGTCCATTCTGATACGTTTAAGCTGCATGCGCAGAGACCTGCGCAGTGGGTTCATTTTCAACAGGTAGCGATCCACCTTAAATCAGATGCTCTACACTCAATCGGCCAGGGGCGTCATGGGTGACTGCAGAGGGGTTTTCGGCGACCTGGCGACCTGGGCCGTTTTCGGGCGTTTTCCAGGCGACTTTTCGACCTGGGGCAATAATTTAAGCGACCTGGCGACTTTTGCACAAAATTGATTATAGGATAAAGGGTCTAAAAAAATGACCTTGCGACCTGAGGGGGGGGGACCCCTCTGCACCCCCTCATGGGCTATGCGGGTGGCAGGGCATCATACAGTGAACTCTCTTAGTTTCTTTCTTTGCACTTTTCTGATCAATCCTGTCCTATTATCCCCTCATGACCCTTGCTTTCCATAGCATCCGTGTCATTTTCATTATTGCCTGCAATAGACTGATAGAGGGGAAATAGGAACATACACCTTTTTTGACGGATGCGTCATTATTAATGTAGAATAGCCGTCTGTGGTAATCGTGTCCTATGCCGGTTCCATATTATAACCAACAGCTGTAACTTATACAACCCTTATACAGCCCAGCTGGCCAGTGCAGTCTTCTGGCAGGCGTCGATAGACAAGTCGATTGCTCTCCTGCTGCTGTCCTCCATAGCACAGGGGGCTGTAGTGCCACTCCAGAGCCCGCCCTGGAGTTGTCAATCTGCCCAGTGTACATACTACGGATCCCTGCCATCCGGCCCCTTTATTACCCCACCCCACCATCTATTATTAAGCCTAGCTATACAGTGGAGCCCTGTCTATAAATCCCCCTCCAGGGCGGGCGGATGGGGGAGGGGGATCTGTGGAGATAGGGGTGGGTGTGACATAGTCACAGGAGAGGCTGTGGACAACAGTGATGTCAAAGCCAAGTTGTGCCTACAACCCTGGAGGATACCACTTACAAGGGTACTCCTGTGGGCAGGGTGAACAGCTTTACACAGGCTGCTGTCGCCTCCTCCAGGACATACAGAGTCACCCCCTGGAGGCACCAATCACATACACATTGACACACCCTTCAATGTCCTCTCTACACCTCTCTCCTCCTTTTACAGTTGGCCTCAGTGACACACCTTTTTGTGCAGTATGTACATACAGGGTTTGCTTACACCAGCCGCCCACACATCCCTTATGGCTAATTCCCACAGTTCTTCTCACCTACACCCACCCTCTTGTACTATATTAGTTCAACAGCCAGACAGCTGGGTTAATCAAGGAGGGGTATTCCTTAAAATGTCGCGAATTTAGTACGTTGAAATGTCGCGATTTTGCTTACAGCCTGTATTATATTCTATCAAATTATGTTAATATTTTCAAAAAATTTCGGAATGTTTTCTCAAACTCCCAGCATATTTCTCACTGCATCACTTTTGACACTCAGAATCGGCCACCATTTTGCTAGTCTTCAAAAAATCGCTGGCCTCATGAAAGCACTTGGGGTACGGGAGCTTCCAATTTATAAGCGCTGGAACCCTTTAACTCAACAGTATGTAAGTCTAAAATCCTCCCTAAAGCCGTGTATTTCTCTGAGAGGATATGCTTGATGGTCGCTAACTTATCATACATAATAAATCTATAAAAGTGGAACTGCTATGTTGTGATATCAGACCTTCCAAAATCCTTATAGTGTCTTAAGTACTTTATATAGAATGGCACAAACTCTCGAGATATGCAGTTTTGACTATTTCTTGGCCTTTTCAGCCTTACACCCCCACAGAATAACAACATTTGCATCAATTTTTTCAGATTTTTGGTGTATGTGAGAAAACTTTGTAAACTTTATTTTGTGTATTGGTCCAAAACGTTAACGTTTAGTTTTCTGTCCCTCCAAAGCCCTAAAAACTATAAAAACATCTAAAAAGCTAAGAATGACATGTTTTACATGCCTTCCATGTCTACTGAGGAAACAACATTCCATCCCAAATATCGTTTTTCTATTAGACCTATGGTATAGTCAATTGATTCATGAGGTTTTCACTTGATATGTACTTTTTCTTCTCCACAGCCATTCAAGTGTGTACTGTCCTGTCAAAAGTCGTTTCATTTTGATACACCTATACAGTAAAAAAAGAAGATTCAAACAGCATCTTTTGTACCCCCGATTGCAAGGTAACTATTGTGTCTTTTCCCAGAAACTTTTTTTTTTAAATTCAATATTCTAGCCTCCAGGAGCATAATTATATTTATTGCAATACATTATTTCGGTCCCAGAGTCACCCTCTTATTATTTTTAGTTCCAGAGTCACTTGCCTCGCTGATATTAGTAAAACCCACACAGAATTATTAATATCCAATAATTATAATTAGTTATCCTTGGTGCCCCCACTTCCTACCCACCTCTGTACTTTGCCAAGTAGGTTCAACAACGGATTCTAATGGTCCATATTTTTAAAAAATTATATGTTTTACATGTCTCTCATCTCTACTGAGGAAACAACAGCCCCTCCCCAATATCATTTTCTATTAGGCCTATGGTATAGTCAATCGATTCATGAGGGCCTTTTTCACAGATTGTGTCACATATATTCTTTACTATTCAGGACAATGTGTGGAAGGAGAATTATCTATTAGGGATAATAATAGTCATGTACATATGGGACTACGTGGCTTTCTACTTACAACACCACTGCTTCAGATGTATTTCTGACGTTGACCATATACCGTATGGTATTAAAAAGGAATAAAAGACACCAATAGTTATAATTATTATGTGGAAGGAGAGTATAGTTTGGATGTGGAGGCATTGATATTATGCTAATAGGCCATATTTCCCCAGATAAGGTTGACAGACCTACTATATTATATATATATATATATATATATATATATATATATATATATATATATATATATAATTAGGGATAAATAAACGATTGGACGTGTGATTAACATCACAGATGAATCGGTGTGGGTTACCAATTAATACCACTGAATAAAGTATTTACAGAATTGTTATGTTGAATCCTCCTCAAATATTAGCTTCAGAGCATATTTCCTTTTCCCCAGGGAATATCTTTTCCCTCTGCGCGGCTACTGTTAATTAATTATGCTGTTATTTCTCTCTTATGTCTTCATTTTCATATCTCTACCTTATGGCAGGCCTTTATCTTTCTATATAACCCGTACCCCAAACCCTCGCTCTATATTTCGCTCTCAATGTTTGTCAATATTCTACCATCTTTAGTTTGATCCAAAGTGAACGCCTTTACCATCACACAGCTACCCGACCCTTCTACCATTGCTACCACTGACTGACAGTCTCCCGTGCTACTGGCTTCAGAGGCAGCTCTATAGCCTAGCCACTGGGGCTTATCATTCTCCAGCCTTCAGGGAATATCAATTTCCACAGCAAACAGGCCAGAAGAGAGGCCGAGGCACAATTTAAGACCCTAGCCGAATTAAGGCATTCTTTAAGGAAATCGTGGGAGAGGGGGTTGGGGGGAAGAAAGGGACAAATAGGGGTAAAATTGAATTACATCGATTGTTGTTAAGGCTTGCTCCGACTGTGGTCCTTGTCCCATTAGGAGAGATGGACTCTGTTTCTAATTGAAATAATAGACTTCCTGTGATGTAAACAGGTCCTGGGTGTTTTACTTGGTCTTTGAGAAGCTAACTTTTGGATATAAAAAAGGAGATCAGGGTCATTAAGTTACCCCTTTATAGTCTTACTGGGGAAGAGGAAATATAATTGATGGTAGACTCAGATTGATGCGATGCATTGCGCATGCTAAAGCTTTATAAAGCCTTTGGAACATTCTATGAATTCATCGATTTCAGATCTCACGGTCAAATACCCCGATTCATCAAGAAAGATACATCATATCCTCAAGAGGTTAATGTATAGCCACTTTTATTGTGAATTGGCTTTCATAAAATCAGACACAGAACAACCGTCAAACCCCCCGAACCCTCACCCCAACCTGGTAAGGATTGCAGGAGTAAATCACTATTAGTGCTTTGGTGTATCATGCTGGGCGACCCCGGGGGGTCAACTTGAGTTATTTTTACCGGGATGTGTGGTTATGGGTCTGAATACATGACCCCTATTGGCGTAGGCTGATTTATGGAAAAATTACCCATATTGGCATGGTCTCTGCAGAAGACATACCCATATTGGCGTATGACATAAAGAGGATAGTATCCATGTCACCCCAAGGGACTCTTTGAGGGTAGGTTACAACTGCCCCCCACCACCACCCTCTAAGTTCCAGACATAACAATGGCAAGCTTACCAATTAGCACTTTCTATCAATCAGAAAAGCAAATCAAAAAGGGCAAACTTACCAATTATCCCAAAAATGCTGTGTAAACTCAGGAGAAACTTCACACAGGGAATAACTGCCCCTCCTTAATAGCCTTAGTGTAGCTTACCCCTGAAAAACATACCCATATAGGCGTACGCCACTTCCCTCCCTAGGGGCTGAAAAAGGACCCATTTCCCTCCAAATCATGACCACACATCCCGGTATGGTTGGGCCGGAGTTGACCCCCCGGGCGGGCGACCCACCATGATTAACGTATGCGATTTGTATGATATAACGGGGAGCTACTTGCCAGTGCTATCTTCATCCATTTTACCCCCCAATGAAATGGTACATGTACATATGATGCATTTAATCACCATGTTGTCCTTAAAGAGTTAAGCAGGTACATGACGACTCAGGTTATTGGCACAGAAAGGTGATAAGGGTCATATCTATAGATAACTGTCTGCACTAGGGTACTACTGGGGGAACATGTCTATAGATACACATCAGTCTTGAGGCTGGGTGGGTGGCCACCAAAAGGAACAGAAAAAAACTACATAGGCAAACAGCACACGTGGTCCTCTCCTATATCGTGAGGGCACCATGTCGCCACAGCTTGTTTGTACTCAGCTTTGATCCAAATTGGTACAGCATCTAAATTGTATTAGGCGAAGGTGGGTGAGGGGGGGGGGAGGTGGGGGGCATGGCTTTATATATGCTCTAGACTGGTGGAGGTGAGTTGAAAGGGGAGATAGGAAAGGAGCGGGACTGGGTAGGATTATATAAATAATGAATGTTGATGATGCGGCTGGTTTATAGTATACCATAGATCCATGAGGCGCAAAAGGGTGGACGAAAAATAATTGATAATATACGATTCGGTTGTAAAGATTCTTTACACGAGATATATATTTATGGTATAATCTAAAATAGTTTTGAATCAGTTGTACTTGAATATTCTTAGCGTTAAAATAGCATTAAAATAGCATTGACATGGATTTGAACTCATGATGTATGGACAATAACAGTTTACAGTAGGTTCAGAATAAGCACAGAATAGATTCCTCCCTGTAGTGTAGTATGAATACGAGACAGCTTACTTGTACTAGGCTGGATTACACCGGCATCAGCTTTGAACCCAAAAGGCCCATGGCAGTGGGATACGGTTGCATCTTTTTTATGGGTTGACACCTGGCCGTGCCACACATAACTTAAGCCCAGAGTGCAAAGAAAATAATAATTGAACTTTTACAACTTGTTGGTATTGGGTTACAACTGGGTTGATCAACATTTCTATAATGGTTGCTACGTTACCCGTTCTACATAGCTACGTCTACGGCTACGCCTATGTCTACGTTCAGCTTGCTAAAACTCCCTAATATAGTTTTAGTTGCAATTGTAAAAACTACCACTGTCTACACTCATTGTTCAAGTATAATCCTTAATCAAACCTCATGATGTTGGCGTTTACCAAGAGCGTATGAGGCTCACTCTCATGAGTTTGTAACAGTTGAAACGTCTTTGACCGGGTGTCGTCTTTGACCGATGTAGTCTTTGACCGGGTGTCGTCTTTGACCGGGTATCTAGAAAAGATTTTAACCAGCTGCACTGTCCAAAGTATTATGCAATAAGAAGTCCCACCAAATACATTACATCATATACATATATAATGTTTAAAAAAAAGGAAATTCTAAACTGAGCCATGAGTGTGTGAGAGAACTCAAGCAATACCAGACCTCTTGCTCGTTGCGTGCTGAAAATATACCATTTTGAAGAGGACAAACCCCCTGATGTTCAGCAGCCAAAATCTCAGAAAGTTACAGGAGTTTGATGCTATAATTGTGCATATGTGGATAGTCGAGGGAAAGGGGCCCTCCAAGGTAAAAACTCAATAATAGAATTGATGACATCAGCTTTCCAGTAATATCTTTTATTAGCATGTACCACTTCTACACTGCAAAAAAAGGTGTTTAGGTTTTAAACATGTTTAGGTCTAAACATGTTTAAAGTCTAAACATTTTACTAGGCTTGTGTTTTTGAATCCTTCTGTTTAGGAATTAAACACTTTATTCTAAACACCTAAACATTTATGTTGAATATGTTTAGATGTTTAGTATTTTAACAGTATGGAGAATTGGTGTTTAGGATGTTTATGAGTTAAATATGAAAACTGTTGTTATGGTAACACCTGCATCTTAGATACCCTAGAAATGATATCCGGGCCAGTGACATTTGTTTGTTTTTCTCAAGGGGTAGCCATATGACTTCTAATTTGCATTTGATCCCTATTCATATTTTGTTTCTTATTGAAGTAGGTCCTCGGGACCAGTTTTTGAGTGGTTTAGGTTATGTGTAATAAGTATATTCCTTGGTTTTGGGTGATTTTGTATAGAGCCGTGACATAAAAATTACCTTAATTTCAGCTCCCTAAGTACATTATATTTCCTTGTGGCTAACAGGAATACAGAGTTAGGTAAATTATACCATTTATATAGAATACAACCCCCATGGCATATACTTATTGGTGGTATATATAGCTTTAATGGGCCAAAAATCTGTGTATACCTGTAGATTTCCATTGAAATAGCCTTATTATAATGCAAAATCTCACTCAGGCGGACACTGGCAAAAGCTCCCATTTTCCATTATTTAGCCAACTTCACAGTATCAATTGGGGCACTTAGGTTCATGTACACTTTCTTCAGTTCTTTAGTACATAATAACACAGGATTATGCAGATGCATCAAGGCTTTCATTAGCACACTTTAAATAGGTGATACTCCGAATAATCTGGAGGGGAGACCATTTTGAAAAGTATGTGTCTTTGTGTTGCTGGATGCATAGTGTCTCTCGCCCGGACATGTCACTAGGACGGACATCTAGACCTTTGAGCCTTTGCCATTCCAGACCATGGCCAAGAACCATATTATGTCCTATAAACTGCAAATTCAGGTATACGTGTGGAGGGTAAATAACTAACATAGTTGGAAAAGTTAAATGTATTAATAACAGCAATAAGAAGACAGTGTGCCCTGCAATGACTGCAAAGCTACTCAATGACAAAAGGTCCAACTTTCCGATTTTTAGCTAAGTTCACAACACCATTAAGAGTTTTTAGCATCATGACACAATTGTCCTGATACATAAGAGTGATGCGGTTACATCATGGCTTTCATTAGCACACTTTAGATAAGTAATAATTCAAAAAGTTTGGAACAGAGACCATTTTGAAAAGTATGTGTCTTTGTGTTGCTGGATGCATAGTGTCACTCGCAGGGACATCCCTATAAACACAAATACGCTCAATTGACATAAGTTAGAGGTAGGATTCTGGTAGAATATACGTAGATTCCTACGTAGATACAACGTTCATGCGGTAATGTTGAAATATGTATCTTGAACGTACACATAGGTTTTACGTGAAATAACATTAATACAACGTAAATTTACGCTACCAATTTACGTATCTCAAACATATGATATACATTGAAGAAAAAAATACATTTTTCTCTCCAAACAAAGATAATATTCGATTTAATGAGAACCAGACCTAATATTGGCCAAAGACCTATAGGCCTACCCATGTGTATTCCCTCATTATTCAATCCTGATAGAAATTTAGGCCCAAACATGGAAAGTTCTCACCATAGATGGAATCTTCAGTTAGTTAAGTTCTTGCTATATTTTTGTATTCTATGGCTATATGGTTCAGGTGGCCAACATTGGTACTAAAAATCTCGCACAGAGGGCCCTTTTCCCTTGTTAATCCACACATATCCATGGACTGCATAATCTTCACGTAGGTTGAAAATGATTAGGATTTGAGGAGGTCGTGCCGGGAACGATCCTCAAATGTGACACAACAGGCGAAAATGTACCATTACGGGGATTTAGTGTCATAAGCGGCCACTAGGTGGTCACCATCCATGCAATGATATGACATTAGCCTACTGACTTATCATGGAACTTTTGGCTACTTTTCCTTTCCCAATCCTGACAATCCTACACGAAAAATAATTCTCAAGAGCCTTTCTTAGCAACACATATGAACCTGTCAATGTGTTTAGCACTGTCAGCGCTAGTGCTACTGAGTGGGAACTCAGAATATTCACAATAATACTATATCTTATTCCTTAAGAATGCTGTTGGTGAAGTCAAAATAAAATAATGGCACAAATACAGTCATGTTAAAATTTTCTGGGAAAAGAAGGTCATAGTGATCATTTTGAGATTATGATTGTCAAAATCGGGCAAGGGGAAGTTACCATAAGTTCCACGATAAGTCATTAGGATACCAGTATATTGCTGCACTGGTGGCCACCTAGTTGCTGTTTATTGCACTTAATCCCCGTAATGGTACATTTTCCCCTGTTGTGTCACAAATTTGTTTATAAAACACGTAATGGCCCTAATACAAAAGGATGCACATTATAGAGACCAACAATAGAAAGCTACATAGGGGATGATTACAAAATTTCTATAACCTTGAAAACTGGTTAAAGTAACAATAAACTTAATGTACTCTAACTATTGATCTTAAAATAATGCCTTTCATTATGAACAATAAGATTATATCATTTCCATAGCAGCGGAAAGCCGGTAGTTGGAGGATACTAATTATCTATACTGTACTGCCCTCAGCCATATGGACATATATACGCCGTGCAGGTGTGTAGAAGGGGTAGAGGGATGGAAGCTGACAGATCTGTTATCCACACAATCTCACCATCACTTGACAAGTTCCCTCCTTTCTGTAAAAGTGAGTATAGATGCAGAGGTATCCAGCGAAAATGGAGTCTCTGTTTCACTAGGGTTTGAACCTGGGACCTCCCATATCCAGAGTTAGTATCATAACCGCTTGAAGATGAAACATTCTCCCCATACACATACATCTGAATTGATAGGTATGATGGGGAACAGTATGGGGTAGGTGTTTTCCTTTACAACTGTAAATCAACTGTTTCTTGCACCTATGACACCCATGTAGTTACAGATTACTGTATTCATTTGTTTTTAATGTATTATTATTGCCATAGCTGTTACTTAACTCTTTAAAAAAAGTAAATTTAAGATTAACATGTTTTTTAAAATATTATTTGAAAATGAATTTAATGTTTGTTTTCACAACCAACCAATCTCACTTGTGTAAGGCAATACTTAACAATATTATCAATTTTCATTCGGTAAGCATCAGAATAAATATAATCTTTGGTTAAATCTTTCCAGAATCTCCAAACAACTCTGAACCTTAAGGGAGATTTGAAGGCCTAATATTTGCTCCGCAATAACTTGTCAAGTGACAGGATTATTATTGCCATATTGACATACCCTGGATAAACAATAGACTTTTTAAAGCTACAATGTATGAGTGGCTAGACACTATGTTTGTCACTGCAAACAAGATCTCAAGCGGAACCTATGCCATTCTTGTCTCACGATCCCTACAAGAATTAAATATGGACAGTTCTTCCCAAGAAGTACACAAGACATTTTCTTGTTTCATATTTCCAGGAGTTTTTTGTTATTTGAATGAGTGAAACTCAGGAAATACATGTCATCTCAATATTTGTAAGAGTAAACCTCAGGAAATACACATCACTGTTCAAAATGTCACTAGGAACGTTCACTTTTCCCGAGTATCTCCCGTATCTTGAGTATACAGCTTGTGCCTTTGCCAATTTGCAAGAAATACACAACACAACGACTTATGTCATTCTAGACATGTGTTAAAGGTTGTGTAGCAACTTGTGTCATCCTAGACTTGTGTTTGAAGGGTGTGTAGCATGGTCAACAAAGGGAAGGGACACCTGTGCTACCCCTGTACCAGAGAATTGAGGAGGTCGATCCAGGAGAAGGAAGAGGAAGATCGAAAAAATACCACAAAAGGTAAAAGACTGAAGGCACTATCACAGACTTTAACAAAAGAAAAAGCTAATATGGCTTGAGTTATGGGGCAAAATATGACAATTGGTTACCCATATTTTAACACTTTTTGCAGGTAAGCACAACCTAACTCTTGAAAGCCTGTTTGATAGACTCCCTATACTTGAACACAGTGAGACAACGATTTTGGCTGCCAATAAATCCTTCTGGCAATCTGTTTAGAGGCTCACAAAGGTGCTAAAGCTATCACAATGGGTTCAGAAAAACGGAATTTAGTTTTACCCCTCTATGGACTTCCAAAATGTGCACTGTGAATACTTTCCCTGTAATAGCTGTCACAGTAATGAAAGGTAGAGAAAAACCTAAGATTTTGTGAAAACTTTGTCACAGTTTCCATGGCAACCATGATTTTCAGAATCTGGGAGTAACAATGCCACAATCATATAGCCCTCTACCAAAGCTTTAACCTGATACTTGGATTATGTTTGCATGTTAAGGGGCTGCAGAATTATCAATGCCTCCTGAAAACATACATATGGCAAGCACGGTGATGTTCTAACATTTCCCTCATTTTTACCACCACCAAGTGGTGCAGATTTAGGTTTAGAGTGATGGTGTGAGTGATCAGATCTTGATCTTGTTTTCAAGAAATGAATTCAGGAACCAAATTCCTAAATCATGTGTATGTTTGTATCTTTGTTCAAGCATCCATGAGGATACACAGCACTGTGAGGACAGTTTGTTCACCAGCAGTATCCATGAGGACACAAAGCATGATGAGGAGGACCCTGCTTGGCTACAGCCTGGTGGTGCTCGCTGACATCTTCTGGGCGGCATCTGCAGCTGCGGTGCAGGGTCTGGGCAGACATATACCAGACTTCCAGCTGGGTGTTCTGCGGTTTATCGGTGGCATGCTGTGTGCTGCATCAGTCATGTCCTTTAACAAGAGAAGTGAACTTGTCTTACCCCAGGAATCCTTTACACAAGTACTCCTAATGGGGCTCTGTGGAATGGGCTTCAATTTCTTCTACTTCTTTGCAGTGGCGGTTTTGCCGCTGAGCCATGTATCACTAATGTCCATTGCCTATATGATAATAACAGCAGTCATCATGAAGGTGTTGTATAATAAGACATTCACCTTAATACTGTTAACTTCCATCATTGGTTGTACACTTGGCATGTTCTTCCTAGTACAACCATGGAATGGATTTACTAACGGATTCACGCCTGGTTTCATGGCTGAGGTGACAAATGGGAGTATTAGTACAGATTGGAGTATTTCTAAAGCCAGATTTACTTCCACAAATGGCAGTATTCCTACAGCCAGATTTGCTTCACCTGTGACAACAAATGGCAGTATTCCTACAGCCAGGTGTCCTTCTACAGAAGCTGCAGCATCAGATCCCCTATGGTGGCTGGCAGTTGGGTACCTTGCTCTGATAGGCACGGCAGTCTGTGAGTCCGTCTACACCATACTGGCGGCGGTTTACCTGAAGGATGTCAAACCAACCGTGCTGACCCTCCTTACCTCCAGCGTGGCTCTCCCCCTGTGCCTGGCCTGCAGCTTGTACCTAGAACAGCCGGTGTGGAGCCCCGACCCCCACACCCTCCTCCTGGTGGCTATCCACATGGGCAGCACTGGCCTCGCCATCCTGTGTCACATCGCCAGCTGCCAGCTGTTGGGCCCCGTCCAGGTGTCTCTGGTGGAGAACCTGATTCCAGTCCTGAACCTGGGGCTGCAGTACACCGTGCTGAGTCAGCATCTGTACGGGCGGAGAAATGTACTGGAGGCAGCCGGCTGTGTGCTCATAGTGCTGTCTCTGACTGTCATTGGGGTCTTTAATACTGAACAGAAAACTGGAGAGTCAGAATAACTCCAGGAGTCATGACATAGGGTAGATTCACCTTGAGTGGGACACATACTTTGAGATGGACACTTGAATTTGTGTTGATTTAATCATTATAATCTCTCCTTTTTGAAGAATAGCTAAAGATTAATTTTCATTTTTTCCATCAAAGAACCATCAGAAGTTTTATCATAATAGTGAATGAATAGAAATAGAGTCTTACCGTATGTGCCCAACTCATTGTGAATCTACCCTAGAGTCCAGGTGTCTCTGGTGGAGAACCTGATTCTGGTCCTGAACCTGGGGCTGCAGTACACCGTGCTGAGTCAGCATCTGTACGGGCGGAGAAATGTACTGGAGGCAGCCGGCTGTGTGCTCATAGTGCTGTCTCTGACTGTCATTGGGGTCTTTAATACTGAACAGAAACATGACGATGTGGACTAACTTTAGGATTCAAGACATAAGACCTACTGTGCATGGTTTGTAACGTAAAGAGTATGAACATACTGACCATATATATATGGTTATGAAGTGACATGGTCCTTCTAAAAATGTGTTCCAAATGGTAGTATCATGTTATATTTGAAGAATGGATCCCCATAAAATCTCTATGGACAATTATAAATGCCGTAAATTATCGCGTAGAAGCTGCGGCTAGTACGAGAGTCGGATCGCCAGTGCGGCTTATAGGATTTGCACAGAGTCAAGGTGCGGCTTATATGCGAGATTTAGCTACTATGATACAGAACTAAAAGTCACCATAGTCAGATCGTTAGTGCGGCTAAAGTCAGGGTGCGGCTTGTACGAGAGTTAGGCGTATGTACACAAGAATTTATGGTACTCTATATAGAGGCCTATGTGGCCCAGGTGATAGTGGTGTCTCTGACTGTCACTGGGTCCTTTAATACTAAACAGAAACTTGAAGACGTGGACCAACCAACAGATGCATCACAGACCCCTGTCCGACTACACTGCATGAACATTTGCATTTAAGCTCATATAAAGGAACACTTTAAGCGGCTTTAAGTTAAGTTATGCCATGTAAACATCCCAGAAAGGTCATGAAAGCAAGTGTGTACTGATAGCGGTATCTCTGACTGTCACTGGGTTCTTTAATAAGGAACATAAACATGAAGACGCGGAATAAATTAAGGATTCAGGACACTGCATAAAGTTGATTAACCGTCAGTGGCACACATGCCCTGAATATTTATATATTATATCAACCATTTATCAAAGATCTAGTAGAAGATTATGATATTCTCCCAAGCCTCTCTTTGACTGCATCCTTGAGATTATTGGAATCATCAATGATGAAAGTATATAGTAAGGCCTTTGACTACATAAGTCATGGCATTCTCGCCATTCTAGGGCTACCCTCTGAGCTTTTAAACTGATGTCCAGAACAGTACACAGCATACTAAAGTCTCTTCCTGTGTCTGAATGACCTAAACATTTTGTATACAAATTCAAATCTATGTATATGACATCACCCTGCAGGTTGTGTTTTCCCATTGGTATAGTAAGGCCTTCAATTCTAAACATCATGGCATTCTCCTAAGAATATACTCCGAACTCTACCCTCTGAGTTTCTGAACTGACATGAAAATAGTAGGGAATCGAATATGGATTCTCCAAGTTCTAGAAGCATTTCTGAGTAAAGTTTTGCAAGTGTTTTTTTCTAGACCTATTTTTTCTGTAGATTCTGAAAAAATAACTTGCGGAGCTGAGAATTGAGTTTTGGGGGGGCAGGGGCCCCCAAAATGCAATTTTTTGAAAAAAACATTATTTTCCACCTATAGAATTAAAATGTCTTCTCATGTATCATGAAGTAATAATTAACATGAAAGGTATGGTTATCATTCATCAGTAAATAGTGTTGTTGTGGTTGCCATGGTTACCTGCTTACCAACAAAACAAAAAGTACGCATTAATCTATTTGGTTAATACTAATATTCATACATCCATCGTATAGACATAACAGGCAATATTTAACTTTTCTATACTTGTTTGTGAAACCAGCTGCACTTGTACTGACCATAGTGACCTGCTCCTAGTAGATGACACCTCTGATACATTGCTATATCTCAATAATAAGTAGCCTTTGCCATAAGTACTCTGCCAGAATCTCTGTGTTTTTACTGCTTACTCCTTAAATGTCATCGTTTGAAAATGGGTCATAATCCATCATATTTCACACTTTTTATTTTGTTGTCCTCACTTGTGAACACTGTGGCAAGGAGAAGAGGCAGTTCCGGTGTGACAATCACTTGTATACTAGAACCCTGCCTTCCTATACCCACATTACACCCAGTCCTACACTGGCAGATGACTAGAGAGAGGCAAGCCTCTGGAATTGCTTCCTTTGTCATTGGCAGAAGTAACAGGTTGTTGTCTTCCATCTTCCATCCCATGCATGTAGGATCTGTCATGTTGGGTTTCGGGATGTGTGCCAAGTTCCATATCAGACTCTGGTAGTGCACACACATGAGATGTAAGTTCAGTGCATCTGATGTTGGAGGTGGAGCTTCTGTTTTCTTACAATGTCCAAACAAAAGAGCCCTTGCATTGTTCACTGAACCAGTATGTCTGTGTCCCTTGCCTGTATGACTATTGTGTTGGAGGAGCAGTTGATGGCATGCAAGATAATATGAGTGTCTGCCTTCTGGTGATCACCTTTCAAGCCAGATGTGTCTAATGTGGGTGTGGTCCTTACCTCCTCGGGATCATGGAATGGTCCACCCATTACAACCATTTTGTGCGTCACTGTTTTCATTACATGCTCCATAAGGAAAGTAGAGAGATCCCTCTTGTTTCTTTGGGTGTACAATAAAATTCCCCCAATCATCAGGGAGAGGAACAGTTTACTTTTGCACCATCCTCCGAATTGGCCTTTTGTTGTTCTTCTGTTGCCTCCTCGTTTTAGCCTTGACGCTTTTGTCTCTGTATTGATCACCTACCAAATCAATCCTCTGATTGTTTTCTCTAATTCTTAGGATGGTGTTGTCAAATACGTTTTCTAAGTCCCCGAAAACCTTTGCTCATTAGGGGTTGCCCAATGCATGTATTGTGGACGAAACATATATAATGGTGGTTAAATCATTTGTTGTGTGAATTGAAGTTGGGCAGGCAATGTCATTAGTAAGGCTACGTATGAGGAATGAGTTATCACCACTCCTTAACCTTCCATTTGCTTCTGCAAGAGACAGAGGAACTGCCATTAGCTCAAGCTCCAAGATCTTGTCCAAATTCATAGCTCTTCCAGCAGCAAATGAAGTTGTATTACATTTCTGTCAGCTTTCAACATGACAGTTTCCCCTTTGGCTTTCATTTTCTTTTCAACTTTGTAGAGGTTTGTGAATGTCATTGGATTGTTCTGTTTGATTTGGCTGTGGAATTTTTTCCAATTTCTCAATGAATCTCTCCACAACAAAGTGCTATAGTTAATCCTGTCCTTTGGAATAGCTGATGCTAATGCATCCTGAAACGCAGGTGTTGCCATATCTTTGTTTGCAATGTTATGGAGTAGCTCTGTTTGTGTGAATACCTCCATGCTCTTTAACTTTGTTCCTACCAACTCACCCATAACCAAATCAATCAAGGTCCATTTCAAGGAATTTAATCTACAGGCCATGACAGATATTCAACTTGTGATTGATCACATAATCACACCTACAAATGATAATTAAAACTAGCCAGTTCTTACAGTTCTTTATCCTTGCAGTGCAGAAGAGTCGTAATCATTGTGGTATATATGTACAGTCACCTCCCTCTATGAAGACCACAAAAGGGGGTGCCAGAAGGAGGGGCTACTGGCTAGTGAGACCCTTTGATGGGAGCATAGTGCGTTAAGGTGAAAGGGTTGCCATTATGCATGGATGTGAACCTGCTGTGTTTATCATTGGGGCTGCATTCATGCCTGATGAACCAATACTGTATGGTGAATTATTAGTCACCAGTGCTTCATTCATGCATCATGACAACAATTGAATGTCCAACTTGAAGCATCATGTGATCTTTCAATGGTTAAAGGGAAACTTAGATATATAGATGGTTACATCAATTTATTTAACACAAAACGAAGCTTTCTTAGGTAATGATTGTAACCATGGTTACCATAATGGTAATTCATGAAGATGCCTCTCTATCAGACCTTTCATTTAAGGAATTCCCTGACTAAATATGATAATAAACAGCCCTTTATGACAATGAAATGTGGATTTTTGTCAGAAATCTGTGTTTTGGGGGGTTATGACCCCCTTATATAAATTTCTCAGTTTCGCAAGTGCTTTTTTTGTAATCTACACGGAAAATTGGTCCTAGAAAAGTGGCTTGCGAAACTTTACTCAGAAATGCCTCTAGAAAGATTTAGGACGACATTTCTCTGATTCAATTCCCTACTAAAATTACATCCAGAAAAGAACACAGCACACTCCAGTCTCTTCCTGTGGCTCATCTTTCCCACTTGATGCCTCCACAACCTACTCTTCAGCATTTTTATCGATATGCTACATCTATCCTCGCGGATTGTTAATCTGTACAATTAATAAAGTTGTTATTAGGAACAATGATCTATGCATTTGATAATTATTTATCATAGCCACAAGGAGTCATGCTTGAATTCAGTAAGACACCCCATAGGTTGTTAGATATTGTAGAAAACGTATCAGCACTGACCTTTGAAATACATGTGTGTGTGTCCTAATTGGTTTGATAATATCATATTAGTTCATCAATGCGCAACCCATTGAGGCCAGCCAGAAAATTTCATTTTATAGCGATTTCCATGGAGCCAGGACTTTGCTAAATTATGTCAATTATAATTATATTATTAGGCAATGGCTTTGTTGGCGGCCAAGGCTCCGAGTCGCCCCAGTCGCTGCGAGGGCAGCAGACCTGGGCCGGGCGGCATAAGCCGCAACAGAGGAGGTGCGAAGCGCTACCCCAGCTTGTGCCCCGAGGATATATGCGCGAAGTTCAACTATTCCCAGTGCGACTTCGAATATTGCAACAGGTTTCATGTCTGTGCGGCCTGCAGAGGCAACCATAAAGCCAAAGACAGTCAAGACTGCTTCAATGCCACTAGGAGGGAGGGGTTCCCCGCGCAGGGAGTTCGGGCGAATTCCCAGGCGGATCAGTATCGCCAGATGGCGTCTCACATCGCTCCCCCGCCCCGCAAGCCCGCCAGTAACTAGGCCCGCGTGTTCTATTTTTAGCGCTCGCTCGGGGAATCCCAAGCTTTGCTGAAGGGCGACGACGCAGCCGGGCGTGCTGATGACGTCACACCTCGGGCAAGCCAACTTCCAGCAACCAGCGGCATGTTTACAAAATGGCGGCGGTGAACTAAACGCTGTGCTGGATCTCAACTCTTTCAGCGATTCTTTGATCTGCGATTCTTCAGTGGAGCATCTACTATCTACTTACAGCGGGTATGTACCTTTGTTTAACATTAGTGGCCAACATTTGGTAGCGGGTGTTGTTTCTCAATTAAAGCCAGCCGGTTGGCTGGAGATGTTAAAAGGCGGCCCTAACCAGGTTTTTGGCAACGACAATTGGGACAGTGACAGTTTGTACATTTTAGACGGTGTTTTACACGGCTTTAAGATAGTGGATCCGGGGGTGGATATTCAACCTTATTTCACTGCTAATTATATGTAGACTGAAGTGAAGTTGAGAGACTGCATTAATGACATTATTGTGGGGGAGATTGGCGCGGGTAAATTGTCAATTGTCAGCAGCCCCCCTACATGTATCCACGCCTTGGGGGCGGTGCCTAAACCCAACGGCAAGGTTAGGCCTATAACCGACGCTAGCAGACACAGGAATCTTTCTAGTGTAGGGGCTAGGGTTATACGGGTTTGTTATATGACGAGTGCTGTTGGATGCTGTGTTGCGAACTCAGTCCGAACCCTTCAGTCCGACGGTAGGTGGCGACACCTACCCCGGGCTTGGGGTATGGACAGAGGTCGCTATAGGCTTCCGGTCTGCGTGTGCGCGCGCAGGCTGGCTGCCTATATATACCCAGCATCTGACGGTACTCGTCGGTTACTCTGAGCCACGCTGGTGAGGAGACCCCGTGATCATTGCGGCTGATTAGCCTACTGACCCGTTCCGAACTCTATAGGGAGTTCGCACACATAGATACTGCCTGTCTAGGTTATTGAATAAACCTGATTCGCAACCTGTAACACTTGATCCGAACTGTGTTGACTTTGTTCTTTAATTGATACTCTACCAATATCATAGAGACACAAAGTATCGTTTATTACACTGGTGCCGTGACCAGTTCTGAGTGAAACGCAGGTTAGCCTGTGCAGTAGCACAGACCTCGTGCTCTGGACGGAGCAGCGAGGTCTCCCGATGAGGCACTAGCCTTGTCACCGGAGGGGTTATGTGCCGCAGATGAGGCAGATACCCCCAGCAGGAATGCGAATGTTCCATCCGGAACAGGCGCATCAATGGGATCCAGAGGTCCCGTAGTAATGAGTCGTTCATTAGAGGAAATGAACCTGTCGATGTTCAACATCGGTGGGTCAAGAGCAGCCGCTCCGACCCCTCGGAGGTTTGCTCTTTCGGAGGAGCGTCGTTTCGACGATATGAGAGAGGCCAGGGTACAGGAACGTGTGCAAATGGCTCAAATGGAGTTGTTGACCATTCAGAAACAGTCAAATGAATGGAAAAGCATTGGAAGGTGCAGTCACACACCGGGCTTCCAAAATCAAGGAAAAAGATGCAAGGTTGTCAACCTTGTTAGAGGAGAACGAGAAGCTGGCGCAAGCCCTTAGCGTGGTCCGTTTGGAGTTCGATCAGAAACAAGCTGATCTGCAGGGGGTCCGTTCCGAGTTTGCCCAAGCAAACACGGAGCTCAACCAGATTTGCGCGGCCCGAGATGCCGTAATATCGGAAGCAGAAGGGGCCCGATCCGAACTTGTTCGGGACACGGAAGACCTACAGGAGGTTCGTCGGACTCTGGTTACTGAGTGTGACATTCTGAAAGCAAAAAGAAATGCTTTACAGCAGTTCTTATCAGAGACTCGGGATAGTATGCAGGACAGCAGTACCTCATACGCTTCCGCTGATAATGGTAGTCCGAAAGCTACTCATTACATGAGTTTTACGGACACCCCGAATCTGCCTATGGGACGTGGGGTAACCATAGAAGCTGCCTTGTCCACTTCAACGCCAGGTCGTCCGCTCAAGGTGGGCCGGTCACGAGGTAGAGGTAGGGCGAGTGATTACTCACCAAGGGTGGGTATCAGTGGTATCCGTCCGATTCCGAAGCAGGTCTTTTCAGCTCCGACAGGTGTAAACCCGGCGGGTAGGGGAAGGTCGTTGTCGGAATTGGTCCGGAGTCCGCGATCTCAGTTGAAACTGGATGAGCGACAACTGGATTCGGAACGCTTGAAGAAAGCAGCCGAACAAGAGAAGGCGGCCAAGACCGACCTAACTCCCTCGAGTTTGTCGCAATGGCGAGAATGCCAAGCAAATATACTGTTCCATGAACAGAAAAACTTGGAATTGGAAAGGCGAGATGTGTATCGCCAACAGCAGGCTGCTCTGGAACAACAGCAGAAACGCATGAGGGAGAATGCAGCCCTCGCCGAAGAATTAGCGGAGCAGGAGGCGGCGGTTCTGAGAGCTCGAAAAGAAGGGCTCCGAGCGGCCGGTGAAGCTGCGAAAGCTAAACTGGAGAAAGCTCAGCAAGAGGAGGAAGCTGAGAAACAGGCCAAGGAATTGGAAAGAGAAAAGTCGGAGCATCAGCGATTGCTTGCTCTGGCCCAGCAGTGCCAGTACATGACTGATCTGGAGAAAAATTGGTGGTTCAGTCAAGGTGTGGACCCCACTACAGATTTGGTGTCGTATGGTACCTACCAGGCCTACCTGGACAGACAGAATAGCTTGCCTGCGATGGGCGCTACTCCGGGGGCAATTCCTGGGACAAAGAGTCCTAGGAAGGCTCCGAGAAGATCAATTCTGAGTACAGAATTGCAAGAATTGTACGATACGAACCCCGCAATTGCTGGGATCGGATTGCACAATGTGGGTGCAGAAAAGGACGCTTCGGCTTCCATTTCTAAATGCCTGGCGATAACCTCTAAAATTAGGGGGTCGTCCAATGCTGCTAGACGTATAGCTAGCGAGCCTTTTCCCTACTGGCAGAAAAACTCTTGGGAAGACTGGTTGGGAGCCACCGTTGAGGATATCAACCTCAGTGGGTGGGATCAACAAGATGCAATCCCGTACATCTGTAAGGGATTGCGCCTGGGAGATGGCCTGATGGCAGTTGAGCAGTGGAAAGATGAATGCGGACCCCGCGGCACTTTCAAACAGCTAGTGGAGATCGGAACTATCTTGTACGGAGACTCCGCTCGGATTGATCCGATGGTCGCTTTTAAGAAGCGAGTGCAAGGCAAGAACGAAGCCCCGAGGGTTTTCGGACTTGCACTGATGAGACTCCTGAAGAAGGTACATCCTGCTTCAGGAATCCATGATGCCTTATTCTCTAAGGAATTGTTCTCTCAGTTCGTCGCTGGACTGAGAGATCCAGAAATACAACAAACGGTGTATGATACGTGGAGAGCAGATACGTCTTTAGATGACCTTTTTAAGGCCATCGACATACATGCTCTCAAAAAGTCACTGTTGGGGGACCGGATGCCTACCCGGGCCTCTGCCATTATAGAATGTTCTCCGGAACAGTCTGATGGTTCGGGCAGTGAAGAGGAGGGGGCGATAGCTTCGGCGGCTCAGTTTAAAAGGAATGGGAATTCCTCTAAACCACCGTGGAAGAATAAGAAGCCGGAAGGGGGTGGAAACCCCCCTCCGAAGAAGGAGTCATCGGATCCGAAAGCTCCGATGATGGACGCAGCGTTTTTTCACAGCGCTGTTTGAGAAGATGACGACTTCCATTCAGGGGGCTACACAGCCTAACAGGAGGAAGATCAATCGGAGGACCGCCAAGTGGTATAGGTGCCTGGAGATCAGTCACTTTGCTGCGGAGTGTACAGCTCCGAGTCCGAAAGTTCCCGGAAAGGAGGGAAACTAGAGGGGGTAGTCCGAGAAGGCGAGCGGACGACCCCTGGAGATGAAGTACGCCAACATACCAGAGAGGTAGAGCCTAGTGAAATTCCAAAGGCAGGAAGGGAATCAGGGGTGGCTTCGAGCTTGAGGGGCTCGGATGCCGGCCTGGTTAACATTCCAGTCCAACAGTTGCCCGGCAATGAGGCAGGGAGGCCCATTACGGATAGGAACGAGGAAGTTGCGGCTGTCACAGACACCGTGTGGGTAGGGAGTACCCAGCTTTCCACGGATCATCCATGTTTCGACCATTTGAAGAAACATGGCCTTGATTTGGCTGCTCAGAAGGATTTTAAACGCTTCACTGTAAACCCGTCTCCGCTGGGGGGGAGGCGGTGGTATGTGTCTGTTACTGTGGCCGGTAGAGCGGGCGAATTTTTAGTAGATACGGGAGCTAGCCACTCCTTTATCTCCTCTAACTTCTATGCTCTTATGCCGGACAGTCGTGATAACTTCAAAACGAGGGTAAACGCCTGTTCGGCCGATGGGTCGAGTATGCAGACGTATGGGCGCGCGTTCATACCGCTCCGAATTGGGGGGAAGGAGTATGTGGCTTCTCCCACCATTGCGGATATTGCAGACGACGGTATACTGGGATTGGACTTTTCGGCGTTATATGACGCGGTCCTGAATCCTGGTACAGGGGTACTCCTGATAGAGCACCCGTACCGTGCGGTGGAGCAATGTGTGCTCCGACAAGTGTCAACAGTGGCAACGGTGGTCCAAACTGTAAAGATTCCTCCCGGACAGACGTGTGACGTGCTGGTCCGAAGCAAGGGGCTTAGGAGAGAAGAAGAGGCAGTTGTGGAGCCGGATGTGGCCATGTTGGGTAGTATCGGTTTGACAGGCATGGACACCCTAGTGGGTGATGGTGCTTGGACCGTGGTGCCGGTTTCTAACCCCGGGTTGGAACCGAAGTATCTAAAGAAAGATACAGTACTGGGGAAGGTGTTCACCAGTGAGGCAGTGATGCCTGCTGGGCAGGTGAGCATGAAGGGTGACCCTTCTCCGACCGCTTTGAGTGCGGGACTCGAGAAAATGATCTCCGAAACGGATCTGACGGATCGGAGGGATCTCGACTCCCTGAGGAGGCTGGTAGTGAAGTATCAGGATGCATGGCAGGTGGAGGGGGAGCCTTTGGGCCGAACCGACAAAGTGTTGCATTCTATCAATACGGGAGATGCACAGCCGTTCAAAATGCCTTACCGACGCTTGCCGTTGGGTAAGAAAGCAGTTGTTGAGGAACAAGTGAAGACCATGCTGGAACAGAAGGTGATCGTGCCTAGCACTAGCCCCTGGTCCAGTCCGGTTCAGATGGTTACTAAAAAGGACGGGTCTATCCGATTTTGTATCGATTATAGGCGCCTGAATGGGGTAACCAAGAAGAATGCGTATCCCCTACCCCGGATTGATGAGACTCTGGACTCTTTGGGTGGGAACCAATGGTTCTGCACCCTTGATTTGCAGTCCGGATATTGGCAGATCGGGATGAAGGAGGAGGATAAAGAGAAAACGGCTTTTACAAGTCACATTGGACTGTATCAGTTTGAGCTGATGCCCTTCGGGTTGTGCAACGCCCCGGCCACTTTTGAGGCTATGATGGATACTCTGTTGAGTGATCTGTTGTGGCGGAAGTGCTTGGTATACTTGGATGATGTCATTGTTTTCGGCAAGACGTTTGAAGAGTGTGCGTTGAACCTCGGAGAGGTGTTGGAGCGAATTCGGTCCAATGGCTTGACATTAAAGCCGAAGAAATGTCAACTTTTTCGGAAGTCTATGGTCTATTTGGGCCGGATCATCTCCACCGAGGGTGTGCAGGCTGATCCGGCTAAATTGGAGACTGTGGAGACTTGGGAAGTTCCGAAAGGACCAAAGGATATCAGATCCTTTTTAGGGTTCTGTTCCTATTACAGGGACTTTATCCCCGGATTCTCTAGGGTGTCTCAGCCATTGCAAAGGTTGAGCCATTGGACTCCGGGGAGGAAAAAAGAACCCTTCCCATGGGGGATGGAGCAGAATGAAGCCTTCAAAGAGATTAAGGCATTGTTCCGAACCACCCCGGTGCTGAGATACCCTACGGAGAAGGGGCATTTCATCCTTGACACTGATGCGAGCAATGAGAGCATCGGGGCCGCATTGTCCCAAATCCAGGACGGAGTAGAGGTCCCGCTGGCGTTCGCTAGTAACAGTATGAACAAGGCACAGAGAAATTATTGTACTACCAAGCGAGAGCTGCTCGCAGTAGTGATGTACACGAAGAAGTTTCGGCACTTCTTATATGGAGGGAATTTCACACTCCGAACTGATCATACGGCCTTGAGGTGGCTCCTTAATTTTAAGGACGCGGAGGGGATGATTGGTCGGTGGTTGAACCACCTCAGCGAGTTCGGACTGGAGAACTCTCATATCCAGCACTGAGCGGGCACGAAGCATATTAATGCTGACTGTCTGAGTCGACTTCCGGTACGCTGTTGTGTGCGTCCGGAGTGTGGGGATTGTGGTGCTCACAATGCTGTGGTAGCGAGTGTGCGTTTGCCTTATGATGGGTTGTTGCAAAACCTGTTGGATTGGTCCACCGACACTATAAGGACGTACCAGATAGCCGATCCTACCATAGCACGACTGAGGGAGCTTGTCCCTACTGGGGTCTGTCCAGTGAGACCTGAAATATCACTGGAAAACCGTGAAATGCGACGTTTCCTGGCTCAGTTCCATGAACTGGAGGTTTGGGATTCGTTGTTGTGCAGGTGGAAGACTTGTCCCGGGAAGCGGAGGGTATTACAAATGGTGATCCCTGCTGCTATGAGGAAAGACATCCTGTACTACTGCCACGGCCATTCCACTAGTGGGCATTTCGGAAAGAAACGCTCTTTGGAACGGCTGAGTAGAAGATATTATTGGCCCGGAATGTCCGGCGACCTTTTAAGGTGGATCGAGACATGTCCGGCCTGTTGTTTAGGCAAACCTGGTCCTGGACTGGGAAAATTGCCACTGCAACAAGAGCTATTCGGGGTGAAGTTTGCTCGAATAGCCGTGGATATTATCAGTGGAGTGAAACCCACTCCTAAAGGTAATACGTGTATGATGGTGGTCTCGGACTACTATACGAAATACACCCGAGTGTACCCACTCGAGGATCATACTGCTGCTACTTGTGCGGAAGCACTGGTAAAGGGGTGGATCCTCCATCTGGGGGCTCCCTTGATGTTACATAGCGATCAAGGGAGAGAATTTGAGTCAAAATTATGGGCTGCTATGTGCCATCAGTTGGCTATATGCAAAACTCGGAACAATCCGTACCGACCACAGTCCGACGGGCAGGTGGAGCGGTTCAATCGGACCTTGATCCAGGTTTTGAAGCCATTAGTGAACTCCCATATGGATGATTGGGACGATCAGTGCGAATTTGTGGTGCATGCGTATAATAATACGGTCCAAACTTCGACGAATTGCACTCCGAACCTCCTGGTGTTCGGAGAGGACTTGATCATGCCGGCGGATTTGGTATTAGGAGTGGTAGGGATCAGTCCGGAAGCACCATGTACAGGGCTGTTTGTGGAATCTCTACGAGAGAGGTTCAAATTTGCCTATGAAACAGTCAGGGCTCATTTGCTCAAAGCTGCTAATTGGCAGAAGGTGGGTTATGACACTGGATTGAAGTTGTGACGGTTCGTGGTGGGGGATAGAGAGATCCGCCTACATGAGCCGCTTTGCAACGTCAAACTGGTGAATAACTGGGATGGACCACATACCGTGGTTAAATGTATCAGTCAAACGACTGTGTTGATTCAGTCCGAAGCAGGGCGCATCCGGACGAGCCATGTGGCTCGGTTGCGTGTTTGGGCTGGAAGGGAGCTCACCCCGGAAACAGAGGTGGAGAATGAAAATTCGGAGGCTAAATTTGTACCTTTGGAAGGGGTGTCGGTGGATCCCCCTAAGAGGGTGGTACGAAAGAAGCTCCGGAAGACCGTGAAAAAGAAAATCTCGGCAGGCGAAGGAAGAAGGGCACGGAAAACTAAAATCAAGGCTGGAGTTTTAGTTAAGAACGAGTGTCCTTCGGCCAGGTTACGAGAGGCGGGCGGTAAACCCGTTCGGCGAAGCCCAAGGCTGGTGGCTAGAGGGGCAGTAACCTAGCTTGTTTACACAACGAGTGTGGTGTCCTGTGTTGTTCTATATGTTATATGTGTGTTACCGACAGGGGCGCTCAGAGTCAATAGAAAAGAATGTAAGAGTGCTCCCCGAGGGTGGTGGACGGATAATCCGGTGGGGTAATCTTCGATTTCCCAAAATATCCACTAATACTCCTGATGAGCTCTTTATTCGAAGTATATTTTGACTTTTGTGAGCCGCCTACGTAGCAGTGAGATCCCTCGAGCCCGAGCTGCGGGCGGGAAAGGTCGTGACCTGATTAAACTGTAATTGGGTCACACCGGGTAACGGGATCGCGTCCAATCACGTGAGACGCTGCGCATGCGCTTTGTTTTAAAAACAAAAGCGAGGGAACCTCCATATTGATTTTGGGCTCTCCCAAGTCAATCGTGGTGTCGGTCGGCAGCGGTGAAGTTGGTGATTTGGACGGTTAGAAGAGGAGAAAAGTCTGTAAAAGAGTTGTAAGCAGTGAGTACTCTTTTCTGGTTCGTCTGAGACAAAAGAGGGCGGCGGGGAACTTGTGGTTTCCCCGTCAAACTCCCAGTCGAAAGACACCGCAGAAGTGAGGATGGCCGAGCAACAGCTCCGTCAGTCCGAACTCACCGGAGACTCCGAGGTGGCATCCGTCACCGAGGAGCTTATGGATTCTCAGAACCCGAGTGGTGATGAGCTGAGTGAGACGCTGGCGGAACTATCCATGGATCCGGCCGTGTCTCCGATTCGGAAGTCTCCGTCGCCCAACGGCAGCGAGGACTCCGGAATGTTGCGGGGAATCGCCTACTCCGAAGTAGTGCCGGGACCCTCCGAGACTACTGTACGTCCCTCCCGGATGTGCAGTTTGAGTATCTCACCGAACCTCCAGAAGTCAGTAGCTCGTAAACTGTCTATGGAGAGTGGCAGTGAGTCAGACACTTCACGTCCGAGGACGCGCGGTGGTAGGGGTGCTACCCGAGATCAGTCCAAGTCGTCAGATACTAGGGTTAGCACCAAGGCGCTCAAGCACGCGGGTGTTGGGAAGAAGCCACCGGGAAAGGACGAGCCTAAGAAGCCCGATCCGAAGAAGGGTAGTACTGCGAGTACTAAGAAGACGGATTCTAAGGCTGTCACTGCGACGGCATCAAAGGATCCGAAGAAGGTCGATTCCAAGGCTACCACTACTAAGGTGCCGAAGGATCAGAAGAAAGCTGATCCGAAGCCCGCCGCTAAGGACCAGCCGAGGAAGGGGCAGACGTCCGGCAGCACTCCAGCTGTCAAGACTCCGGGCTCCACTAAGTCCAACATCCCGATCCCTAGCAAGGTGAAGGATGGTGTCAAGACGGCTGAGACTTCAGTTGCTCCGGCTCCGACCACCGATGTGTTGTCCTTCTCGCGAGGGTTGGACAACAGCTCTGCAGTAGCTGCTACAGCCGCTGCGATGGCTAGTGTGGCCGGACACGGGGGAGGTTGCCCGAAAACGACTGTTCCTTCCCAGGAACCTCGGACCGAGGAGGCCATGGATGCTTCATCCGCAGCCCATACGGTCCGGACCATACAGTCGGTGCTGTCTAGCATCACCTTCAAGCTCCCGGCTCCACTGGAGCCGCAACGAGAGGTACCCGTCCGGGTGGAGTTACCTCCTCAGAGAGAGGTACCCATCCGAGTGGATACACCTCTCCAGCCCACCAAGCCTACTCTGGAGCCATCCAATATGGATACTTCGGATGAAGCCGGAAAACTGGACCAAGCCGCGGGTGGTGGTTTTTCTGGGGCGCGGGTTCACATCCTCGCTCCGTACCAGCATGATGCATGGGACAAGGAAGACTCCAACGTCCCATCCATCCTAAGAGGTGCCATCATCGAGCAGATGAGCAAAACAGAGATCAGGTCGTTCGACTTGGTGCAAATGCGAACCTTCCGGGGGCTGGACGGTCTGTCTGCCAGGTTTCCGGCCTGGTTCCCTGATCGCTTAACGGCGGCCATGAACGGCCTCAGCAACACGGCTAGTACAGCTCGCTTAGTTGCTGAGTCGGAGGGACGTCCCGAAGTTATCGCGGCTTTGGAATACGATATGCAAACCACATCGGAATTCCAAGTTGTACATAACAGGAGGGAGAAGAATCGGCGCCTGACGCCAGCAATGAAGCTGGTTCGGGGTCTAGAACAGAAGACTAAAGAGTCGATTCTGGATGCCACTCTGGAGGATGAAATAATCCAACAGACCTCGGCCGCGGCTAGGAGTGCGGATACTAGTCGTCAGGAGAAGGCCAACCGTAGGCACCAATACCTACGGGAGACCATTAAAGTAACATCTCTGGAAGCGGGTCAATCCCCGGAGGAGGTGGAAGCTGTTCTGAAGGGATTGGATGAAAATACAATCCCGGACGACGAACTTGAGGTACTGGTCCGGACAGCACTCCGAGCCAATGCCGCTAGTGGGTTTAAATACTTTAAACCAATCTGTGTGACGGACTGCATCAAGGATAAGCGGTCCTCACACCATCCGGAGGAGGTGGGTCCTGACGGTCTGTCCGACGATGAGGAGTGGATTAAGACTGATCCCCTCGACAAGTCGGTACAGCTGTACCACTTTGAGTTGTTGGAGAAGGTCCGAACTGGTAGTACCAAATACCATTCGCCTCTCCAGAAAACAAAACTGGCATGGGCAATGGCTAGATGGCATCCATTTAGCAAGTGTCCCTTTGAGCCTTGTCAGAACGTTGACGAGACGCTGGAAGCGCCCCGAACTTGGCCTACCAAGGTCCGGTACGCGAGGCATATCACCCGTCACCACGTACGTCATTACATGCGGTATGACTGCCTGAGTGTGGGTGCGAGAGGAAGCAAGGGTTGTCCCGAGGGTGGCCTGTTCTACACTAGAGCAGACATCATCCGACACCTTGCTAAGAAGCACGGCTTGGCCCTGGAGACGGCGGCGGAACGCATCCAGCGCGCCCATGCAGAGGTCTACTCCCATTTCGGGGTAGTAGGCAAAAATGAGAACCTCGAGGTGGATTTTGGCACTAACGAGAAGGGAAAGGTCCGGGTTTTCTACAAAGTAAACCCGGACGGCAACTACATCCGGGTTCCGGACGGTGAACTCTTCGAGGAATTCGAGGAGTACCAGAAATGTACCAGTACAAGAAAGGTACGGCGCGCTCCGAAGAGACCAAACCAGTCCTCGGAGCAGGCCGATCCTAAAAGACCGAAAACGGATGAGAGACAATCCGTTATGGAGAAGGCGGATCCGGGCTATCAAGGGCCGGCATTCACTTCTCACAAGACGGATTGGAAGACGGGTCCCCAGGGCAGTCCACCTCGGTCTGTTCCGGAGGATCCGAACACCAACACGGGGGGATCCTTCGCTGAGGATTTCCCAGAGAATGATCTGGTCCCGGGAAATGAGTCGCAGACTCTCACTCAGACCGGAAAGACGAAGGCTTCAGTGAAGAAAAAGCTGAAGCCGACCCAGACCCCGGATCTCCCACCTGAGACTCCGGAAGAGGGACGTTTAGTCTTGCGACTAAGGGGCCCTCCTTCGTTCCCTCCCGCCGACTTCACTTCGTACGAAGCCGGACAGGAGGCATTCGACCAATGGCAGGACAACTTTCACCGGTTGCTTGCTGGCCTGAGTCAGGAGGTGGCGATGTTGTCCCTTAATACGGTACATCATCTCCATCAGAGGGAAGTCGTTGCCCAAAAGGCAGCGGCAGTGGAGGCTGTGCAGGAGGAGCGTGAGAATGCTCGGACTGAACGGGTCGCTGCTAAATCCGAAAGGAAAAAGCAGAAGTTGGCAGTTAAGAACGCTGAGGAGAAGCTGGACCACGAACGTCGTCGGTTCAGAGATTGCTTCGCGCATGAAATGCACGAGTGGGATGGGACCCGGGCTCAAATCGAGCTCTGGCTCCAGCAGCTGACTCTGGCTGAGGCTGAGTCGGACTCCGATGAGGAGGGGGCGCCGGCTAAACCCGGTCCCAAAGACGATTCGGAATCCGGATAGGATTATCCTATCACAGGATCCGATTAGGAAGGGGGGGGTATTCGAAGTATACCACCCCCACCAGCAAAACACCCTTGGATAGGGTGTAGGAGTATCCGGGCAGAGGGACGCGGCAGGCTGGCTACGCAAGGATCCAGTCTGCCAGGAGACACTGACGGAGGAGGACGAGGAGATCCGGAAAGAGAAAGCTGAACTCGGGACAGGAGTACGTTACCAACATGGATCTGATACGTGGTTTTTTTATAAGACAGTGAATATCAGGACCGAGTGCTCCTAGTTATAAGTCCGAAGATCGCCTGGAGGCAGGACTAAAATTTTTTGTATTATTACCTTGAGCTCCCGAGCATGAGCTATGAACTTTCTCATTCTGGTGAGTAGGAGCTGAACGAAGTAGGTTCCGAAAGCCGGGCGGAATGATACACCATCTACAGAAGATCCGGATCTTCGATACAAGACCACGTATGATGTCTTTTATAATAATACTTTAATATGTACCTATTTCTTAAAACCTTAAGAAAAGTGATATTGTTTATCACTTATAGTATTATTCATTACGAGTGTAAATAGCTCGGGGTCCTGGAGGGACGAAATTTTTTTACTGTGATATTGTACTTTTTCAAGTGTTTGTATACTATATGTATAGGTTAACTCCATCAATCCTAGGGAATGGGGCGTAATTGTTATTATGATCTATATATATAGAAATGTGTGTAATGAATGCCTTATTGTGTTCAACAGAATACGTCATATTGTTTGTAAGGTATAACTCTAATAAACCCCTAAGGTGGTATTTATAAGATAATGCCAGTCCGAAGTGTTTTCGGACTTTAACCTTAATTATTTACCTCCCGGTTATTATCTGGTAGGGGGTAGTGTAGGGGCTAGGGTTATACGGGTTTGTTATATGACGAGTGCTGTTGGATGCTGTGTTGCGAACTCAGTCTGAACCCTTCAGTCCGACGGTAGGTGGCGACACCTACCCCGGGCTTGGGGTATGGACAGAGGTCGCTATAGGCTTCCGGTCTGCGTGTGCGCGCGCAGGCTGGCTGCCTATATATACCCAGCATCTGACGGTACTCGTCGGTTACTCTGAGCCACGCTGGTGAGGAGACCCCGTGATCATTGCGGCTGACTAGCCTTCTGACCTATTCCGAACTCTATAGGGAGTTCGCACACATAGATACTGCCTGTCTAGGTTATTGAATAAACCTGATTCGCAACCTGTAACACTTGATCCGAACTGTGTTGACTTTGTTCTTTAATTGATACTCTACCAATATCATAGAGACACAAAGTATCGTTTATTACACTATCAATAACTTTATGCAGCAAACCTTTAACCAATTTAAATACAAAAGTATTCATGATGTGAACCGCGACCTAAAACCTAATCAATTCTTTGCAGTAACTGATTTAGCTGCGGCCTATAGGTCCACCATGATACGTGCCCACGACCGTCAATTCCAAGGCCTGAGATGGGAAATCGACGGCGAGGATTGCTTTCTGCAAGACAACTTTCTATCGTTTGGTGCTAAAGCCTCAGCCTTCATCTTTAATCGCCTTACTGACACTGTAGCCCGGTACATGGTTGCATCCGGGCACCACTGTGTTAATTATCTAGATGACCTAGTCGTGTGGGCTGACACCTTTCAGGAGTGTATAGCCTCTCAGCTTTTTCTACACTCAGCCCAGAGGCAGATTTATTTGGGCATTGAAATAGACACGTGCGAGATGAAACTTCGTCTTCCCAAGGTCAAAGTTGATAAACTTCTAGACGAGCTCTCATTCTTTCAAGGTCGCCGGCAGGCGACAAGGAAGCAGCTACAACGTCTATGCAGCGCAATATATCACACTGCGCGTCCCTAGTCAAGGGGGGCAGGACCTTTTTGCGGCGCGTTATCAACCTGCTTAAGGAATTCAAGGAGGACAAACGTTATGTGCGCCTTACAAAGCCCTTCTTTGACGACCTGGACTGGTGGCTTAAGTTTGCCAGGTGGTTCAACGGGGAGGCGGCATTATTGGTGGGGAGGCTCACCCATCGCACTCTCACTACTGATGCATCTGACACTGGGTGGGGCGCCATCTGTGAGGATGATTGGGCAGCTAGCGGGTGGGACCAGGCCATCATGCTCTCCACTGACGTCCGCAATCACTGTACATGCCCTACAGGAGTTGTTGACAAGTCTGATCATATTAGCGTCAGGGAATTCTACCCCATATCCGAAGCTCTTGATAGATGGGGTCAAGAGTGGTCGTATTGTGCTATTTTGTGTGAGACTGACAACACCCAAGTGGTATCAGCTATTAATAAGGGTTCCAGTAGTAACCCCGTCGCCATGGCTTTGTTACGTGACATTTTTTGGAAAACTGTAGTTTTGAACTGTCATCTGACAGCTGTGTATCTACCTGGTGTTGCCAATGTAAAAGCTGACTATCTATCAAGAATGTCTATCTTGACTAATTTTATTCCTACATTTCCTATATGTTGTAGAGGCAGCGTGGTACAGACGGGCGCTGGACTATGAAGCAGCGGAAGTCCGCGCCCACATGTGGGCCCCTACAACTTGGCTCACAAAGGGGTCTAAGTGGAAAAAATACCTATCTTTTTGTGACAACACTGCCTTAGTTCTGGTCCCTACTGACTCTACAATGATGTGCAGATTTGTTGTGTCCCTCAGGGGAAGTCTGCGTTACTCTACCATCGACAATTATGCCAGAGGTGTTCTAGCTTTAAATAAGCTGTATGGGTACAACAGGGATTATATCAGGAGTGACTTTGTGTTCAAGTCGACCATGGGCGGCCTGAAACGCCTCTGCGGTGACCCAGAACCTGTGAGACCCACTCTATCCGTGTCTGACCTACTTCACATGTTATTATTCGTTGAGCTCAAGGATCCCTCCAGCCAATCTATGTGGGCTTGTATATCTCTAGCCTTCCGCGCTCTTTTAAGAAAGAGCAACCTTGTCCCTGCCTCCCTCACTCAGCCTGGGTTGCACTAACTGCGCAGAGGAGCAGTCACCTTCACCAACTGGGCCCTGTCGGTTTCAATCTCCAGCTCCAAGACAATCCAGTATTAGCAGAGGACTCACTGCATACCTGTGACCTCAGCAACGGGATCACCCCTGTGCGCGGTTGAGATGGTCAGGGTGCACTTCAAAAACTTTCCTAAGTCAGACCCATGTTCCCCTGTTTTCTGGGTATACAGTGGAGGCAAACAAATCCCTTTGACTTATACCAAGCTGATGTCCTTCCTCAAGTTCCTCCTCAAGAAAATCAACAAAGACTGTGAACGTGCTGGCATGCACTGTCTGAGGCGAGCTGGAGCAGCCTATCTGTATAGCCTAGGCCTATCATTAGATGATGTGCGTCAAGCTGGTGATTGGAAAAGTCTAGCTGCGCTGATCTACCTACCTAAGCCTCTCTCTGGCAGGGTAGTTATAGACAGGATAGTGTCTGTAGTGCTACTAATTTGTTTTTTTATATATTTTTTTTTTTTTCTGAACTGAACTTTGGAGTTTGGGCAGTGACATGCAGTCGCATATTGGACACCTTTGAGTAGACCCCCACTACATTGGGGCCTCTTGAGCGAGCCCCCCAGCTCCCCTCAACGGTCAGGTGTGTGGCTCAGCTACCTGTACTTTGGACTACACCGGCACAGTCTACAGCATACCAGAGCTTGTGGTTTTTTGTTGTTGTTTGTTTGTTTATTTCTAGTAATATAAAGGATGCACATTATAGAAACCAACAATAGAAAGCTACAATAGGGGATGATTACAGTAATTTCTATACCCTTAAAAACTGGTTTAAGTAACAATAAACTTAATGCACTCTAACTATTGATCTTAAAATAATGCCTTTCATTATTAACAATAAGATTATATCATTTCCATAGCAGCGGAAAGCCGGTAGTTGGAAGATACTAATTATCTATACTGTACTGCCCTCAGCCAGATGGACATATATATATATATACGCCGTGCAGGTGTGTAGAAGGGGTAGAGGGATGGAAGCTGACAGATCTGTTTTCCACACAATCTCACCCTCACTTGACAAGTTCCCTCCTTTCTGTAAAAGTGAGTATAGATGCAGAGGTATCCAGCGAAAATGGAGTCTCGGTTTCACCAGGGTTTGAACCTGGGACCTCCCATATCCAGAGTCAGTATCATAACCGCTTGAAGATGAAACATTCTCACCATACACATACACCCGAATTGATAGGTATGATGGGGGACAGTATGGGTTAGGTCTTTTCCTTTACAACTGTAAATCAACTGTTTCTTGCACCTATGGCACCCATGTAGTTACAGATTACTGTATTCATTTGTTTTTAATGTATTATTATTGCCATAGCTGTTACTAAACTCTTTAAAAAAAGTAAATTGTAGATTAACATGTTTTTTTTTAATATTATTTGAAAATGAATTTAATGTTTGTTTTCACAACCAACCTATCTCACTTATGTAAGGCAATACTTAACAATATTATTAATTTTCATTTGGTAATCATCAGAATGAATATAATCTTTGGTTAAATCTTTCCAGAATCTCCAAACAACTCTGAACCTTAAGGGAGATTTGAAGGCCTAATATTTGCTCCGCAATAACTTTTCAAGTGACAGGATTATTATTGCCATATTGACATACTCTGGATAAACAATAGACTTTTTAAAGCTACAATGTATGAGTGGCTAGACACTATGTTTGTCACTGCAAACAAGATCTCAAGCAGAACTTATGGCATTCTTGTGTCACGATCCCTATAAGATTTGAGAATGTTTTTCGAAGAAGAAAATATGGACAGTTCTTCCCAAGAAGTACACAAGACATTTTCTTGTTTCATATTTCCAGGAGTTTTTTTTGTTATTTGAATGAGTGAAACTCAGGTTATACATGTCATCTCAATACTTGTAAGAGTAAACCTCAAGAGGAAATACACATCACTGTTCAACATGTCACTAGGAACATTCACTATTCCCTAGTATCTCCCGTATCTTGAGTATACAGCTTCTGCCTTTGCCAAATTGCAAGAAGTACACAACACAACAACTTATGTCATTCTAGACATGTGTTAGAGGGTGTGTAGCAAGTTGTGTCATCCTAGACTTGTGTTTGAAGGGTGTGTAGCATGGTCAACAAAGGGGAGGGACACCTGTGCTACCCCTGTACCAGAGAATTGAGAAGGAGGTGGATCCAGGAGAAGGAAGAGGAAGATCAAAAAAATACCACAAAAGGTAAAAGACTGAAGGCACTATCACAGACTTTAACAAAAGAAAAAGCTAATATGGCTTGAGTTATGGGGCAAAATATGACAATTAGTTACCCATATTTTAACACTTTTTGCAGGTAAGCACAACCGAAGTCTTGAAAGCCTGTTTGATAGACTCCCTATACTTGAACACAGTGAGACAACGATTTTGGCTGCCAATACATCCTTCTGGCAATCTGTTTAGAGGCTCACAAAGGTGCTTAAGCTATCACAATGGGTTCAGAAGAAACTGAATTTAGTTTTATCCCTCTATGGACTTCCAATATGTGCACTATGAATACTTTCCCTGTAATAGCTGTCACAGTAATGAAAGGTAGAGAAAAACCTAAGATTTCTGAAAACTATGTCACAGTTTCCATGGCAACCATGATTCTCAGAATCTGGGAGAAATAATGCCACAACCATATAGCCCTTTACCATAGCTTCAACCTGATACTTGGATTATGTTTGCAGGTTAAGGGGTTGCAGAATTATCAATGACTCCTGAAAACATATACATATGGCAAGCACGGTGATGTTCTAACATTTCTCTCATTTTTACCACCACCAAGTGGTGCAGATTTAGGTTAAGAGTGATGGTGTGGGTAAATGAGTGATCAGATTTTGATCTTGTTTTCAAGAAATGAATTCAGGAACCAAATTCCTCAATCAGCTTCTGATGTGTCTGTTTGTATCTTTGTTCAAGCATCCATAAGGATACACAGCACTGTGAGGACAGTTTGTTCACCAGCAGTATCCATGAGGACACAAAGCGTGATGAAGAGGACCCTGCTTGGCTACAGCCTGGTGGTGCTTGCTGACATCTTCTGGGCGGCATCTGGAGCTGTGGTGCAGGAGCTGGGCAGACGTATACCAGACTTCCAGCTGGGTGTTCTGCGATTTATAGGTGGCATGCTGTGTGCTGCATCAGTCATGTCCTTTAACAAGAGAAGTGAACTTGTCTTACCCCAGGAATCCTATTCACAAGTACTCCTAATGGGGCTCTGTGGAATGGGCTTCAATTTCTTCTACTTCTTTGCAGTGGCGGTTGTGCCGCTGAGCCATGTATCACTAATGTCCATTGCCTATATGATAATAACAGCAGTCATCATGAAGGTGTTGTATAATAAGACATTCAACTTAATACTGTTAACTTCCATCATTGGTTGTATACTTGGCATGTTCTTCCTAGTACAACCATGGAAGGGATTTACTAACGGATTCACGCCTGGTTTCATGGCTGTGGTGACAAATGGGAGTATTAGTACAGATTGGAGTATTTCTAAAGCCAGATTTACTTCCACAAATGGCAGTATTCCTACAACCAGATTTGCTTCACCTGTGACAACAAATGGCAGTATTCCTACAGCCAGGCTTCCTTCTACAGAAGCTGCAGCATCAGCTCCCCTATGGTGGCTTGTAGTTGGGTACCTTGCTCTGATAGGCACGGCAGTCTGTGAGTCTGTCTACACTGTACTGGCGGCGGTTTACCTGAAGGATGTCAAACCGACCGTGCTGACCCTCCTGACCTCCGGCGTGGCTCTCCCCCTGTGCCTGGCCTGCAGCTTGTACCTAGAACAGCCGGTGTGGTGCCCCGACCCCCACACCCTCATCCTGGTGGCTGTCCACATGGGCAGCACTGGCCTCGCCATCCTGTGTCACATCGCCAGCTGCCAGCTGTTGGGCCCCGTCCAGGTGTCTCTGGTGGAGAACCTGATTCCAGTCCTGAACCTGGGGCTGCAGTACACCGTGCTGAGTCAGCATCTGTACGGGCGGAGAAATGTACTGGAGGCAGCCGGCTGTGTGCTCATAGTGCTGTCTCTGACTGTCATTGGGGTCTTTAATACTGAACAGAAAACTGGAGAGTCAGAATAACTCCAGGAGTCATGACATAGGGTAGATTCACCTTGAGTGGGACACATACCTTGAGATGGACACTTGAATTTGTGTTGATTTAATCATTATAATCTCTCCTTTTTGAAAAATAGGTAAAGATTAATTTTCATTTTTCCCATCAAAGAACCATCAGAAGTTTTATCATAATAGTGAATGAATAGAAATAGAGTCTTACCGTATGTGCCCAACTCATTCCTGAAGTCCTGAACCTGGGGCTGCAGTACACCGTGCTGAGTCAGCATCTGTACGGGCGGAGAAATGTACTGGAGGCAGCCGGCTGTGTGCTCATAGTGCTGTCTCTGACTGCCACTGGGGTCTTTAATACTGAACAGAAACATGACGACGTGGACTAACTTTAGGATTCAAGACATAAGGCCTACTGTGCATGGTTTGTTACATCAAGAGTATGAACATACTGACCATATATGTGGTTTTGAAGTGACATGGTCCTTCTAAAAATGTGTTCCAAATGGTAGTATCATGTTATATTTGAAGAATGGATCCCCATAAAATCTCCTCTATGGACAATTATACTCTAAATAGAGGCCTATGTGGCCAAGGTGATAGTGCTGTCTCTGACTGTCACTGGGTCCTTTAATACTGAACAGAAACATGACGACGTGGACTAACCAACAGTTGCATCACAGACCCCTCTCCGACTACACTGCATGAACATTTGCATTTAAGCTCATATAAAGGAGCTTTAAGTTGAGTAATGCCATGTAAACATCCCAGAAAGGTCATAAAAGCAAGTGTTATACTGATAGCGGTATTTCTGACTGTCACTGGGTTCTTTAATACTGAACAGAAACATGAAGGCACGGAATAACTAAAGGATTCAGGACACTGCATAAAGTTTATTAACCTTCAGTGGGACACATGCCCTGAATATTTACATATTATATCAATCATTTGTCAATGATCTAGTAGAAGATTATGATATTCTCCCAAGCCTCCCTTTGACTGCATCCTTGAGATTATTGGAATCATTAATGATGAAAGTATATAGTAAGACCTTTGATTACATACATCATGGCATTCTGGCCACTATAGGACTATCCTCTGAGCTTTTAAACTGATGTCCAGAACAGTACACAGCATACTAAAGTCTCTTCCTATTCTCCAGTCAAAAATGTGTGCACCTTTCGAGCATGTCTCACTCACCATCTAACTCAGATGATTGCTCACCTTCATCAGTCTCCTGTGAATCAGAATTTTCTGGATAAGTCATGCATTTGCTTTTTCACTCCACTGTATAATGGACTCTTTTTAAATGTCTCTAACCGTGGCCTACGTAATGCAAATTTGACCTTGTGATCGGCCCTCGTTCAGGGGTTGGCAACTGGCCTCAGGTTTAACCTCTTTCACCTTTTATACATGATAAGTAGGAGCTGTTCTTTGCACCTCTCAGCCAGCAGCTTGACACTGCTCTCTTGGTGTAGTTGGTCAGTAGCTATTCTGTCATAATTACCCTTACATACTTTGAGGCCTCTGTTCTGGAGCCTTTGCAGCTTTGCCACCAGTGCCACCAGTGCCACCTGGGTGCCCTCAGTCACAAAGCTACAGTAATCAAAGTAGGGAACCACGGTCTGCTTATAGATTTGCAGCGCGGTGTGCTTGTCAACAAGGTACCTTATTCTGCCTAGGTTTATAAGCCTGTAACTGACAGTTTTAATGGTGTTGTTCACTTGTTTTGTCATGGTGAGCTTACTGTCAATTTCTACACCAAGATATTGGTAGCTGCTGGGGTTATCAAGAACAGTTCCCATGACTAATGTTTCACATTTATTCAACTTTAGTCTTCTTTGCATCAATTGTAAGGCCATTTGATTTGGACCAGTTAACAATATTATGGACATCTTTCTGGAGTCGCCTGTGGGTTTCTTCGGGGGTATTGCTACTGGCTACTAGGGCTATGTCATCAGCATAGAGCTGTATTCTACAGTTTTTGTTTATAAACAATATGAACAGTAGGGGCCCCAGGATGGACCCCCGGGGCACCCCAAATTTGACTGACCTGGCTTCAGACCTGCAACTGTTTAACAGAGTAGTTTGACTTCTACCGCTCAGGTAGGCAGGTAGGCCCCTAACCATTTAGCAAACCCACTCCCCAACCCATAACCATTTATTTTCTTTACCAGCAAGGCCTGATGTATTGAATCAAAGGCCTTCCCAGCTAACAAAAAAACGTTATTTTACGTCAAAATAACGTTTTAAATTTTACATAACGTTATTTCATATTAAAGAGCCTTAGAAAAACGTTGACATATAACGTTATATAACGTTATAAAATGGTGTATAACGTTATTTGTTTACTGGGTTGCTGAAATCTACATAGAAAACCCCTAATGAGTGACCCTCATCCCTAGTGGTGTAAAGGTCTGTTGTCAAATCAAATACTGCTTCTGTAGTGCCTGTATGTGCCCTTATGGAACCCATATTGCTGACTCTAGAGTAGTTTGTTGTTGTCTAGGATTTTTGTGACGTATGTGTGGACAAATTTTTCCAATAATTTACCAGGTAGTGGTAGTAGGCTCACTGGCCTCCAATTACTGACTTGAGATAACTGACCTGATTTTGGTATCGGTATAACTAGGGCTTGTGACCATTCAATGGGAAAGATACCGGTGTTTATACTACTGTTAAAAAGATATCTTAGTTGTGGTATTAGTACACTAACGGCATCTTTACATACCCTGGCTTATATGAAGTTAAGACCAGAAGATTTATCAGGGTTGATGTTTTTTACCACTTCAATGATCTGTTCATATGAACATACTGGCTTACCTTTTGGCCAGTCCCCAATCCCGGCAACCCGGGAAGCTTCATTGATGCTATCCAACACACTTGTCAGGTCAAGCTAATCATCGCTGTCATATGTGGCCTCATTTTCAGATAGTTTTTTCCCAATGTCAGCAAAGTATGCATTACAGTACTCAGCAGCGTCTTTACCTATATGCCTAATCCGTGCCTCATCTATAAAGGATGCAGAGGTGAATTTGTCCTTTGGTTTAAGGAATTCATTAATTATGCGCCAAAAACTTTTACTGTCCCCTTTACTCTCGAGAAGCGCCCACTTTATTTGGGATCCCTTAGCCTTCTTACGATGATGATGATATAGTTTTAAAACCAACACAGCTGAAGGCTGGTCAGCAGGTCCACAGGGCCCATACGGACCGAACCTGGGCCTTCTTACAAGATTTGGCCACCTTTTACCTGTGTGCTTTGACTGTGGCTAAACCGGGGGTGGTTCGTCTAAATAGATAATTTCTCACAACCTGGTCCCTATCAAGCATAGTTTCCCTTATCTCATTTGTCATCCAGTCATTGGCATGGTCTTTGCACGTTATGTTTTTTACAGGGCAGTATGTATTAAAGGTGATTAAAGCAAATGACAATGCAATGAAAAAGTTACTTAGATGTGATTAAACCAAATGCTTATTTTGGAATGTGGTGCGGGACTAGTGGATAATGGACTAGTAGGAATAATGTTATGACCATGTGATACTATGACAATATTTTTGAATGCAATAGCTTTCCAGTAAAGAGGAACCAAAATTCCCTGGAAATATCATATGATATTGACAATGAATTTAAGATCAACTTAAATTCACCGGACATGCCATATGACACTTCCGATCAATTTAGGGTGAACTTGAAACTACTGGAAATGTCATATGACATTTCTGGTAAATTTAGGTTCATATTAGATTTACCAGAAATGTCATATGACATTTCGGTAAATTTCTGGTGAACTTAAAATTACCGGAAATATCATATGACATTGCCGTGACCTTTCCCAGATGTTTAAGTAAGCCTTAAATATACTTGACCCATTTGGGGCGATTGTCCTACATGTAGGACGTTTTTGATGCAACAGCATTGGATATCATACACTTTTTGATACACATACCTTATAATATCCAACAGAGTGTCAAATACGTATAAGTCCATTTATACTTATTATTTATAGTGTTGGAATAGTAGGTAAAGTAGGTAAGAGTCACAAGATACATAGACAGTCTTCCAATTTTTATTTCAAAGACAATATTAATAACACTACGGATGCAGTCATATTTAGTGTTTGCTAACGGCTAAAAATGCAATTGTATTTGCAAAGGACACAAAGATTCACCATACACATGGTAGCAAACATAGAACAGGGAACCACCAATTTGGGTTGTACATGTATATACATATTGTACATACGCGATTTTGTGAAAGCTTTGATATTCTGAACTTTGACTGTGATGAACATCTAAGACACTTGACAAACTCTTAAGAACATTTATTGTGCAGAATGTAAGACGAGGTATATTTGATATAATTGGAACATATCAGTGTTTACAACATTATTACAGTACCGGTATAATGCGATCCTTGCTAGTAACAGGTTTTACATACAGTGTATGGTTAGAGTAATCTGCAACAGTCCTGGCAACGATATTGTTTAATTAAACAGGAATTTTGATGCAGTGTCTGCAATATCATAGCGTAAACATATGTATTGTCAACCAACACCTGTTTTAACATTGATGTACTATAGTGGGATATCAACCTTGGATGAACATATCTTTCCCATCTTTCCCACTTGATGCCTCCACAACCTACTCTTCAGCATTTTTTATAGATATGCTACATCTATCCTCCCTGATTGTTAATCTGTTCAATTGATAAAGATGCTATTCATTTTCATTGGGAACAATGATCCATGCATTTGATAATTATTTATTATAGCCACAAGGGGTCATGCATGAATTCAGTAAGACATCCCATATGTTGCTAAATATTGTATAGAAAACGTATCAGTACTGACCTTTGAAATACATGTGTGTGTGCCCTAATTGGTTTGATCATATCACGAAAGTTCATCAATGCGTAACCCATTGAGGCCAGCCGGAAAATTTCATTTTATAACGATTTCCCTGGGGTCCGGACTTTGCTAAAGTATGTCAATTATAATGGGTTCAGTGCACTAAACCTGAAAAGTGCAAAAAATAACGTTTAGTCTACCTAAAACAGGGGTAGGATGTTGAGCTGAAATTCTATGAATCACAATGACTATTTCGTTACAGAAAATGCTGCTGTAAGGTTGATAACATGATAATAATGAATCTCAAATTGTGCCTCGACTGCTAAATTTTAAGTCAATGTAATTCAGGGAAGCAAGTCCACCCTTTAGGAAAACCTGAAAGCTAAAATTGGTGAAAATAAAATCAAAACAAATGCAGGGAGAGTGAGACCACCTCCCCCAGCAGCCAATCAAATGCTCAGATTTGGACCACATGACCTGAAAAGTCCCAGGAGAGGGAAAATCAAACCTACTTCGGTCATATTGGTTTGTAGTGTTGGGAGGATACAACGCCCCGTCCACTTTGCTCAATGTAATTCATCTTTTATTATGTTAATTCATTGTTGATGATCATTATGCTGATACAGCATGACCATATATCAATGTTGAATCATCGATGAATTATCAACATTAATTACTGTATCAATATCAACCAAATGAGAACCCTGTATTAACCGTTCATAATTATCATAAGTATTGCTGCTAACGTTGATTCAATCTTAGCAGCAATATGATATCAACAACCTTTGCACTAAGGAGTTGACAATCAATTGCGTACATGCCCATTTATGCATAGTGACAGTTGGACCATAAGTATTTACTGAGAAGAGGTGAACTACAATTACCCCTCACCCCGCCACCAAAGAGGTGTCGACATCTCCTTGCCCCCCCCCCCCCCCCCCTTGTGATAAATGACCACTCCCTTCAATGCTGCCTGTGGACCTGCTGACCAGCCTTCGGCTGTGTTGGTTTTAAAACTATATCATGCTGCCTGGGACGGCAGTCTGGGCCTGGATCCGCTGTGGTATTTTAGGGGGATCACGGGAGTATGGTGAATGGGTGGGGTGGGAATTGGTAATTGAACCCAGTAGACACTGGATGCAGCAACAGGATCGGGCACACAGAATAAATTTCACACTTCTGCTTTCTGTCTTTATTACCCTCAGTAATAAAAAGGACAGGACATTAACAGGATTAATCCTCAATCAACTATAAATAAAGAGTAACTTTTGCACATGGCTATCATTACCCTGCACATGGCGCACACGTCTTGCATGCTTTAGGTCACCATGATTTAGGTCGCCATGCTTTAGGTCACCATGCATCAAGAAACCTCCGTCTGTGCATTTTATCTTGAATATAGATCAGGTCTGTAAAAGAGCACATGCCTGGAAATTTGACCTGACACTGGCTCTCTATACCACTGACACAAGTCCTTTATTAGCAATAAAAGGACAAAAGCAGGCCGTCTACTTTTAGGCCTGGTTAGCTCGAGCTAATGAAGCTATAAAAGTGAGGCTATGAAAAAAGAGGCAGTTGATGGCAACCAGCTATTAGCCTCTGGGTTGTTTCTTGGAGGTTCGGGTCGTGATTTACTGCATTAGGCCGAATCCTGTCAGGGTACTTATGTGAACGATACTGATATTTAAAAGCGAAAAATCATGCTTGCCCATTTCAGTGCTTTAATATGAACTGCGCATTTCAGTGTTCTAATATGAATCCCCATAGATTGTTCCTAGCCGTCAATAGAGGATTTGCTGCCAGTGTACCAGTGTACTGCTGTCCACAAATATCTAAAGCCAAAACCAGGAGGTCCACATATTCTAGCATTTGTGACATGTTCTGCGAAAAAGGGGCCTGGTGGTGCAATAATGTCCCATTTTACAGGCCATTTTGCTGCGTATCTAGAACTTTACTCAAAACACAGTGCAGCTGGTTAAATGCCAATAGACTGACTGAACCAACACCAACCTGCTGGGGTACTCGATTGTTGACAAAGATTTAAAGGAGTTTTGCAAACAAACATAATTTGGCAGTAGTTTTTTTATGGCAGCCCTGTTGTGCAAATATTTCATCAGATCTCTGACAGTCTCTTTTTATTTTCGGTTTTAAGTATGCAATGTCAGTTACGACGCTGCCACGTGAGTTAGCATACGTTTTGTGCTGGTCTGAGAAATTGATACGATTTAGTTATTTTGTGAATTGGCAGATGATTTAGAGGAGCATGCATGTATGCCAGTGTAAGATTAAGCGGTCTGGACCCCCCCCCCCCCCCCCCTCCTCGAACCTAGCTCTTTTGGGAGAAGAAGTAATGATATGACCAGTATCTTTTAGTTTTAGGGTGGCGAGAAGAAAATGATATCGAACGTTTTATCCATCAGAAATGTGAAGTGTGTGAGTCTTGTGACTCTCATAGCAAGAAGACTTTTCGTATATTTGTATTGCTTAGCAGAAATTGACATATGGCTGTGTCTCACGACCTTGAGCCAATGTTTTTGTCTCTGACTGGGTGCCGTCTCTGACCAGGTGCCGTCTCTGACCGGGTGCCGTCTCTGACCGGATGTCACTTTGGGGGTTTAGTTATGTTCTACCAACAGTAGGAGACTAATGATAATTACATAGGAGCTGCCATAACGTTTTTACATATCCTTATATATATGAGTATAGGTTAACATTTAAAAACACGTTTTTCTGACACCAGGTCAGAGACGGCACCCGGTCAGAGACGGCACCTGGTCAGAGACAGCACCCGGTCAGAGACAAAAACATTGGCTCAAGGTCGTGAGACACAGCCATATATTTAGCTGGTTATAATATTGCCTGGAACCAATTAGCTCCAGAGGAAATAGCAGTAGCTTAGCCTGAACCAAGTATACAAACTGAGAGGGATTTATGTGGTTGTGGGGGTGGTAGCTATATCTGAATACACTGGAGTAGGGGAGCTGTGGGAGATAGCCAGCAGCATAGGGTAGGTTCACCCTAAGTCGGCCACATACCTCAAGTCGGCCACCCCCCTTCTAGGGTAAATAAAAAGCAAACTGATAATGAATGGACATTTATATCTGGTTGAATATCATTATTTCAACTAGTTGGTACAGTTAGATTACAGTATATATCATTTAACAATGTATAACAGGTTTTTATCCACCCTGAAGGGGGATGGCTGACTTGGGGTGAACTTACCCTAACCCCATCTATATTAAGTGAAGGCAGCCACACGGGAAGGATACTCCAAGCGGGTACAGAGCGTTATCCCTAAAATCACATTAAAAAGCCATGAAGTGCAGCAGTCCTCTCATCACACGCCTATATTCCTAACCCCTTGGGTGGTGTGTTTCACATGTTTTAAAACTGGTGTTTAACCCTATACGCGCTGCAAAGTGCTTAACAATAATCAATACTTTATTTGCCATTCATCATCATGCCGACACCATTATGCGTGGTTGATACTCTCCTGAAGGATCGGTCAGCACATCAGATTCTGATGCTTGCATGCAGCCCTGTCGAGTCGACTCATCAGGACTGTATTCATGCGTCATGACGATGAAAGGTTTAATAAATAATGAGAAGTTTGCAGTACTTAAATGGTTAGAGACAGTTTGTGGAAGTAGGAGCAATTAGACGAACTGTGTTTAGCTGTAGGATTAGCAGTGGATACACCTTTCTAATCCACTGTCACACCAGCGAACCTGCAGGGCATTATGGCATAAGGATTAGAATAGCAGTATCCAAAGCATTGCTTATGAAATAGGAGATGCTAAATCCCATTGAGAAATGAATCATTGCATCTGGGAAATTCCACACAGTCACAGAAGCTTCTCTTTTATGAAAATATGTGTAAGCTTGTTCCACACTTAGCACAGTGTGCTGGTTACGTCTACATTTTTCACTGGTCAACAAATAATTATATTAGGCCCCTATGGCACACATGACAATAACGATATTGTACACTGTATTGTGTTGTAATGACCTAGGGTGACACAGCTTCACTATAGTATCAGATAGCATTGATGGGAACTAGAACAAACATTAAACATCCTCACACATGATGTGGGGGTTCCCCTCTTTGGGATGTCTTCTATTGGGTTAAGGGCGATGGGTGGTAGCTTGGTGAGCGAAGGAAGATTGGTCCCATAGAGGAACATTCGTCATAACAGGATACCAGTATTTGCATAGACTAAATGAGGTATTACATTGCCAAAATTGATCACTGTATGTCCAATATGCAATGTGCCATGGGTGGGTTATGCAAAGGCGATGTAGGTACATGCCTGTAACATGAGTATCTGTTTAAAAAAGACGTTGTAGCTAGGTGCCAGGAATGGGGAATCCTGTGAGTGGGGGTAGTCATGCAGAATCTTAGCATGACTCAGCATTATCTGTTTTTTCTATTTTGATTATTCATCTATGGGATGTCTATAAACATTCCTGCTATACAGTGTGGATGTATCATCCTTGAGCAATTTGAATAATTCAAGATAGCTGCCAAAATGCTAGATATATATTAAAATAAAGATGAAAAAATACATGGCAGGCTATGATCAACATAAAAACACAGTTCAAAGTGCAAAATATGCATCTCTAAAATAAGGAGGATGAGAAATATCATTTTGGAGAATTTGTGTGGCAGCCATCTTGAATCTTTAATGAGGTCAATAACAAATTGACTTAGAAAAGCATAAAAATCATATATATTTGGTTAGAATTGGCACATTGGCATAATCTAAAAAGGTAAATATGTACTTCTGATGTCAACATATGAAGACCCTTTCATATTATACATGTATTATGTTGAGCTGTGGGATAGAGTGGTGCCTTATGCCAACTCCCCAGCTACGGGCCTGAGGCTGAGATACCATAATATATGCAAGGGAAAAGGGATATCGAGCGAAAAAGTCAACTTCAAAATTGATGTAGGTAATAAGCTTTCCAGTGATATAATTATTACACTGGAAGATATCATCTCTAGTTTTTGAAAAATGGCTTCACAGACACGGGTGGGCATTGCCCTATTCAAAATCCAAGCTCTAGGTCTCATAATTTCCAAGATATCTCTATCTAATTGGCATAATCATGTTAATAAGAAAATTATCATACATTTTCATCCTGAAGGCCGTAGATGTTAATCTAGAAATAGCAATTTTATTCCTTTTTGACCACAGCAATCCCTGTGAATCTCTCTATCAATGGGTTTCTTTAATTTTTTCTATTTTGGAATGAAAGTCACGCAGGCAAACATATGTATCAACATTTTGCATAAAACCACTGTATTCTACAGAAAAAGTAGTCTAGGTAAGTTATTGACCTGTTTGTTCCATTTTAATCTATGCATGGTGAAGCCCCCTGGTGGCTAAAAATTGGTACTATGGTACTAATCACACAGGGATACCCCTTTCTGCTCCTGCTCACATAATATGAACGGTGTTCAAATATTGAATACGTGAGAACTGAACCTCTGATAATTAATCATTTGATGTTCATGCACACACTCTTTCAAAACTTACCAAGCAATTATTAGGTACTATATTACAGTTGTAATAATACATTAGTATGCACTATGCCATCTAAATGATGAGACTGCTCAATAATCAAATGTGGAAAGTTTGTAATTGTAAAAGTTAAATAGTGCAAATGAACAAAGTAGTCACATTACTCGACATTGTCACAGGTACTCATTATCTCTGACAACAGTCTCATAATATTGTAGCATCCAATTCTGATGTTCATGGCCTAATATATACAGGCCTAGCATTAAGGTGCTATTATGAAATGTACATCGATGAATCAAGAAACAATGATAATCAATACTAAATCTCAGGACCAAAGCAGAGAATCATCATAATAGATCACCATAAAAAACACCAGGGAAGGCCCATAAAATTTACGGGGCATAGCAAAATACAGTGACCTTTTGTCCTTGATGCCTGACATCCATTGACGCCAGTGGTTCACCATATTTTATGGGATAATTTTTACAGTGTATGTTTCCTTGGGATGATGGGATATAATAGATGTATGATACAATGTTCAGAAATTTGCAAATGGTTTTGCAAACTTCTTTATCTACCAAATGAACTTAAGACAGAGCAAGCTGGTGGCAGTTGCAGTACATACATCTGATTCATTCCTCCAAGCTTAACAGCTTAAGCTTTGAAACATTATACTTAAATCAGTCTGACCCAATTCGATTTGCAAGTGTATTTTCATTAAAGGAAACTCTCTATCCATTTCTACTTTTAATTTGCTCTCTACAGTTCTGAGCTAATGCCTTGTGAAGCCTAGATAGAGTGACTGGCAATAGAGAAGGGGGGGGGGTTGTATGTGTGTATGGTCTGTGTGACAGGAATGTACACACTTACCGGGTAGAGAGCCTGTCTCACATCGACTGGTAGAGCCTTGGGTAAACATAGCTTGGTGTATGGAGGAAGGCAGGTTGTGTGATGGAGGCACCGACTTACACCACTAACTGATTGAAGTATCAAGTGGACATGCAAAAAATATCAAGAATGGAAAAGGGAAATAGAAGTGAAGGTAGGAACCGTATGGAAACAGATAAAAATGGACATTTCAGAAGTACCTCTGGCAGTCATTCCGATCTATGGCTTTCACATCGTATTTATCAGCAATACATACCCAACTGTATGCTTCCTATTATCTCATGATAATCACAGAACATAGCACAGGCACAGGCACAGGCTTTGTCACAAGAAGCATACCCTTCCCTAATTATTATTGATCTAATTCATCAGTAACGAAAATAGTTATGACAGGTTGTGTGATATTGCGGGCATGTCTGGCACTTTGAGTATGATATAATTGAAACAGATGTCGGGAGGGTACTATAATTACATTGGTATTAGTAGGTAGCTTTAAATGAGGACTAACTGACTATATCTAACCATTTGAATCGACTTTGGCCCTCTTGTGGAATCATTATAATCATTTAGCTCTCATCGAAAGACGTAACATGTCATGGATTTTTACCAATGAAAAATGTTCAAATGTCAATGTCAAGTATCATCATTATAATCATGATGTGTGTGAAATTGATACATAACACTCATTTTACACAACGAATATCTTCAAAATTGCAATATGTCAACTGGTTACAGAACAACACGACATGGCACAAATTGGAAGTGTTACATGATGTGCCCGGTAGTATTCTGTTCCATGATGTGCCATACCGTTCTGGTGTTCCAAACAACGAGGGGTCAATGGTTCTGATCTAGGATATGCACACCATAGGTGTGGTGATCGGCCTCTTGTCAGGATACATGTAAAGGGTTGATAAAATATATATATATAAAAAAAATAATATATATATATATATATATATAAAGATATATATATATATATATATATATATATATATATATATATATATATATATATATACAATTTTTGTATATATAATACGAGAATTGCACTGCATAGCTGTGGTGACCTGCTTTATTCTAAGGTTGAGGGGCGACAATAAAAGTTCTGCTCCTGCCATCCTTAAAGGGTCCAGAAGTCATGATACATAAATGCATCACTGTTCAGTTGAAGCGGTCTCCTGTCCTAAACGGGTTAGTATACAGAAGTCATGATACACGAATGCATCATTGTTCAGTTAAAGCAGTATCAAGGATTTAATAGTGTACAGAGTTTATGCAGAATATAGGCATAAATACAGTGCTGTTCAGTTGACGCAGTTTGCCATCCTTAAAGGGTTAGCATACAGAAGTCATGATGCATAAATCAAGTGCTATTAAGTTGAATCAGTGTGCCGTTCTTACAGGGTAGGCACAGATAAGGCATGATGCATAATGTATTGCCATTTAGTTGAAGCAGTGTGCTGTCCTTAAAGGGTTAGTGCACGGGAGGAGCACTGCATTCATGCATCATGACAGCAAAGGACATGAATTCATCATTCAAGCATCATGCTGACCTTATCCATTACTGTACCCACAAGAGAGACTCAGATTGTATAAATGCTACATATATGTATGGCAGTGTGAGGCCGCTCTGGGGGTCATTACTGTTTGGCTGGGTGTTAGCAGCTCGTCCTGTACACAGCACTGCTTCCCATGGCCAGACCCACAGAGGCTGCTGCTTGCAGCGACGTGTGAACAATATGTAAGTCATGTAAGGCTATGACAAAGTGGCGCTTGGAGGCAGTGCAGTGTGAGATGATGATATAGTTTTAAAACCAACACAGCCGAAGGCTGGTCAGCAGGTCCACAGGGCCCATACGGACCGAACCTGGAGCAGTGTGAGAGAGGTTCCGCGGTTATTATAGCCAAATCCGGCGCCAGGACCGCGACGTGTGAACAACATGTGAGGCTATGACAGCTTGTGGGAAGGACGATTTGGCGCTGTGGCTACAGGCGTCAACTGGTGTGGTATAATCAGTGGATATGACGATTCAAGTGCTACTACTACCCAACCCTGAACAGAAACGCCAGTTGGAGCCTATGTCTGCTACGTCATGGTCCACTGCCTGCTGCTCTCGGCTGTGCCTACGGTTCGCGGTCCCAGGGTTAAGTCAATGGTGCGCTTTTTCTCACTCTGTGCTTACAGCGGATTCACTTCCATTCATATAGATCGGACCCATAGCGAATGGGCCGATCAACAATAGTGCTATAAGACACATCTCACGCATCATCACAGAATATCAGACTGCTATGTATATTCCTGCCGACAACCACGCTTAATCCTTCAGTCCCAAGTACGCCACACCAGAAAACTCTGTACCATTTTCCGATTCCCCCTTCTCCTGCCACCTATTAGTTACTATTGTAGTGGGATTTAGAAGCCTTCTGCCAGTTGTAGCACCCACATCCAATTCTCATGAATCAGGGCTGATATAAAGCAGGGCCGTGTGAGCACCGTGAGCTACTTAACATTACACCTGCCTAGCAAATCCATATTAAGCCACAGGCAGCAATTCAATATGGTACACATGACCACCATTAAAAATTGGTTTTTCATGCTCTGGGACCAGGATTCCAAGCAACTTGGATATAATGTACAGAATAATTGTGGTTGATGTGATATATGCATAATGAGTCAAGGCGGCATGTTACTTTGTCATCATGACGCATAAAACATAGCAATGGGAAGCAATTTGTCAGTGTTGCATTATGCCTACGTTTCTGGAATATTAAGACCATGAGAGAACTATACTGCCAGTAGAGGATTAATCAGACATTACATTGACACATCGCACTGCATACCTGGAAATGACTTTGGAAATAGTGAGTGATTGGGTATTGCTCACATAGCCGCCACTACAACCACCTCCAGGCAATTGTCCCTGGGGCCATCTGCTCACAGAGTAGCTCAAAGAGAGGAGAGCAGCTCCCACACCCAACCCACCCTCCACATCTCTAACAACCTACTACTCACTCATTGAGTTGTCAGACTGTGTGAGGCTCCTAGACCCAGGCAGGGGATTAAAGCCACACGCTTTGGTGGATGTGACTGATTTGGGAACATTTGTTGTTGTAATCTAATGGACGCTAATCTCTGGGTTTGTGAACATAGGGGGATGGGAATCAAAGGTGTTGCTGCTTGCCGAATAAAATTATCATCCGCTACTGACTTTGGTGTGTCATCAATAGTTCTGTGATCGATAATCAAGGGATGAGAAATAAAAGGATTATTGCAGAACAGTGGTGCGGGATGACATGAAACCATCTAATTGATTTCTCTCATTCACTGCTTGTTTATAATTTAATTGTTGGTATCATATGCAACATGGAGTGGTAACCAATTCCTTCATGTAGATTAGGGAGAAGTATTCTAGCTTCTTCCCATTTATAGTATTCTATTTCATGGGTGCTACTCTTGTGCCCCACAGAGAATATATGAGTACCACTGAATCTGTGTTGCCTAGTCATGGATCCTGTACATGATGTTAGTGGATTTATTTAAGACTGTACTGCCGGTTCTCTACTTTTGGTGAATTGGCAATTTTTAGATATACCAGGTGGCCAGTATTATTGTACAGTATTCACTTTAACTGTTCTCTTTATTGACTGATCACCTATGACAATCTTCCTTTACTAATTATTTTGAATTCATGAATGCCTTAGGGAGTGCCTACTTGGACTTACATATTACTTGTATATGTATCTTGTAATACTTTTTATATAACAGTGCGCCTAATCATGCTTTGGAGCCGTCTTGATGAATATTGCCTATGAAATGACTCATCTTGAATTAAAAATACGAAAGTAGTATTCAAATATGCCACCCCCATGATATTTTGATTATTAAAGCGGGTTATTCGGGGAAACTATAATCAAATAGCATTACCTATTCATAATGGTAACGTGTTCATTCAACATGGTATTAATCTATTATGGTGAAAGGACGAGTTGATTGGAGTTCAAGCATTTTTTGTGAATTGTTTCTGAATTTATATTCTTCAGGCCTATCTATATACGTAGTGATCGCTATTGAATTAGAAAGGAGGCAATCAGGGCCCAATCAAGCTCCACTTCAAACTGAGCTGGCTTCATAATGGGAAGAGCATAAATACATTGTAGACCTATCCACCATATTGCTACAGACATACACATAATTATTGTATCAGTGTGGGAGTGTTGGTGACCTAGATTACATTCTCCCATATACCCGCATATAATCTATCTGAGGATGAAGGATAATATTTAGTTGATAACCAAAACCCTGAACACTCAAAGCGCGGCTTAATTGATTAACCTACGATTTTATTTCGAATCTTTATTTGAATACTAATCGTGGTATGTGTGTGGAGGTGCTTGATATTTAAGATCATGTACTTATCTAGTTGCATGCTAGAGTTTTCACATGGAATAAAATCATTCATAAACACAAATGAGGACTTTACAGACACTGAAAGGCGATGCAAGCTAATGGGAATTGCAGTGCATATATTTTTATTCCGTCCTCGAATAAAAAAACCTAAGTATTTTGATACTCAAATTGATCTGACCAAACTTCATTTGTAAAATTGTAATTCTAACAGTACTGCACCCAATCTATAGATATGGCTCCTGGTGGAGAAAATATAACTATTTAAAACCAAGACACTGATATAATATAGAATTCCACCGAGCAGCCTGGGCCCCAATTAGGACTTAATGTATATAATGCTTCTACATGACTGTTAGAAGCACTTGTGGCAGTGAATCCCATCTATGAATTTTACGTCTTGTATATCTGCAATCCATACTCAACTGCATGTCTCTCAGTCTCATCATCTCATGATAATCAGAAAACATAGCACTGGCATCAGCTTTTTTATTAGACATATACTCTTTCCCTCACTAATTATTATTGATCTAATTCATCAGTAATAAAAAATAGCGATGAGAGTGTGTCTGATATTCGGAACAGCCTACTACATTGAGTGTGATATAATTGAAACAGACGTTGGAAGGGTGGTAATTACATTGGTGTTGGGAGGTAGCCTTAAATGAGGAATAAATCAGGATAACTAACCGTTGAGATGCACAGAAGCCCTCTAGTGAAAGCACCTAGATCCTCCAACTATACATAGTTTTAAATGGCTACTGGAAAATGTGGAGACTTAAATGTATGTGTAATGTATGTGCTAGATTATTTTGTGTTTTAACACTTTGCGGGGTCCTGTGTTGCTGACTCATCAATCCATTTAATTACACTATGTGTTATGGCACTCTGCACTGTGTCAGGATGTGTGAATTACTTGTATTGCACAAACATGACACAAAATCACACTGTGACAAGTGGTAAGGTTTGTTACAAAACCAAACACCGTAGCACGGCAAAGAAGTGTACAATATTTCTGCAATAACGTTCCATGGTGTGTCACACCCTTGAGCCAAATAAATAGAATGAATAGTGCCATAGAACGGTCCTCACAGTCTCAAACTATTCTACTGTGTTTGATTCTGCTGACAGCAATGCTTAATCCCCATAGTCCCAGGCACATCACACCAGACAAGCTTTGTACTATTTTCCAATTACACTGTTCTCTTACCGCTCATATCCTGTTGTAGCAGGATCTAGAGAGGCTTTCTGCCATTTGTAGTACCAACATCAGCCTCTCATGACTCAAGTATAATTCATAGCAGGGCTGTTTTTATTCAGCTACCCATTGGGCACAGAGCATTGACAAGGGGTTGATCCAACATTGAACTGAATATTGTGCCCACTGGCTATTCACACAGGGGGTAGTGTCCTGTGGCTGCTGTAAATCAAATATGTGTTCAAACTATAGTCTTGACTATTTCAGTTTACATAGCACAGTGTTGCATATCAGGGGAGAAAAGTTAGGCATGTACCCCATAGAATGATGCTTGTACTCCATAGATAAAAGAGGGCTATAGAAGTAGAAATCTAAAGGATTCAAAAAGAGAAGAGAGTGAGATAGAGTGGCAAAGGTTTAACCCTGAGGCAGCAGTGAGATCAGTTTGGATAAGGGAGATAATAAAACAAAATATTATAATGCTGTGGTGCTTTAAAGAACCTGCAGTATACCTTACACATTTTCAGCCTCATTACATACATCCTGCCCCCTGCTTAACCAGACATCACACTGACATATCACACAGCGTACATGGAAATGACTTCATAAATGGTTACTTGATTGGGTAATGTTCACATAGCCACCATCAACCTAAGGCATCAGTGCCTGGAGCCAGATTCTCACAGAGCAGCTCATTGAGTGAGGGGGGAGCAGCTCCTACAATCCAACTCACCCTCCACATCTCTAACAACCTACTACTCACTCATTGAGTTGTCAGGCTGTGTGAGGCTCCTAGACCCAGGCAGCGGATTAAAGGCACACTCTGTGGTGGAAGTGACTGATTTGGGAACATTTGTGGTGGTAATCTGATGGAAACCTCTCGCTGGGTTTGTGAACATAGGAGGGTGGGAATCAAAGGTGTTGCTGATTCCTGGAGGGCAGCAATGGAGGCAATGTTAAGGGACTGATATAATATATTATCATTGACAATTACTGCAGATCAATGTATGTTTCATTATTAAGGGGTGAGATACACAAGGATAATTGTAGAACAGTGGTGTGGCAGGACATGGAATCATCTAATTGATTTGTTTCATTCGCTACTTAGATGCAGTTGAATGTAACATCTCCATTTCAATACAAAGTCAGTAAAAGTGTCAGATTTTCACAGTTGAATGCAAATTATGAGCTGTTGGTGTAGGCGGTTTAGAATCACTTATACATTCTAGTTTAAAACGAGCATGTGTAAGCAGTTACAGATATGTAAATTGGAGATCATAATTATCTCCACTCACTTTTAGAAAAGTATCAATTTTAGACTTTGACTTAAAAAACAACAACACTAGTTTCTGAATTTCTGATTTCAGAACTAATGGCCACCAAATATTATGATTGATGGAACTTGGATAAATTATAGTCTTGGTCTTCTTAGTGAGTTAATAATCGTGCAGATTATTACAAGAAACATTACAGTACTGTATCATCAGTAATTTGTAGGGTTTTACAATACATTTCACGTTTTGACAAGCCGTTTGATCACATACAGTATACATTAAGACAGGACCCAAGATGGACACTTGGTTGAAATACCCTCGAAGGGTCAGCATAATGCATGAATGTATAACACCGGTAGATCACTCATCAGGGTTGCATCATGACGACAAAGTGCAGGCCCAGAGTACTGATCCTCGCTCTACTCACGCTGTAGCCTGTGTCTCACCATTACTGTCCTGTTATCGAATGACATATTGGTTGGATTTATCTGTGTTCATACATATCAGCGTGTCTGGAGCATGGTATGATATAAGCCTGCAGGTGGTTATGTATAATGCTGTTAAATGCCTCCCAGGTGTAGACTTATGAGGATGTAGCCTGGTTGCGAGCTCATGTGGAACCTCAGGGTGAGGTCTGATAGGAATGTTAAAGCTGGGCCGTCAGGGAATAAGTTCAGCATTTTTCATACATGGCCTAAAATAACAGTTCCACCAGAGGGCAGCAGTGTTTGGACAGGGGACCATGAGCATTGTCCAGATACAACATATTCACCCTATATTGTGCCTGTAAGAGGTGAGCTCTCAGCCCTTAAGAGCCCTCTTGTGAATGAAAACTGAACTATATCCAAAAGTGCTTTTGGCCTCACTTCAACCATGACGGTCAAGCTTTAAGTAGACAGAAGAGAATCTGATGCAAACCCCTAAATCTACTCGGAGCCAGCACTGAGGGGCTTATGGTAAATGACCTTCTTAAGTCTGCAGTACATCAAAGATGAACAGGTTTGATATGAGGAGACACCATGGTATCTGGGTAAAGCATAGACTCCACAAATGCAGTGATTTAAAAATAAATGTTGTTTTGGTGAGTAGTAGATTTTAAAATTCTTTGAAAAAGCCCGTTTGCTGCATTATTATCCATGTTGTCCTCTCTATTTAACTGTGCGCATTTCTCTGTGGAGAAAGTTAAGAAAGGATGTGCGATTTCCCTTCTGTGAATCGATTAGGCTGGAACCACCACAGATTACAGTTTTGATCGTTTGAGTACCACTTTGCTTGCTATATTAAGCAATAACTCATAGACACATGTAAAATCGATGAAACAAACAGATCTATCCTTGAAGTAGAAGACCTGATATCTGAAGGGTCCATTTTAGTGAGATCCATTTATCAGGCTGGCTAGCAGTCTAGCTGCATCTCTGAAGTTTAGAGTGTCTCTGATAGCAGCCCCCCCCCCCCCCCAGTCAATGGTCAAGGTCTGGGCGGCCATATTGGAAGGGATTCCCCATCGTGTACCAGCAAACAAGATGGCGGTGATTCAGATTTAATATCAGCTAATATCAGCTAATAGACTTCCCAAATATTTTCTTCAAAATGGATATAATATTAATGTCAAGGGTTTTGTTATTATTTTAGCTGATATGCAGTGCTCAATGTTAAATATATTTGTGTATAAATGCATAAATTGAGATAGAAAATAATGTTGCTTATTCACCTTACTGACTCAGTCACTCCCCCAGGTGAGTACAGGGGAAACTATAGCCTGGTAGAGAAAGCACTGAGCCATGCAGTACCACAACATAGCCAGTTTTAGTGTCGACCTACAGTAAAAGATATTGCACTGCATGTGCTCATCTCATAGACTAAGACACTGCCAATCATTTTAAAAGTTAGGGAAGATATATGGGATAGGATATACAATAGTAATATGATAAAACTAAAAAATCTCTAAATATTTAGCTGATACACCATCTTTAAGTCGGCATGATGGGTGAAAATACAGCACCATGTCGCCATGGGATGATACACTCCCAAGATCGACATGATGACACAGGACGCTGGTGAGGAATTACTTGCCTGTATGAACCTTGGGCATCACGCCGTCACTAAAGGGTTATACCGGGGGGGGGGGGGTCACTCTACCATGTATTAGATAACCACTGCGCCACGACTCTGAAAGGTGGTGGCGGTGAAGTTCCTTTAGATCCTGAAAAGGGGGGTGGTCAGATGTTGTCAAGCCCTGATAAGTAGGGCGGTTAAAATCTTATCATTAAATTGAGCAAGGTTTCTAGCTGAAAGGGATGAATGAAATTGAATTTGTACAAGTTTCAGGGAGATCTAAACTTGAAATAGCTCATTAAATCTCCCAAACTCTGAAAAATGGGGTGGTCAAATCTCCCAACCTTTGAGAAGTGGGGCGGTAGGGTGGCAGTTGTTATCTACCCTCATAGACTCAGTCATATAATTCATATATATTCAGTCATATAACCCCCCCCCCCCCCGGGGGGGGGGGGTTATATGACTGAAGTGGTAGACTACCTAAGATAGTTTCTGCCGTAAGACGATAGATGATAAGGAGGCTATGTGTCAAGGTGCAGGAAGTCGTCCATCATCACAACCTATCACAGCAGCAGTAGATACGGTCAAGACCTATGCTGTAACCCTGGTCTATAACCCTGGAGGCTAAGGTGGGAGTATTGGGCTGACCATGTATTGTATTTGAACCATTTTCTACTACATATTTACCGTTCTTTACACTTCAAGTACTCATGTTCGCCGGTATGCATCATTCACCAAAGCTAGGAGATGCGGCGAGTAACTCCCCCAACCAACCTCGTGCCTCTACATGGGGTAAAAATCGACACGGGCGACACGGCGACACGGCCCTTTTAAAAATCGACATGGGCGACACGGCCCTTTTAAAAACCGACGGACACAGACTTGTTTAAAAGGGCCTAGTATATTGTATAGGGATAAAAATCGACACGACGACACGACCGTTTTGCTTAAAGTCGACACGGCGACACGGCCAAAAGGTAGAGCACCCTTGTAGAGGCACAACCTCGTCCATACCTCTGTGGCTGGCATGATGCTAGAATGCAGTAGGCCCTATTGACAAGTAGTTCCCCGATCGTCAGGACTATAATACAGCATTCCAGAAAATGTTCACTAAAGGATTATGTTGCCCATAAAGAGTCAATTGATATATGTTTGGCTCCCTCCAAATGGTTACAATTTGTTTGTTATTTGTCACATAATTGCGTTTTCTTTAGTCTTTTTGTGTTCAGTTGCGGCCGAGAAATACAAGAGCAAATCGTTTATCGTTCCCAACAAAACTTGAAATCACATTGCCAATGACCTATGGCTGGACCCTTAGACTTGGTGATTCTATCAACCAAAGTCCAACGTTTGGATTCAATATAGCCCCACCTCTTAATCCCCGCCTGTCCTCCTAACTCTAACTCTATTACTCTTACAGTTACACAATGTTTTCGTTTTTAGTTATCTATGCATAAACATCAAATACTGCTCGTCAAAACTTATAAATGCAAAGGTCCGATTACAATCGCACTAAATGACCAATGGGGCATGCCTTAATGTATTAAGGACTACATTTTAACCTTAAACACTATTAAGGCACTGCATTAGTGCATAATGGCGATCCTTCAGGATGTATATTAACCGGCATGATTCATTAATGCAAACCTAGAGAGTTGCTTACTAGAGCTGCATTCATGCATCATTACGACAAAAGCAATTTGGCATTCTTAGGGGGTTAATTGTTAAGATTTTGATGGGACAGAAAGGCACTTAACACACTTTACAGCTGCTTTATTGCATATTAAACGGAAGCAGTGACAGATGTTTTTATAGTTTAACCAAGAGAAAAGACCTTTTTTTAAATTTAGTTCATGATCATTGTTGATCGACAGCTAGTATCAATCACTGGTTTGACAGGATAACGTACTTTCAGTTAGGGGAAAGCCACATTCTACTCCATCATCCCTGGGGGAGGTGAAATGTTATCTAAAAAGCATGTACACGTCATGTACTGCGCGATAACCAAGAACAGGTGATACTCAGTCCTTCGAATTCATATTTCAATTAAATATTAATTGCAATTTAATTATAGTCCGCTAATGAACTAAATATTTTGGATGATGACTTATTCATAATCCAGCAATTGAGCTGAAGTAATGGCCACGTAGAAATAGATACACTATTTATATGGATGTACAAGTGGGGTTCAATAGGGGATTTGATTTTCATTATGGTGTGATTAGAAAATGCATAGAACTCAATTATAAAGTCTATACATTGTATACTAAGATTATGAATAAACACCTGCTTTCTAGCTCTATCCATAAACCATACAGCACAGCCTTTATTTTAATTTGACTGGTCAGTAATAGGCCACTGGTCATCATATATAACCTTCTGCTGGGCACACATATACGCGTATGCCAATAAAGCTATAGAGCTAGGACTGACCATAGAGCTCTATATATATGCCACCCACTGACCATAGACACAGACATAACACGGACCACTGCCATATCTACACATGTTTATAGCCCTGCTCCATGGAACCTTTCATACTTATCAACCTACACCCTCCCACTCCATACCCCATCCCCCACCCCCCACCCCCCCCATCACACTCTATACCCCTCCAGGGCGGGGGCTCCCGGTCATGACCCATCCCAGACCCCCTTTAACGTTTGCTGACCGCCGGATAGTCCTAACGGGCATGTGGGTCGGGGTGGTTGAGGATGTATTGATGTACCCCCCCCCTCACACCCACCCACCCCACACCCACTCGCACCCCCTGTCTATTGCCTTGGCTCATCCGTCTAATATGTTGATATTTACTTTCTGGACTGGGGTGGGGCCCTGGGTAAACACACTGGGGGGATGCGCACATCTCTAGACGATTCAGGGGGAGGTCACTCAAAGCCTCCCATGCACTGACCACCGGGCCCATACCCGGGGGCTCATATAGCTTCATGTGTGCAGTCTATCCTTGGTTACAAGCATAATAAAGCTTGAGTTCGCGGAACATTTGAGGATGGAAGCCACTTTGGCCTACGCTCTCATACAGCAACTGCCTGATCATTGACCACAGTCGCTTTGGATGGCCAGTTTATGCAGTTTTGGCGAGTTGAGGGCTGCAGAGGGGTCCCCCCTGGATGGAGAAATTCGCCGAAATTTAGTATTCCTTTCGTCTGTATTGAAAAAGTTTCTGTGATCACTTTGTCAGTTTGAAAAGTGGTCTGTAAAGCATCCCAGGTAGACAGGTCATTGCAGCAATAATTAGAGAAAACAGTACCTTAAATTCTCGTGTATAAGCCTAACTCGCATATATGCCGCACCCTGACTTTAGTCCGATTCTATAAGCTACACTGGTGATCTGATTATGGAGATCTTAGTACAGTAGCATAGCAGCAAAAACTAGCATATATGCCGCACCTGGGCTCTGGACCGATCCTATAAGCCGCACCGGCGATCTGACGTGCGTGTTAGCCGCGGTTTCTACGTGAGAATTTACTGTAGCTTCTTCTACAGAAGACTTCCTATATCCTAGTCTATAACTTGGAGTAGAGATGAGGAGCAAAGATGAGGTAAACCGAATGTGTATACACCGTTGTACATACAGTTCGCTATACTGGCACTAGGTGGCAGTACTACATGTATCAGGCTTAGCCTAGTCTTTCTCTATACCCTGCTCGTTTCAGAATGCAATTCATTGAGTATCGCTATGAATAGGAGGCGTTTGGTATACAGTCAGTATAATTACAAGCTATAGAGTTTGTTCGTTTACAAAAACAGAATTTGTGTTCTGTAAAGCAACGGAAATGTCACTGTCAGATAGCAGCATGTAGGTTACTGTATTGGAACCATGTATATGCCCCAGATTTTAAAAAAACAACGTTATCCAATCGTTTGCAAACGTTTTGAAAAAGCTTGGGCGCAAACTTTTTCTATCGTTTTTTATGAAAAATAATTCTTCAAAAATGTTCGGAAAACGTTTTTGTTTGCTAGAGATAGTCATGTAATAGTTGGCAGTACTATACTATGACCACACAAATTCCCTGACTCGAATTTGCCATAATACAACCATGGACGTCTCCAGTGCGAGGAGGTGAGGGTCCTTCCTCCTTTAAGGAGTCCTTAACCTCATCGCATCCGCCTACACAAAATACAGTCCCTGAGACTAGCATCAGTCGCGACTTCATGATACTGACATTTATATAAATATAGAAAGGCTGCATTTTAATACAGTTAGATATTTCACAGTGGACATGGTCTGTATATTTCTGATGTGATCTGAGGTTGGAACAGAGATGCAAGTGACCGTGCCAAAACCAACACGAGGCATGCAACACAACAAAGCCAATCTTGAATCTTGAAGCTTGAATCTTTAAGTAGCGCGACCATGGCCTGCCGCTGGGTTGGGCCTCCAGAAGAAGATTGCCAGGTTCCACCGTCTGCCCATGCCATGATGGCTTATAAAACGTGCTCAGTGGAGGTTTGCCTGCCTGGTAACCCCATCCCCCTCTAAGGTCCCACCTCTACAATCACACCATAGCTCTCTCCATATGCCACATGTCGATAGTGTTTGCCCGATCAGCACGGTGTGCGCCTGTTTACAGGCACATCCCGCAGCGAATAATCTAACGCCATTTTGTATTTGCTGCGGTACTGCCCCGGTGTTGACTCCATGTTTGTGATTGGTTAAACGCAATTAATGTTCTTGTTACATGACCTTATCCAAATATTGTATATACCTTAGTTGTATTTTTCAGAGATTTGTGAAATTCCAACAGTATCTTCAAGTATTTCCAAACAATTCCTCATCAACATCACACCCGTCATCTATAACAAACACAATTGACTAGAAATAAATACATGTGTAATCAATCACAATAATTGTAACAGTCTTGTTTTTATTCAAAAAGTAAATTTAAAAAGGTCAGATCATTGCTTTGAAAAGGGCAAGATGATTATTTTCTATATTAAGGCATATACCATTAGGCCTACAATTATGCAGGCATTATTATCTTCTTCCAATAAGTTTCAACCTATAATTCTCCCACTACATCTCAGTGCATAATATGACCATCTAGACCTCTATGGAAGTCAACTCAGATAGCGGCCTACTAAACAAAAAAAAACAATGTTTTAAATCCACACACAACCCAAGCTTCCCATGATTCAATAGAGGACGCTGCCCAAACCTTTGATCGGTGTTATTCTAGCTGCCAGATCTTTGCCTCTTTGATGTGTACCAAACCCCAGAGTAATCCTACAAATTCCCAGGCCTCCCAAAGCAGAAGCTGGTTGAATTTCACATGTGAAGCTCGCCATCTCCCCATGTCTGTTTCCCAGACTGACATTTGACCTTGCTGATCCTCACCGGAACTGCCTGTAAGAACGTATAACGGCGCAAGCTGCAGCTTCCAGCGGCTGGTCGAGCGGTTACAACGGTAGGCCTATATAATGAGACCGGTATAATCCCCTGTCTGTGATCAATCATTATATTGTATTTTTTCTTTATCTCAGGAAATCCCTGCTAGAGTCTCACAGACTGTTTCTTTACAGCACTGCCCCATCACAAACTGCCTGACATCTAGATGCCAGGGCCTTGAAACTGGAGAATATATATATTTCAGTTTATTTCAATATACCAATACTATCATTAGTGATATGGTAAACTCTTTTATTGATTCAAGGGAGCACACTGTGCCGATTAGTTTCGAAGTTGTACATACTACAACCTACATTTGATACATGTAACTTTTCCTGGCTCTTGATTTTGCACAGGTATCAAATGAGGACAAACCGATATCATTAAAAGTAGCCTACCATGGCCCATACTGACGCGAAGAAGTCATTCGATTAAGAGAGGTTTGGATCCTAGATGATCACAATTTTTGGCTATCATAGTTATACTCTGAGGCCCATGTTTTCTCCCCTCCTTATCAATGGTTATTTGGTTGTTCTGAATTACAGGTCGATCAAAGTGGGGATTTTACTTTATTCTCAGAACTGCTATTTTAATCACGATAATAGTTAGGCGTATGTATGTACCCCATAGCACAACTGAAAGTATGTTCCATATTCTGAGCCACAAGGGGAACGGGGGGGGGGGGGGTTTGCAGTAAGTAGTATAGGAAAAGCAAGATACGACTCAGGAACATAGCATAGGGAATCGGGCAAGTAGAAAACGGATCGGGATACCAAAGCGTTGATGGCACCGCTGCCTTGCCAGTGCATTCTAGCTGTTTAGCATTGTTAAGTCAATGTCCCTTTTTAACATTATGTATAAACTCCATAACAGTATACTTACATATGTCATGAGCCACACTATCCTGTGGGCTCTGGGAGCTGTGTCTATAGACCTACAGCTGTTTGTTATTAAACCCAGTATAGCGATAATTCGGGTTGCTCCACTTTCTGAACTCGACCACTCTCGTGAGTCAGTGACCAAACACTCACACACCATAGTTTGCCAGAAAAAGCCACATTGCGAGAGCAGACCCAAGGCCTCCCACGGTTGCTGGTGTCAGTGTAAACATTGTGGTCACGGGAACAAGTTACCACAGATTACAGCACTATTCCACATTAGCAATTAGCAAGATATCCCGTGTAAGGTAGCATTCTGATTGTACCAATGCATTCCCTCTGTGCTGCAGCAATCAGATTATGCAAATCTCATGGACGAGATTAGGGGTCATAACCTTTTAAATGATTGATAGGTAAATATACCCTATGTCAGCTGTCCAGATTACCTACCAATCTAGAGGTTTTGACTTCTAGACCATGCTAAGATCATTTGATTCACATAGTATTTTAAAATGTTTGTTTTTTTTGGTTGGCCAAAATTGCTATAATAGTATATAATTTGGTCCTAAAAATCCTTTACACAAGATAAATACTTATAGGGTAATCTAAAATTAATATTTAATTTATTTTTAAAAATACTATTACTATTTTTGACCAACTAGGAAAAATGGTCAGGTAACCATGCAGGCTTGGCGGGCATTTAAAGTCATGGCCTCCGACTCAGTTGACCTCCTTAACTTGAAACGTCTCTGGATATAATATACTAGGGATATGTAGGCTAAGCTACACAGCAAATTCGTTCAAAATTTACCCTTTTTATTCCAGTCAGTATTAATTTTGTCGGTCTAAGGTGAATATCTACAAAAACACCTGCTATTGGGTCATCCACGAGAAAGATACATTTAGTCGAGGGCAAGGAAGGTGTGCCGCAAATGGTGGTAACCTATAGCAACCATTTCTTTATTTGTCAAATGTATTACTCGTGAATCATTTAGGAGTATGCCATACTAAAAAAAATGCCTCACGTCCCCGAACAAAATGGCTCCCGATTCTGTGCTCAGAACAACTACAACCTTGGCCAACTCGGAGAATCTCCCCCCCCCCTCCTCTCCCCTCTAGATCCAAGACCATAGTGGTAGGGATGTCCAACATGCGGCAGATTGGGGTTTGAGAATGCACCTGCAAACTGCTTTTGCTCTTTACAGAGATAATGTATTTCCTTCTGGGTTGTGGCATTGGACTTTTCAGAGTCTCCTTCGCCGCATTCCCAGATTATGTTATGTATTTTCTTGTGAAACAAAAAACAAAAGAAATAGCAATGTGCCATAGTTGTAGGTAGCTCTCAATAATTCTTAAAAATAATTTTCCCCATTAAAGATGGTATATCAGCTAATAGACTTCCGAAACCGTTTCTTCAAAATGGATACCACTTCAATGCCATGGGTTCCATTATCATTTTAGCTGATAAACAGTGCTACATATTTGTCTATCAATGCATAATTTGAGATTGATAACAATGTACCTGATTTACCTCACTGACTCAGGCACTCCCCTATGTGAGCATACTGGGAACTAAGCTAATAGGGAAAGCACTGAGCCATGCAGTACCACAACATAGACAGTTTTAGTGTCGACCTACAGTAAAAATTATTGGACTGCCTGTGCTCATTTTATAGCTTTAGACAATTTCAATCATTTTAAATGTTGGGGAGTACTTATCGGAGACTCTATACAAGAGGAATATGACATGGTTAAAAATTCACCGAATTTTAGCTGACAACCCATCTTTAAGCGTATGACTTGGTGTAGGGTCATAGCACCGTTCCTTGCCCTGTATGCCAACAGCTGCATATTCTGAAATACAGCCTGTACGCATACATTGAGTGGTCTGTAAAAGGAATATTTACATCTATATAGGATTATGACAATGTATTGTGGAAAACTAGAGTAAAGGTTGGGGGTTAATGCATCACGTGAATGCATATGGAGTACTTGGGAGGTCAAGGCTGATATCAACTGTACACTAGAAACTCCCGCAAGCAATGCAGTTAATTATACACTATAATGTAATTAAATCATTGATTAGGAGTTTCTTCTTTTTTAATGGATCTTCAAGCAGCTTGCATTTTTATCAATTTAAATCAGAATTGGTAGCATTTTCTGCCCAAAACTGCCCGGTGTTGCCCACTTTTACTTTCGCCATCGGACATTGTCACTTTATTAACTTAAGGAGCTATGGTAATCCATAAGGCCAAATAAAAAAAGGTTTGTTTCAGGTGAGATGAGATGGAAATGGAGGGTCGGTAGGTGTTTTCTTTTTTTACAGCTCCCTCACGATACCAGAAATTGGATAAAAAAAAGTAGGGTCGGCCCTGTTTCGACCATGACCTTTTTTTGGCCTGATATATCACTTGTTTCTCAATGAACTGTGTTTGTATTTCAATCAAAATTGCACACTAGTAAGCCTAGTCTAGATTCACCGTGGTATTCAAAATGTCTAGCCTACTGCAGATCAGGGGACATCAAAATATAATCAATAACCGCACACAACATGTGCTGGAAGTATCATAACTTTGCTTGGAACTTGAGAGTGGGAACTACAATACTTTGCTGACTGGATTTCATCTAATCATCCCCGAATCATATGTTTGCAATGTATCTAGATGTCTTTGGTAATTTCTATGTAATAAAATTCACATTTAGCGACACTTGTATTGATATACTCTCCTATTAGATCAAAACGAAATATATATAGGATGAATTGCACTACCCTGCATCATTGTAGGTTCCACTACTTTCTGAAATAATCTCAAGCAAGGGAATCGTCATCTGCATTCACAGTTTTAATCTTCCGAGTTGAGTGGCTCCATGAGTTCCTGCATGCTTGCCCCCTCCTGACTGGTTCCCCATAGAGAACCATCTTAAAGAGTAGATGCCAACACCTTTCAGGAAAAAGGAGTCACATCAAAGACCACACATAGAGGCAACCCAAAAATATCCTGATAACATGTGCCAAAGCACCCATTGCATTTTGCTGGATGTATTTGATGTGTGACTTTTTAGATAGTGTACTGTCAGTACAGGTTAACCGAGAAGGTTCGGTACAGTAACTTGGAACAGCTAAGAAGATGGGGAATCTGTGTGGGGTGTACTCATCAGGTTTCCGCAAACTGAGGACTAGGGACACATTTCAACTAAATAAGATTCTTTTTCTTTTGGAATTGTTAGTTCTCTATTGCCCATCCTTTTACTCCTAGGTGCCGGTACTAAAGCAGGTAGAACCGTGCTACCATGCTATTTCGTTTGCATAATAGTCCAAACTCAAAGTCCAACAATCGATACTTTATATCACTCTCTACTCACCACTTTCTCATATAAGTTCGCAACGACCAGTGAGGAAAACAATGATATATTAATTCAAAAAGTCAGTGTAAATAACACCACCGTACATAGCATATAGGCAATACCTACTCATGCACCAGGGATTTACCATCGCTACAAAGGGGATACACACCCCGGATATTGCTGGGACTAATCCATGAGACACAGAGCAACACAGCATCAATGCTATTGATACAATTAATCTATGATAACCCTTACCCCATATCTAGCCTCAACAGTCCCTATAGGAGGGTTATACATTCACACGCGCGCGTCTCCTGTGTTAATTGAAAGGCAAGACGCTGGTAGCCGCCTAGCTGCATGTCCAGCACGCAGGGACTGACAATCACCGGGTACAAGCGATCAATTGTCCACGTGACCACCCCATGGCCACCATCTGATACCCGGATGGTACTCCAGCAGACGACATGGCGGCCATGATGGATCTGATCATGACGTCAGCACTTCTACACTCTCCAGGGCACTCTGCTCGGCCTCTATCCTATGTATAACAAGGCTGCCCTTATCCTACAAACCTGTATATGTTTGTAGGATAAGGGGAGTCTTGCAGGATAAGGGCCCAGGGAATAGTGGCAAATAGCAAGTAATAATTGTTCTTTGATTGTGGTGTAATACACTTTCCATTTATTCGCAATGGCACGTAAGCACACCATAGAGCTAAGAAGATTATTTCTTATTACAGTTGACCCTTTAAGGGCAGCATTGTGATTGATGCATACACACGCAGAAAAGTCAGCGTCATTGTCGCTAGAACCACTCTCACATGAAAGTCACGCACTGTGTGTAGACTCTGTGGTTGATACACTTCCAGATTCTTGGCATGATGCATCAATTCAGTGCTTGGAGTCATCTGGCGAGTCTCTGTCGGTGCATCATTTGAACATGATGAAATTTGAGGCAGTATGCCGTCCTTCAAGAGTAAAGCCATGTGATAGACCCCACAAGAAAATCAAAACAGCAAGGGAACTCTTTCGATGTCAAAACAGCCTGAGGGGAAATATCAATTTACCAGCATATTTCACTAACTATTTTCAAAGTCTTGGGTTTGGCCGAACAAGAATTGACAATGCAGTTCTAAGCTTTTGCATCTGCTGTTGATTCTTCCCGTTTGGCAATAGCTAATGTTACATTCAGAGTCATGCCTTTCAGTTTTTTCCCACCAGACAGATCAAATTATTTCATGAATTCAACAATCCCTCTACCAACAAGCACAAAGACCATGCACGTGATCTCTGATGGTGTTGGCCTCGACATTCAAACAATTGGAATAGGCTTTAATATAATCTATTTGGGGTTCTCTGCTTGGAAGTAAGGTATCAATCAAGGACAGCTAATTGGAACATGATCTCTGCATACGATAGTATTAATTGCATCTCTCTTAATTAATATCAATAGTTCGTCTTCTTCTTACGACAGCAAATAGATAGGCATTGCTCATTGCATACAACAAATATTAGCCAACCTTAAGCAAATTGTGAGCAGTCTGGCTACATGATTCTTCTGAATTAAGGTTCAGGGATGGACATCCCAGTTGATTGTTTTATACGAAAACCAAAGGCAAGCGTTCATTGACTAACCCTTCAAGGATCGCATATTGCTTTAATGTTAATAGAGCCCTGATGACTAACAAAGGTGTTTTTCAAGCGCCAGGCCGACCCCTAAGGCATGTATCAACCCCATAGGGCCTGCATGATGTTTGCATGCAGCCATGGCGAGTAACTGGTCGGGGCTGCATTCATGCATCATGACGACAAAAGGAATAGCACATGAAGCAATATGCGACACTTAAATGGTTAAACTGTTGATTAAACTGACAGATTAATCATCTCTGCCCAGTCTGTCTGGTCGGGTCCTGGAGTCGCAATGATCAATATGGATGACTGTTTGCAAGCAGGCAACAGAGTATTTTAAAATCAGGTGTGTCAGCATTTTCTGGTGACAGGGATTGGAGTGGATAGCTGTGATAGGGTAAGTGGGGTGGGGGTGGGGGTAGGAGAGGGTGGTTGAGTACAACTGGAGGCCAAAGGTTCTGGATGGGGAGACTTGGATTACATAAGGTATATGTTGGGTGGTGAGTGGGGTGCTGGTAGGTAAAGTGCATTACACTGAGTGTTACACTACAGCATAGGCTGTATGTGGATGGGGAATAGGGGGAGGGGGCGTTGGGTTCTGTAGAAATCCAGCATAAACTTGATCATGCGGCCACCGGCATAAACTCTATCAAGAAACTGGCATGCTTTCACCGAGATAGACCTGTGGATGTTCTTGGATTCAGGTTTAGAGTATTTCCGTTTTGCAGATTGTCAACATATTCTGACTACTGCATGAAGTGATTCAAGCAGGTATTTTGGTCTGAAGCCAACTGTGTAGGGTATAGGCAGCAGCCCAGCTAACAAAAAAACGTTATTTGACGTCAAAATAACGTTTTAAAACTTTATATAACGTTATGCCATAGTAAGGAGCCTTAGAGAAACGTTACATAACGTTTAAACGGCGTTATAAAATGTTGTATAACGTTTTTGTTTACTGGGAGTGCACTGCGTGGGCTTCAAACTAGCGGCAGAGGATGATGAGAAGAGGAAAGGAGAGGGAGACAAAGGGTTAGAGAATCATGACGAAATATCATGAAAGATTGTATATTATAGAGCATGCAGCAGGAAGGTAGCTATCCAGGAGATGCCCACTTGACAAGACATCAGGACACCACAGTAGGACAGGGGCAGTATACAGAGTAGGTGAGGGTGTGTCTAGGGTCAGGCCCAGGCGCACTGGAGGACATATGGAGTGACACCAGATTTGGCAAACACTGGAGGCGGTCAGGAGGAAATGAGAATCTATCCAATGTTGAGTGGCAGGGGTGGACGTCATGGATGTGGACCTCCATGGGGTGGGGTGACCTGGAGGAGGTTTGAGGGGTTGGTGAGGTTCTCAAGGGCATTAAGAGAGGGTGATCATAGTTACACGGCACGCTCAGTGATACCATATATACTTGGCTGCATAGCATTATGCATTATGTATTATATCATGCAGTTTACTTCCATTAATTCTCAGTTACTAGTCAATTAAAGTGGCAAACTAGAGGAAAGAACGCTAGAAGATACTACATTTGTATCATGAAACATAGACTGGATAGTCCGGAAAGAACTAATAGTTATATCTACATGTGCTCATTCATATTCGAGAGTAATAGTACGTTGTATTCTCTGGTTGGTTCAGGCATCCAGCAGAGGCGGTAGTCGACTTCCAAACACAGACCTGGTGCACACACAGAAAAGTGAGAGTCATTGTCGCTAAAACTACCGTCACCTGAGGGTCAGCCAGGCAAATACTGGATAGCTCTCCAAGGTGAGAGGACAGACGTTTAGAGCGTTATCTTAGTCTTAAGTCTTAATGTCTTAATTCAGTATCTTACTTTGGGGCAGCGGTTTAGGGTTAGGGTTAGGGTTAGGGTTAGGTGCAGACTACACACTTGGTCAGGCCCAGGGGAGGGGTGGGACTGTGGTACCGGCAGTGGGGGGGGGGGGGCACTTCTGGCGTAACCTTATTCCAGAAAAAGAAGAAGAAAAAAGAGAAAGAAGAAGGGGGTGCGGGGGCAGAGCCCCCGATATACAGCAATGTTACAAACTTACAGTGGTGCCATCTAGAGGATCTAGTGGAAGGTAAGGTGGTCACTCCAGGAACTAACTTTAAGACAATTAAGACAGTCTTAATAGTCTTATTAAGATAACGCTCTAAACGTCTGTCCTCTCCCTGGCGAGAGCTAACCCATGCGTGCGTCAGCCAGTGCCTGACCCTCAGATGACGGTAGTTTTAGCAACAATGACTCTCACTTTTCTGAGGGTGTGCATTCAATTATCATAAAAAATTGGTGGTCAGTGGCTAGGCTTGACATCAACCGAAAAATGCATTTCCGGCCAGTCGTCCTTTGCAATGGCAATATGAAATTTGCATATAGGTGCTGTCCTTGGCGTGTGCCAAAGGAGAGAAATGTTAGTGCTGCCAAGTAGCATCAGCGGGTCTTAAAGGGTTAAGTCCATCCCATTTCCATGATAACTTACTCCTATTCTGAGTCTATACTGAGTGTTTATCAAAAAGAGTTTTTTCCCTTCGTAGAACATTCAGGAAATATGTATATAGTATTATTTCACAACCTCTTTATTTCCCATTAAACCATTGACTGTATTTATAAATGGAAAATGTTAATGTATCCGCTTCCTCTTTATAAATATAATGAGGGGAGGAGATGCATTAGCACATTATTTTGAAGTCTGAAGTAACGCGCGTGCTGATAATTTAACAAGAAAATATTTCCCACCAATCCATTAACTGTTTTATTTATAGATGCAAAATGCTAATGTATCCGCTTCCTCTTTATATAATAAGGGGAGGCGATGCATTAGCACATTATGTTGAAGTCTGAAATTTGAGTGTTAATCATTTAACAACAAAATAGGGACGGGGTGACCATTTGTTATATTACGAACATCGTGTAATCGCTCCTCTTGTTAAAGCCCCTTTCCCCTTGAACTAAATACATAAAGTGACGCATTTTTGCTAAAAAGGGGGCAACATTAGCTCCCCCCCGCTCGACTATAGTTGACATTTTAAAGCTCTACCTCCCTTAGAAGGGGTTGAACGTTGTACACCTTGCCCCCGGAGACCACAGCCCTCCTATTGATGATAAATGAGCACTCCCACAATTTGTTTTCCAGAGAAGAAAATGCAAAAGTCTTTCTATCTGACATTGCATGCCTTACAGTTTCATATACATGTATACAGCCAACCTATCTTTCTCAGAACCACCCATCCTCTCCCCAGGAATTCCTAAATACCCATTCATCCATTCCTCCCGTCCTATCATGCACTGCACCCGGATCCGGAAGTGGACGATACGGTCCCAGCATGCACTAGGTGGCGCAGTGCTTTATCCTGGCAGAATCAATAGTAACTGACACCATTGTACACACTAGGCTAAATATAGACCACAGGGCCTCCCCTGGAGGGGCTCCTCCAGGGGGAGCAGATCACCACTGACTCTAATTTGGGCCGATCTTATAATGATGATGAGTCCCTCCATGGGGGTAATAAGTGAGCTACTCGTTTTGGATCTCATTTTGAGCTGCTCACTTTGGGTCAGCGACTGCTGCATTTGGAGTTGGTTTCGATGTTGTCATTGAGCTTTGTTTAGTAAATGGATTGTGAGGTACTACCATCTGTGAGCATCTAGTTCATAGGATTAGCCATTAGGAGAGCGAGAGAGAGAGAAAGAGAGAGAGAGAGAGAGAGAGAGAGAGAGAGAGAGAGAGAGAGAGAGAGAGAGAGAGAGAGAGAGAGAGAGAGAGAGAGAGAGAGAGAGAGAGAGAGAGAGAGGCATGAAGAGGAAATAACATTCACGACAATTATTTGCCGATTCTCAGACACAACATAAATTCATGTACTTCAAAGTTGATAAACCATCATATATTGAACAGTCCGCCCTAACATCCTGCACAGTCCGCCTCTGATCTCTGGTAATTTAATGTAAAACATATTGTTTAGATATACCCCCTGTGGACGGTGCCAATAAGTGCTATGAAAGCAAGCAGACTGGCTTTATTTCCCTTCTGGATAGTGACAGTTGCAGGCACTGGTGTAATTCTATTGTCCATACATTTGGAGATCATCCAATAAATGCATGGATATATAGAGAGAATTACATTTGGATGGGGTGGGATGTGGGGGACGGTGGCTGGGAATGCCGGTGGGGTAGGGCTACTAGGGGTATCAGGGTTAGAGGGCGAGGTATAGACTCGTGCTGTCGCATATCGTCCATCAGTTTTAAAGTGGATGAAACATGCCATACTGTAACGTTGAGATATAACCCGGTGACCTGTGCCCCCTCTGCCTGGTGTACCTAGACGATGGGTCTAAATTGATGATACAAAGTTGAATGTAACAATTGTGTGACAGGCAAGTACTGCATGCATTAGGCTCGTCGGGACAGACTCACATGGGAGCGTCAACAAGAAAATCTGTCCAATCTTAAAATGACCAATCTTAAAAACGTTACAATCTTAAATATGCTTATATTTTAAGAATATGTTAAGATCATAACATTTATTTAAGATTATCCTTTCTTTTCATCCCCGTACAATCATGGGTTTCTCAGGTCGCAGTGAGAAACCACAACACTGTGTTATCTCACTGCTAAATTGGAGGGTTATCACACAGCGCTGACCAAGCGCTGACCAGGACTATAAGACTGTAGACTAGCATAGTACCAACACACACCAGTCGTTGTCAGTAAGAGTTTTTCATTTTCAATTTCATGCAAACATTATATATTCAGGTGTGTTTAGATTATATATGTCGGGGGCTCTGCCCCCAAACCCCTCCTTCTTTGTTCTTTTTCTTTAACCCTTCTTTCTTTTCTTTTTCCATAATATAGATCTATACATGGTGCGATCTGATTGAATATGCCTATGGTGTTGTACAGGGTCAGCACGTGAGTGTGTCCACTTGTGGGTAATTATCCGGGTGAGGTGTATCATAATATTCAAAGGAATATTCAATCATTATCCTAAATCAATTTTAACTTCAATACTGTAACGTTTTTAAGATTGGGCACTTTAAGATAGTTTAAGATTGGACAGATTTTCTTGTTGAGGCTCCTACGTGAGTCTGTCCACTGCATGCTTAGACAGTTAGACACCTCGTGCCACACATCGTGTCGACTGAATACAGAACAAATTTATAGCAGGCGTTTCACCCCCCAATGAACCACGACTAGCAGTTAGAAAGCATATTAGATAAGGAAGTCACTAGAGCTGCAGCCAACAGGAACAGGAGTACTGTAGGTATCTAACTGTGATTAACTGATACTTTGAACTGCATGCTTAACACACACTCGTGACAAGGTGGAAATCCTGGTCCCGCATTCTTCTAGACGGATCATAGGCTGATAGGTGAGTTTCTGTAGAGTGCAGAGCCGTACCGGCGGCGCCACCAAGTGTTCTCGTTGTACACTATAGATGGACTTAGTTCCGATACCTAACGCTAGGTGTAATAGTAGCGTTAGGAACAACGTACCGTCGGCCATTTTGAAATACCAAGGTTTCCTACTATTTCTGCTGGCTCAACTCACTACATATAAGGAATGAAGATTGACAGATGTCACGTGACTGTATCCTTGCGCGACTTTTAAGACCTAGGCCTCTGTGCACATCCACTACAAAATAGTGCCCTAAGTTTACCACCATAAATCTAGTATTCTTCACTAAATAGGTATCAATGCCGATTAAAACCATCTGAGAATGCAATATTCTATAAGATTATGCCATAACAAGGCCTGCAATAGGTACATTTGTAGCTAAAATCGGACCACACTTTTGGACATGGCAGTTGGGATTTCGAAATGTTGTTTACAAACAAGGCTAGCTGTCAACTTTGTCAAGAGACAATGTAAGGAAGCTCTAGTTTATTTTGGACCAGTTACGGTTTCAGGTAAACCATATAATCAGGATCATGCAGTTTAGTGGTAGTGTCAATGATTCAGAAGGTAATTGGCAAAATTTGACAGATGAATACACATGGCCGGATCTGATGCTATTTTTAGAGCAGCCAATGAGAATACTCAAATCGCCCAACCAACCAGTGGGCTGGAGTAGACTCGCCGCACACACGGGGACTAACTGTAGCCATAGACGACCGATAGGAGAGACATCTACTGTTAGTGACACGAACTATAGATGGACTGAGCAACTCGCATTTCGCTCCTGCTACCTAGCGTTGACTCATATAACTACTTTGTGAGCAACTCGGTATCACACACATCTAACTGCAAATCTGGTATCCCTGCGTAAAGAATTATTCCAAAAGGAACAATTTACACATGGCTCATGGAATGTCAGGTTTATATGTTCGCTCCCATCGTAGGAGTCCGGGGACTTCCGTCCTTGAGCTTTTTTGTTTTGCACTGGTTTGGGGCATTTTGGTTTTGAGCCTTCCAGGAAAGACCCACAGCCCTGGGGGGGGGGGGGTAATTGCAAGAGGCCTTCCGTTCACAAGTGGCTGATTTACTCTACAGTTTATTTCTGCGTCATGCCACCGGTGGTATACCTGTACTACACGTGTATATTTTGCATACTATACAGAGCAACTATTTCTGAACTATGGCGTATACAGGTTTGGTTACATGGACCCCATGAGGCTCGTTGTCAATGACAAAACATTCATGTCTATACATAGAAATACATGAGACAGTTGGCTATGTGTGAGAAAACAGTGACATGGTCCGCTATTTTCAAGAATTCAGCTAATTATCAGCGTTATGCTCAACTCAAGACCTTTGGCCAGGACACGCTATAAGTTCGCCCATTGAAAATACACTGTAAAAGACTATACCTGTGTTCATGGGACCTTCTAAATGGGCTCTTATTGGCCATCATGCAAGGACAATTTATTGTGACCCACTCCCCAAATATGACACTGAAATAACACATTTGGAACAGATTTAAGTAGGATTTAGATTATGGAAAATCGGACCATGTCACTTAAATATCTGTAGAAGATTTATTTGCTCTGGTCTTCATGAGTGCAATTGTGTGATGGAAACACGGGACAGCAGCACTGCCATCACTATGCAGTGCTGCCACCTGGTAGCAGCAGGGAACAGCTCTAGTTTGCCTTTGTGAAAAAGGTGAATCTCAAGTACCTTGGCAGTGTGATGTGAACGACCCTTGTCTTTTAAATTACATCTAAATTATATCTAAAAGTGCTGGTAGTGTTATGCTGGGTCTCCACTACCCGATTTTTGTGTAATTCTCACGAGCCGATCATACAGGTCTATACAGTTTGATCAGGTCAAAAGAAAGATCAATTTCCGATATCTATTGTGCATAAATGGGCCGATTAGAGCCCTGTGTATGGTGGGGCATCAGATGAATAAAATTCTAACATGTTTGATATGAGATCGGAATCCCAAATCGGCCTGAAATGCAAACTCGGGCCCTAAATAGGGACATGTATAGTGTTTATATACCCTTGGCAAGTCTATTTTCCACTTGAGCATGGAGTATTTATAAACATATTTACAAACAAAAACCTATGGCAGGGCCTACAGAATCTCCCTGCAGAAGGTATAGGTCCTATACATTCATGGTTTGAGTCAAATTTGGGAGAATAGCGCCGATCTGAGGTTAAAATTGGTAAGTGGAGCCTCACCTTATGTGTGTGCAGATGTGTAAGCAGTGTTGATATCGATGGTCCCATGAGCAGCTTATAAAGAATAATCCCTCATTATCTATGTACATCTAGTACTACAGTACTAGATGTGTCTTGAGGAACTTCCATTTCTAGCAATGGGTAATGACCTTATAACCTATGTATAATCATATTAGGCATTACTTTATCTCTTAGGTGCTAGCCCCCTGCATCAGTTCAGAACACGTTAATATTGACCCTATTATAATAATGTAGTCGTCCACTATACATTTAGACAGCAGACAGGGTCAGGGGATATCTATTGATTATAAGTAGTTTCCCCCTCCCCTCATATACAAAATAGCTGATATTTTCTATTTGCAAATGACAATGCTGTAATCTCCATTTTGCATTGATCCTATGTAAACTGGCAAAATCATGGACTTCGTTTGTGGCACGCTAACTCATTGTGCCCTCTCCTCAGAATCAAAGAACTGTTTCTTAACTGATACCAAACCAGACAAAAATAAGTTTGTGGATCTGGTGAACCCATTGACCTGAACGAAGTATCAGTTTTACTTAGATACGAAATTGCCTTCTCCTTCACTAAGACAGGTCACAGATAAACCCCTCATGCTTCTAATCTGCACCATTACAATAATCTTGACAAACCATCAAAAGACTGAAAACCATGCTGGGGTTTCAATCTTCTACTGCCAAGTAAAGCAAGATAAGTTTGCCAACTGGAAGTGGATACTGAGAGTGTAGAGAGACATGAGTAGCAGGTCATATTTTATTCAATTTAACGGTTGATGTCCCAAGGGCGAACACATTTAACAACCACAAGGGTCCAGATTTCTTATTCCTTTGACCAAAAATCTCGGCACTTAAGATTCTGTTTCTATAAGCTATAGAGTAGGTGCTAAAGTAATCTTGTGTGTGTACCTTGAATAGTGATAGTGACAGCTAATAATATAATTTATTAATAAAGGATGGTGCACAATCGACTAATATGAAAACCTATTATCATGACAGCCAAATGACCTAGCTTATCATTGGGTTTTGACTATTCGAATGGATTCCTACCTGTATTGAATAGCACTATATCTAGCACTATGGACCTGTGAGATTCCCTAGAGATTCTTGTCATAAACAGTTTAGTAATAAAAGTGATAATGGAGTCGCATCAGCGTTATCAGTTTCCATGTTTTCTTTGCCTCACCTTGTTGAGCTTACTGTATGTAAATGGTTTCCAACAGCATCTGCTTTGGGTTTGAGCAATTGTGCAAAGACGATCCCAGATATAAATACTGACATATCTCTTGATATGGGGTACAGCCCATATCCTCTATTCATAAATAACCTCACCCAGCACCCTGGGTTAGTTTGATGTGAAATCATATTATAATACCTAGATGCAGCACACGTAATGTATTACTGTTCCAAGCAGTTCCAAGCTTGAGTTCCAAATCAATCCTGCACTCTCCTCTCCAGTATAATATCTCAAAGCTATATCAGGTAGGATAACAATGTCTGTCCTGCTTCAGGGAATGGACTTTAGTATTCAAATTTAGATTACATGTAGGTATCTGTTATCTAGAATGTGGCTTATACAGACGTTAGTTTTAAAAATAGGCGATGCATAATTATAATGTCCTCGGGTCGAAATTTCATGCGTTGAATTGTTTTAAGCTGGGACTCACAGCGACAATACTACGAGGGAATTCCAATAAATTTATGAGTTAGGATCAAAATCTTTCTTTTTATGAGGCTAGTCCCTGAGTTAGGATTTGAACCATTGCCCTTAAATGTAAACGCGAAAGGGCGCAAACGCGTGCTACAATGGTGGATAACAGATGCAAATAGCTTTCTTTCTGCATCAGAGAACTCATTATCACTGTTCTGAAAATAGAACTTCGCGAAGGCGCTAATTTGACAATCCTATATATGAGTTATTACCAACACACAATACTTTGAAGAGGTTGACGTAAAAGACCCATTTTTGTTAAGAAATATGGACTTTCCGGAGCTCCTATACCTAAAACATTCCAATTGAAAGCTGTGACTTGCAGTGGAAACCCGAGACCATTTTCATTATAACTAGTTACCTTTTCGCCCTATAGGAAGTGAACATACTAGTATCCACCATGAAGTAAATGTAGCAGCAGAGGATTTGTTGAGTCAGTAGCTCTCAACTATATAAATGTCCAGACCAAAAGTTCATACAAATACCAAATAACATACAATTTATTTCCCATTTATTACCATATCACCTACAACCTTTTACCCATCCGTCTATTGAATAGTGCCCCCTTCAAGACATGACTTCAGTCATTGCTCGCTCCCCTGCACTGAGCCATAGGGTGACTTGTATAGTATCTAACAGGTGATCGAGGCTGACACTATGTCTCACCTGTTATGAGAGTAGTCCATACCTTACAGCACACCTGACCACCTCCACTCACCTGGTCTTAAAACCCACCTTCATCATACCTCCTACTCAGGCTACTGACTACCGGTAGTTCAGGTAATAGAATACAACACAACGTACCTACCTATAGGCTAAGGGTATACATAGACTTGTCTCCGTTAGTGTAAGTATAGTTGGTAAGAAATACATATTAAATACTTTGATTCTCAGAGCTACAGAATACCCGGAGAAGCAAATACATGTACACATCTATTTAACACAGTTTAATGAAATATGTACTTTATTATATAATTATACACATCCATTTTCTTTTACAAGATGTTAAGCATTCATAGGGACGTTACATAATGATAATGTTTGGAGAGAAAAATGGGGAAGTTTTCCAAATTAGCTTTCTGAATTTCTAGCAGTATTTGCATTGCCAACAAGGGTGTTCACCAATAAGACAGCATCATGTAAACACCCAATGCCACAGGGTTCTACAAGCTGTTGGCTCCAGTGCAGTAGACTAAGCCCATTTAGCATGCCCTTTGCTTCTCCTATGTAATTGCATTACAGACTGGAGTGACTATAAGCCAAGCAGAATAGAAGAAAAATACCTGGACCACCATGTGTTGAGCCCTGTAGCTGCGAGAGCTGAGAGGATGAAGTGTGCTACAATAACCAAAGTGACAGGGTAAAGATGTGTCTTTGCAGCCCTGGGCTGTGCACTCACTGAACCCTTTGACCATTACCCTGAAGGGGGTGGGAGAAAGGTCAGCAGACAAGACAAATGAGATACCTGGGCACAGTAAACTGGTACCTCCCCTTCATACCACCTCTTATCTCAGCAATTAGAGTGATTTTTTTTCTTCTCCTACTTGTCTTTTATGTTGTAAAAACATCGGTTTCTGGTTCACTTAGAAATAGGATGTTCACTGCTCAACATGACCATGGTAGATAAGATGAAAGAATGGTGATATACGAGTCTAGCTGTGCAGATGGTCTATGGCGCATCTTGTAGGCATGGCTAACAGTCTATGTCACTTCTTTTAAATTTAGTGTGATACAAAGTGATACAAAGTGCGTCTTCATTCCCATAGGAAAAACAAAGGTCAGAGAGGACAGAGTGTAATTGAGAGATAAGATACTAGAAGAGATGTGTCAGTCGGACACCAGTACACTGAAGACGTTTTAGGTTGTCAAATCCACAATACCAAAATATTCACCCTTAGTTTCTCATAGTGACGACCCCAGGTCGTGACAATCAATGTCCTTTATTGTCCCATCAGTGACAATGTTAATGAGATAATCTTAGTATTGTTAATTTGATGCGCTTGGTCGTCACTAGTGAACACCTTTCACAGCCCATGGGTTGTCAGTGCATGTAAGAAAACTTGGTGAGAATTCAACAATAAAAGAAACAGAGGAAGCCGAAGAAAAATATCAAGACTCTGTGATAAAAAAAAGTTGAAAACCAGTGATAGGTAATCAATTGAATCTGTCACAGAAAGGCAATAATCAAACACTATGTATCATGAGCCATCTCTATCTGCCCCTCACCAGGCCGCCATCTGACCTACATGCACCCTGCAGGGTACCTGGAGGAGGTGCTTTCAGAGGTGTTTTCATTCTGCCAGCAGGGTGTCTGTATGATGGGTGACAGGGGCATGCTGGCCTAATACCTGCACCTACCTCCTCCCCTCCCACACCCCACTATATTATCTACCTGCCTCCCCCGCCTTGTACACAACGTATAACTAACCATGCAACTGCTTGGTGCGCACTTGCAACGGAGACATGCGCAAATTATATTATAGACTGCGGCTTTTTCCTTTTAGTGTTTTAATTCTTTTCTTTTCTTTTTTTTTTGGGGGGGAGGGGGAGGTGTAAGGGGAGATATCATCCCGCATTGGCATGCGAATAAGTATGAGGATGGTCAAATGCACAGACTGATAGGGTGAGGGGAAAATGACACTATGCCTTCCTGAAGTTTTATTTCAGATTTTAAAGAACCAAAGTGGAATTGGCAGTAATGAAGCTGGGTAATAGCTAGATTATCTTAATGAGGGTAAGACCGGGCGATGTAGATTATCTTAATGAGTATAACATTTTATTTCATGGTGAATACGGACTGTCAAGGTTAAAGCAATGGGAGGGCCGTACGTGAGGGGAGCGTGCAATAACCCTCGGCCGTATTGCACGCTCTAGCCGTATTGCACGCTCCCAGTGGTCGCCATGGGGTCGCCATGGGGTCGCCATAGCGTCGCTAGGCCACCGAGGGTCACGTGACCTGTGCGAAATCCAAAATGGCGGCCGACGGAAGTAAACAAATGCCGCGGAAGTAAACAAATGCCGTGGAAGTAAACTAACATAGACTACATAACTATTTTACATTGATAAACCCTGAAATAAATACAGAGCGTCACTTAAAAGTGACTTCTTCAGTGGTTATTACACTCGAGCTGCTTGCCCCATATTGCACTAGGCCTACGGCCAGCGTGCAATATGGGGCAGGCAGCTCTCGTGCAATAACCACTGACTCAGTCACTTTAGCGTGCATCTCTGTCTATGTATTTAACTGCATTTTCTCCATGAAACAGTCAACCAGGTAACAGTCTCACGGATCCTTGTCCCCCAGAATGGCAACCCCTACACCCAAACCTCATCCTCAAACCTCAGGTGTGCTGTGCCCTTCATCGCCATGATGCACGAGTACAGACTTGGCTGTATACTAGTACTTACCATAGCCGAATTCTGACTGACAGGCCTTATACTACAAAGCTATCCATTTTTGTAGGATAAGGGCAATTTTGTAGGGTAAGGGCTTAACACATGTCTCAACCCCATCGAGTCGTCATGAATACAACAATGTATCATGCATTATGGCTGCAAAGGACACATTACCTTAAAGTACTAACTGTCCTTAAAGTGGTAGGGATGCCCGGTAGGGATGGTTTCTACACTGGAGGTGTAAAGCTTGTTGTCCTTGCAGTACACATGTACATGACTGCCACCTGGTGTGCTCAACGGGAACCACACAACACGACTCATCCTCCCATCACCATGACGCATCTCATGCATCCTATGCACAGGAACGTAATAAAGGCTAAGATATTATCCCGTAAAGAGCTGTACGGTGTTTTCATGCATTATGCCTTTTGCCTTTCTGATGCATGAATGCAGCTTCGCCTAGGATCCTGTCGGGGCTGCATTCATGCATCATGCTGAGCCTACAGCTGGGGTTGCTGATAAACTCCAGTTACTAGCCATGACTGTATCCATGACAATAAAGGGGATAATGCATTAAGGCAATATGTGGCTCTCAGAGGGTTAAAACATGGAGTATAGATCAGTGTTATCATACAGACATGACCCACCTGGGGCCGCCCACTACTGCACGCCAGTAGTAAACCTTAACACCAATCACACCTACAAACAAAACACGCCCCACACACATCTATACTCAACCTGTCTGAGCTATTATAGTGCTCAGTGTATTCTATATTGAAAGCAGGACCCACCACACAAAGCACTTTGACAACATTTGATATAGAAAACAAAAATTGGAAATAAGAAATTATAATGTTAATTTGGTCATATTTAGATCTGACCTAACTGCCCATCAAATGGTGCAGCTGTCCAGGAACTAGATTAGACCTGGTTAGGATCTCACCCAAAGAGCTAAATCACCGATATGGAGGCCTATACAGAGAAGGAAGGAATGCAATAAGTTACTCTCTCCTCCCAATGCCCAGGCGTGCAGTATTGCCATACTCTTCAGCATTGAGTCCTCGAGATTCTGAAATTGCATGAGTTTCGTTAATATTGCTGACTCTGAAATGTGTGATATTCAAGGGTCAGGCTGACCCTTACACTTGTCTCATTGTGGAAAACCAATCTACCAATTCGGGATTGTTGACTCTCTTTGGAATGTCTGACCTATGAGGCAGTGTATACTTTGTGATTGCTTGGCCACTAGGGTTATCTTTTGGCGTCTATGGATTATTTGTAGACCTTTACAAAAAAATGAATAGCCCTAAAAATGATTTTAGGGTAACTACCTCTAAACCTTTTAGCCCAGAATGTATTTCAATTGTTTACCAATAACTTTATACCAGTATGTATATGCCTGGTAATTTGAGATATCTAGACGTCATTGTAGAGGTCACATTAATGACCTCCGGAATGTCCAGGAACAGCCAGGAAAAACTACCCTCCCTGCAAATATTTCGATGCTGCCTCGCGTTCGTGATCTAAGCAACATTAATCCTTTTTAGGGCTGAATTTGCAGGGTAGAATATCTGAAAAAAACATTTCTGAATATGAAACATTTGGGACAAAGTGCATCTTATAGTCTTTCTGTAATAACTGGTGTGCAGGTCTCCTTGTAAATGAATCCCGTAGGCTGACTGATACAGGAAGGCATATTTGGTAAGGCAGGCAGGAAGGGAGGAAGGAAGGACAGAAGACAAGAAGGCAAACGCACAAGCAGGCAGGCAGCAGGCTACCATGGAGGCAACTAAACAAGCGCAGGTAAGCAGACAGGCAGAGGGGAGGGCATGCACAACGGACGAACAGGCAGGCAAGGTAAGGTGGCTCTGTGGAGATGCACTGCATGGGGGCGCCACTGCTGGGACGTCCAACTGATATCAGACCCCAAGTCACTGATACCAGTACCGACCACATCGGCCACGAGGGGGCAGATCAGGAGGGGGTACGTAGCTGGTCCCTTGCAACTTTAGCAAAGGGGAGATGGAGGCGAGGACCTGGAGGAAACACCGGGAGGTGGTTGTAGAGGGACAGGAGGAACAGGAGGAGTGGCCTGCCATGCAGCCCTGACTCTAAGGTGAGAGACAGTTGGGCCAATCGGAGGAGTCCTGGAGAGGGGAGTGTGTCCCTGGGGGAGGTTGGTGGAGACTCAGACTCAGAGACGGGTGGCTGCTGTCCCATGCACTGCTTGGATCCCCCTGTACACACTAAGTCTGGTCGCTACCCTGGAGGAGAGACACAGACAAGAGACAAGCACACCCTAGAGAGGCAGTAGGGGAAGTTTACAGTCTGTACCCCCATGCGCCAGACCTGTCCCGGCACAGGACAGGACACCTACTGGAGACCTACTGGAGGCCTCCTGGAGCAGGCAGTGATTACATACAGGAGGAGGTGTGGGCTGTTGAGCTGCTCCCTACAGAAGGACGAGCTGCTCCTCCTCACGGTCAGTGTGTGCTGTGTTACCAACCTACCTGTCGGAGTCTCTTTTTGATTTTCTTACCCCCCTTTCTGGAGGCGGGGGCGGTGTAGGAGGAGGAGGAGGAGACGGCGGCGGGGCAGTCAGTGTGAGTGAGTGAGGCCAGGGCGAGGAGCAGCTCGAGGCGGCGAGCAACTCGTTGTACTGAGTAAACGGCTCAGCTGATGCCGCACAGAGTCATTGGCCACTAGCACTAGATACTTCACAGACTGCTACAACCTGTCCTACACGAGTGTGACCACAGGAACAGATTGCAGAACATATACATAATCAGCATTCAACTTTCCAATTTGCTTCTTTTTGGTGGTTTCTAAACCACTCACATTATTATCGTAAAAGAGCAGGAGCAGCTCAGATAACCTCTGGTTATTTGCCTACACAGCCCCAAGGGAGTCATCAGTGGTCTGAAGGTCTAGTGTCTCCTGCCCAGGGATCATAACTTACTAGGGTATAGTTGTGTTTATCATCATCATTACCAGTGCCAACCTGGCGGCCTCAGCGCCACCTGCATAGCACAGGTCGCACTACACAGGAGGGATCTAGTTTCAGGGACAGTGAGCTGCTCAGGAGCATATAGGTGCAGACGGAGGTGAGCAATACGTACTATACACAGACTGTGCAAAATGTACTAAACACAAACTGAGCAATAAATACTATACACAAACTGGGTAATACATACTATACGCAAACTGAGCCAAAGACAGTGGTGGCTTACATATCACTGCGGACATACGAGTATTGGTCAAGATGTGAGCAGTATTCAAACGAAACAGTAGGAAAGTAATGATGAATCTGTCAGCAGATCCTGATTAGGTTAGGAGCAGATAACCAAAATAACAGAAGATTGTCAGATATTGAGGGGAGTAGCTATTGGGCATAAAATGAGCAAGAATTGAACTGAACTGAACATGTGACGCAAGGCTGACGGTGGGAACTTCACGAGCAACTCATGAGCATAACTCTACATATTGACATCACGATATTGTCTGGATTGTAGAGCATGTACGAGTAAGCCTGTCACCCAGATCCCTCCCTCACCCGCCAATCTAGTACATCCTAGGTGTTCCATATAAAATGCTCTTTACAACTCCTGAGAGAGTGGATCAAGTGCAGACTGAAGTAAACACGGGATGCAACAGGAGGGGAATCTGAAAAGTTGTCTAGCCCCTCACCACGACTGCACAGTTACAAGAGGTTATCCCACAGTCAGCAGTAACCATCGACGAAAACCAATATTTGCCTTGGTTCAGATGTGTCCAGATGGTACCACATTCCCCAGATAGAGACACCCGAAACTATCCTAGAAAGCGGCCACCACCATCCATCCAAACTGATCCCAAATAGTTGCAGCAGCAGCAGCCACTGTTTGCCACAACTATGAGGTCACGTTGTAGACCTCCAGTTCCACCCACCGTTAACGTGGTGGCCTCTGGGCTGCAGGAGGAGGAGCAGGAGGATCATCTCCCCTCTGAGGCTACAGGAGCTGGAGCAGTAGTAGTATCAGTGGTAGGCATTAGGCAGCAGCAGCTGATAACCACACCCCCTGGAGGAGGCCCCTGTACACCGACCCACGAGCTGCTCACTTGACGGGAGCAGCTCGGGGAGGGGCGGGGAATGGGTAGTTACCTGGACGGCCTCTGCTGTTTGGACGGTGGGCAGAGGAAGCCACGTGCGCGGCATCACAGAGGCCCTCCTATTGACTGATAAAGGCAAAAGTCGCGTTGATCGAAGTAGCCCCTGTCCCACAAACTTCACATTTTTTGTCCCTCATAGAGGTCCCAAGTGGAATAAACGATCGTGCACCGCGGGTGTACCACCAATGGATTAGAAGACGCCAAAAGTACAAGGACCTACTATAGAGTCCTATGGAACCTTCCATCCCTCTGGGTCGTTATTGCTGACTTAGTTTCCATGATGTCTTCAGAGAGCATTCTTGCGTTCTTTTATGTTGACTTGGACGTTTTATGTTTTCCAAGTGTTAGTGATACGTACCTGGGCCCGTAGCAAGAAGGCACGGAAGGGCCAAATGTGAAACCGGTTTATTATCTATTATGTTTGAATATGATTTTACTGTGTTCATAGTATCTTCACACATATGTATTAATTGAGTGTCTCAGTCGTCTTTACATATCAGTATTGCTTAAGTTATATTCTCATAAGAAGATTACTTTAATCATTATAAGAAGACACCAAAGGATTTACCAAAGGAAGTATAGAGGTCCAGCTTGTTCTCTATACAGTGGTGGAGATCGTCGTGTACCACTTCTTGTTGCAGCGACATCTGGTGAAAACCGATGTACCCCATAGACTTCATAGTGCACAAAAGTCAGTCTGAAGGTCAAACATGAGGTGAAAATTAAGACATACTCTAACATCATCTGCATTGGATAAACAAGTCTACCAACAATCTATCAAGATATTTTCCATGACAAAGTGTCCGAGAAATATTGATCAAATTGGATCAACCATTATTGTACCTTAGAACTGAAATTGACACTTGTACATCCAAGCTGCTGCTATTGCAAGTTAGGACTAATTCACATTGATGGAAACAATTGGGAAACTAAATGACAGCTTGCCAGATTAGAACAAAAAGGAAATCGTGTCATTGACCAGAGAAGATTATCCGAAAAGAATTTTGACTTTCAGCTGCACATGAACATAATCTAGTTATAATCTAGTAAACGTCGCATAGAAATAACACTGTCATTCCATCCGTTTGTCTGTCGTTCGTCTAGCATACCAGCACTCACAGACGTTATATACAACACCAATAACCACTACCTCAAAGGTGACCATCACCACACACTGCTACACACCAGATAACAGCACATAGATAACACCAGATTAGCACCTAGAAGATAACACCACAGAGTCACCATGGAGAAGTTCTGGTTGAAGATGGACGAAGACCAGCGGCGGGAACGCCGACGCCGCCAGCGACAAAAATGCATCAGCTGCTTCAAGAAGATGGCAGCTTTCCTCTTCTCCCACATCGGCCTGGCCGCCATGGTGGTCGCCTACTCCATCGCCGGTGGGTTCCTCTTCAAGGCCCTGGAGGCGCCTTATGAGGTCCGCGAGAAGATGAGGATCAAAGAATGGAAGGAGACCAAGATCGAGGACATCTGGAAGTTGACTATTCATGATATGGATTATGACAACTTCACCACACGTATCCGCGCCATCCTGCTCGAGTTTCAGGGCGAGGTGACGACGGCTGTCAAGGAGAAGGGCTGGGACGGAAAGGACGCCACCGACCAAACCGACCTGCAGTGGTCCTTTGCCGGCGCACTTCTCTACGCCGTCACGGTCATCACAACAATTGGTACGTAGTGGACTTTATTTTTTTAAGTTTCAGCTGTGCATTGTGTTAGGACTGCTGGGCTCCTGTGAGCAGGACAACAGTCTACAACTCAAATTGAGCAAATAGTTGAACTTGTTTCGAATTATGGTCCACGACTTAAGATAAGCCAAAATATGTCAACGAGATTCAACTAATCATAATGAGTTTTTTTTGTGTATTTTCTTTATTTAAATCCAGTATCTTTTGACGTGATGAGTTTATGCTATGAGGGCATTCATATTACCCCTGTCCTCAGAAGTAATTAAGGAGTAATTTATTGACCTCCCATGTGAATGCTTCGCTACCACCATAGTAACTGTATTCGTCTTCATCGGTGTCTAACTCAGTCTATTATAGATAGCAGTTACACACACCCTGTGTTAGTGGCTGCTGCCACACTCCTGTCTTTTACTGGGGATTACAGTTGATAAGAGTTCAACGCATAGAATACTTCTTATTGTTTGTACGATTCTTTGACTGTCCTATGCAGGATTATAATTATAGATGTATAGGGTTTCATTACTTCTAGTGGATTCCGAAAGGCATCTAATTGTATCTAGAATTATCATAATTATAATTGCACCCCAAATAATCTAATTTACAGAAGATATAGGTAGTTCCAATTCTGTTCTTATCTCACCTACATCACTCAAATTACACTGCATCTGATAAGATAACCGATACCCATGGAAAAGGGCACCCGAACATGTATACCGGTAGAACAGTGGGTATGGCACACTACACTTTGATTTACCATCCGTATTCTTGATTTGGAACCTGTCCATCAGAAAAAGAAAGATAACGAAACAGCAAAGAGGTGTATGTGGAGACAGGGTAGGCTCAGCAGGCGGGTGATGACATGGGGCCTGGAGGTCGCCCTGGAGGAGGGGTAGAGACTAGTACTGGGGTACAGGAGCAGCAGTGGCTATAATTAAAACAGCTCGATCCTTGGACCAGGTCTGCCTCCGAGGTCTCCCTCTAAGTGATATGGCCTATACCGAGGAAACTGTGAGCGTCAGATAGACTTTCCTTATCTAGCTAAATATGCACGCTTTCCAGAGTTAAGCATTTCACAGAGAGTCAGGGAATTCTGACGATTTTTGTGAGACAACAAGAGCATCTAGCAATGCTGTTCTCCTCCTCCAGAGTCTGGCAATGCCGGATTCTGCACTCTCATTGCCAGAATCTTGAAGGAGAACCCAATATTGTCAGACGAGCTTGCACTTTGCGCATGCTGGGCTGTCTTTGCAATGTCTGACTCTGATGGTTAGATTTGACTTCATATTGAGGTTCTGACTGACACTCACATGTGTATATACTGGGGGAGGTGCGGGGGGGGGGGCTCTGTACTAGGTCAGCCTGTGCAGATCACCATCGGACCCTTCCACAGGACTTTACTGCTCACATTGATTGATGTAGGATGGACCCAATCAAGAATGAGATCAATTCCAACGTAAAGTTTCCAAAGCTGGTGCCCATCTGGTTATAATTATCTGAATAGTTATACATAATGCAGGTGATAGTTAGACAGAAGATTGAAGGTTGATGCGTGCATAAATGATGTATTTCAAACAGTGCAGTATCTCATTGCACTTAACCTGTCAGGCAAGTACATCTGGGTGGATATCCAAATGGCTGAGTACCATGTACGTTTAGAGATAGGCAGAGGAAAAACCAGGTGAACTCCTCGAAGCTGAGTAAAAAGTGCTGAATAAGAGTCGATGGTACAAATGTCACTAAATGTGTATCTAACTGCTGGGTAATTTGTTAGCTCAGCACTCTAGATAGGGATCCCACACGTATGTCACGCAGGAGGGGGTGCGGTGGGGTGTATTGGTCCCCAATTGTACAATATATGAGGGAAAGCATGACAAAGGGGGGTGCTTGAAAATGGCCGAAATTTCCCTGACATACCATATGAATGTCCCCTTACGCAATATTTTGATAAGAGTGAAAATAATTTCTTCTTCATTATGAAACCATGTCGAGTTAAGCCTTCTCAAATGGCAATACAATTAAAAGTGAAAAGGATAGCAATTTCAGAGTCCATAACCGTCAGGACGCTGGCAAAGGTTGATTTTAGCGATGAAGAGAGAGGAGAAAGCAGCATTGTCTGGCATCCTATGAGGCAATATTACACTCTGGAGAGTGAGTCTATGCTCGTTTGTTTCCCTTTCAGCTAATAGCTTATTCTGAACTCTGGACTGAAAGTGTATCCTTGTATGACTATAATTAGTTTGTTAAAGGTGAGTGAGGAAAGACTGGAATCTCTGTTGGAGGATATACCTGACTCTGTAGAGAGAGAGAGAGAGAGAGAGAGAGAGAGAGAGAGAGAGAGAGAGAGAGAGAGAGAGAGAGAGTGAGAGAGAGAGAGAGAGTCTGGTTCCATTCTTTCATTTACAATAGTGACCAACATCGACAAGGTTTCCCATAGTCAGCCCTCAGTGCCAATAGCATTTTTATTTATATTTTCTCTATTTTGTTCTTGTTCTGGTAGACACCCACCTCTTTAGTTGTCAGAATATTTACAGCTCGTTTGCTCCACAATATGGGTGGGCGGCTCAGTCACTTGGAAAGGGAAAAACCTGAAAGTCCAAGACAAGTAGCGAACGCTTGAAGATCTCTCTGGTTTGGTGGGCACATAACTCGACAAGAAACCTGACGAGTAGAGAAGCATGCTCTCCAGGGCATCATACTATAGTGTCTGACCCCCACCTCCTTATGCCATTCCTCCAGGGTTCTTTAGGTTCATGGCATTAAACCATAAGAGAAAAAGACCGTATTCCGTCAGTCTTAGCACCTCACCTTTCTTTTAAGTGGCTGCGCAGGTTGAGCAGTGGCTGGAAATACATAAATTTATCCTAACTCTAGAAACTCTAGCTCCCTTTATGTTTCTGTATACAAGAGCATGACAGATTTTTACTTCACTCCTCTACTGTTATTGTATGGGCAGCTGATGGAAATAGTAGAAAGATATAAAGCATTTGTATTAACGTTTGCAAACAAACTAAAAATCCTGCAATAACCTGGAAGCACCTGGGAAGAAAGTAAGTTTGAGTCATTCTGCTTAGTTTCCACAAAAGGGCTCAATGTAATATTGTTACATCTGATTAATGGTGCCGATTATCCTGAACCTGGTTTTACATCACATCTGAGGTTTTTGATGAAGATATCTCCGAGTCAGTGAGATGGACACTGTGTCTACATAGTCTACTTGAACTCTATATTCTCTAGCAGATCAGATTCTTTAACCCTCCTGTGAACTGTAGAGATGCACAGGCCTTTTCGATAACCCCTGTGTAAATCAACCAAATTCCTGGGGAAACCCCTGGATTTCTTATCTCATCCTCGAAAATATGGCTGTAATTCCTTTGTATGCAGGCAGCATAGGGTGCAGCTAGTGCCCTATGACATGTGACAAGAAGTCAGACCCTAAATAAGAGGCATTCACTGTCATATAGGCAGTACAGAATGTCCTAGCACAGGCTCAGGGTGGCAGTTAAAGTTGACAAAGGATCTGCTTGGAGCTGATGGCAAGGCCCCCTTATTGCCCCTCCCCACATTAATAACACCCCTGCCCCAGCCCAGGCGCCATGACAGTGGGGAGATAGACACAGCAAGCCAATAGCACCAGAACCAACTCCTAAATGCCATTTCTCTATAGGTCCCTCAGGGATAGGGACCTCATTTAGGGGAGCTTCTGTCCCTGTCCCAAGTCAAATAGACACTCTTACATAGGGCTGGGTCCCCCATGTGCCAGGTCTGACCTAGGGTCCACAATCTGTATGTGTGATTTGGGTGCCCGTTTTTCATTGCTGACAAGCCGTTTGTCTTTTGTCCCCCACTTCCCTTACTTCACTTTTCCGGTTTGAAGAAAAAGAAGTGTATTGAATGGTCGTCTGGTCTCGGGGGTTGAGATATAATGTCTGAGTTGAGATATACACCAATTGAAATATATCGATCTTTTCTCATTTATATCTGCGCATGATCTATCTTAGATAACAATATCGAACCACGCCCTGATGCCCTCCTTTTCCCGTACATATATCTTTCTTTTCTTTCCGCTCAGTGGTTGTATGCATCATGAAACCTACCCCTCACATTTCAATTTTTTTCTATACCTTTCCTGTTAGACAGGGTCTCACCTAGAGATGTATGGATAGGCCTGGGGGTCAGGGGCGTCTGTTTGCGAAGACATACAACGCACATGTGCTTGTGCAACTTCTAGCATTGGCAATGGCGAAAGATAGGGGGTAGGGCTGTCCCTGAATTATGATGAACAGGTGACTGCACAGTTGGGGAGAGGGGGTGAAGGGGGACAGGACGATATATTGGGCTCCCTTACATCAGTGGCCTCGGGGTGAGTGTCAGGGGGGTGGTGACTCCTGCAGGTATATAGGTAGGTAGGTAGAGTAGGCCAGGTTAGCACTGCAACATACTGGAGGAAGCTGGACAGGATGACTTCAGGATGTGGGGCTGAGGTGAAAGGGTTGGGGGAGGAGGGCACACCTGCCGACCCCAAGGCCACATGCCGATCAGGACCCTGGACACTTTTTCCTGAGACACCACCCCGACGTCACTTCCTACAAGATGGCGGCTTTACACAGAGCCAGCCTCACCCCTGCCCTTGTATCAATCTAGCCTCATGACACCCACTCCTTTCTTTTGCCACAAACACAGGCCTGTCAGGGTGGGCGCATCATAACTTTATTGACATCAGATGAAACCACTCCTGTTGGTTGTGTCCATGATAAATACCCACCCTCGGCAGAAGTCGGGCAGTCTGGATGTTGTTGAGTGGGGGAGGTGGCACAGGGGAACGGGCACAGGGCCCCGCGGAGCACAGTGTAGGGACTGACGCATTGCAGTAGTATATGTCTGGTGCTCCGTCCGACACTCACTACTTTACATATTATAGTATAGGGCGAATTTCAAGTACGGTGCCATCACTAAGGGCTAGGGGTTACAGCAGGGGGACTTGAGGACATTGTTCAACCATCTAGCAATATTGCAGCATCATTGATTATTCGCTAAGTTTAATAATAATTATGGTAATCATGGGAGAAAAGCGTCATGCCTATATATGATATGACAACAGGGGAAAGCTTCAGGGATACCTATCTGATTATTGAATATTACTTCATGCAGAAAAAAATACAACTGCAAGACTGTTCAGTATCTGCTTACTGGAAAAATATCTCCCACCATTTTATCCGAGAAAATATGACAGACGTGGTATCATAGCTGCACTAACTTCTGAAATGCATTGATATGGAACAAGTTTCCTGGAAGAACTCAATCTATAGGACTCTGCACAGATACACGTGTACAGCCTTCAACACCAGTTCCACACCTTGCCCGACCCGTGCTGTGAGATATCACACGCAGGTTTATTCAAATTGACAAGAACCTTCTTTGATGCTATACTCCCTCCCAGTCTAACCCCAAGTCAGCCCCTCCATGTCAGTAGTACGTTTTCAACTGAAAACTCTTACTAGTACTAGAGGTGTTGAGGTGGGTAGGTGGGAGAGGGGGTCTCAGATTCCCTCCACATATCTACATGTCTTTACTAAGAAATGTATGCTCTTGAAATACTTCACATTAATAATATCAGCGGTGTCTGGTCTAGGCAGAGTATTTGCTTCTATAGATGTTTTGCAGTGGGATTTGAAGCAAAAAGAAGGTGAGGGGGAGGGGAGTACAATGCAATGAATGCTATACTATGCAGAAACATACTATCCTTTATACTCTACCTCCTCCCAACAACACGCATGCCTACCAGCACTTCCTGTATCTGACAGTTCAAATCTGTTTTTGTGTGATCTTGATCTTCTCCAAAATATAGACCAGGTGGGCTTGCTGCAGCCTTCGCCTGAGCTGCTCCCCATATCCCTCCCTCATCCTCCCTGCCCCATCTCCCCACGGCCCCCTTCCAAGTACACTGGGGATCAACATTGTGGTTGTTGAGGGCCAGTTGGAAAACACAGAGCAGATTTGAATACTACTCACCCCAACTTATCCATGCGTTTGTGTGTGTGTGTGGGGGGGGGGGGTTACAGGAGAAACTAGATTTGTACCAAACAGGCAATTCCCCCTGAACTGACAGATTTGGACAAGCAGAGCTAAGCCTCCTGTTTCTCACTATTAAGCAATGCCAGGTGCATGTGAAATGGTCTGAGAGATAAGGTAGGTTAGGCCTATCATGACAGGTATACGGAGGAATCTAGGGAGTGTTCATTTATTAGTTAAAGGGGGATGGTGAGTTTTGGGGGGGGCACAAAAATTTCCGACCCCTCCTGAGGGGGGGGGGGGGCGTAAAAGATTCTGACCCCTCTTGAGGTGGGGCATAAAAAATTTAGCCTCTTTTTAGTAAAAAAAGCCTGTGCGTTACTATAGTTCAAAGGGGGTTGGGCGAAAACAAATTGGCACCTTCGGCAAGGGGGGGGGGCATAAAAGATTCCACGTGCTCTCGAGGGGGAGGGCATAAAAGATTTTCGCCCCTCCGCGCGAAATCTCACCTCCCCCCCCCTGTAATAATAAATGAACACTCCTCTACAGGTAAAGGTTGAGGTGTTGAAGCAGACTAGAACAATCTCAAAACACTGTTTGTGTCATGTGTTGAACAAAGTCAAATGAATTCGATTCATGTCATTTCCATTCATGGAAACCTTACAAGACAGCATGTTAAAAGGAGGACATCTCTCAAATAACCAGGAACCTCTAGGAATCAGATGTATGTTGGCAGCTTTAATGATCTAGCTCTGAGCTGGTATTCCCTAGCAGTTGAATATCAGTCATACAACATGTATCTTCTCTTACAGACTGTGGCTCAATATCAGAAATCAATTTTAGACCAAAAGTATTGCCCTTAGATGCAGACCCAGTATCAAGGAGGCAAACACATCCACCATAGCAGCAACTGGACAGAGACATGTCCTATCTGTTGATCCTTTATCTAAGACAGTGTAACCCAAACCCTCCCCAAGTCTCCCTTTACTTCCCGGAAGCTACACCACCTACTGTTGTTGGCCTGCAGTCCATGTTTTGGGACAGATCAGAGGATCTTCCTCCAGCACGTAGCCCAGAACCACAACATTCTCACAGTGTCTAGACTTTCACTGTTCTCCAGGAACCCCACTGAGGGGTCCAAGGAGGGATCATCCTAGAGCAGGGTACAGGTGTACCTCAGGGAGATCAACACTAGAACATGACTCATTCCCCATGGATATACACACAAAATGATGGTTTTGCACTTGTGGTGTGGCTATATATAAATCAGTCGCATATACATGGGCTATAAATATAAGACTTCATGTCATCCTATGTGGGTCGTATTTTACCTTGGAGGTTGTATGGCAATTAGGGGGTATAATGGATAGACAACTACGTAGCCTACACTGCTGAGGGGAATTGAGGGAACATGCTCGAATGACGCCTTCTGATATCGTTGCCTGGTGTTCACCATGGCGTTCACCATTGTCCCTCATTCAGTATACCTTCAATACTGCTGCGTTATGTTCCGATACTGATCTTGTGGTTTTAACTGTGTTTTAATACCCCATATACTTTATTCTATTTTATAAAGCACTAATGTATCATGCCAACCCTACAAGATCGATACACTCCCCACAGGTTGACATTAATGCAGAGCTGACAAGGTACTCTCCATTCTTGCATTGTGTTGTGCATGCTTCTTTGCCAGAAAATGAACATGGCGCCTTGAGGCATCTTGCTGTCCAAAAGTGTTAGTACAGAAATCGTTTTTAAAGTAAGGTTGGACATACAAATATTCGTTCAAGTATAATGAAGGCGTTCTTAGTGTTGACACCGTGCGCGTTCTGCATATGACGCGGCGTTGACAACCTGCTATATTTATGTAGCCATCCAAACATACACCATGCAATAAAAATGACAACATTTGTGGGTTAAGCCTTTGCTAGGAGAGTGTTGAAAGTAATATGGCAAAGAGTCTAAGATATAAGTCGAATATTTAGTAATGGCATGAAATGCGGAACGATGTTATGAAAAGTTTAGATATATTGAAACCAAAACTATAGGGTGAGACTGAAGTGATAGAGTAGGGTCTGAACACTTTCTGTAATGGCTTAAATACCAAGGGAGTAGTCATATATGAATACAGTAGGAACAGGTGGATTTGGGAGGAAATCTAGACTCATCATTGGGGGGGGGGAACCCTTGAGAATGGGGAATTCAACCCATTTCAGAAAAAACAACAGCATCGCACTACTGGGGGTGTGGATGAGGTAGCCAGAGAATATTCAAGAGGGATTGCAAAAAAGTATTGATGCATGCTCTTGCACTTGTAAGAGTCCGTCCAGCTTCACCCCCAGTTGTTGAATAATGACCAGTCCTTAAGTGTTGATTGGTCAGTGTGTTATGCATCCACCTTTTTCCTCACACCTCTAACTACAGATCACAAAGATCTAAGGTAACACCCTATAACATCCCTCAGAGACGGCTGCACCCAAGGATGGCGAAAACATCACAAAACACAGCTTGTTGCTGATAATTGATTGCCACATGTAGACTTTGAGGTTATAAATATATGTAAGAGCTAGCACCAGTCACAGGACCAAGTATCATACCTATTCCTTATCTTGTCAGCAATAAGTCTCAAGCATTGCTGAGTGGAAGATAACACATAACATAGGCAGACACGTTTATAAAAAAGGTTTATAAATGAGGGCTCTGACCACTACCCTGTACACAGCAACAAAGTGGGAGCAATCTGAGTAGTTCTACCCATGTAACTGTCAGTTCCTATGGTACTTGATATGCAAAAACAAGTGGTAGAAATCTAAGGATTCCCACTAATCTGCTAACTGTCTTGTTTCCTGACTGAACCTAGGGCATTTTCCCTGTACTGTACCCAGGACCCAAGGACTCCAAAAACAATGTTAACCGCCCTCCTAATGCTTAATATGAGATCCCATGTTGGGAAGGTGACCCTAGATGACCTCTGGGTGACCAGGATGTAACTGGGTCCTGCTGTGTACAGAATCACCTAAATACATTAACAGGTATTCACTGTATGCAGAGTCTGCAGGGTTACCATACCTGAGGGGTTTACAGGTAGGTGAACTCAGTACAGGGAGACTATTCATCATAGCACCCCATTCCAGTCCTGAACAAGACAGACACTCACTTAGATCATGTACTACATACTCTCATTCTTTTTTGGTTATTTTTCTCAGAGCTTCAGAGAGTCATAATTATATATATGCAAAGGCTCTTGGGCCTAGTTTCTTCCTACTTGGCAGTCATGTGTCAATATGATCTTGTATTGCACTAATTCATGATGCATCGCCTCTATTCGGGAGGGTCTTTGGGGACATTAATGTTTCTTTCGTTATTTCTATAATACATGGCGAACACAAAATGGTATACCAAGAGTAGCTCATTTGTCTATTTACAGATGCCTCAGCTTGGAGTCACATGCCTGATGAGAGCATCCATGTGGATCTAACCAGAATAAAGACTAAATTACTTTTAATCAAGCCCCTTTTGCGTTAAACACAATGTTGGATTAGGATCCCAGTAACCCTCCCCTTTTGCATTGACTTCTCAAAGAACCGATTCTTGCTGTCCCTCCACTAAAAGTCGGAGTTAAGAGAAGACGGTTCTCGGACAAGTATGGACAAGTGTGTAGTGAGACACTGCTTTCACACTTCGGCTCCCTCGTCAGATTTGGCAAATCTCCGACAAAACATTTCCAAAAAAAATAACTCAGATCCAAGAAACCACCCATATGTGCTCAATATGGAGAATATCATTGCCTTATTGCTTTCAATGTCTTCACTCCTACATAGTCCTTTTTGGATAAATCAAGTAATACTTTAGACATAAGTATAGGCTAACTATACTGAAGGACAGTGAAGGACAGATGGGTGAACTCCTGCGGTGATCTCTAGAAGTGGTAACAACTTCCCCGGGGTCCCTTGAAGATTACCAATTGGACCCCTTCCAGAAAACGACTGGAATGTTAACTGACATAAACAAACCCAAACTCCAGAAAGCTAGGAACCTTGCTGAAAGGTGCTTAAGCAGGGATAGCCAATTAGTAGGACGAAGATGACGACGTTAGCGAACAACCAAGGACTAATAGGCAAGGACTAAGTGAATCCGTGGAACTATGTCCTGCATAAATGCCTTTTGCGTCGTTTGATTATACTCGGTTTATTGCAAAATGTATGAAATTCTCAATAAATCATTCTGAAGAGACTACGGTATGCTAGTCCCTTTATTCATTGTAGAATGCATTCTAATAACAAGCATTAGGCTTATGGACTTTATAGGATACTTAGCACATTGATACCATTGATCACATTCAATCATGGTACTCATGGTTTGATCTGAGTGAATGTGCAGGTACTGTCAGCGATGTCCATGGTCAGTGGCGTTGTCTTATCTTCAGATCATCCAATCTATTCATATAGCTGGCCTAAATGATCCTGCAGCATTGTATAGAGTTGATACATTCCCAATTCTAATGGCATACACTATGGCATGATTGTATCAATGCAATGTCATCAAGCTACTTGCATGCTCTGCATTGGTTGATCATCACGATACATGAACTAGTATGAAGCCTTGAGGAAGCATGCTTTCCTTGATGTATAAATTGTTCCGTCTTGACACCTGGTGATGTCTGGCCATGTGACTGATTATGAGTGTACACCAGGAATGAGTGTGTTGGCAGAGTGACGCCTCTGCTGTGCACATATGGACCCCTCAGCAGCTCAGAGAGGGCTTCTTCAGTTGACCACTGTCTCAGAATGCTCATGACTCCTCCACTTAGAAACAAGGCGATAAATTACCAACCCACCCCATGGCTGTGTAAGGCCCACTGTAAGGTCCACCACAGGGAGCTGCTCCCTTTGTGGGTGGTTTACCCCTTTGGCCTCTGAGCTACTCCAAGCTGCTCCCCAGTAAACGAGCAGCTCAAAGAGCAGCTCATTCAGTCTCTACATCCAGTATAATGCACCCTGACGTGCATTCATCTCTTTACACCCACAACTGTAGCCTACGTGTGTAATGCCTGTTTATCTCTGTCGGTGAGGAATATTTCTAGTGTTATATATTTTTTCTTGTACGTGTAAATTCCTCCGCCGAGTGACTCCCTGGGGGTGCCCCTGCCCGACCCGCATGTCTAAATATCCCGCTCTCTGACGTCATGAGTTTTGCTGGTAACGGCAGGTGTCCTGTTTTTGTAGTGTATGGAGAAGCTGGTGGTCAGGTTCAGGTAAAGTTTCCGTGCCTTCTGCTCCGAGCAACTCTTTACAACTGGCCACCAGCACCACACCTGTAGGGCCTACCTACTGGAGTAGGTACACCGGCCCCCATTTGTTTACACCTTGCTTGCCAGACAGACCTTCTTTTAGTGCTGTCTTTAATTCCTTCTTCATCCCAATACGTATGTAATTCCTAGTAATCCTGCAGTAATCCTAGCCATTCCTGATGCTCTGTGCCTGCAGGGGGCGTATATTATTAAAGCGCTATTTAAAAAAGAGAAAAGAGAACATGCTAAAGAGATGAACAGAAACAGAAAACAGAATTACAGAACAGAAAAAGGTGAGCAGCTACATTGGTGTATATACGATTATGTTTAATAATACATACTACAGAACTTGTTTATTTCACAAACAGCTCATGGTCTAAATAGGCATCGGCATCACATCGGCATCATCGAGCCCAGTGGCTGTATTTGTAAGAGGTAGCCTATGATAATAAATAATGTATAACCTTAATAAACATTTATAAAATCAAAGATCACTCCAGGTTTCATGATCTATCATCCCCTACAGCTACCATGACAGACCAGACAAGCCATGGAGTTCCTCCTTTGTCTTATGAGTAGGCATGGTACCATCTCACTCCAGGGCATTGACCGGTCTACACCCAAACTGAGGATGCAAAGCACATGCTCCAGGGTGATGTGGAAGAGGGATTCCCCATATTAAAGGCACCTCCAGCCAGTGTTTCCTATACTTCCTAACTTTCCTAACTTCTTTTATCCACGTTTTAGGGAGAAAACTAAGTTTTAGTTCACAATTTGCATATTAAGAGCTGCAAAGGCACATACAGTTTTGAGTATGTATACATTTGACTATCAAAAAAATGTGATTATATAGCGAACTCCACCACAGCCATACCTAATAATTCTGGCTATTCAAGGGGCATGGTAGTCTCCTTTGAACCTATACTCTGCAATTGAAAAACAACACGTCAAAGTATTCCAGACTGGTGCAACATGCCCTTTTGCCCCCTGCATATCACTCATCAAAACTAGACATTTTGACTGCCAATCACCTGGGTAGTTGCTATAGTGATAACCAAACGGTAATACATACTTTCTGTCTAGAACTGTAGCTCATCAGAAATTCCAAAATGTGTAGGTAAACAATTGAGAAGCACATCGTCTAAATGTATACAGGGCATTCATATATGTTTTCTTATTTTAATGCATATCATATGAACGGTCTTTATGTGTAAATCAAACCAAATAACTCACATCAGAAGGCAGACATGCTCCTAACCATGACATGATGATCGATCATGGACACACATGGTCTATTCTTATGATCCAAAGAGCATTACATTTGGTGGAGAAACACCTAAATATTGTACTCATGCTGGGATACCAGTAGATATGCAGGATTTAGGGCCCCTCCAAACATCTAACTCATCCGTCAGTGCCGCCCCCAGCAGAACCTCACACTAACCTGTCAATCAAACTCCGCTGGTTGTTGGCAGGATAGAGTGAGTGTTTTAAAAACTGGACAATTTAAGAGAAGGTGGTCATTATTATGCTATCATTTTACTTTTTATTTTTGCAATGTATCTATACTCGTAGGTTTCAGCTCTAGTGCACTTTGCTTATTATAATTCATAATATACCATTACATATGTACATACATGTCATGCCTGGAGTAAACACACATTTAGGTACATTCTGACATTAATAATAGCCAAACAAAATGAACAATATTATAACAGGTCATGCCAAACCTCAGATAGGCTGTTCAGTTTTCACTCAGAATGAAAGAATTCTTGTGGTTGATCATTCCAATCTTATACCTGTCTGGACAAGATATAATTATATTGAGATGATTAGTATGCAGTGAGTCATCGTTGAGCAGAAGTATGTGTCCACTAAGAAGCGATGAGAATAAACCACTGGCAATGCAACGTTTCACCTACTAGGATAACAAATGATTGCATGACTCCACTACTTCAATAATTGAAATAGTAAGAACGATAATCCAAAGGTGCTATAATGATGATTATTAGAAGCAAGCATTTTCTGCAAGAGATCGGCTTTCTTATATCAAGACCTGGGGTTCTTTCTGAGGGTGGGGCTGCCCTGCATATGCCAGCAGGGGAGCTATATGTAGGCGTAGGTTGTAAACAAAACTCTGTTATTAGTATATACATACTGAAGGGGCTATATATACCAGTAAAGTGTCCCTCCTAACTGTGCCTATACAGTAGTATAGTTACTGTATCACCCCCTAACTGCCACTATTGGATGCTGTTATAAGCAGGAGGAAGAGAGGAGATTACATAGTATTAATTACATTGCTCAATGGGATATGAAGTGCCAAGATTGAAAAGGGGATTTATCGAGGTATGGCATTTGGTATACATAATGACCAAGACTAAGCCCGAGGAAAACACAGACACCTACCAAATAAATATACGTGGTGCACTTCTTTAGTGGATCTGCTAGGAAGTTGCCATGGTTATAACGTTTGCATTCCCACTATGCTACTCATTTCTGGACATGATGGACATTTTGGTAGTTTTAGTAATTCCATTGGTAAGGGACAGACACGTAAAAATTGTGTTAATACTTTACATCAACTTTGCAATCTAAAGTATTATTAGGTAAGACAACAAATTAGTATTACGAAATACTCCCTTTGTTGAATGCCAATTATTGACTTCTGGGTTTAAATTACCCTCCTCTTGAGCCAATGTCCCACCTGCTCAGAGCAGTTGAGAGGCAATTCCCAAAGAGCAACTCCCAGCTCCCAGAGCAGCAGGAGCCCTGGGGGATGGGTCCACCTGTGCCTATCCCAGCGGACGCGTGTCGAAAAGGGGCGTGGACCTCAGGGTGAAAAGTTCACAACGATGCATCTTTAGCCCCAGCTGCTCAAAGTGAGAACTGCTCATTGGGGGTAGAGCAGCTCAGAAAGAGGGTTGAGCAGTTGGGTGTGGTGGTGCCATTATAAAGGTAGGCTGAGGTAAGTGGACGTGTGGCACCTGATTTAATAATGGGAGGACTTTGTTGGTTGAGTTTTCCCTCCATATTCCAGATGTCTTACTCCTGCCTTTTTATTCTGAGCTATTTATATTTTTATGTTTTCGATGAATAGTATTTTGAGCGGTATTTCGGCTATCTGCATAGATTTAACGAGATCCACCTGCTAGGTGGGAATCTGTGGTTGTCGTAGTATGCTACCCCTGAATATAAGATGGACTAATGTCTTCATTTCTGAATGAAGATATATAGCTACGTTGAAACAGATACTGTAGTGATATGCCTAGCCATGCTGTCTTGATATAAAAAAAATACAGGTTTCAATATTATATCTTAATAACTCACAGTATCAACTCTGGTTTATAATAGGAAAGACATCCCATCAATAACTCCCCAACAATAATCTGACCCCCTGTTGCCTCTTGCTTGACATACCAGCACGGCAGTGGCCCGGAGACAAATCCCATAAAACTATGAATGTTAACGTCTTAGACTTAACTCCCACCCAGCGAGAAGGCAGCGATGGGAATTCCTGATCTGGAGGAGGTTGTCTGACAGCTTTGATGGATAGCTCATCAGCTGCAGTACCCCTTTATCCCTACACCCAGCCTCACATCTCCAGCCATCGGCCACAAAGTACCAACAATCTACAATAACCACCTCCAAAGACGCTCCATTGGATACTTTATTCAATTGATATGCGCATGTGTTCCTCAATGTCATTGAGTTGGGTTTGGTATTGATTGGTTTTATTTGGCGAAGGGAGAGGTGTCTATACAAACATGCCCTCTACACCATACCGATATATAACTGCTGACGAGGAAAACGATATCAAAAGTGTTTTTTAATCTTTGAAAATTCTCTCTTGAGTTTGAGTTCGGTAATATTCTATTGACCTCAATTCCATGACATTTCATCACGTCTCTCATTAAGAGTCCCAGTGACAATATCATTACAAATAATTCAAATACATGTTTACTTCAATAAGTGGATAGAGATGTTCCGCTATTAAAAATCAGATGCTAACACCATTCAGCAGTGTGGGGGAAAATTCACTCTTGCTGTCAGAAAAATCGAAATGGCCTGTCATCCTTAAGTCATCCATGTCATGTAGTGTGTCACATGGGCAGTGTCATCAGCGAATGTCAGTGGTTGGTGCTGACAGAACCCGACCTAGTGGATTTGTATTTGCTGACAGAGGGCATGAAATAAAAAGAAGATGTGTCTTATAGTAAGGTTCATGATTTTGATTATACATCAGTTGGCTGGGAAACACAATAGAAACAGTCTGTGTGTATATCAGGTACAAGCCAATCACACCAGTGATATAAGTCAAGTATTTTTGAATATGTGACGTGTATTTGTTGATAAATTATTTTCAAAATTGAACTTATTCAAAGCACATAACCAATCCTGTAGGGTTGCACTCCTCAGCTGTTCAGACAGGGTGTTAAGTAAAATTATATAGTACAGGCATAACCTCTGTATGCATTATATTAGCCTCAGTCATGGTAGAGTATATTTCTCCTCAACTCGCAATCAGTATTAAGTGTTAACTGCGGCCAATAAAATGCATATTCATTAAATCTGTGCATGTATAACAGCCAACCATATGTCTCTGATTCCAATGGTTTTGAGAAGAGGATACAAATGCTGGGCACTTGTACTGCTGATAGTAATGCAATGGTACATGATGAGAAATTCAAAATGGCAGAACCAACCACTCTACTCCTAGAGAGGACAGACCCTGAACAGGTGGAAATCTCAGATGGACAGCTCCTCAGAGTGAGTTATCAAAACCTTCATGTACAGGACAACCTTCAGATAATCCCCCGGCCTAGGTGCCTATCCACACAACTATGTCAACTTGTCAGTCTTGGCACCCAACCACCACCCTAGGGCCAAGAGCCCTGCCCACTGGGCCCCCTGTATGACGTCATCCACGCCATTTTTGACAGTTTTGGCAGGTGACGAACATTCCCTGCTAATCCCAATTTGACGTAAGCTTCGCTCCACAGCTAACAGATGGTGATGTTGGTTCCAATTTGATTAGGTGTTTCTACTAACTACTTTCTGTGCAGTGCATGTAAGGTATTTACAGATGCTGCGATAGGGGGTGTATACAAAATATACACAGTCTCTACAATAATGGTGGTATAGGACGGATTCCACAACCCCATTGCCTTTCTGGTGATATTTCGACCCCTCGTGACATGCGGCACAACACCTTTCGGTGATTCTTTTGTTTAGTGGACCACTTGTCAAATGCATGAGTCCTCCCTGGCTGACCAAAGCTTATCTTAAGCATAAGCCATGATGTATTATCGAATGCCTATTCTGAGGTTAATGAAGCTAATGTTATCCTTGGTTGAAGGTATGACTGGTACTTTTAGCTACATGTTGTATGTATTATTTAAAGGAAACATTGGACTCTCACTGGCCACATGCTGAGCTAACCATGCAGGTATAAACTATTATTCGTCTGATTAAATAAGTCTACCGTAAACTCTACTATCAACACGTCTTAGTGTGAAGATATTCCAGAGCTTCTGCAGCAGAAACGGCAACAGCAGCAACAACATGGGATTGTTTAGAGAAACATGCTGCAATAATGTTATACATGAGCAGTTTAAATTGATTGTCTCCTTATTGACATCAATAACCTTTCAATTCATAAACATTATGGATGAACCTCACTGCTCCAGCACATTCCCGAAGTAGCTAACGTTACTTGCTTGCTCTACGTTCCAGTCAACGGATGAGGCCTTATCACCTTTACGAGGCAGGGGTTCTTTGACATCCCATACTACAGAGGCATGCTATAGGATGGGCAAGTCTTTGCTTTGCTGCATGCTCACCGCAGCAGGGGTACGGGTACGGTATCCAAGGGTGTACCAATGTGACTATTTGTAGCTAGCCTTCTCTGGGAATCAGTACATCAATGCCCTGAGTGCCGGCATCTGGTAAAGTGAGGTAAGGGCTGTGGTGTCAGGGGTGGGGTTCGAGTCAGGGTAATGGTTCTGGGTTCACAGACTAGGGTTAGCCCCTGATAGAGGGTGGTGAACCCCACGGGAATGATGCATCTCTTGGGCAGGTAGTGGGAGTGGTACTTATTGACCCTTAGTCCCTATCCTGTGTAGATTCTCACCTGTGTCCCCTCCCTTCATGTTCAGGTGAACTTGGGTGTGTATGACATGGGTATGGTTCCTAGGGCGAGGAATACCTGCAGTACCAGAGTCATTTTGGTTAGGGTAGATTCTCCCAATGACGGACACATACCTTAAGTCAGACACATTTGACCTAAGAATTCGTAGTTAAATAGATCAAATCAGGCAAAAACATCAATATACAATAAAAGTTCATACTTTTTTCTTGATAGATATGAAGGTGGTACTTAATTAGCACAGATATGTAAGTGCTTGCTAGTGTGCTAAAGTCAGAGTATAGTTTGTGTTATTCATACACGAATTGGACAGGCCAATGCTAAATTGGTTTTACAATTTCCCTCATTGTGAGTTTATTCTTAGGTATCTATCATATCCAAAGATATTGGATGAAAGCCTTACATTTTGTGAACCAAATAGCCATGACAGTAATAGTATATTTATCAGAATATTGGTATTTATAACCAATTATAATTTACCATGTTATCTCACCCAAAGTCGGACACCAATTTTACCCAAAGTCGGACACAAATTCTTAAGCATTCCCCTGTGTATATGACAAATCTAAGCTATGTCCTATTGTATAATCACTAAAGAATAGTATATAAAACATGGAGGGTCATCTTATCACGCAGGAGGATGTAAAGACATGATATCTACCTTATAATGAGCAGCTATCATAAGTTTATACAGTTAATTCCCCTGATCTATAATATTTAACACGTTTTATATGTATTATTACTAACACAGGGTTGGATTTTCTGGTAGAATGAGGTCTTTAGAATGTTTTTCTTAATTACCTTACTGTTCTATATACGTCTTACCACAGAGATATTGTTTAATCAATGTTTTAAATACCCATCTAGAACTTATACATTATGCCCCCTCTTAGCCAATCATTAGCCATTCTGTGAGGGAATAAAAATGTACAAACCCTGAATAAAATGTGGTAGGCCTCAAGCCTTATATTATCATGGCTATGCCTACCATCAGAAAATGATGATTTCTTCCACATTTCTTTATCAAAACAGGGAAATGAGAAAACGTCCGACTCCAGATGAAATTCTAAATTAGCTGTCCGACTTCAGGTGAATTTCACCCTTTTCAATTGCTGACATTTGATTACATATTTCCCCATGGATAACTCACTAAAACAAAGATAAATGTTACTTTTCCATAGAGATTGAGTTCTCGCCTGTCCATAATTATGTATCATAAGACCAACACTGATCAAACTGGAAGGGTACTTAGCATAAATTATAAGAAGGGTTACGTTCACACTGTAAACGAACGTCCGAAAGTTGTGAATCTACCCTAACCCTCCTTTCTTCCAACACTCTTCTCTCTCTCTCAATTCCTCCCATCTGATACCTTCTACTTCTGCTCTCAAATTCACCTCTGACCCATTTGGCCCCCTCACATACCTCTGTCCTCCTCTGTTCTCCCATCCCACCCTTCTACCCTCTCCCCTACCCTCTCCTCCCCTAGTCATCCCCCTCTACACGTTCCATCTGTCCTTTGCCCCCTGCCCTCTGTCCATTCCAACATCACCCCACCCCCCTCCCCCTTTGTCACGCCTTTGTCTCACCCCTCTCGCCATGTATCTGCAGGCAGTCTGTGCCCAGGAGCAAGGACTACGAAATAACCTTGGATCTCCCTCCCACTCCCACCCTGGCCACCCTCCCCTCTTACCCCCAGCACCCTGGAGGGGGTCTGGCTGTCCTCCTGATGGGCCCCACGTGTGGCTGATTGCTGCTGCCCATCCCGGATCACCACAGCTAATTAACAGGGCACCCCACGACTCCCATTACCCCTACATGCCCTCTGGGATGTCCACACCCTCAAGCAGAGCAGAGCCAGCCTCACCCCACCCACCTTAGGCCTATAGATAGGTGTAGTGTGTAAGCCTAGCCTTTTTGTAGCCACCTGGTGAACATGCTTGGGATTTGTCCACTGTAATTAGCAATGGCTGAAAAAGGGGATCAACATGTTGTAGCTATCTGGAGTAAGTGTACGTGTTATGTTAGCATGATAACATTATCCATGTTACACTTGAGTCCTCCGGCAACATCATATTATACTCAGAATGAAGAGTATGGTGACTGAGCTCCGTCCAATGGGTGTGGGTAGAGCTCTCTACTTCTAATACCACACAGCTGTATCTGATAAAGGATGTCGTTATAATAAGATCCTTATCAGGTCTCTATAGACACACTGATTGATGTACCATTAAGGCTATGGCTGTGACATATCACTATAATTATATCACTATAGACTTACATAAAGATCCCCTTCTTGAATGTTATACATACATATTATATCCCATATGTTATATAGGGTGATAAAGAATTCCTGATCCCTTGTACCTGATCCCTTTGAGCCCCACCAACCAGCAGTGTCACAGCACAGACACCTCGACTGGGACTTACCCTCACTGATAAGACTTGTCACAAGAGACCCTGCCCCCTTTCCATGCCTCTACCTTCTATTGATCAGAGACACACAGACTGAAGTCCTTAGATTTGTTCTAGACTACTGCCATCTCTCTCGTGTAGGAGCATCGTGTTCTGAGAATATAAGTAATATAGTATTTCATAGACAGTGACTTTTATCAGAATAGGATGATTTTAAATTTTTGTTATTCGTTTTTTCTACTTGCAACTTTGAAAGATTTAAATAGAAAGACACGGAAACAGGGGGAGAGAGAGGGACAGAGAACAAGAGGGAGCTGAATTGAGATTTGAATATTGCTATTTTGATATCAACAACTCATAGTTTAATAGATCTACAAGTTAAGATATAGGATTCATAACGGATGATAATTATATACAGAAATAATGATTTGCCAATAATGCTTACATTAATTTTCCTGATAACACCTCATGAACTATTCAACTGTGCATTATGGGTATGGTGCCACAAAAGAGTGACAGAGGCAGTTCTGTAGAAACGGGAAAGTACAGGTCATACGGTATAGTGGCTGAGAAATGGCCTGACTGTATTATACATAGATGGCTGTATGTTAATGCGGTCCATTGAGCACACTCTCCTACTGTGAGTGTAAGTCAGATATGATACAAGTGACTGGCTGTATAAGTGTTATGAGCCTTGGACAATGGTAATTATCCGTGGTTGGCACATTGTCCATGGCTTATAGCCCTTATACAGCAGGTCACTTGTATCATATCTACCACATAAATTATAGTCTTCATACCATTCTAGTGCCAATTCCTACATACGTGTAGAAAGATCTTAATTCAATTTCCGTTGAGTAGTTTTCCCCTTTTCAAGTAGACAGATGACTATTCCCAGGAGTGTCTGGGGATTCAGAGAGCTGTCAGAACTAACCAATCAGAATGGCTCATTTTCCTTTCACCAGAGACTAATCAGCCCCCTTCAAGACACAGGATAAAATTAAATCACTTCTGGGATGATTTCTTACATTTGTGATGATTTGTAAAAGGGTTTCAGTCTCTGCCCACCATAAATTGCACATAATTAAAACACATAAATTCAACACTATTCAAAATCAATATGACTATTAATTCCAATTAATATCATACAGTATAGTTCTTATCGTGTTTCTGTAAATTTATGAATGCACCGCCATCCAAGAGTATAATATATTCTATTGTTTCTCATTAGATTTTATTAAAGTAACCCAATGTACAAGAAATGCTTTGAATTCCCTGGGCCTTGGAAGGCTTACTGGAATGCGCTCCATAAAGCTCAATTACTATAGGGCCTACTTAACTTGTAAATGAAAATCCCAATGGTAAAGCAGCAAAGTTCTATATCTATCTCAGAACAAGTCTCTTCAGAGGGAACGAGTCTGGGAGATTGTTCTCTACTGTAGACTATTGTGCTGCCATTGGTTTCAGAGTGAGTGATTGGGTCATGGATAAGATAGGGACCGGGACGGACCCTGCATTGGCTGCTCTGTAAGTGGATCAGACCCTCTCACTTCACCTTATCCCAACACCAATACACCCTCCCAGCCACTGCTCCAGGGCAGGTCGAGAGGGTTCAAGTCCTGTCCAGCCTGGCAGCAATTTAAGTCTGGGTCCCCCAGTCCCTGCACTCCCTATGGTACATGTACACAACCTGCGTTCCCAAAAACGTGGGAAAGGGTCTTTTTTCAATTTCTCCAAATGTCCCTGATTTTGAGAAAAAGGGGTATTTTTTTAAAGATAAATCCGTGGATTGTATAAAAAGGGGATGTTTTTGAAGCTTCAATCTTTAAAAGTAAATGAATTGCACATACATATATCAATTTCTTTACAACATATCATGAATTTACATTACTTTTAATCATGAAAAAGGAAGGCACTGAAAATATGTCAGCGTCTTATCAAAAAAGGGTGTTCTTTTTGCCTCAAAAAGTCAGAGTTTTTCCACAAAAAGGGGTCCTTTTCTGTCCAAAAATCCGTGGAAATGGGAGTGTTTCTGAGAAGAGGGAACGCAGGTTGTGTACATGCAGCGTGGAGAGTGCAGGGACCGGGCTGGGTCCATTTTGCAGGGAATCCCCTATGGGAGGTCAGGATAGCCCTGATTAACTATAGCTCTGATATCGCTGAAGATGCAAGCTTGAATTTATATAATATATAAATTCAAGCTATATTATAAGGTCGTATGGGTTCGCCAATGGTCAATCGTTTAAGTAAAGCGCAGAATGCCAGCGTCACACCCGAGTCATTCCAAGGCTCCTTTCACCAACATAGACATCAAAGCAAAATAACTACATTTTACTGTCAGTATTTAAGAATAAGCCTTCATCAAATCCTCACTATAATGATTGGTAATTTGCGAAAAGAACTGACGCAATAACAAACATATATATTTCATTGAATTCTGCAAATACTGCATCTTGAAGATGACACAAACTTGAGATTTTGCTACTTGAGGACCAAAGCCACTCACTGTCAGTGGTCAAAATCTCAGAAAGTTACAGGAGTTGTTTGCTATAACTTTGCATATAATCAGATAATTATGTTCACGAACTACATACATCTTCATGTACTTGGAAAATCATTAGGATCTAAGAGGGTCATGCGTAGAAAGTTCCTCAAAGTTGACTATCTAGCATGGCCGACCAGCTCTGTGGTCTTGGTATTGGGTCGAAGGTGGTGCTGCAGCGTCTAGACCTTACATGCCACAAGGAGTAGCCCGGTGTTAGGTTCTACACTAAAGGCGCCATGGTTGAGCTCCAGGGTTGATAGCAGGCGTGGTTGCTGTCCTGTAATTAGAGGCTGCGTTCCTGAAGTCAAATTGGTGTTAGAGTGTTCGTTTTTTCTTATATCCTCGTGCGTGGTGTCTAGCATGGACCGAATCTAGATTTTAGCCCTTTATTTGACGACGAGTGCCAACATCATGCCGACTCCTCTGTATCAATCCCGTCGGGTTAGTACATGTAGTAGCACTGGCGAGTTACTTGCCAGGGCGGTATGCATCTACTGTACGTGACTACAAAGGGTATTATCCATTAAAACTGGCCATGCTGCCCATGGCCAGATGGCTTCTCTATGGCTTCATCATCCATAACTACTAATGTGGCTTCTTGTCTGATTGTTGTAATTATGCAGCTCTTTCTAGCTATCTAATTGTTCTTACTATCATGACAAGCGAATTGTCCAAGTCATTGTGGTGTTTCTACATTGTGTGGGTTTCTTTAACTTGCTGTCTTCATACATGTATACACAAAACTCTAACTCCAACTCGTAGTTTATATTCTATACGTGCGAGCTTGCAGGTACATTTCCATGCAGTATCCTTTAGGAGTGTTTGTTGGAGATTTTAGATGTCTTCTTTGTATTTCTTTCTCAGGGGTTTTTCTATAGGCCTATTAACTGTTACGCCGTGTACGAACAGAGGGCTTTTAGTAAGTATACCCTTCATATCAAGATAAGTGGCTTCGAAATGGCTTCCGCATAGATTTAGACCTCGCCTGTACGAGGGGAGTTCTGAATTATCGTTCAGTCCATGTCGAGTCTACTTCCAATGGTAAGTGCTGTAGATCAAAATCATAAACTACTATTTCCTCACTTAAAGCCAAGATAATATTAACACCCGCCAATTTAGATTTCAGCTAGAAAAATCAGCCCATGATATAGCTGATTGAATAGCCTGAACCAAATATTGAACATGGTATTTTACCAGCCATTATCTGACCGATAGCAAACAATTTCGATAACACGACCTATTTTTAGCAGATTATCTATAGCTGATAATCCAGTCTAATTTTACATATCATTGAATGGAAACTAGGTCAAGTTCAATTAACATCAGAATCTTATGAATAAGTGTCTGCATAGTCTGCCAGTGGAACCAGGACTTGAACTAGCATGCATTTCTCCCGCCAAACCGGAACTATCGTCTGCCCCGTGATCAATACCGCGAGACTTGACGAGACTTGGCGAGACTTCGCAGGGCATCTTATCAGAATCTAGGGCCCGGATGATGATAATGCAGTCAGTCCCCACGTGACTCAGCTCCTTGACCAATCAGAATCGGGAACAGTCGGGGAGTAGCGGGGAGAGTGCGCAGAAAACTTGTTTAGCGCTGGTTAAGATGGGAGCGTCTGATTCACGGCATGATGCTTGTTTCCATTTGTCGTATATATACGGCGGGGAAAGACTCGCAGGGCGCTCCAATAATGTGTTAGTGATATTCTAATCAGGGGTGGACTATATTGGTAAATAACAATATCCATATTGTACATAGCAGGGGATGCACATAGAAATACACAAGCACAAGTATCACATTAACGTTGGCATTTAAGCAACCTTTTTATTGATTAAAGTCATTATTAAGCGGCTTTAAATTCGGAAAATGTCATGCAAGAAATATTTTAATTGCACTTAATTTACCTTAAGTAGCTTTTACTGGAATGAAAGATGGTTCAAGTGTGAGGTAGGGCAATCCAATCCTTTGCTTAGATACCTTTTCTGCATGAGAAAAATCCCATCCCAGCAATTTCTATACAGATTCAACGTCTTTACTCTGCATACAACCTGTCCTAACAAATGACATAGGCAGGGCCTGCGCCATAGGTACAGTGGGGTATAAGCAATGACCCTACGATAAGGTAAAACATAACGACAACCACTGAGAATCACTATTATTGATTTACCAGTCTATGTGTTTTTTTAGTTGGCCGACGTCCCCAAGCGATGTGTCGCCGACTGACCATCCAATACAAGTAACACGTTTGGGGCTATGACTATTGTTCTTGACATCAGTGTGTGCAGAAACAATGATTTGCATATTTACAATGCAACTAGAGAAATGGGGTTAGCGTTGGATACTCTTCTTTCAGAATCTTCTTAATACCCCTTAATAGCTTGCCTCAGTCTTTTTTATCACACTCAGACTCTGAGTAAGACTCTGACTCGGGTTACACCCATACCTTGAATTGGGTTTCACTCACACTCAAACTAGTGCCAACACTCTCACTTATTCTCACACCCAAGCCCATATTCACACTTAGGCAGGCACTCAAAATATACGAGCCCAATCATGATTATTGGTGCTAACTTCATAGTGGAGCATCCCCAAGCCCAACATTATGTAAGGGTGGACTATCAGGTGGCTATACAGAGATTTATTTGGCACCAAACTAAAGTGTGTTGGATAGAGGTGAGTTCGTATTACTGCAGCAACATAATAACGATGTCTTATTATACCTTGTGGAGGTAAACATAGGACACTGAAATTGACGCGTCTTACTGCTAATAAAGTATAGAGATTAGCAAGCTTTAGGGAAGTACTTCCTGACCCTACCTAGCAGAAGAAGGCTGGTCATACTAAGTCAAACTCAAATGATATTGTTCATTGCCTTTGAAATAGAGAGGCATTTAAGTTTCCCAGCGTGGGTGCAAAATAATCTTCTTGTTTTACTTTTGAAGGAAGTTTAAAACCAGCTGAAATTAATGTTTGTACGGTCTGTGTTACTTCCGCTGTGGACATATATCTCCCTCACTTCACTGTACCAGTTTTACATGGGCTATCTATGGCTGTTACTTCTTTTCCTCCTCCAGTTTAATTCACCTACCGTCAGATTAGAACATATAGCCGTTTTGGTTTGTTGTTTCTTTTCATAGATGAATCAATTTATTTACTTTGACACTAAGTTGCGCGTACTCCTGTTACCAGTAGTACTAGTAGTAGTGATAGTAAATCTTCAACATATTATGAGTTCGCTATGAGTGCTCATAATTATTCAAAGTAAAGTATGTGGGAGGAGTGGTCTATATCTAGTGCAGGATCCAGGAGTTCGATGCTTGGTACACTGTGTAGCCAAGGCCTCGTGTAGGAGCTAGATTTCTACCCTCCATTGAAGTCATATATCTGCCAATGTTGTAAAGCAGCATAATATACAACCCAACTCAACCAGTGTAAGCCCAGGTATTCCAGGCTGTAATCTCTCCTTGCAAACCTCTTCATTTTGGAACGTAAATTGTCGTCTACTTGATAATTACATCGTAATCACCACTCCCCCTAACTATTCAAATTTACAGATGCCTCTTTCACACATACCATTACATGTGGTCGGCCTCCCACAAACAAACTACAAACATGAGGCACATTTTCTTCATGATTGATGCACCTTACTCTATGGTAATCTAAAAATGTCCAAAGCCTCCTCCAGTCCTACCTGGGACCACCGCACAGGTTTGATACACTGTCGCCACCATGCCCGATTATCGCCCAAAAGCCTGCTGACTCACAGGCCCCAAGACGTAACACACGATTATTCTTATCGTCAGATATAGAGGCGACATTGGAGGCCTTTGGTAGGTTGGCAGGGGCTCAGAACGTGTAAATCTCGTTACAAGACGTCACTGACTGCCTACAGTAGTCTTGTTGGGGGGTTTCCCCCTTTTTCTTATTTTTCCCCCTCGCCGATAACAATTATTCTCCCCGACAACAAGGCCTACGCCGTTGGCGGACGTTATGAAGAGTTAATTGCGATAAAGAACATCAGTTAGTACTGTATGTTTATAGTCTTGATCAAACGTTTTGGGAAAAAATGTATACCCATCTCAAACAACCTCTGTATAGTCTACAAAGTCTAGGCGTTTTCAACTTGTTAGCATCTGATTTCATCCTATAAGTATACGGAGGGCAGGTAGACTGTTTGATCCCGACTCTTTTTCATTACCTACCAGGATCAAAGCAATGATGGAAGCAGGATTCCCAGTGCACCTTATGCCATGTCAGCTACCCGGGGGTATATGTTATGGGTCAGAGTCGACCCAGATATAATATTTGTGCTATTATTAGTAGACATGTAGGCCAGCAGTGCTCTGTACTCTGGGAGTGCTGACAAGTCAAGTGACCAGTAACAGGACGCACTGCCCCAGAATCAGTCAGGGCTGAAGTATATAAAAGTTGTGTTTCAGGTCATATGGGCAGGATAATCTTAAAGATGGCTTAGGGGACTTGTGTCTTTTTATCCTATTTTTGAGATTTACATGGCGATGACCCACTTACCTCTAGGTTACATATAAAATACCTTTACTGAGTCAAACTGAAGACATCCCAGGTTTGAGTTAGCACCATTTTACCGGATTATAACTGCATGTGGAACTGATCCTTCTCTTGGCCTAAACATCAGTATATCTGCACCCAATACCACCTTACACCTGCCAGAATCCAGTCTAACCTAGTACACCCTACCTGCATGGGAGTGACTCAGTCCCTTTGCAGAGAGCAGCTCTCTGGACATTTTATCTGGAGGTGTGTCTATAGACATAATAAAGTCTGCTTCAGACTCATAAAAAATAGGTATTTCAAAACTGATACCATGCAGAATGTATGCACAGATCAAGATGATATGCCAGCCAGAAAAAATTCTTATCAGCTCCAGAATCACAATTCTAAAAATCAGTATAGGCCTATACAGCTGCCATAGCAATCCTATATGGTTATCGAATATAATCTGTATTCAGTGAGAATTATAACTAAAGGAAACATGCACAGACTGATATGAGGGTGTATATGTCTGTACACAACTCCCACAGAAATGAGGAGTGTTCTCCTTAAAATCGGTGTAACCAGTCTGGTTATTATAGCGCTGGGACCTAATATTTTGAATTTGGATTAAGTTCCATGCCAGCACCCCATGCCATTTACAGCATGCACCCCTCCTTGAAGACCACATCCGGAGGTTTTGAATAATATGAGAAAACCAGAATATGCCACTGCAAACATAATGTTTTAAATAATCCTTTAATAGGCATTGCATTAATATGTGTATACAGTGGTACTTCTAGCAAAAGTTGTGAATCTCTCCAAATATTGAGTTTATCAATGTGTGCTTTCCCTACTATACACAAGGGGGTACTTCTTCTAACTGCTTAGTTAGCATTCTGCCTTCTCCTAACGACCCAGTGAGTACATACTTTTCTTTCAAGCACCCAGCGAGTAAACTGCCTTAATTCTTATCAATACCTTTGGGTACGCTGCCTTCGTCTAACTGTTCAATGAACACCCTGCCTTCTTCAGACTACTTGCTGAACACCCTGCCTTCTTAAGACTACTCAGTGAGCATCCTGCCTTCATCCAGCTCCTTACTGAGCAGCTCGTCGGTAGTAGGAGCAGCTCTGATATTGTAACTCTGACGTCACAGATCCTGACACGCTCCGTGTACAGTATCAGTATGTAGACTGAGGTCTTTCAGATACAGTTCCATAAAAAACAGAAGGGGAACCAAACAGGAGGGAAGGGTGGGTTAGTGTTGTGGTGTTCTCTATCAAGGCCTTGAGAAGAACACGGTGGTAGCTGGAACAGCTGATATAGTATTTACCACAGGCAGTTGTTGTGGAGGCTGGCCCGATGCTCTGTGTGTTATATCAGGGTATAGAGTACCTGTTATATCATAGCATGGTTATCATACCACCACAGAGACTTGTTGTTCTCAATGTAGCTTGTAAATATTTACTTCTAACCTAGTGGGAATAGGCAATGTACTAGTGAGGTTCAAAGGGATAATTCAGTGATCTTGACCTTATGCAATTTACCTTAGAATTACATTAGAATGGTGCAGAATTGAGGAGGAAATGATGATTACTAAAACGGACCTTTGCTATCTTTACCTACCTCTCTATCTATATATTCGAGAGCGATTCAATTGAGATGCCATGGCTTGGGAGTTGACCCAACTGTAAGATGGGGGTGAGTCATAGCCTAGATAGGGAGGGGGGGCAAGGGTTTTGTTTTTATATATTTGTAGCAGGTATATATATAACCTATCCCAAAATACACGTTCAGGTACAATTAGTCATCGTCACATGTGTACTCAATATGCCATGCATGCGTAGTTCCTCTGTTGGGGAATCCCCTGCTTTGTTCTTGAAAAATGATGCAGTTGCTCATTTCTTTCGATTCCTTACGCTATCCTGATATTTCCTAGATGGAGAACTATATGATATCGTATTGCATTATGATAAAGTAAGCCTTTTGAATCCCGTGGTTTTGATAGTAGAATAAATCTAACAAATCGAGGAAGTGTGTAGATACCAGAGGTCACTAACTAGATTCTAGTTTTCATGTCCTACAAGGCAATTACATAAATTGGGAACTGAAATATAGATTTGTTGGATCATAAGAATAATGTATATTTTAACTTTTTCATTGTAAATATACCCAGAAGCAAATGTTCCCTTACAGTCCCAAGAGGGCAACACACTGAACAGCATAACTGGTTCAAACTTCTGACACTACTCACAAAATGAAACCATGCTTTCAAATAAAAAACTTATGTTAACATTTTTTAAATTACTATGATTTATTTTCTGTTCCTTGGAACCAGGTAGGGGGAGGTGTAGAGTGATGGCATGCTTCACCGTTTGACCTTAGAAGAGATTTTATAGGCACTCACACATGATACAGGTGTTTATACCGTGGACACGTGTCCTTCTAAACGGAGCTCACCTGTGGGGAAAACACAAATATGACCAGAATTATGAACCTATTCTTCATAAATTATCCCCAATGCAAGCTGCAAGGCTTATTATAGGCAAGAAATATGTGGCATGAGCACATGGCAGAGTAGCTCACTGGAGTAGGCCGCCTGGAGGGGTATGGCCTACCTGTCACCCACAATAACACGGCCCCAGCCCCTGCCTCCCACCCCACCCACCTATATACTGGAGGGCACATGCACACTGCAATATGTAGGCCCTCTCACATAAGGCGTAGTCCTACCTGGAACTACAAAAGGGCAAGCCCTGTGAGGCTTGCATAATTGTTACGTTGGCCACTTTTAACCTTAATGAAACCCACATCGTTGTAGATTGGAAATGCTTGACAATGAATTAAAATGTGTTTGCATTGGACCATAGGCAATACCAATGCACGATTAACATTGCAGAATATGGCTAGAACGTCTCTGAGCAGTCCAACTTGTCCATCATGAACAGTCCTCCAATCAGGTAACCGATTCATGCCCACACATTGACCCAACATGATAATATCGAGTTGTTTATATCATAAACATAGAGAATGCTTCCAGCTGAGAGGAGTTCATTTGCTGTGGCTTCTAGACAATCTTAGAACACACTACTCTTATTGGGATGTGTATATTGGCCCAATCTATAAGCATCCAGCCTCCATGCCTAGGAATAGGAATCTCATTTCTTCTATATGTCTGGAGGCAAATTGGAAGGCAGAAGTGAAGTGTGACCCACTTCTGAATAGGGTCAGTTATATATTCCCATCCTACACAATTTGCTATGCCCGAATTGCTTTTATCATTCTGAGGGTGGTAAGGAGACCTTTGTGATATGAAGGAAGGGATGCTAATACACGTGTTAGAACTGAGTGTAAACGCCGTTTTCTTCTCCAGGGACTTCCTATATCTAGGAATTACGCCCAACCCACCCTCTGCACTTTAATTTTTTCATCATTATTTCTGAGGAGAAACAAAGCTCTACGTCATGTTGAATGATATCATAATTTATGGTGGACGGACAATTGGCATAGTAGTATGATTTATTATGGATATATATCAAGAGAAAGGAAGTGTATACGTATAGTGATTCCCCTTCCATGTACATGTTCAGTAGAATGGAATTTCACAAGAATAATTCATTTTATGCCTGAAAACAATGAAGTTATGTGCTTCCAGACCATGTTTAAAAATAATGAAACTTTATACATTTTAATGCTACAAGGTCCCAGACCATAAGCCACCCAAGAGGTGCCTTGTCAATAGCATGTTCCATAGTCTGTGAGCAAACTGCCTCTACCCTTGGCATCCTCCACGGTGTTAGGTGGGGATCCAGCAGCCTCCCCTGACCCTGGAGGTACCCCTCCTGCTCCCACTGCTCCCACTGCCAGCAGGGGTGAACCCTTTAAGGGCCGCATTGTGTTTTGATTTGAGATCCCTTGTGTCGTCATGATGCATGAATATCATCCTCGCGAGTCTACTCGAGAGGGCTCATGCATCAAGCCGAACCATGGAACAATCGGAATGATTCGTGAATGCAGCATTCATGCATTATAATGATGACAGAGTGCATGACAGTATTGGAGCATTAAAGAACTATGCGGGCCTTGAGAAGGGTTCTTCCAGAGGGTGAGAGGTGTGCAGCCCAGCAGGGGGAATGACTTACACCTAAAGGTTGTATGTCTGACGTGGATTTAGTGGGAGTTGGGTTTGTACGCTTAGTTGTATGGGTGTGTGTCTGTGGAGGTAGGGGAGGGGTTCCACTCGACCTTAAGAACAGCATAGTCCAGGAGTGATAAATTATCGATATACTGATGCATATAGCCTCAATTGAAATTGAAATGATAGCCTCGACATCTGTCAACATGGCCTGATACTTTTATGTCGTTGTTTAAGGGGGGGGGTGATGATAATGATTATGAAGGCCTTAGTCAGTTGTAACAACCCTCAATTGAAAAGCTTGTGGAACAGTGCCCTATCCCAATAAACTAGGAATGTACTTTCTCCTTCCCTGTGACCCCTACCTGATGGCCTACAAGTGTTTCCTGCCTACCCTACTACTACCTTCTATCCGCTGCTACCCCTTCCTACCGCTGTCTTTACCAATACTGCAGCTCTTAAGTCTCCCCTGTCAGTGTCACTGTCAGTTTGGTTAGCTGTCTGTCAGTAGACCCTAAACCTGTATAGTTGCCCCATTTAGTACAGCCGACTGTCTTATTGTTAGTGTATGCCCATAACCTAGATCACTCTCTGTCTTCCTGTGTGACTCCTCAGTGTATTTTTCTATTTGTCTCTTTCACCTAATTAGTGGGTTTTTTGTATGGGTCTTTAATTAGTTTATCTTTCGCAAACACTATACTTACATTTATATTATACAGTTTGACTATCAAGTATGTAATATCTTAAAAGAACACACGTAGGACCATGCGTGTCGACTATCAAATAGCATCGATGATATACATTAGATTGAGAGCAGTGGTAAACGATTTATTCCGATAAAAATTAAGTTTGAAAAAATGAGGGTCAACAACTTGTGTCAATAATGAAATGGTTCCTCTATCATGTAGGCCATCGGCAAACGTCAAGACAGCCCAATGATGGTTGAGACGATGGATTTTGATTCATCCCAGAAGCCACCCAATCGTTAGAATATGAGTCTACATCCCTAACCCTCTATGAACAACAGTTGTTCAATAATGCAATGGACTGCAATATCGGTGTAATGTGGCATCAGCAAGTAACTCGCCGGTGCTGCATTTCTTAACGATGGAGCTAAATCACTCTAGAAAAGGTCGGTATGATTCACCAATCATCACAGGCGAGTTACTCATGCTTATGCGCTGTGATGCATCTGTTTGCAAGATACCAACAAATAAACATAAAGCCATGAGGCATCTTGCTGTCATTAGAGGACTAGGGCTGGCATGCTAACATATTGACAGACCAATATAAATCTGGTCAGATCTCGAGCAGCCTGCCCTGGTGCTCGTGCAGCTCATCATACCATATCAGGGCCATAGCTTCAAGATAAAGATGTTTGCAAATGGTATTTGGAGCAGATGCCCGCACAGGCCTGGGACAGCTCAATTTGCAGGGGTTCTTTATGAGCTGCTCCTTGGTTTATTGGCTACATAACACGGATCAATGACGTGGTAGCGTTGACATGGGTGATGCTTGGTGTGAGACTCCGCGTGTCTCTGGAGGAAAAGATGCAGCTCGTGTCAGGCCTGCAGGAAAATTGTGTTTTGGGTCAAATCAGGCAAGATAATATTATTCAGAAAAGGCAGGTTAGATTTTGACAAATTTTAGTCGTTTGTATAGGGAATATAGGTATGAGATAGTCCTTCTGTATAGCGAGTCCTCTAAATATAGCATTGGTGTCGTCAGTGTTTATTATTTCCCATTCCTTACAAATATTAGTATACTCGAACTATTATGTCCTCAAATTAGACAACTGTCAATTAGTTAGGCAATGGACTTGGCTACATCTTGTTAACCTACTCACTGCCCCACATTCGGGCAGTTCTCCCCACTCATTCAGATCCCACACGTGCCTCTTGTAGGTCGACACCAGCCGGCGCTGTGACCAGGCAGCCCCGTGTACTGCAGCGTAAACACTGCTCCTCCAGGGCAGAGGCCGCCGCCTCAGGTGTGCCTATCACATAGCAGGCTACACAAGCTGTCACAGGTGTTAGACACCACACACCTGGCAAACACCCACACCTGTAGGTGTGGGGGCGGCGAGGAAGGCGGTGGGGGGCATGCTCACCTGGGCAGCGGCGACTCCTGTTTTCTCCTGTTTGTATCGGAATATTTCACCTTGAAATGGAGATTTTACGCCCATGGCAAATGTCACTGCCCTGTATAGAGCCCCTCTGTTATGTGATAGTGAAAAGCTCCAGCTGAAACTGGGCCTCCCATCTGTTTGAAATTGGTGCTTGTTTTTTTCTTCTTGCCACTCTCCAGGGTCCTTCCCCAGTCCAGTAGATCCTCAATCACCCTGTTGATGGGGTGCCTGAGACAGCCAGACCTCCAGGTGGGAACAACAAACTACCTGGGGCGATTCCTAAAGGCTAGTTACCTGTATATTTCAAGAGGTTAAGGCCTAGTTTTAGAGGCCTCTCATCCAAGTTGGTAATGGTTACCAAACTGCATGGCCATTGAGATATGCCATCTTGCTGTCGTCTTGCTTTATACTACATTATACAACGGTTGGAGTAAAGGGTGAAATGTACTGTCAGCCACAGTGCAATAGAGATAGTCACTAGTGATTTTGGAAACTATCTAGCTTGAGGGTTGGCAGATAATATATATATCTCAAAACTATCCTTAATTTTGGCAGAAAACATGCATAACCATAGGTACTAATAGATGATAAGTCCTGTACCATATCTTGGAATACTGCTCTCTAACTTGAATGTATTGTGGGCAGAGCAATATGATTTTAACTTGAGCATCTGATTGAGATCCAAGGACCCAAGTGCTAAAAAAACAGCCCAGCCTGTCTCCTCCCAACTCCAACCACTGCAGCCTCATCCAGGTGTGACTGACATGTGTATACCTTACACCTGGGTGTTTGTGGTTACCTGGTTGCCTCCAGGTGGGCTGATTGGTGTGCAGGTGAGTAGAATAGAGGTAGGGTTACCCTGGAGGACAGGTGTGGAGCTGTCCTGGAGGCCTTGCTTGGATGCGCTTCCTTTTGATATGATGTCAACGAGTATGACACCACTGACAGGTACAGAGTTACATACCAGCTCCAGATGTGCACATTGTATAAAACTAAAGGATAATTGATGAGCTACAAGGTGAAGAAGGTCAAGCAAACTTTTCAAAAATCCAATAAAAATCTGGGAAAATGTTGCTATGATTAAGGCCCAAATTCACTTCTTGCACTTTATATTTCACCGGGTCGACAAAGCCATGTGCGATGAAACATTAGGCATGCACATTTTTATTTGTCCTTGTCCTTGGGAGACTAGTCATTTAGCTCTAAGGTCAACCTATGACGAAGGGAGAATAACTCATGTGAAGAGCGAGCTGCTCTAACAGGGTTGTCATGCCACAGGCCACTACATTGAGACATGGTGTCTGCCTACAAAGGTACACCGCTCTGTGGCTATTTTAGTGGGCTTCGTTAACCTAATGTGAGCCCTTACAACCCTAAGTTATAATGCGGCAGTGGGCTGGTGGCCGAGTAGTAGGACGCTTCCCTCGGATCCAGTAGGCCAGTGGTTCAAATCCGGGTATAGCGTCAGAGGACAGTTCTTATATAGAAAAGATATATCATATATAATGTATAGGCTACCGCCAGCCAGTGTGTCAGACATATGCTATAAGGATATGATTCTAAGGGGGCTGGTGCAAGGGGAGGGGGTGTACTGCAGGAGCGGCTGTTACAATGGCATTTACCTTGATTGAACATCAATTTCTTTAGAGGGATGCCAGGTTCACATTTGGGCCTTGAATGATCGCATGTTTCGTATTTAAGCAATCAGTGGAATATGTTAATATCACTGAAATTCGAAATGCCCACAAAGATACACAAGCTTCAACCCTCTGATGCTAGGAAGGTGCATCAATATTGATGCGGATGTGCCATCATGATCCACCAATGCGCTAATTCACAATCACTGCATTGGTGCCTCCTGCCAGCCCTTTGGATCAAACTACTCACCGGAGCTACATCCACGCATCATTCCAACAAAAGGCCATAGTATATTGAATCAGTAAAGCCCTTTAAAGCTTTAACCATTCAAGGGCCAAATATAGTGCTTCAATGCCCTGTTCCCTTCTTCGTTGTGATGCATCAATGCAGCCCTGGTGAGTAACTCCCCAGTACTGGGTAGAGTGCGTTAATGGGGTTATGCAGTATGCGGGCATTAAATGAAGAGTTAAAGGGTTAATAGAGCAGCAGCTGACAGTCACTCAGCATGCACTGCTTGTTATGCAGAGGCCTAGTTTGCCCTGGGAGCTTCCCTCCTGTGGCAGCTGAACATGAACGACCTTTACCAGCTGGACCTTTAACTTCTGCAGGGTGGGCTAAAGGTTACAGGCTCTGCCACTATACTGCCATAGATTAGTACAGCGCTGCCCGACCACCTCACACCTCTCTGCTGTAGTGGAGGAGCAGCTCATGATGGAGCAGCTCACCGAGCAGCTCTAATGCACTATGCGTTGATGCAATGACAGTACTAGAGATACTGCCCCATGCACACCGCTGGGGAGGCTGACCCTGAAACGACCAAGCCCCAACCTGCAGTGTTTATTGTGAGGTGGCTGAGTAAAATCATGTACGTGTGGTGCATGGTTAATGTGGGCTGGGCCACCAATAGGACCCCCAAGTGTTCCGACAAATGATGTTGTAATCTACTTGATATTTTAACTAATCAAACCTTTCATTTCGTCCGCCCCGACAGCTGGCATGACAGTTGGGGCACAATATTTCTTTTTTTTCTGTAGATTTAATTATATATATCAAAAAGATGTACCTGTTATTAAAGCTTCAAGGCAATAATGTAGGTAGAGCTCAAGCAGAAGGACTCGGTACGTAATGTGACTTAGACGCTCTATAGTATTAGGTCTGTTCATTATGGACCTTGTCCCCTTAGCTGCAGGATCTGTCCATAGTTAAGGGAAGAGCATGTTTCGAGAAATTACCGATTTGAATGAATCGGCGGATAAGGCAGTTTTCACTCACCGTATCTGAGGGAAAGCTTGATTTTAGAATGATTTTTACATTTGTGATTTAACACCTTTGAGATCAATACCAACCACTTCTGTAAAACAGTAATTCTAATATGCATTATGTAATATTAGGTCACGAATATATCTTATTTAGTCCAATTCTGTCAATATGACGTTGACCACACTGAGACTCATTGCAGCAGACTGGTGTCCTCCCACCGTCTGATATTGACAGTTACAGACCCTATTTTTAGTATAGACCATGCTATATGCAGCAGCCTACATGTATCTGTTGACCTGTAACCTATGGTGGGGTTAAATTCCTGGGTCGCGCCTCTGCAGATGACCAGGGGGAGGCAGGCGTCAGGGCTATTAGGACTAGTCCATTAGTAAAGCATAGACGCCCTCCTGACAAAGATAAATGAAAGCCGTTGCTCATGTTACTTAGGCCGGCATGAAGGTGTCTAAGGTAAACCGACACAAACTAGCAACACAAGGTCGACCCTAAAGCCATCTAATTCTATAACACGCAAGAGTTGGCAACCAGTACTTTCATGTATTTTCATGTTTCTCTTAAAAATTCACCCTAGGTACCTTACCTACATTTTCTGACCATGTTACCAGAAACATTCTTTTGTGAGCCTTATATTATACCACAAAAGCTTTACCTGCCTTCAACTTTAGTGTCAACTCATAGTATTATATGAAAATTGTCACGAACTATATAGCATCATTCCCCTTGAAATGTATCTCCAATGTGTGCTGAGTATTGCACAGCGGTTGGATTGGGGACATGGGTATAGTTTGTATGCATTGTAGAAAGAATCGCTTACATGAACTGCATACTATTGTGATTTACTCTGGCAACTCTGCTTAAATTTCAGTATGCCAACGCTTAACGTGTCTTCCTAGACTGGGGGATGCAAGGTAGCGATGTAGGGTGGGATGAGAGCAGAACATTAACTGAAAAAAAGAGATAAGAACGTCTCCACTCTGCATTGATCTTAAGTTATGTGACATTGTGATTTCTGTCTCTAATCAGTGTCTCTTTGATGCTGTGAAAATGTTAAATACAGATGTCAATGTAAAACATGTAACGTCCCAAGCTATGAGAAGTACACCTCTTACAAGTCTTACAAGTTTAGGAATCTAGATGGTAATCACAGATCTAGATCTGTATACATTCCATCCTTTACACTTAGCTCAGCCACTTGATTGGAATCAGGTAGTGCTTGAGGCCTTGCTGGAGGAAGGCCCACCCTCCTGTGTCAGACAGTGACCCACCCTGGAGAAAGCAGCCACATCCATCAGGAGAGGTTTCATTTTTTTGTGCCTCTTAATGAAACCTTTTACACAGTCTACTCCGGTTTACGCTCTAACAGCCATTACTCCGCGGGTAGTTACTTAACGCGGTCATAAGTCTTACGGTAGTAGTGATTGCAAGCCTGAGATCAACACCTCTAAAGGGCTGTGCCTTCTCCTATCTTCTCTACAGTCTTACTTTTCCAATTACTTCCCATTTCTTCTCGGTTTTCCCGGCTTGCTCTCATATGTCAATCTATAGTTGCTTTTCATATCTTCAGTCTTTTGGTCATGTAATTCCTGTAGGTAGATATAGTGACAGCTATCCTTTGTGTATTTCGATTTTGCTCCTTTTCTCATTATATATCTTCAAGATTATCATGCCATCAATCTGATTATCAGTCTGATAAGTATGCATGGAAATTTACTTGAAATAGCTCAGAGGCCCAGATAAGAATATACTGAAATGCTCGATTTCAATTTTGGAACATACATTGTCAGTTGTAACCCAAAGTACAACCTGGATTCTACCACTGTAGATTTTGGTATCTTTCAATGTTGCAGGGTCGTCTCTTTAAGTCCCAAGACATTTAGTATCACCACTGTAATCATGGTGCCAATACCACACCGATACTTAATCAAAGCCTTTAGTTCTTAAACTTTATTTCAATATCACTGTACCCCTATTGCGCAATATTTCGGACTGGTATTCCATGGCAATGGAGGCACATACGAGTAGAACAAATATGACCCTGACCCAATCCGATCACATTTAGGTTTTGTCATATTTATCAACTATCAAATCATCTCAGAAGAAATAGCCACCAGGAGAACCCATGTTTCAGCCCAATAGCCGGTTGCATATTTTTTAAGGCTTTAACAGTTGGGTGCCTCTGCAGGTGTATAGGGTGCTGTCCCGACAGGTTCATGACTGAGAAGGTCACATTCCGCAGTCGTAGGTAACACCCAATGGGCAGCCCCACCTGGAGGAGGTGCCGGGGGGCGCCAGACCAACTGTCAAAGAGCTGATTAAGATGAATACTAGATAGAGGAGGGGGTGGGTGTGGAGATGTGTAGTGTTAATGGTGTGAGGACAGCTCCCTGTGCTGCAGCAGGAGGGGCTGACAGTGTAGAATGTATGTACCAAGGGCTGTTTCAAGATACTTGGAGGAGGCATTAGGATTTATGACATGGGGGTTTGTCTATATGTATCCTTGTGGGACACGAGGATGGACGACGGTCCGGCTCTGATTGGACCTACCTCTAGCAGAGCCGTCACCAGAGCCGATCTAAAAAAGTACAAAAATTAAATTTCATTAGCTAAAGATTGCCGTAAACATACAGAGCGATCTGCATCTCAATAGCGCCATATCTTGTTATAAAGTGATCGGGATGGTCGATCCCTCTGAGAGTTATTATAATATATCACATATGTAATATAATGCATACACTCTAAAAACAGTGTGTAACGTTTACACACTTATCAACATGCTTTTCTGCAGCCACTTTGAACACACATTTTGGTGTAACACACTGCGCACTACACACTCTTTGGCAAAAGTGTGTTGATCTCAAAAGTGTGTTGCAAATTTGTGTGTATAACTACTTATGCATGTTCCCGCAACACACTGTTCTTAGAGTGTAGTATTGAGTCAAACCCATGGTGACTGAATTCTCAAAAAGTCCTCTGAATGACAAGAAGGTGAGTAAACCCCATCCATCCTTCAGCTCAGAGGGAGCAATTAAGAGTTTACACAGATGGCTAAGTGCTGCTTGTCGGTTAGGTTAGTGCTGCGTTTGGAAGTAATAGCCCTGTTCAAAGTCTGACAAAACACATAAAAAGGCTCATTTGTCTGCGCCCTGGAAACTGACTTTTCTGGTAAATGCTCCCAAACCCTGGAGAATTCCTGCCCACCACTAGCCAGACAGGCACAGGCAAACCGTGGCATCTGGGGGTGTATATCGGCTAATGAATCCAGGTCCCGATTGGTCTCCGAAATTAGCTATGAAGCCTCTCTCCATAATCAATATAGTAGGACTCAATCGATTTGATTTCAAAAGCCAGGTCATACGTCATTTCTACACTACAGTAGAGGACTAACCCACGTGCTTTTTGTTTCATAATGACAATGGCCTTTAGATGTGTGGTCAGCCCTTACTTGATGTAGGTATCATCCAAAATAAAAATGACATTAACTAAAACCCCATGAAGTCAGTGAAAACCCATAGTTAGATGCTATATTCAGGGGTTGACCTGATCCACAGTCTCAGACACCCCATGGGGAGTGGCTTCCAATGGCTTCCTTTGCGGCTAGCTATGGCTGGTCTTACACATTCTGGCCGCCCGGTGACGTCCACACACACTCCGCCACCACATCCCACTCTCCCATCTCCATCCGCGCCCCCAGACTTTCATATCACTGTTATCTTACCCTGGCGGATTGGAACCATCAAATCCTGGCTATTTTTAGCCGACCCCGGGTTAAATATAGACGTCGGGCAGTGCCCCGGATGTGCGGCGGCTGGGTCCCGACATGCGGCGCAGTGGGAATTGCTTGGAGTACCGTCCGGTACCAGTGAATGAGTCAGAAGCCACAGCAGACGACAATCAAACGGAAGCTGCCGGTTCGCGGCAAGACCCTCGTAGTTTTGTGGTTTTGCACCAGTCGTGGGTGGTGGCTTTTTAGGCTACCTGTCCGCGTGGCAGAAGATATCACCATGGCTCCCGGCTAGAGATGCCTAAAGCACTGTGCGTCAAGAGGTCGCTGAAAGCCCAGGTCAAGTGGTCAAAACAAAATGGCCGGCTAGGGCCCATGCCAGTTACAACTTTGGTTGAAGTGGCTAACCACGGAACCAGATCGATGAGATGTGAGGGGCAGATATACATGAGTAATATGCCTGGTAGATACAATGAACATGGGGCGTATTAAGCTAATCTTAATGTTTATAAGGGCTAAACTTTGTCACCTATTTTTCCATATCTATTTATTTGCACGTGTATTCTAGATTATAGGTGGACTGGATGACTAAATCATTCATTTGTTATAGTGACGTCAGCATGGTTATCTCTTATAGTGTGATAATGCTGGTTTCTGGGTAAGGAAAAGTCTTCAAGAGACTGTATAGAGCACTATAACCACATATAAACTTACATTTTCAACGTTGTATATCGCTCTGCAAGAGGAAAATAAACACCTACTTCAGCGGTGTGCATGGGACGAGGGGAAGGGTGGAGTAGGGGTTGAAGATAACAAGGGAGAAAAAACTTCTGACACACCCTACTGCTGGGAATCCACCTCCACGCCCAACGAGCTAAGGAATTAAGCTAGAATCGGTGTAGGATTAAAATGCTCTCCCTATGGAAGCAGAAACCTACAACGAAAATCTGTTTATCACTCGCGCCCTGAGAAAAAATGATGGAGCACGTGCCCAGACGATCCGCATGCAGCTGGCGAAGGGTGAGTTGGAGATCTGGTTTCCAGAGTTATCCGAAGGTGTCAGGATGTTCTAGGCATCTGTCGGTCTGGATGCTGCATCTGTTGGATTGGGATGGGGCATTCGACAGACAGCGATGAACAGCTTTGATGACAGTTGCTGTGATATGCTAAGCAAAATGGCCGCCCCATGTATACATATAGGAATTGGCTTATATTGAAGGAGGGAGCTGCTTAAGATGAGCTTGTCTGATTGATGAGAGTAACCTAATAAATTCCTGGCAGTTGAGAACTGATTCAATCATGTAACCTAGATCTCTTGACAGAGCCAATTCAACATTTTGTAAATAATGTCACACTCCGTCTAGTGACAGCAGCCTTTACCGATGAGCAAGTCACAATAATGCAAACGTTTCTGCTTTCTACTTTTTTTTAAATGCTTGTCAAGAAACTAGCCTTGCCCTTCTGTCTGTACAACTGACTTCAGTCAATTCTAATAATACTTGATTCAAAAGATGCTATATAGCCATGATGTGTGACCATAATGAATGATAAAAATATATGTGTCTTACTTCTAGGAGGGTCACGATTCATCACTGTTGGTTATTCTAAGTGTCTTACAAGAGCAATGAAAGATAAAAGCAGATAAAAACTGTGAGATGAACTCGGTCAGACGCAGAGACCCCCCAGCAACAGACGGTGGGCAGACAGTGCAGTTACCCCGGGGAGAGACACCCCACCCTTACCCTAGTCATATACCTCCCACGCTTTACTCACCTGCACAGCAGACAGATATGTGTACCTGTCTTGTCCTCTAGCCAGGTCTCTGCAGCCATTGGAAGGGTCGGAGTCATGGCAGGAGAAAGCCCCCCCCCCCTCCCCCTCAACGCAATGAGAGTAGTAGAAGAGCAGTATCAGAATACCAAAACGTAACAGTGAAATACCCATCACAATGAAGAAGAGACTTCCGCAGAAATAAGAAGAGAGTTCTACTAAGATTCGCCTGGAATGAAAATAGTAGCCTGATTTCCTTTGATATAAACTTAACATGCATAGCCTTACAGCCACACAATAAGAATACACCATGCAGGGGCGCATGGATCATCCATTCTTCTTGACTGCTCACTAAATCTTAATAAACCTTAAATAAATGTGATTAGCCAAGCAGAAAGAATCATCTGCGATCCCACACACATTCCGCTAGCAGCCACTCGCTCTACAAGTATAGCAGATTGGAAAAGAAGCAGAAAGACCTAGAATTGAAGGATCACCCTATAGACACACACTCCTTAAGCAAGAGGATCCTTGATAGATTCGCTTGTTTTTCTGTTCCTGCCTGCCTCCACATGGTGATAACCCAATACCGTGCCTGCGTACCGCCCCACTCATGCAGCGTTCATACCTGCGAAGTAAATTGGTAGAACCCCCTGCCTTAGCCCTCATCATATCTATGATATCATTAATACCTGCCAATCACACATGTTGCAGGTGAACCAAGGACGCAGGGTGCCCTGGAAATACCTCAGGGGGCATGTCTGAGTCTATAGACATTATGTTACCTACAGGGAATTTCCCATTATTACATACTGTTGTTAAAGAGAGAGAGAGAGAGATGAGCATAATATTATTTACTTGTTATGGCACTATTAGAAACTACAGAACCATCTGGCAAGGTAGGATGATTTTATTGGTGATTAAGATGTTGCTCCAACAGGATTTTTTTACCATTTCCATGAGCCTTGTCTCTGAAGAAGCACCAGCAGAGATGTCTATTGAAATAAATCAGCTCACTGAAAGCTGGTCTTGGATAAGTGCCAGCGTAAGTAAGCAACCTGGCGCTTTTAAGAACAGACAATTAATTGAACTTGCATGTCTACACATCCAGTTTAGAGATTCATACAATGCAACCACGTTCCATGCTCACTCACTTCTACTAGTTTAGAGCCGGAATGCCCCCTACCTCTCTGACTTCTGCTAACTGAAACACCACCTGGTGAATGCAATATCCACCCAGGTCACAAATGAACATAAAGATATCAAGCATCAAACGCCTTTCGGAAATCGCAGACATTCGCTGCAGGCACCACATACCATATCTAGATACCGGACGAAGAGGCCATATACTTCCAGGGTGCGCGATTTATGTGGACATAAATTGCACGTTCGATTTTCTCATTGGATGATTCCCTATACAAAATCAGTTTTAGGATTCTTTTATTTAGGTCTTGTGACGTATATGTTTCTCTGGCCCATTGTCTTCTTGTTTCTCTGGTCTTATGTCTTTGAACGTATATCATCTGGCTCATTTCTTCTCGTTTCTTTGGCCCATGTCTTCTGACGTTCTTTTACTGGCCCTCCCTAGTTTTATGGGTGTGACTTGGTTCTAGGTCAGGTGGTCTGAGACTCACCTCTGTGTTACTGTTAGTAGTCTAGCAGCTGTAACACCATCAGTCTAATTGTGACATTTGTTTTACAGACCCCAGACATCAACTGGACATGTCTGGTGCAGTAATAATGTACCAAGTTTTAAATGAATGTTTCCCGGAAACAGGGAAATAGTTTCCACTTTCTCTTAGACTTTCTCCAGACCCTACTTTCATGAGTGACAAAGCTCAAGTCAGTTCTATTTTGGTTGCTAGAGGAATGATGCATATAGTGACGGATGTATACAGTTGTGTATGGGTGCAATTCTGTGCAGTGGGTGGGATACTTCATATGGTACATGTATGGTTTGTGTGGTACAGAGATTCAAGGGAAAAGACAGGTTTCAAGAACAAAGGGGTGGTCACACACCCTAGGTCTTTATCATGGTCTGTCCTCCTAGCTCATCTATAAGTATAACGATAAAGTCATAGGCTTGATGTTGCAATTGAAATATTAGAGCTTGCAAAGTTTTCCCAACATAGCTATAATGTGTATGACAGACATCTCTGCTTCTATATACACAACCCATCTAACCACCAGCTTTAAGACAAAGGCAGAGGTCGAGACCATCGACGTTTTCTTACACCTCGGGGAATGCAGTGTTTTGATTACATGCACCCGAGGTCTTCTTTGCTCCTAAAGTTTGACCCAAAATGGCTGCCTAGGGAAACTATCTAGAATCCTTAGGGACCTCCTGTCTCGCCTTATCTCGCGAGGTGAGCGAGACATTTGTCATGGTGAGCGATAAGGGGGATTTGAAGTTGGGAGTTATAAGGTCTTGTAGCCTTTCAGAGACCACCATACAAACCCCTAGTTGTATTGATCTTTGAGGACAGGGTGAGATAGTATCTTCCTTTGTGGTCAATTGAACCTTCATAGTGTAAGATTTCCTTTTCCTTTTCTTTTTTAAACGTTTGAGGATGATGCTTCAGGGGATCATGTTCATTTGAATGCATCATACCTAGAAAATGTTATACTGCCCTTGATGAGTTCAGAAATGGTTGAAGAGTGTAGACGTAATTCAAAGATACCAGAGATAATGCTGAAGCCAAAAAATAAAGGTCTGTTTCAGATGAATACATACCGTTATTCTCAGAAATGACATACTAGTACCTGGGTTTTTTTCATAATTGGAAATATCGATCCCTGTTTGGTAGGTAGGATCATGTAACCTGAAACACAACGTTTTGGGGCTAGCATATTATAACTCATTTCATCCATAATTGTAACCGAAACCAACCATTCATTCCTAAATCGTTCAGACTTTATAATGGAAAGTTATTACAGCCTGAAAGAGACAATAACTATCCACATTATAGTGGACATATTCCTAAAGTTATCGGAAGAATGGTTTAGCCGCCATCCTGTAGCATACATGAGTGACAGGCACCCAAATCTCAGCCAACAGGAACCTTCCTTGCACTCAGTACGACCCCACCTCACTCCCCCGCCTCATACCCCTCACTATGCACCCCCCCTCCCCACACACACACACACCATGGAGGAATACACAGGAGGAACATGGAAACAATAGGTGACACGTGTACACCGTGAGGCCCTCTGCCAATAGTAACCCTCCTGTTGGCACCCCTCACACTGAGCTGCTCACACTTTTATCCCATGCAGCTACAAGCCTTCTCCAGTGAGCTGCTCGTTGAATATTACCTGGTTTATTTACCCTCCACTCTAGGGGTGGGCAGAGTCTTTCAGGGGATTGATGGCATTTGCCAAGGGTCTTGGTGCTAGTGCTGGGGTATATATGTGTGTATATATCTGTAGGCATTCCAGGGTGGTTGCTCTGAGGTATAGCAGTATAGTTTGCATCAGTAAGGTAACTGGAGTTCATGATTCACGACTCATGATATGCCAGGCTTGGCCCCTTTTCTAAGTATTTTGTTTGATGATATGTGACACGATCTGCCAAAGGGGATCTTAGTACAGGGTACACTAAGGTCCCTTTTCCCAGGCCACATCACATATTTCTGAATTAACGAGAAGGCCTAAAAATAACAAGGCCTGAGATGATGCCGGCCCATTCATTACAAGTAACTAAGCCTCTCATCTATTAGTTATATTACCTTAACTTATATTTTTATTGTGACAGCGGACAGGATGTCCTTCTTATGATAGACATATTATTCTACAACGGACATAAGCAGTCAACGACTGAGCATTGAAGCTCAACGCCAACATTTGCTGTATATACATTCCTGAAATACAATGCCCAGTAGTTATAACCCAGTCAGAACCATAGCATCATGGTCATGTACTTACTATTGAGAAATGTAAAACCTGCATAGCGAGGCTATTTGTTGCTGTACTGAGGCCTGGATAACCTTCAACCTTCCACACCAGGTGTCTCCCCATGCCCCCCGTGGCAGCTCTAACGTATCCATGACGTCACACAGGTGGCTACCATCTACAGGTGACACCAGGGTCTACACTGGAGGAACTCCTGGTGTTAAGGACCATCATAAACAATAGCAGTTCTCCCTCCCGTAGCCTCACCACTACTCTAGTTCCTAGAACTTCCACCGGAAAGATATGAAGACCACCACTGTGACCAGGCGTTGAACCCTTGCACGGTTTGGGCAATGCTTTTTGTCCTGGAAGAACCAGCGAGCAGAATGGTGAAGAGAACTTCCACCGTTATTTCCAGTTTCAGCTCGCTGGTCCTTCCAGGACATGTGCCAGCATACCCAGCAAAGTGTCAAGTTCAGGTCACGGTGACACTTTAAGTTCTGTATATATGTTGCGTGGGACAACCGTACCTCGCCAGCAATAGGGGACTGCTAGCCAGGATGAAAATGATGTGAATGTGGTCAAAAGCATGCAAACTGGGACAATTGGATCCTACCTGTTTTAATGTCCTAGCATGTTTAACGTGAGCAGTTTCGGAGGGCTATTGGGGTGATTTGATCTTTGAACAAAAAACTATTGGTTGACAGGATGGCAAATGGACAGGGGACAGAGAATGCAATTTAAGAGACAGGGGGGTAGAGGTAGAGAAAGGGAATCCACGATATGGAGAGTGATTGTGTTGGGTGGAGGGGGGGAGGAGTAAAACATGTGTACTTAGGACTTAATTTACCATGCAAATCGGAAACATGTTCCCCCGTTTGATATCAAGGCAAGAAGGCGGATATGTAGAATCTTGCCTAAATTATTTTTACATTTGCCAGATAGGGGCCTATAAGTCAAATTGAGACACGAGATATATGAGGCCACATCCCGAGGCCCCATGCCTTATGCCCCTCCCCATAACTCTTCTTACAGACACTGAAATAGCTCCCCAAACTAAAACCAATGAATAAACTTTGCTTACAGGCCATAAAACCCACCTGTACATGGCTTTCTCATTAGTGTGTAAGACATATACATCATCCTAGTAAAACATCCAACATCAAGGTCCGTTATCTATCATCTAGAGATGACAACCTCTCACACGCTGCGGGTGATGTGTCAAACTCTGGGTGAAGGCGCCATACCACCCCTGTAGGCAATCGCCATTTGACCTCTGCCGGGGGATAAGTTTAGAACACATTGAATTCAAAAAGAAATGATGAGCACAACATGAACTGAACTCATCCACAACCCTCAAACGTCACCAGTAACCCTTTTGGGGCAGCGCAGTGTTTTAAACCACTTTGGCTCTTTGCCGTCAGCATGCCGGCACTGCGTCGATATACCCCTCAAGGTTCGGCCCCGGACGAGTTTTTAGTCGGGGGTGCATTGGTGCATCATGACAATACAGGAACATGAACATTGAAGTATCATCTGGTCATTGTAGGGCTGTAGGCAGTACACTGTGAGGGGAAGGGCCAGGTCGCCACAGGCTTCCTCTAGAAGTAGGCCTATACAAGTTTACACAAGGCCTGTGGTGGTCACATGCTGAGGGATTTCTGAATTGGGATACATGGCCATGTCTTCCCCGGTCTTTTCCTTCATCAAATTAGACTACATCAACACGTATACAGGCATGCTTACATACGCATTACAGGGACATATTTATGGTTTCATATATTAATTATTTAATTCAATTAACCATGATTAATTCAGAATTTAGTATTCATAATTCCAGAATGGGCTATACTTTCTTGCCACATTATTTATCAATTCTTCATTTGATAATATAAAAAATAGAATAATAACTCAATAATCAACCCCCCCCCCCCCCATCTGATAACAAACCATGTCCTCCAGTCACTGTCCACACCTGTGCCTCCCACCTTTTCGCCCTGGAGGAAGGCACTATTGCCGGTGGGTGGGAGTTGAAATGAGTGGGAGGAGTATACCTGATTGGATTCAGGTGGAGTGAAGGTTTACTTTTCTTGTCTGTCTTGCCTGAAGGGGTATATTGATGGGGAGTACATAGGGGGTACCCCAGGGGACAGGCCCTCCAGTAGCTGAGGGTGTGGGTGGCTGTACCATCCAGGGTCTCACCCCAGTCACTCAGAGCCTGCCTCCAGGTGAAACACCTGTCTCCTGTGGGTGCACGGTGCCTGGAGGACCTTCTAACATACGGTATACAATGACATTGGTCGGTGTCAACCCTTTAAAGGCCGCAAAGTGCGTTAATGCAGTATGCCATTTGTCACCATGACGCACGAATGCAGCCTTGGTGAGTAACTCGCCATTGTTGCATTCAACCACCATGCCGACCCTATGAGGTTGATCCATGATTTTTATTATGACAAGTTAGTGTGGCATGGAGAAGCAGGACTTCGTGTATAAGGCCTACCTATTCTAGGCCGTATAGGAAATTAACATACATGTATTTTGTGATCTTTATGAATTATATTTGAAAAACTTAAACTGCAGGTTGATTATTTCATTTGTAGTTCGCGGGGTCATTGTAGGCTAGCTTTTGTGGGCGAACATGTTTTCACTCCATCTGCTTTGTAGATTTCACGGTCAATATCCAATGTTTGAAGCATAAATTATTGTACATATAATTATGACATTGTAGTTCAACAGTATCATGTGGTACCAACTAGGTGGCAATCCCTTTCGCTGTACGTCTAATATCCATACACATTCTGCTTGAAAATGACCAGATGCATTATTGCCTCTCTTGCCAATTCTGATTATTGTGCCAATAGGCCAATCAATAAGACCAGGTTTCTACAAAGATTGATTGCCATATCAATGAAAATATGTATGATGGGCGGAAACTACATTAGTGCCCCAGTCACAGGTCAATGAACCCTGGGAGGGGTATCCGGTTTCTCTTTGTTCTTGTCAGTCTGTGTAAATAGCACACGTCCTTAATGGTGTGATTATTGTACTTCTTGGAGAAATTATTGAAAGTCTTCAACGATCCAAGATGCACAGGATTACCCAGATGCTGCTGTGACTTACGGCTCTTTTACATTAGATACACACGTAGCTTTGTTCATCCATCAAAATAGTCCAATGCCATATCAGCGGATAATCCAGGCATGTGACGTCACAGATCATAATGTTCAGACTGTCAGCTGAACCTTCTGCACTAATACTATATGATAAATGTGATATTGCATATAGTAATGTAATCTAACATTAATATAATAGAAAAGTACACGGATATCCAGGTGACGATTGCAAATCATTATGATGCACAATGCCGCTCTTGAAATTTGCAAGTCTGCCTCTTAGAAAGATCCCAGCTGTGGAACTTACAACATAAGTATATCATTGCTGAAATGTCCATGGCATTAAAATGAATGATTAAGTGGGTTGTTGTTTACAAAGAGCCACAGCAAATATATAACCACGGATTACCAATACCCAGCCATGGTCCACCCTCTCCCTTTCATCATGATCAGTTCCTGAATTCTACAAATAGAATAAGACCCTTTTTAAGGCCATGAAATTAATGAAGCGCGCCCAAGGGACGGCCTGCCTCGTTAAGGGGGCTACACACTGGGGCCCTAATTAGTATAGTGCGTGTGGGTCGTAATTAGTAACCTCGCCGCCTAATAGCCTTTAAAGGCAGCATAGCACCTTTGTCGTCATTAAGCATGAATGCAGCCCTGGCGAGTTACTCGCCAGGGCTGCATTTAAGCATCATGCCGACCCTATTGGCTGGATACATTCACATGGGGTCGGCTTGATACATTCATGCATCTCTGGTGAGTAGACTCGCCAGGGCTGCATTTATGAATGCATCTTGCCGGCAAAAGGGGCACAATGTATCTAAGTACTATGCGGCCCTTAAAGGGTTAGCTATTATCTCCAACCAGGCCCTTTTTACTGAGTGCTGGAATGGGATGACGCCTTTTTAGTGCGGACAATTACAGCTGTATCGACACGATAAACGCCATTTTGCAGAAATCTGAGTGTAAAAATGCTGTCTTGGTTGAGAGGAGCTATCTTTATTGGTTGTTGTTCTATCTGAATGCTTCTCCCGTGTGTTGGTGATGTAAGATCAGTGCTGGGGTAGATTGTCGGGGAGAGGGGTAGCATGGGTGATAACCCTTTAGGGCAACATACTGCATTAATGCACCATGTCCTTCTAGATGCATGATGCATAAATGCAACAATGGGGAGTAGCTCACCATAACTAACTGGTGCTGCATCCATACAGTGTATCTTGCCGACCCCATTGGGTAGATACAATCTCTAAGGATCGGCCATATGTATTAGTGCAGTTGGTGAGAGTTACTTGAACTTGAAGGGGTTGCATTCACGCATTATGATGACAAATGAACATAAATTATTGGGACATCATCATACCACCATCAAAGTTTTAACTGCTCTTTTGGGAATGTCGATATAATAAAGCATAGAACTGTCAAGCAAAACAGAACCACGGCCAATTAGTTTTGGGGCATTATTTTTGGAAAATTGAAAGTCCTAGCATTTTGTTAGATTGCCATTTACGGGGTGCAAGCGGTGTGATAGCAATTGACAGATGTTATTTTTAAAAGTTCAATTCTTGCTGCTCCTCCAGCAAGAGTCGGAGTGGAGCGAGGACCGGTACTCTTGGCCTTATATAGGGGAGGTGAAGGTTTAATGCATTACTCCAGAGAAACTTAATGTAGATTATAATCTTTAAATAGCGAATCTCTGTAGGCGTATTCTCGGAAAGCAATGTGGCTTCCGTTGAATGTTATCAGATATAGCCTTTTGAGATTAAGGCATCAGCTGGATCCATTAGGTTCGGTATGAGGAGGTATGCCATGGGGAATACCGTATAGTGGCCGCCCTATAGACCTAAGACCTGGTGTAGTGGCCGCCTGTGTGGTGAGGTGTGAAGCACTCCTCCAGGGTGAGGGGTGAGTACCACGGGCTTACTACTACACTGGTCTTGGTGCCAAAGCTCACAGCAGGATGCTGCATGGGGCTATACTATAGTCATTTTCTGTGGGCCCCAGTGTATCCCCCTTGGTTTAATCCCTTAAGGGTCACATAGTATTGAATGGGTAAATACCAGGGTAGATCTGGAATGTGCTGACCTTGTGCTGGTCAAAATGCTGCAATGTTATTAGTCACTATGATGTAGGCCTATATGGATACGGCCCTGATGAGTAACTCCTCAGTTCATATTCGTGCATCATGGTGACCCTTCATGAGTGAATAGTTCCCATAGGGTCGATATAATGCGTGAATGTAGCACTGGAAGGTCATTCAACAGGTTCCGAAATCATGAATTATTTTCTCTCCATAATCATCAATTTCCCATGGTGAAGACCACCGAGGTGAGTTACTGCATTCATGCATCATGACAACAAAGAGAATAACGTGAAGGCAATGGCGAGGGCCAACACCATGGGTCCCCACCTAGTCCGTACTGCTTGTTGAGGGAGATAAGCTCCCTACCCAATGTCTACCTGTAAATTACAAGATTCTCTAGGAGGTACTTGGTAATCAGACTTTATGTCTATCAAAAGTACAGGAGGAACGTTGAACACGTAGAGAGTTCACTCAAACTTCTATTATATCTAATAGTACATGTATTAAGCAGGACGCTGTATGAGTGATCTATGGCCATGCTGTGGGTGGGTGGCCATAACGCGGAGGGTACTCATGAAGCAGTGCACTAGTTGCAGTATAATCCTAATACCAGAAAGAAATACTTACTACACAATCATGCACATAATCATTTGCTACACATGCTCATCTACAAATGGTCCATACATTATGCATGCCTATAGCCTGTATTGAATGAGTTAAGTTGAAATTATGGTGATGCCATCCCTCATCTTTGATTTGTATCTGCATGTTGTATAATATCAGAGCTATTTGCACCGAGGCCCACTTGCTCTTCTTTAGCTCGCATATAACCCAAAGTACGTCATTGACCGACGTGACGTCATAAGCATAACGTGATACCTCCTTGAGAGAGAAAACTTCCTCAGGAGACAGAGTAGCCAATCCCAAGTCCAAACCACCAACCACCTCCACCCTACACCCCAGGATCCTGGCTCTCTGCTATACTACCCCAGGCGTGTGACGTTGGTCTGGGTATACTTTATTGGCTTTTCTATATCTAGTGGAGGATTAGGATCGTCTCCAGGGCTGGTGGCTGATCGTATCAGCTGGTCCCGTCACCTCGGGGCTCCTCCAGGGGCTGAGTTATAGCACCACACCTCATGGTCACGTGTGAAAAACAAGTGGTTCATCAAAAAGGGAGTGCTCTGATGAGTCGGCCTTATCCAGAGGGGCGGGGATGCAGGGTGGGGCTGCCAAAATGTGAATTTTTTCCTAGTTTTTTGTGTAACATAATGAGGAATTTATTGGGTACATACCAGGGTAGATCTGGAACGTGTTGTCCTCAAGCTGGTTAAAATACTGCAATTTGTAAACGCATATATCTCTGGCGATTCCTGATAATGGAAGTTATAGCGTGTAACTCTAAGGATGTCATAGATGTATCTATTGACTTGGTGAACATTTTCTCATCGTAAGGTCAGAGGAGAACATTTCCTGGCAGGTGAATTTAGTAGTAGACGATGGTCAGATTTTCCTATTGCTTTTATATCAGTCTTCGTACTTGGAACACACACAGAAAGGTGAGAGTCATTGTCGCTAAAACTACCTTCACCTGAGGGTCAGGCACTGCCTGACTCTCAGGTGAAGGTAGTTTTAGCGACAATGACTCTCACTTTTCTGAGGGTGAACGTCATGGATCCATTGATCTATGGGTATTTGCTTTAGAAGTTAATACGTAAATATGAAGCTTATGATAATGTCAGTGGCCAAAATTTGCGGGTTTTTTTATTTAAAATTTGATCCAAAAGGTCAAATCTCACAACGCGAGAGAGGGTCAGAAAATGTTGTGAATTGGTCTTATTGCCGATTTTGGGCCCTATTTTGGCTAAGACAGGCCCAAATTGGTGAGAAAGGGTTGCCTTTGTCTTGTGATTTTGGAAATCACAAGGATCAAATGAGTTAGATATTTGCCCCCAGAAGGCCTAGACAATGTTGCTTATTGGAATATGTCAATGATCTGGCTTATATTGGGGGGACACTCCAAATATCTTTAGGCTAATTGAGAGGGAATAATAAGGACAAATCATACTGTGAGAGTAACTCCTCTCAAACAGATCCATTAACCAGTCCTGGACATAACACTTTGCTTGCCTATTATTGACCACTGTGGGATTTGGAGAGGAATAAGATCATGGGACAAGTGTTGCGATTTACAATATTGGCAACAGTTGCCCCTTGTTTTTATGTCAATGATCAACACTTTCTGGCCCATCTTTCGTGTTGTGGGTTTCTGGAGGAAGAATTTTTCCAATAGCGCCCCCTCCCCTTTTCAGAATCCGGGATCCACCATTGGATGTGAGATATCTTTCTCAATTTTATTTGGTAACGACATAGCTCAGTACATAATTATGTCAGGACAGTGAAGTTAGTTACAGTCAGTCAGGATTTATAGACCTGTATAATTTGTATTGAAGGGGGGACAAAAACAACGCAGGACAGCAAAAAGTGCATACCATAAAAAACCGCTAGATAACTTGAGCTGCAATTACTGGCCATGGAAAACTGGGTTAGAAAAAATAGGGCAACTCTGGTTTTGCTAAGTAGGATATAAAAATTATGTACATACGTTCTAGTGCAGAAGGTTCAGCTGTGGGTCCTTAGATATTTGGGTTTATGAGGCTAAAGCCAAGGGTATAGCGATAGCGGGCTGGCTGTTATGGACCACCTGTATTGAGGGTGATGGAGATTGCAGGTAGTGCACTTATAGTCATACTGGAGATTGTATATGGTACATGTATGTGAAGTTTGACCAGAGAACATGGCTATGTTTGACTGAAGAGGGCCGTTGCTGCATTATGATCCAAAAGGAAAGGTGCACTTTTGGAAGCATGGTCAAAAGATTAGGATAGCTAGGTCAGATTTCTCCTCTTCTCTTTTTTACATTTGAAAGTACGTTGTATCAGAAATGAGTTGTGAATCGCAGACTGTCACATTGGCTCGTGAAATACTACAGCTACTAAGAATATTAGAAACCGTCAGGATTTCTGTTTTATTTGTCAAAATTGTGAATGCGAGGGTGGGTCCTGTTATGATGGTTGGGTTGTGTGAAACACATCTTCTATTGGCATTGGGTGACTGAGTTAGCACAGTGATGGGCGAATGAATGTCAATACTCTTGAGTAGCCATGCGAAAAGGATCCTCCGCGTATGTATGCGGATTCTCGTTTCTGCTTGACAGCTTACCTCATTGAAAAATCATTTGATAAAATAGAAATTCAATAGAAATTTCAAAGAGAAAGAAAAACAGGTGATCCGCGCACACCAGGCATAGAGTATCCTTTCTGCAGGGCTGCTCAAATGAATTCAGTGTTAAGGGAATGTGAGAGGCACTTCACACGCCTTGTGCACTGCCCCATCGATACTGGACCCTGTGACTAGATTGGATATCACAGGGAAGCCACATAACCAGGCTTGATTATTACACCAGGCCGAGAATCAATGATCACTGCCAGTCCCAGGCAGTCCCCCGCGCCCCCACACCTCCCCCACTACTGCTATACTACCGCCACTTCTTGCCTTCCACAGTGCCAGTAACGAAGGGTGCAGATCATTTTGGACAGGAAAAAAATAGTTTTCTTCTTAGTGTTTTTATAATGGTTGTCCTGATAATGAGCCCCTGTCGTGCTGTCCTGTTAAACCTCAGATGGGTTGGCTTCATACTGATCTCAAATTGTCTGCGATGTATTACGCCTACAGGGGCCGCATACTATTTCAATGTGGTGTGTCCTTTGTCGTGAATGCAGCGAGTAACTCGGGATGATCCACTCCCAAATGATCCAGGTGACGCACCAGCACTGCAGTGACGAGTTACTAGCCAACGCCGCCTTGGTATAATTATGACACCCAATGTTATTTCAAGGTAGCATCCCGGGGTGGGCGCTGAGCCTTTGAGGGTAGATAACAACTGCCGCCCTACCGCCCCTACTTTTCAGAGGGTGGAAGATTTGACTGCCCTACTTTTAAGAGGGTGGAAGATTTGACCGGCCTACTTTTAAGAGGGTGGGAGATTTGACCGCCCCACTCTTCGGAGGTTGGGAGATTTGATGAGCAATACAAGATTAGGTCTCTCTGAATTTTGTACAAATTCAATTTCATTCACCCCCTTAAGCAAAAACTTGCTTAATTTAATGATATGATTTTAACCGCCCTACTTATCAGGGCCTTTTCAGGATCTAATGAAAATTTACCGCCACCGCTTTTGAGAGTTGTGCTGCAGTGGTTATCCAATACATGGTAGAGTAGCCCCCCCGGGGGTAGCATGCTGTCATTAAAGGGTTGAGAAAAGGGGTGGGTGAGGGATGTCAAGGGAGAGAGTTTAAAATGGGGTCTCTGACCTGATTACTCAAATCCCATGTCTCTTCTACCTCTACCCTACGCGTCGACCAGGGTTATTATGATTTGAAGATTATCTCTCATAGGGATGTCTGCTGGGATGGCAGCCATCTTGGATTCCTATTAGAATTGATATAATTCGTGATGGTTATAGTGTATGTAGCCTGGATATCGAATTTGCCTTATGTAAATCTGGATATCCATAGAGTATGTATAAGTAACTGCTTTCGGGTTAGATAAGGAAGGAAAATATATCTTATATTTGAGTTGGGGCTGGGGCGTAGCGTGATGAAGTCCCCAGTCTATGGTGGCTTCAAATCTTAGACATTCGAAGCTTGACATTTGTCTGGCACTGACAGTTTCTGTAAAAGGATCCTTTGGAGGAGATTTCCCTGAGGTCGGACCTGAAGATGTATATATGTTCTTGATCAATATTTCCGAGAAAGGCAACGACAGTATGCACTATAACCTTCGTGTGCACAATCACCAGGGTGTTGGAAAATTACTAGACTTTAAGATTCACATTAAATGGTTATAAAGCACGAGACTATTTCTGCTCCTCTACTTCGTTATAGTATTCCTACTTGTCTGTTTTAAGGGTGAAATACAACTGAAATATACAATGTAATTTTATCTTTAAAACTACAGATATTCATCTGCTTATTTCCGCTGAGGCAGACGCCGTTTTTAACAACAGTGTGGATTTGGGAGGGACAGTACTTAAAAAGTTAATTAGAACCCTGTGGTGGGGTGGGGGATTGTAAACCCCTCTCAGGGAGGGGAGAAAAATCGACCGGACCGACCCCCTGCTGTTCAAAAATGACCCATCCCAAAAAAATATCGCAACATACTTGACAACAACACATCTCAATCTCGCAAGACGTCTTTGTGATGAGGAGCATAGGAATTGGTATAAGGGGACAAAATATAGCTAGCCCGTCAAGCGAGTAGGTGTATGAAAAACTGTCATCAGCACTACCACTTGTCAAACTGAGACATCAAGAAAAGAGGCAATCCGCATAGCTCTGGTCATGCGTGGCCGGAGGCAGCCCGCCTGGGGTCTGGGGTCTCTCTGCTCTCCTTCTAACATCGGAGACAAGGGAAGGATGTACAGGTGGCCAGTGTTGAACGCCAAGAGCGGCCGCCTGTGCAGTGTGAAAAATCAGACTCTGATTTGTCGTCTTCTGGTTAGTATTGATTTGAACTGTCCGCTATCGCCCCAATCTGAATTGAGGAAAACAACAAGCGCTTTTCTTCTGTATTGTCGTCTGCTTCGCCCTTGTCCAAGCCGATCTTTAGTTGAGCTGAAATATGAATAGTAGGCCTACAGTGTCCTCGAGTCGATCCTCAATCAGCCGAAATAGGTTTAAATATTGTGGCGAATAACTTATATTAGCGCTGTATTGGCGTATCATTTGTTGAGCAAAGTCTCTAATCTAGAGAGAATTGTGCCCCTAGTGTTTTGCTACTAAGATAAGTGTATAAGATCTGATATCCATTACACATTATATTATAAGGGGATTATCCTTGACCAATATTGTGAAAAAATACCTTTTTCCTATTAGTCGGAGCATTGTCGAATTGGATCACCCCAGAATAATCTACATAATCATGATGTCGTTTAATCCGGGAGTTTCAGTAGGGAAATAGAAAAATGTGTATTTGGAGCCATGGTTAATGGCTCAGGACATTGACCCCTTTTTGAATAACTTACAATTCATCTAAGCAAAATGTCCATGATGCAATTCATATATCTGTCCACTGTTGCTCGTAACTCATCCCTGATGTATTACAGACATACAACTGGCTTACTAAGCATGCTACCTGTTGTTGGCCTAGGTATTTTACTTTAGGTCAATTCCAAAGTCCCATAGCCATATGACATACAGTTGTCATCACCCTCCCCCACCCCCAGGTATACATACATGTTTGATGTAGAAGCATGTTTGCTTATTGTATCTCCTCTTAACTCTCTTGTTACTCTTTTTACATGTTAAAGGGTCTGAAATCTTCCACAGCCCTAAGTCTGCCACCACAGCTCTCTGCCTGCGGGGGTTTCAATCCTTTAAGGACCGAGGGGCGCTTCAATACATAATGTCCATTAGCGTCATGATGTATGGATGACGAATAACTCAACAGTGCTGCATTCAATCACCGTGCCGGTATGATACATTCATGAATGGTTGGCATGATGCATTCATGAATCCATAACATGGCTGAGCTCATGTAGCATGTTGACTAAGGGCATACTATATCAAAGCACTGTGCGGCCCTTTTAGTTCTCACTACATAGCCCCCGAGGCCCGCCGCTGGCTGCCCCGTTTGAAGACCTGTCTCGTGGGTGAGCAGAACGAATTGCTCCCATGTGAGTCGGGTGAGTTGCTCGAGGGCATGCGTGAATACATCCCAGCTATTGGTGAGGTGTGTGAGCATGTGGCTGTATCACCCTCTGAGAAGTCCCCATGCGTATCGCCGCCCGGTGGGATCTTACTGCAGTTGTTTGCTACTGGATCTACCGCTGTTTTAGGGAGATTTAGGGGTGTGTTTGAAACTTTGAGTAGGCTACACATCTAGGGAATCCAGACTCTCAGGTAAAGCGCCTTGCTTGCCTCTGCTGAGCGTATTTATGGACTGAGAATAAACATGCATGATGCAGCTTGCCTGATACAGCTCTGATCGAATCTCTGATCGTGCTCTGATCGAAAGGAATGTAGCATACTGCTTGCTCACTACAGCAATCACCGCATCCATGGGATTAAAGGGGGGTATATATGTTAGAGTGTAAGCCATTTAACTTATGATTACGCTGCTCCTTTTGACTCTCTGTTCATCTATGGGCTCATAGTCTGCATCATTCTATTGGATGAAAGGATCAGGAGAGAAATCTGAGGACGTCCTCTAAGCTTTTCGATGGATATCAAAGTGATGTTCTTATCACATTTTTGCCTGTCCCTTTCAATTATACATTTATACAATAGAACATAGAGGGTCAGGCAGGGAAGTAAGTAAGTAAGTAATCACGTATATTTAAGGCAAGGACGGTGGTAGGCAGGCAGGTAGGAGATGGGTACATAGGGGCATGGAGACAGACAAACATATACATGGGGAGCAAAGATGTGCAGCCAGGCAAGGATAACGGATATAAAATGCTGGAAAAGCAGAAGGATCAATGGAGGAGCGTGGCGGAGGTATGGGGCAGGTAGCCCACATTTTGATCTCCCAACTCCAAATATAATATACTCAATCTGCATTGGAACAGATTCCACAGACGCACCAAAAGGTCTTTAAACGGTATAAACCAGCATAGAGAGCAGCTCACGAGCAGTTGTAACTGGTTCAGACCCTGGAGGAGTGACGTCAGAGGAGGCTATAAGGTCTGTCAGTGTTTACACGCCTGTAGTCCTCACCACGTGGAGGCTCCTCCAGAACATCCACTCCTGTCCCTAGTAGTAGTATATAGGGGTGTGGCACCGTGAATGCATCGCCATGGCAGGAGCAGTGGTAGGGTAGAGAACTATACAAGCCAACCAGTATCAAGCTACCTTCTAGCTGGAACTTGTGATACGTACGCTCTTGGTATTCACAGAGTGGGTTACGCGGAGTGTAATACTCTACGGGAATAAGTAACTGATTCTAGGGGACAAGATGGCGGTCTGGGTGGAGAAACAAGCTAATGTACTATACACTCTACTACAGCGCAGATAACACATACAGTGAGCTTCTCTGAGCTGTTCCACATAAACTCTGTCTCTAATTAAGAGTGGCTCGGTAGTATAGGACGTTCAGAGTGAGACCCAGAGGTGTGGGCAGACCCTTGCCATGAGTACCAGCCTCAGTGAAAGTGAGTTAAAAAAGATACAAACCAAGCTTTCACAACTGAGACAACATTAATCCTAGATAACCAAAACATATAAATAGGTATATAGTAAAGAAAGACATTAGTATAAATAAGAATAATGTTATTTGGCCTACTTCGAAGCAAAGTGAATTCCTGTGAAAAAAAAACCCATTATATTTCCAGTAGATAATTTATACAATACAGACGCCCATGCAGTCAGGACTTGCTTGGAATCACATTTACGGCAAGAGTAGTTTAAGGCTCTATTTGCTACACCACCTTTAGTTTATTTCAATTGGCTGTGGCTATGGACTGAGGGCAAACAAACTACCCCTTCCTGCCTCCGTTGGATATGTCACCTCTGGTTATGTGATTGAGACATCCACATTTCCAGGCTGCTAACAAAACACAGAGGCGGCAGGGGCATCTTTAAAACCATCTATAAAGGCCGCAGAGTGCTTAAATGTGTTATGACCTTTGCTGTCATGATGCATGGGTGAATCAAGCCGACCTTTTATGAGTGCATCAACCCAGTTAGGCTCTGCATGTTGCATGAATGCAGCACTTGTGACTTGCCCTCCAGCGCAGCCTTTATGCATCAGGCAGATAAAGGGCAGAGCACATTAAAGCAGTGAGCCGTCCTTAAAGGGTTAAATGTGCTTCTGGTTAGGTTCTCTAGAAGACTTCTCACTGATTTGGGCTGACATAGACCACAGACCTCACATCCCTGTGTCTGTGATTTAAGGAGGCTTTTCTGTATATGCCTCACGTCTAGGGCACTGATTCTTATAATTCCTGCAAATAGGAAGAGGCTCACTGTGTTTTAGCCTTCTCTGGTATTTCTGTAGTTAGTTGAAATTGTGTGTGAACGTCCATACTGCTCCGCACTGCTCATAATAAATGTTGTATTCAATAATAATAGTATAGTACGCCAGGATATAATTAAATAAACCCCATATAATAAAAGGCACAACACCATTGATTAACAGTAGTATAGGTGTTATAGATATATTACTTGTGTAGGATATTGGAGTTTAATAGTAAACTTATTTAGTATATGTGGATCAACAAGGGAAAAGGGACCTCCGCGGGGGATTTTTAGTACCAACTTTGGCCACCAGGGGGCTCCATATAGCCAACAATGTTCAAAATATCATAAAAGTTGTTCTATACTACTTTTTGATGGAGAATACAATAAGCCACTTTAGAAAATTCCAACTTTAGTGGAAACCTTCCATATTTGGAATGTAAAAAGAACGTTTTTGAGCCGAAATTGGTGTTTTCGCACTTGTTGGTTGCCATGGAAACACAATTTTCATTCTAAATTGAATTTTTCAAGAAATTAATGATTACAGGCCCCACAAAGATTTCCATGCTGAAAACGGAATGTAAATACCATTTTAAGATTAAAAGCTGTGACTAAATGTTTGAAAAAGTTTGGATATTTGGGAATTTTCATAATTATGCTAATTAGATAGAGATATCTCTAAAACAAAGTAAGATAGAGCTTATTGGCATCTGAGATTGGACAGTGCCCACACATATTCAAGGAGCCAGTTCTCAAAAACTAGAAGTGGTACCTGTTAATGAAATATATCACTGGAAAGCTGATGACCTCAATTTTATAATTGAGTTTAACCTTTGGAGGCCCCTTTTCCCTCGACTGTCCACATATGTACTGCTAATCTAACTTAAAAGGAGAGAGAATTACAGTTCTAAGCCTATTGTCAGCTGGCTATGATGAAGACTCAAAGTTTGCCACAACCTATCAGATACCCCTATCCTTCAGCCCTAATAGCTGTTACTGACCATCCCATTACCATGATAATTGTGTGTTGTCTACCCTGGAGCCATGCTGCAAAACAAACCATTGACGTAGATAGGCTCATTCTCTGAATGGTTCCTACTTTTACATCATGCTCAATGCTCAGCCCTCATGTGTTACAGGTACAGACATAGCCCTCCTCCAGGTGCTACTGACCCTACACCTGCCACACGCCTCTGTCTTCATGCTACCATCCATGTCTAGCTCCTCCATGGTGCTGGTAGGGCGGGGGGGGGGGGGGGGGGGTGGCGCATGGAGATCGGCAGGTATATACCTCATTGATGGGTGAGCTTGTGTTTAAGCCTTTTCGGTATGAAGCATGAATGCAGCATCGGGAATCTCCCAGTGCTGCATTTATGCATCATGACAGTACCTTAATGATGCATTAAAGCAGTGCAGGCTCTCAGCCTTACTAGATCCATGCCCATGACAGTACCTTAATGATGCATTAAAGCAGTGCAGGCTCTCAGCCTAACTAGATTCATGCCTTGAGAGGTATTTAGCTAAGGAAATATTGGCTACATGCATTATTGTGTTATGCACCTGTTCACCTTGCCCCAAATGATTATAACACATGTAGTATTATCTGTGGTACATACCAGATGCTGTTTTGATGTAAATATCCTCCATACTGCTTCACCATTAGACATTTCCCTCCTGCGCTGGTGATAGATATGTCAGCAACATGGCTGATTTGTGACCTTTATGACAAATTCAAGCTCGTTACCTGAGGTCACCTGGGAAGTAAACCTTATTTCAAATCTACTTGGAGAGTGGGGCTATCCACCCCTCCTTAGAGGGTGCTCTTCTCACTAACAATTGAACAAGTGTACTGGATTACCCCTGTGTGTATACGGAGAACAGTATCCAATCATGCATAATTGGACACCAACACTCGATGCTCCCTGAGTGCACTTGGCCTTAATTAACTACAATGCACTAAGCCAGGGTAACTTCAACTTCCAGGTACTATAGCTATTTATTTTGTAAACACTCCCGGAATCGACTGTATTTAGATATTGGTGGCTAATCTGGAGTATGGCACCATGTAAACGTTTGCGCCCAAGGAGGAATACGTATTTGACACTTGGGTTAAGCATTTGGGTCAAAGTAGCTTCCTTGAAGGCATCAGTAGTTTGCCTTTTTTCCAATCTACAGGCATGTCATTGAGCACATTCGCCCTATATAGGTAGCCCACAAGCAGCCAGTGTTTACAACTACATGTCAAACTATAAAGAATCATAAACCCTACACCTGCTTCCAATGCCGCACCTAGACATTACTGGGTGAGTTGTGCATGTTGGGAGGCGTGTGTCGACATGCCTTATGTCTCAGGTTAACACAGTTGTAGGTTGTAAGCTGTGTTGGATTGGGAAAGACAGTAGAGGGGTGTAAAATGGGTGGAAGTGTCAAAATGGGGATGTGAGTTGGGGTAACTTTGCTTGAGCTAGATTGCCTGTTTTGCATTCTACCTGGGATAACGTACACTTGCTCAGTGGTCAGAGAACAACTCTGGCCTCTCTTTCGTGCTTTGACTAGCAAGATTAATGGCATACTATGGGCATCATACACTGGAATATGTGGCAGAATATACCTTTATAATAAAACTTGTGGGTAGGAAAAAAGGAAAAATATCAACCAGGGTCAGACTATCACTATAGCTCCTATTCAGAGGCATTCCTCTTTACATATAGGCTACTGTAAGTACTTGGTCCCTTCACTACCACCATCTTCAATGTTGGCCAGTTCCAATTGCCTTTCCTCTTTTTTGTCCTGTTTTCTCTATATGATGGAGTGTGCAATGGTCTTCCTATTAACCTCACTTCTTCCAGTGGGCCCAGAAACAAAAATACTGGACACTGTGGGCTCACAAAAATAGTCCCTTCCAAACCCCCATGGCCTGCTGACTATCATAAAAATCTGTAAAAAGAAGCTGTGAAAAGAAAATGGCAACTGTTACTAATGTTCCATACCCATTTCACAAGGACCTTTGTTGGTGTTCGGTTTAAAAAAAAGGAAAAGACACTTACAATTTTAAAATTGTATTCACGAAAAAAATTAAATCTGATCAAGGGTAGAATCCTGTTTTGGCTTGCATCTCATCTCCTTTCCTGTGGATAGCCCGAAGTCATCTGTTTAGACGCTGGAAAGAGTTGCTTTACTCCCAGGGGATCTTTCCTTATCTCACGTGGTCCACCACAAGGGACAAACTAGGCTCAATAAAGTCTTTTCAATCCACTCAGGATGTACACGATAAACCCACCAGGGTGTAAACAAGCCATAAATCCAGTAACATATCCATTTCTCTCAAAGAAAAATGATAAAAAGACATCCAGGTGCCCATTTATAAGCTGTTCCCTTGAAGAGATAGGAAAGCATTTTTAATGAAGAAATAAAGTAGCACCCAGGTGCACATTTATAAGCTGCTGTCCACTTGATAAGAAGAGATAAGAGGAAAGAAGTAGCTGGGGGTTGCTAATGTTAGACCCTATAAACCTTCTACCGGTGGAAGCCATCGAGATAACTGATACGTAGGTTGGACGTGATCGTGCGTCTTATCAGGGCCCACTTGGCCCGAGGGGCCCCCATTTATCGCCCAGATCCCCGAATATCGCCCACATGTTTGTTGACTCGAGATCTCGCCCCAGATGAGCATTGACTGCTCCGATTCCCCGTGGAGCTCGCCAGGTGACGCCTCTGACAAAGGTCAAATGTGGATGACCTTGAGATCAGAGCCTGTCGCTGGTTTCGGGTTGTTAGGTGGACGGGAGTAGTGTGATGTTGGGTACCAGTTAGTTTCCTGTCCACTCTACCTGGGAATATAGATACACATGTAAATCTAGAAGTCAGTGGGTAAAGGGCTACTGATCAAAGGTGGCAAAACCCGAGTTAGACCCCTGTAAAAAAGCAATTACAGATGCTGGTATTTGGGATGATATGGTGCAAGTGCACTGTTTCCAGTTCAGTAGCTTAGGTTCAGAGATCATTATGCCTGCATTGCTAGGTTATTAAAACCACCAACTGATGTTTTATGTTGCAATGGGACTATAAAAAAAGTCATGTATGAATATGCACAGTTTACTATTAGCCTAAACATACCACAAATGTACATAGATGACCTGCCTGGAATACAAATTAGAGAAGCAGTTTCCATGTGGATGCCCATCGATATACAAAGCATTTTGACATAAACTTTAGAAAATCATGAGAAAAGGACTAATAGATTTAGGCTAGATATATATGCCTGGTTCTACAGAAACTTAAAATAATTATAAATTGGTAATAATTCAATCAAATTGTAATGCTGCAATAGAAAATCTGTTGAAATTGTCACTCTATACCTATAATCCTAATCTTAGCCCAAAAGCACCACAATGTAGGAGTCGGGTATAGTGTGCAGTCAGGCTGACATCTGACTCACTGCTCTGTACCCACCTACCTTCTCCCACACCCACCCTGGAGCTACGTGGAGGAGGCAGTGGGCCCCACCTCCAGTGACATGACTGATGCTCATGGCGCCCCCTACTTAAGGCCGGGTCACCTCAGGTATAGGACCACATGTTGTGATCCGCTAATGACACGCGTGCCCCATTCTGCCCGACTCCTGCGTCAATCAGCCTGAGCAGGTGGCCTCCTGTGGCTATTTTTAGCCCCAGGTGAGCAGCTCGGGGCAGTGTTGAGCAGCTCAGTGGCCAGGGGGCGCCCCTGTCGGTAGAAGCAATGACGGTGGTGTTGTATGTGAGTCAACAGACAACAAACAGGATAGCCTGAGTGCGTACTGAGTGGGAGAAGGGGTGCTTTTTGTGGGCTGTAAGTCAGAGGTTATGGTATATGGGGTGTACACAGAACAACAACATAGAACGTGATATGTTATGGGATATAGGTCATGGGTTCTCCTTGAGTGTGGGTACTTCATGGGTGTTATATTATCTAAGATGCCCGTATGATGTGTCTGGGTCCACAATCAATAAAGGTAAGTTGTTTTGGTATCAGATTATTTACAGCGAAATAAAAGGGGTTATACAACATTGCCTCTGTCTGAGAAAAAAACATACATGTGTACATACAATGGGTTACCGACAGTACTACATTCCGATACATTCCGATATCTGATAACTGATACTATCGATATCTATCAGCTTCTACTTCTGGTTGTAGTACTCTAATGTGATATCTCATGCATGCATCATGATAACAAAGGGTATAATATACTTCACTATGCGGCCCTTAAAGTGTTAGGTTCTTAAGGCGATGCTCTCACCAATAACTACCCAGTTGACACAAAACATTGAATCAATATTGATAATTGGTTGTCAATGTTGATTCAATGTCAATTCAACGTTGATTCAATGTTGACCTGATTTTTGTGCCCTTGTTGAATGGCTATCTAAGACCCCTATCTATCTGAGAGGGCCCCTTAAAATTAAATTAAGTCGGTCAATGGTCCTACAGTTTAGTATTAATGGAGGAGACACCTACAAAGAAGTTAAGTACCTGCATATGTGTATGTCACTATACCCTCCCATCCGACCATGTAAATATACAGTAAACATTCTGGTGAAAAAAGTAAGTAGGAACTCGTGGAAGTTGGCGCCAGAATCCACATAGAGAGATGATGAATGGTATAGGAGGTAGATAATTATCAGGACAAGAGCAGACGACAACGACAAACGAGCACCCCCTGCTGTATTACCCATAGGCAATCAGGACGTGGAGATGTATATAGAGAGGGTGGGACCTTTTGACTCTGGGAGATGGACAGATATATCTGCAGCTAACTAACCTGGTACTAAGAAATGCGTCTCCTAATACTACAAAGTATAAGTGTTACGCCAACTCGGAAAGCAGAATATACCATTGTTTTATCTCCTCTGTCATCCACTCGGCATACCACGCTCGGGTTATCTACCCTATCCAATGCACATATTTTGATGTATGTAATAGATACCCTACGAGTAACTGAGAGTATGTCAAAATAACCACGGCACACTGACTGGTGGCCTCATAGGCCTCCAGTCACTATACCATTGTTATTATGACATAACTCAGTTACGAGGAGGGTATCTGACTTAACCCTCGGTTATGGGAAAATAACCAAGGTACGAATCCTTTGTCTTAGGTGTCACCCGTGGGTTAAGAATGTTTATTCTGTTCTCAAGGGAAGAATGATCTATGCGATATCATAATTATAACAACTGTCCGGGCAGAAATGCAGCAAGTCTATATAATTAAACATAATTATCATAAGCTGTCATTAATCCATCCTGGCGAGGCCCTCTGTGTGATAGCCGGCCCTAGCCTGGCGTCTAGGTATATATGCAGCACCCTGGAGGACCACATGCAGGTGTGTGTGGGTAGAGGTGTGGGTGGTGTACCTAGTTGACCTCTGAGACCCCCAAAAAGACGTGGAGGAGCTCCTGCAGGTTGGCCTCCACAAGCAGATGCCGCCTTGTTGTTCCACATCCCTGCTACTGGGTCATCAAACTTATCAGGCATCTACCTCTTGCTCTCTCTCGCTGCCATGCCCTCACTCCCTTCTCTCCTCCTATTTTTCTTTCTCAATGCTTGACCCCCCCCCCCACTTCTTATTCAACCTACTCCTATTATGTCGACCCTGTCTTATCTCTCTCTGTTCCTCCGTCTCACCCATTATAAACCCACAACAACATCCATCCTCCCTCTTCTCCAGACTCGTTGTCTCTGTCTCTTTCTCCTTTTCTTTCTTTCTTTCTTTCTTTCTTTTTTCCCTTTTTTTCTTTCTTTCTCTCTCTATCTCTCTCCCTCTTTCTCTCTCTTTCTCTCTCTTTATGTCTCTCTCCCCTTCCCTAGTCGCCCTAGTCTGTTGATTGACAGGTCTGAGTAACTGATGTGGGGAGTGGCTCAGTCTGCTGCTCTCCTGTGTACAATATACACAGACTGGCCGCCTGCCTCATACAGTTCCCATACCTCTGGACTTGGCAATCCATGTCAGACACACAAATACTAGCCAGACCCCCTGACTCAAACAAAACCCTCATTAGTGATTGATGCTCAGGGACATGCCATATAATATAGTCTCAGAAAAGCTCTCAAAGGTGAAATAAATGAATGGCATTTATAGCTGAATCTACACCGATAGTTCCATTTGTTTTATTTATATTAATAAAAAGCATAATTTATCTCGTTCAACTTTTATAGAGTGAAGTGTTGAGGGTGAGAGGCTGCAGCTATTGTGTGGCTCTTGACCTGAACTTACCATTAAGCCCCTGCCTCTTTGCTCCTCTTGTTGAAGCTGATAATCATACAGCGTCTTGTGTGGTTCTCTTAGAATGGCTTCTTTGTCTAGAAGAGCCTATCCTTCTTTATCTTTGGGGGTAAAAGCCAGTAATAAATACGCAGCCCCGGGTACTCTCGTGGTGAGTATTTCTGTTGATCATGGGACTAAAAGAAAGTATATCACTCCAGGGGTTTTCTGACACCATATCAGAAATCTGAAATGAATGACAGTACCGGAGGGAATAATGCACTATAAGAAGATGCATTACCATATAATTTAGCTTTAATCTCTCATACATAAATTCAAAATGGGTGATGCGATAACAACTATTAACATTAAGATATTAAGACATATTGTGGAAACAGCAATGGCGCTGTTGGAAGAAAGGGGTAACATGTCAGGTGTAGTTAAGTACACATGACAAAACTATGCCCAATATAACAATAGATTAGTATTGATAAGTTCATATCACTAATACACCTAAATGCCGGGTGTTTGTGTATAATTCACGAATTGCATAAATCGTACAAAGTCTGCAAATGATAAGAAGCCTTTGGAAGAGGGCTTTATAATTGGGGGTACTGGTCATGACCGGTCTGTGTTAACCATTTAAGTGTGGCATGATGCTTCAAAGCCTCATCTTTTTTTGGTGTCATGATACACCAATGCAGAGTCTATAATAGTATATGATGCACGTGTTACACACCAGTGTTGCATTCACGTATAATGAGGATAAAAGAGCAGATGGTATTAAAGCGATATGCTGCCCAAAAAGGTTTAACAGTCTGTAGACACTGTAATCCCTTTCCTTTCCGCCCAATATAACATCCGAGTCAGGCTTCATCCAAGTCTGTCTACAACATCTGCTACAATACTCGTTTCACATTTGACTGCAGAAAAATAATCATGGCTGACAGTTTGGCAGTTGGGAGGTCTAGTGGAGGTCTATCTGTAAATACAAACAGTATCATTCTTTTTACTCAGCAATAAGTCAGCCATCTCATACTGGGTATACACATGTACAAAAAGACCACAAAGTTCCTAACCCTTTTAGGGCCGATTGTATTTTAACGCGATGCACTCTCCGTCTTCAAAATGCATGAATGCAGCCCTATTCGCCCGGGCTTCATTCATGGCTCATGTTGATTCTTTGGGTCGGCATGATGCATCAATGCAGCACTAGCGAGTAACTCGCTAGGGCTGCATCCATGCATCATGATAACGATAAAGGGTTAACCTCGGGTATATACCTCAGCACTGCTGATGGTCCACTGACAGCTACTGACCTTGTTTGTTTATTATTTTTCCTCTCTCACCTGATCCAGTTAGCATTTCAGCATCAGCATGGCCTGTCTGAAAGCCCACCTCTTACCAAGTCAAAAGGGAACAGAAAAGAAACCAGGTCCCAGTACACTAAGCAGTTATCACAGCCTCAAATGAAGCGGGGATGGAGGTAGTGGGTGTTCATAACCATTCTGTGGGAGGTAACAGGGGTTGTCAGCACTAGCAGGTTTTCTGAATGTAGCATATTCTTTCGTTCATACTTTGCTTGTGGAATAACATCCTTAGCACCCAATAATTCAAACTGAAAACATGAGATTGAGTTGTTTTGACAAAAGTCTAAGGATGAGTAGCCATCTTGAGGGTTACTTTGAAGCAGAAAACTCTAGTCTGTGTTGGGATTTTCAAAAACAACAGAATCAAGTATGTCTCTCTATCAGGCATTACGTTCAGGAACATTGAATCAACATTGCAACCATATTAGTTATAAGTTAGCTCTGGAATGTCACTGGTTACTTTTGATTCAAAATTAATTATTGATTAAAATTCTGAAATGGGGACATGCATAATAAACATGCCAATGTCGAATATAAGTAGAATTGTGTGTTACGGAAACTTGCAATTTCCAACTTCTACACATAGAGTGTATTGGGTTTACCCTTTTCCAACAGTTCTTATAGGAGGCCTACTGTACTAACAATGCCACCATAGAACATAGACTTGTTGCTGGAATGCATTCCTGTGTCTACATCAATAGGATCGAGAGTAAACAGGTGAGAACTTGACACCTCACCACCCAGGTAGCAGGGCGGCACACAGGTACAGGAGGAGGGCTACTGGTAAGGGAAAGGTGTAGAGGTAGCAGGGCGGCACACAGGTACAGGAGGAGGGCTACAGGTGAGCGCTAGGTGTAGAGGTAGCAAGGCGGCACACAGGTACAGGAGGAGGGCTACTGGTAAGGGAAAGGTGTAGAGGTAGCAGGGCGGCACACAGGTACAGGAGGAGGGCTACAGGTGAGCGCTAGGTGTAGAGGTAGCAAGGCGGCACACAGGTACAGGAGGAGGGCTACTGGTAAGGGAAAGGTGTAGAGGTAGCAGGGCGGCACACAGGTACAGGAGGAGGGCTACAGGTGAGCGCTAGGTGTAGAGGTAGCAGGGCGGCACACAGGTACAGGAGGAGGGCTACAGGTGAGCGCTAGTTGTAGAGGTAGCAGGGCGGCACACAGGTACAGGAGAAGGGCTACAGGTGAGCGCTAGGTGTAGAGGTAGCAGGGCGGCACACAGGTACAGGAGGAGGGCTACAGGTAAGGGCCAGGTGTAGAGGTAGCAGGGCGGCACACAGGTACAGGAGGAGGGCTACAGGTGAGCCCTAGGTGTAGAGGTAGCAGGGCGGCACACAGGTACAGGAGGAGGGCTACAGGTGAGCGCTAGGTGTAGAGGTAGCAAGGCGGCACACAGGTACAGGAAGAGGGCTACAGGTGAGCGCTAGGTGTAGAGGTAGCAGGGCGGCACACAGGTACAGGAGGAGGGCTACAGGTAAGGGCCAGGTGTAGAGGTAGCAGGGCGGCACACAGGTACAGGAGGAGGGCTACAGGTGAGCGCTAGGTGTAGAGGTAGCAGGGCGGCACACAGGTACAGGAGGAGGGCTACAGGTGAGCGCTAGGTGTAGAGGTAGCAGGGCGGCACACAGGTACAGGAGGAGGGCTACAGGTGAGCGCTAGGTGTAGAGGTAGCAGGGTGGCACACAGGTACAGGAGAAGGGCTACAGGTGAGCGCTAGGTGTAGAGGTAGCAGGGTGGCACACAGGTACAGGAGGAGGGCTACAGGTGAGCGCTAGGTGTAGAGGTAGCAGGGCGGCACACAGGTACAGGAGGAGGGCTACAGGTGAGCGCTAGGTGTAGAGGTAGCAGGGCGGCACACAGGTACAGGAGGAGGGCTACAGGTGAGCGCTAGGTGTAGAGGTAGCAGGGCGGCACACAGGTACAGGAGGAGGGCTACAGGTAAGGGCCAGGTGTAGAGGTAGCAGGGCGGCACACAGGTACAGGAGGAGGGCTACAGGTAAGGGCCGGGTGTATACTAAGTGCTGTCGGACTATGATGAATCATTGCAAAGTCAAGAATTACTCACTAGCACTTTTCATGATTTTAACCCCATAGGGTTGATGCAATACCTAATGATGTTTTTGGGATAGGTGTATTGAGCATAGTCGATAGAGCATGCTTGGGCTGAGCATGTCATACCCTAATGACCTCTGCCGAACATGCTGAATGTTTGACGGCCAATGGCATAATGCATTAAATCACTAAGTTACAAGTTAGAGGCTCAAAGTTTAAGAAAACTCAGGACCTCTTGTCAGTGAGTATATACCTCAGTAGAAGGTATTACTCATTTTTAATAGTATATTATGCCTCTTTAGATATAACTTACATATATATATCTTATATCTACATGTGGACGTGTCGAGACATTATTTTGGTAGATGAAGGTATCTTCATCACCAGATGAATCTGTTTGATGCATGGCGATCGGGATTCACAAAATCTAAATATGTCATGCTTATAGATCTTATATAAAACGATGTTTGTCAGTTTCGCCAAGAACAGGAAAGGTGTACTTTTAGGTTCAAGTTGTGCAAGAGAACAGGCAGGGACGGGGTTACCTCTTTTTTCTCGAAATTAATACTTAAGTGTACACGGCAAGTAATTAACACCACATGGTAGTGCAACGAATCCTACACATGGAAATGATCCTCCAGGTAGGGAGAGTTTTCAAGAAAGGTCTGGCCTTATTGAGCAGAAACATAATTTCCCCTTTAAGTACACACATTGAGCGAGTCCCCTTTGCAAATCGTCGTGACTTTGATGTAAATATTGACCAATCTGCAAATTGGGATAACAGCCACACAATACATCTTCAACCCTTCAAAGGCCGCATAGTGCTTACATGCATCATGCCCATTTGCTCGTTGTCTGCGAATTACTTGACAGCGCTGCTTTGGTGGATCATGCCAATACTATTAAATACTGGGGGGTGGAAGGCACGGAAATGTTTACGCACCCCTCCCTTGAGAGCGCTTGGAAAAGTTTGCGCCTCTCTTGCCCGAGGCGGCAAAGACATTTTTAGGCCCCACCCTCAAGAGGTGTCAGAATATTTGTATGCCCCACTCTTAGGAGGAATCGAGATTTCTTAGCCCCCGCCCTCAAACCTACCACCCCCTGTAACTCATCAATGAACACTCCATTAATGAGTAGATAAAAACGTTATATCTGATGGTAAAATACATACACGTAGGCCTCACAGTGAGCACCTGTCGGAGATAGGAAGATAAGATTACATGTAAACAGTCAACTCCCACCAACACCTCTCAAATAAAAAGAGTGGTTGATATTTTATAGGATGGATAAATCTGTTCTGTTCACAAAATCTGCCAGGGTAGTTTATTATCAGTACTTTCACACTGGAGAAGGATATCGGGATTGGCATAGGAGCTCAGACACACTTTTTTAGCTTAATGAATCAAAATTCTTAATTAGATGCTGCTCTTAACTTCGATCCAATAGTGCAGCTCTATTAGATGCAGTTCTTGTGTCACCTTTCATGTATCATCTATATACTTGTCCTGTTCTAAAGGGAAAGTGGTGTCTCTCTTGCCCAGTCACATACAGACATGTACAAAAAAGAAAATAATCCAAACAAACTTCAGGGCAAAAATGTACAATCTGTCTCCGAGAGTCAATCTCAAAACCAGAAACCCACTTCCACAGTGTTTAGCAGAAAACTGCAGAAAAGAAGCCGAGAATGATGCAGTAGACTTCCAGCACCCACGTTGCTATGGCATCATCTTTCACTGGTAACCTAGCAACCTTATCAATACACCGAGGGGGAAAATCAAATGTTTTCCCTCAGATTCCCCAAATACTAGATTTACTTTTTAGTGGCACCTTAGAAGACATGTGGCAGAAGCTGAAACACTACCACTCTCATGTATCCCACCCTTCACAGCGGGGTTGGTCGTATATATGCCTCAGGGTGGTTTTGTCCCTGGATCAAAACGCTGAAATAATAACATGAGCCCCCTAAAATAGAACTAGATATGCCTCGAATATAAAGCTATTAAATGTTAGTTTTGATGGCATGTTTCCAAGTTTTACAGAGTAGAGCATATGGATTTATATAATGATGCAGTCCGAGTTGCAATACAAAGACTTGCATACAATGGCCAGCAAAAATTATCAATATACATGTGATGCATGATATCTACACTTCGGATGAAATGGAAATCTGAATCTTAAAATCGTAATCCAAAACTCTTACGGAGGAGAAAACGGTGTTGCAATTGGTAAGATTACAATAAATAAGCATTTTGATCTGGCTTCCTTAAGTAATCTTATTTAAGCTTGAAGTCCATCTGAACAACCTAAACATGCCATTTTGCGCAGCCATGTAGAAAGGATGCTCAGCCCCGGGGGCGGATCATCCATTCTGCTTGCCTGTGTACACTGGAACAAGGGGATCCATGTCATGACGGCGTAAGCAGCCAAGCAGAAAGGATGCCGCGGCGGGACATCCTTTCTGTGTGTCTGATCAGATATCTCACATTCAGAGATGAGTAGTGCCTGTAACATCATCACATTCACAATGTAGGCTATATGTATGACCATACCCAGTGATGCGTGCCGCATATCCGGGCCAGGAACTAGATTAATATCGACCGACAGCCTCCCTCATCTGTGTTCTTCTTCTTCCACTCCTTAGCCCTGTAGGGGCAGCAGAGCGTTTTAATGCATCTGTGGTAGTCATGATCGATGCATCGACGCAGCAATTGTAAATATCTCCATTCATGCATTATTACGACCTTGCATGATTGACTCTCTCCTGAGGGAAATCACACAGAACCAGTAAATTACTCACCGACAATGCATTGGTGCATCGTTGACAACAATGACACATGACGCTTTGAGTTTGCATCATGCTATGTTAAAGGGTTAGGTACTGGAGGAGCCTGGTTGGCCTACCCAATTAGCAGTGTGCAGCAGTAGGGGGGCAGGTTGAGTCATTGTGTCACATTCAATTACCCTAGGTATTAGTCACCGACCCCCTACAACTCACACTGTGAAGGCATCCTTGTCTCTATATTGAGACAAGTCCTGAGTAATCTTATAAATGTATGCATACATGCCAAGTTAAAGTTGATTTTAACTGAGTGGGTGTTGTTTTTTACATTTCACACTGATTCTTCAATTGGATGTTCTTTTTGTTATTGACACTTGTTTAATTTCGATGACTGTAAATGAGGAGAACAGATTTTAAACCATAGCAGAGCTGATAAAGTGACACTGATGAATATTTTGTGGGAAATGGTATGGCTCTTGATATAAAAGAGTTTCATCTTGGAATATGGCTGATGCAGAAGGTATACAAGCACCAATGCCTATATTACATGGGCTTAATTGACTTCATCAGCTGCATATTCATTTCTCTGTCATATATTAATGATAACTTAAAGCCATCTCCTGTGTTGGTAATCCTACTATAATCAATACCTGTAACATTTTGGCATGTGCTACGAGAGCATGTTTATTCAATGTACCTTGTACATCTACATGACAGGAGATCTACATTACAGTATGCATTAGAGGCATTGTAACCGCAAATTACCCCCTGGGAATACCCACCAACCTAGGAATCCTTGGATAATGACTGCACAGAACCAGTGAGAGTCCAGCAGCCAGATGCTGGTTGGGAGGTAAATAATGTGAAGGGGAGCATAGCTTATTGCTGATGACTTTTATGTCCCTTCCATGAGCGCCCCCTGCCGCAGGTAGACCTCACTAACCCCCCGTTACCGGGTTCTGCACCATTACACGTGCTGCCACCTTCCTGCCGCCACGCGAGTCAACACCTGTCATCCGGAACGAGGCTGATGGTGCATCTTCTCTCGGATTTACGACATCCTAAGACAAAATGGCCGCGCCGAGACGACGTTGGGCCGACAAAATGGCGGCCGACATAGCTCTGTCGTGTAGAGGCTTAAAGAACATGTTCTTAAGTGTTATAGCCAATATAGGGTGGTTGCTGGTAACATTATGTTGGCGGCCATCTTGTTTAAAATTCCAGTTGTGTCCTTAAGATTATAAATGATGAACGGGACAAATAAGCTTTTATTGCTGAGATCAAGACTTTTAATGCAAGTGGTGGCCTTAGGGGAACCATGGCCTTATTGCACTGTCCTACCATATCATAATTATTTCTTTCTGCCATGGCTCTGCAGGCCCCCCAATACACCCCTTTAGAAAGCCTGTATCCGAGGTGCAGTCTATGACAGATTGCACCCTATGGCCCGGGCAGTAAAAAGCAGACAGCATGCCGTCTATGCACCTAGGGAATCTTGACCATAGATTATTGTTAGCGATTAGTACATAGCATGGAGTCCTATACCTTCACTGGGTACAGTAGTAATACACTCAGCAGGAGATAACAGCTGATAACCGTGTATTATAACTTGTCGTAGTATAATAAAGCTGCTTATGATGTTGTGAATGATGTTCAAGCATATTCGAAGGTCTAAGAATATATCACCTATAAAATGCTTTGAGGTTTGGTAAATCATTACTCGATACCATTACCAATAGAACAATGTACTTAATATGATTACTAATTCCCTTGCAAGGAGAGATAGTGTGGTCCAATGTTACGTTTATAATTATAATGCTGCGGAAACCTTCGAAATCCCTCGGCTATGCAATGCTGGACTCTACTTATAAAAGTGATTGGTGGCGATCAATATGTTCATTTAGCTCCTGAGAATCGAGGCTAATGATTACAGTTAACCTAACTCTCACCTAACTGCACTTGGGCTCCGGCTATCTCTGATAATATTAAGTGCTTTTTTAAAATAATCCGGTAATAGAGTTTCTACATGGATTGTAAAATGACATTAGCATGTTAAAGACCTTCAGAGTACTATCATATTATTTAACAAGGGGAACCATGTTGCCACCCGCCACTCCCCCTCCCTTTGCTTGGTACTTTGTCTATAGATACGTAATTTAATGGGTCTCTTGCAAAGGAGGGCTCAAGACGTGACATAATCAGTGTGATTGGTATTCAAGTGATTTGTTGTGTTATAATTAAGTAACCAATCTTGAAATCTCTAGGATATTCATTCTACTCCGAATTGCCCAAGTTCTAATCAATGTCACATTACACAGGCAATTATCTTGTTTATCAGGCACTGACTGTGGAGCCTTCTGTAGAGGCCGGGTCTGAGTTGGGGTTTCTTTACTATTACATGTTGTAATATATTCACCATTCATTATCCATATTCCAACGTGCTCCTACTAAACTTGCTTTCAAATCCTGTATTTGAAAGATAAAGTTTACCCATGCCAGATTGTGTATTACTATAGAGTTTTCTTCTCCCAAATTAGACTTTGCTATCGCCCCTTGAGGGATACTTTTGAGTTGCAAAACTTTCTCCTCCACAACCACTGAATGACCTTTAAATCATGAGGGAAACACATTTAGGGCCTACCAATAAATCATGACAATCATATAATGTGGGATAAGATGAGTCTAAGAAGAACTACAGTACAGCGTCTCTTCCTTTATTAATATCTGAAATGTGTAGATGTTGAGATCACATATTATAAGAATATCATAGCTACCGCACAAACATTACTAGAAGTGTTTTAAGAAGGCCGAAGACAGAAGGCGACCACATGTTACATACACAAGGTAAATGCTGCAGTAGTATGTTGTAAATACCTAAGAAGCACCCAATGAAAGGCAGTTGTGGGTTGGGGTAGATGGCAGGGCTGGGCAGGGCTGTTGTACAAGGGTTCAGGGTACATGTGTGGATGGATAAGGGTGTGGCAAGAAAGAGGGAGGAGGAGGGAGTAAAGAAGGTGTAGATGTGAGGAGGTTATGGATGGAAGCACCTCGCATGGTGGTCTAAACATCTCAAACATAGAGGGTAAAGTCAGGACACAAGTCTGAAAATATGACTTTGTGTTCCTGACATTGGGGTTATAGTGGTAACCTGATTAATCTATGGTGTTGTTGACTGGGTTGCTGCGGATCTCCTATATAATAAGCCTACACATGCACCTACTGCATGTGCTGTATAATTATGGGCGTCTATAACCATTTTATTATACCTCCTGCCCTGGGCCATTTGGGGCCATTGTGAACACCAATCTGTGAGACTCAAAGCTCGAGTTAACTATGCATCATGCATCCACAAACCAACAATCCAATCCATAACCATGCTAAGCCACCACTCGGTCTCTATCAAAGAGCAAAATGATTCGTTGGTCTTTGCATTATATTGCCTCGATACCAGCCTTGCTGTGACTCTAACCCTAAGATCCAGGCCTCCGGGCCCGGGGCTCTTGTCTTATGTGAAGGACGGGTTTCACCTCCTTGAGAGAAGAATATGTGATAGTCTAAAATAAGAAAGGTTGTATATATGCGGTTGGGGAGCGCAAGAGTAGCTAAGGAATGCTATTGTAATTTCCCTTGTTACCTCTTTCTACAACCATATAGACAGTGCACTGCACAGTGTGTATTTGATCGAGTGATGGGACCCACCCACTGCTGCTGGCAATGTCATCATGCCGAAAATAGGCTCGGCTCGTGATAAGATAACTCACCGTCCCACCAGCGTCCCTATCTCTCACGACATCGAAATAACTTTACGACATGCTGTTGGTCGGCCCAGATGGTGTACTGGGATATGGAAGCTTTCCCAAGACGCATGGCCTGCACCTCCCGCCTTCCTCTGGCCTTGAGAAAATCAAATAATGATTTTCATGTCTCCCTTGACACCACTTTTGTGACATCTGGCATTTTTACGACAATGGGACATTGCTCCAGTGCCAGTTGTATGTCTGGTAGTGATAAAAACGTGACTATAACATCCTCGTGTCGATGTGTCTTAAGGCCTTCATGGATGGATTTTTTTTAATTCCACCATATGGCCCTAGACCCCTAAATTCGACATGGCGGCATGGGCATTTCTTAAATTCGACATGCGACATGAGGCCTAGTGACATGCGACATGAGGCTTAAAAAGATAGTGACATTGGACATGGACAGTTCTTAAAATCGACATTGGACATGAGCATTTTTAAGTGACATAGACATGCGACATGGCCATTTCCTAAAATAGACATGCGACATGGGGACCCCCCCCCCCCCCATCAAGGGCCCCCACCATACTTGGACACGATCACCAATTATCATCCGGCTACTGTGTAGCTATCCTGATGAAAAGAAAATGTAGATGTACGGTAACCATAGTTTTTTTTCGAAATGGTTGAACTATGGGCAGTTTTCTTTCAATCCTTTTTGGCCTTTGTACCGACATAGAACCCTTGTAACTCGCACCTGGCCGGTGCATTTAGATTTGAAGGCTTAATTACCAACAGTGCTGGTGTGTACATTCAGTGCTGGTGTGTACATACAGTGCTGGTGTGTACATACACTGCTGGTGTGTACATACAGTGCTGGTGTGTACATACAGTGCTGGTGTGTACATACAGTGCTGGTGTGTACATACAGTGCTGGTGTGTACATACAGTGCTGGTGTGTACATACAGTGCTGGTGTGTACATACAGTGCTGGTGTGTACATACAGTGCTGGTGTGTACATACAGTGCTGGTGTGTACATACAGTGCTGGTGTGTACATACACTGCTGGTGTGTACATACAGTGCTGGTGTGTACATACAGTTCTGGTGTGTACATACAAGTCAAGATCTCAGTCATATATAAGACATAATCAAGACCCCCATATAGCTTGGCGCTTAAATACAAGACCAGCGTTTACTTGAGCTCCACACAACGCATAACTACAACAATACATAATGGCATGAGCTGCTCCGAACATTACGAGTAGCTCCTGGAGCAGAATAAAACCAACTGGATGAACTTCAGTCTGCTCCACCCTGACTGACACATGGATCCAACACCAACTGGAGCAGAGCAGAGGTGGACAGGTGGAGAGCAAATAGCTTTGGCTGAGTAGGTCATACTTTTTTCCTGAGCAACTCAGCTGTTTAAAGGTATTGACCGATTGAAGGAAAGGTCACTCAGGCCTGAAATTGGCCACTGACCCAAAGATATCAGACATGTTTGGTATAATCGGATGCAATTAGACACACATCGGACTTGGCGGAAGAAGATATATTAGCTCTTTGACTAGAAACACAAGGATGCGCATCATTGTACGAGATGCTCATACATAAACAATACGGGAAACAAGGCAGATTCAAAACAGGAAGTATCAACAGCAGGTCCCTTTTTCTTAGCTCTTCTTAGTCTGGGTGTGGGAGACAGATTGGGGTGACACCCTCCCCCTGTAAGAAAAAGGTGTCTTTTTAGCTGCTGTTATCTGGTGTCCCTGATGTTATCAGGGACACCTGGGTAGTAGACCTCCACTAGTGGGACAGAGATAAGGATCAGGGAGGGGAGATAGGGAAGGGAGCTCCGCCCCTGACCATGATCAAAGCATGCCATGTTTGCTTCAGGCCGCATTGTCTAACCCTCTTAGGAGAGCATAGTGTTTTAAGCTATTGGACCTGCACAGATAGTCAGAATGGCGTTTATACCCTTGCCGCGACTTTATACACGTCTACTAACGTAGATTCACCATGAGTCGGACACTGGAATGTGTATCTATCTATGTGCCCTAAGACTCCTAGTGGTTCTTTGATACCGGTAGAAAGAATGACTTTACCATTATTCACAAACACAGAGCTTATGATGCTTATCTAAATACAAATTCAAGTGTTCGTCATAAGGTATACATGTGTCGGACTCAAGATGAATCTACCCTAATGCACTATGCCCTTTTCTTATCGTGATATTATAGATATGTGGTACAGAACTAGCTAGTAACCAGCAAATGATGCATTCATGTATCATGCCGACCCTATGATACACTCCCAAAGGGTCAGCATGATGCCGCATCGCAGCGCTGGTAATTTATTTGCTGCTGCTGCGCTGCTGCATTGAAGGGCTACAAGGGCTAAAGGTCACTATTGTAGGCAAAAGCATGAACTGGGTCATTACACTCTCACCCCTGAGGTTCCCTATAGTAAGGTACAGTGTGGGACACTCTGCATGTCAGCCATTTTTTTTGCACTGACCCCTGTGACTACATAGGAGGTGGTAGACAAACCCAAAAGTGCTTAAATCTCAATTATAAATCAATCCCTGTTTCCTGCATCCTTAGGATATTAATATAACTAGGGGTTGCACCATTTGTGACATCTAATTCCACTCAGATTGCCCATATTACCTGAATTACCCCCCTTCACAGGAGGTGGTAGACAAATAGTTTACTACACTGTTAGTAATATATCAGAACATCAGGCAGGCGATTGTAATGACCCAGTTCAGGCACGTGATTGTAGGTCTACATCACTGATTATGTTCTTAGATATGTATACTTATAGAGAACGATAACATTATAAATTCCGTTTGGATCTGTATTGTAAAAGGTACTCTGCTAGCTATACACATAATAAAGTGTAATACACTATCCTACACATGCATGTAAACATCTCCAAGGACACCACTGACATTTACAGAAGAGCAACTGGTCACAGATTTAAACACTTGCACATTTAGTGTACCAGGACCGGGGTAGTAACCAGAGTTATGGTGGCCATTCCTTCATTTTACACCTGCTGACTCCACCGAAAAGAAGAAATTTGAAACCAAGCAGTAACAGGAGGCCAGCAATGTTGCTCCAGCCTTATACATGGAAGTCGTAATTTAGATTTAGATATTTGTGTAAGTTGTATACAGGGGAGCGAGTGTATAAATCTGCTTAGTGGTGGCCTGTGTAACATGCCATCCAGGTGATGACCAGGGGTGGCACTGGGTTAAGGAGATAACTGACATTAGAGTGGCTTGCGGAGGAATGCGGACATTATTCGGAATGTTAATCACACCATGGCATGGAATAAAGGAGATTTGATCAGGACAGTGCAAATAGGGTCACCACTCGCATTCAAGTATTGATCTTAGCAAAGAGTACTTTCCCGGATCGCCTGTAGCAGAGCTATTCGGTCAAATCCCCCCATCCTTAGGCATCTCGTTCAGTGAACAGAGAGCGTACATTATTCATTACTTAAAGACAATGTAATCTGGGGACTCCTTTGGGCTATTCTCGCAAATGTTGCTCCACTCCCGTGTTTATCGAAAGCATATACATGTAGTTAAGTCAAATCTATCAATAATGATGGAACAGTTCAACAAACTTGTTCATTTCGGCCAAATAAATTAACTTGAATAAATCACTCTCAATGAAGTAGAACAAATATGATGAGTACAAGAGCGACTCGAGTCAAAGGTCAACTGACAAAACTAAGGGTGTGGACCACTAAATTTGACACGGTGACATGGGCCCTTTTTGCTTAGTGACATGCGACATGAGAAATATAAGAGATAGTGACATGGGACATAGCCTTTTCTTAAAATCGACATGGGGACATGGTCATTTCTTAAAATCGACATGGCGACATGGCCATTTCTTAAAATCGACAGTTAAAATTGCGACCCCCCATCCAGACCCCCAAAACTGTGTCCTGTGTGCATGGTCGTGTTATGGCAAACATACTATACTGGAATATGAGATGCTCTCTAGTCTCCTTAAACCCACTAGTGTCTGCCATAAGAAACATAGACACCAACAATACCAACAGTGCAATCGGTGAGCTGACTTGATTATCTTATCCTGTAGAATGGGGGATTCCCAAGGCGGTAGAAATACTGCCTTGTGTTGTCCATGCGCCTCAAGTAGTCCCGGCACGTGTGGCCCATTAACCTCTGTTGTGGTGCTTGGCTGCTCCGCCAGGCACCCACTGTAAAAAGTAGTCCCTCATGTTCCACCTGTTGCGTTGGTGAGACGGCGGGATACCTTGTAGGTGAGAGTGCCAAATCACACCTCACCTGCTCCTGGAGCTGCTCCCACACACCTAGAGCTACTCACCCCTACTCACCCACCTACAGCCCATTTACCTCCAACACAAACCTTCCAAGAAGAAGAACCCCCGGGGGCAGAAGCATACCCACTCAGTATCAGGTCTACAGCACACTATCCAACCTGGATCCTTTGGTTTTAAATAACAGGCTATTCCTAAAACCGTATCATCTGTACCTTAGGGGTGCAGGTGGTACTGTTTATATAATTGCAATTAATTATCATACATAAGACAGAAGTTCACGACTGCTTTTGAGAGTTGAGCACCGGCTTGTTCTCCCTTGAGGGTCTCCTGTATGAAATGTCCCCAGGTGCTCAATGTGTGAAGAACAAGTGGGACTCGCTGAGTTTCATTTCAGGGGGTTTCATGGAGACATATTTAGGCACCCCCTCCCTCCTTTTTCCTACGCCACTGGACATCCATGTTATACGGTTGCCCCTGTACTTTAACTCTGTAGAACTACCATAATCTCAAAGACGGAAAAAAACGTAGTACTCCAGGGTGTGAGGTACACGGTACAGCCAGCAGTTCCTCCTAGGTTTAAGCCTACTAATTTGAGGCCCTTGGATGGACATTTTGGAAGAGTTCAGGAGCCTCCAGACAGACTAAGGGTAACGAGGAAAGGCAATTCTCCGGAAAATTATGCCAACCTGCCTTTAGTTAGTACAGCCAGGTGAAGATGGTTTACAGCACGTATAGTATCAGGCGTGGGTCTAGTTAAAAATGTTAGTCCCTAGCCCAGCTCCAAGCTGACAGGTATCTGTAGACCGTTATCTGTGATTACTGGAGGTCTGAAGTGGCTTGTTCTAGAGGTAGTCTTCCACCAAACCCGATTCTGAAAATGATCCGATTTTACCTATAAGTTTTGGCTTTTCTTTTATATAAAGGTTGTGGCCCGATTTGGGCCTGATAAAACGAAAACAGCTTTTAATATCAAGAATAGCTGCTTTAAAGTATGCAGCTAGTCCTTGATTGTTGAATCAGTTTTGGGCAAAGACCTGAAAGTGGCTCTACTGGGACATCTTCGGTGACATGTTAATCCTTGATTGGCAGGATGTTCGCTGTTTTTGGTCCTGTTTTGTTTTGTGGAGCATTATTTACCAGTTGGTCAGAGAAAGTCATCAAACAAAAGATGATTTGAATATTTATAAAAAGAAAGAATTGAATAATTGGAGTTGTGCGATTTCATCTTTGTTGAAGATTGTATCTCTATTTGATACTAGAAGATTGATGAGCTTTTCACCCAACCCTAATTTGTTTAGTAAAAATGAAGTTGGTCTATTAGAAGGACCAAGGTCCTCAGGGATACGCATAAATAGATTCAGCTGTAATCAGATACTTCATTTCACTGTTTTCCCATATACAATTTAAAGACCACCTCCGGAGGTTTTGAATAATATGAGAAAACCAGAATATACCACTGCAGAAATACTGTTTTGAATAATCCTTTAGTATGTGTGACATAAATATGTGAATAAAGTGGTGTTTTTAGCAAAAATAGTAAATCCCTCCAAATACTGAATTGGTCAATGTGTGCTTTCCTCACTTTGCACAAGGGGGCACTGCTGTACATGGTCTGCTGTGAGAGGCCGTTGCTAAGGACATGTGTGAGAGAGAGTGTGTGTGTATGTCGGGGGGGGGGGTGTAGTTGCACCCACATACCCCCCCCCCCCCCCCCCCCACCTGCTTGCAGGGAAACTAACAACTGTTAACTACCCAATGGATTGCCCGTTGTTACACTCTGTATTGAAGTATGGTGAGTGATCAGGGCCAGTGCTCAGTGATTGGGTGGGGGAGGGAGGGAAGGCCAGTGGGAGGTAAGTGCCTCAGGCAGACTGACCACTGCAGGGGCCCAGGGGGGCCACTCCCACAGTTTTGGCTAGCATGTGTGACCATGATTCCAAGGGAAAGGGTACTTTCTGGGGCCCTTTATATAGATAGGGATTAGGAGGGGTTTCTCATCAAATTAGTGCTAGTTTGTTGATTCACCTCTTGTAATAAGAATACCAGGTTTGAAGTGATATTTGCACATGCATGTAGTTTCTATAGAAAATATATGGGGTGGCCTCCCCATTGGGTTGGTTGTCACCCAATATGAGATCACATTGGGTATTTGGGCTGTAGTTCATGTGCTTCTCACTGGGGACAGCACAATCACTGATATTTAGGATATGAGGTCTCATGGATTGGCCCCCAACTAAACCAAGTAATAAATGAATAAATATAGCTCTACAGGAGTTACCTTTAGATAGGAAGTCAGTTAACATACCTAGGTACCTGATTACAATAGCGAAATTTCCAATTAAAAACCTCCGGATGTGGTCTTCAATATTGTTTTCCTGTCTGATAGAAAGGTAATCATGTTCACTTGCAAACATGATAATTAAGGTTATCAGTGTTGTGATTAACTCAACCGATCTGCATTATGTCCAAAGACAGGCATGACAATTATGCCCCATGTCGTCATGGTGCATGAATGCAGACATTGCGAGTGACTCGCCAGTGCTACACTTATGCATCATGCTAACACAGAGTTTAGACTATTCTAGACTGCATCATAATGACAAACACTGCTCTGAAAAAGCAACATGTTGTCCTTAAAGGATTGACCCCAATATTGATGTAATGCCGTTTTCACTATTTATAAATCAGATATTGTATAAGTATACCCTATGCAGTTTTCACTATCTATGAATCACATATTGTATAAGTATACCCTTTCTAATAGTGTGTGTTGTGTCTGTTGCAGGTTACGGCCATGTGGCTCCTAAGACCACGTGGGGCCGCCTCGTGACTATCGTCTACGCCCTGGTCGGCATCCCGCTCACCTTCTTGTACCTATCAAACATCGGCAATTTCCTCGCCGACTGCTTCCGCATGTTCTACAAGAAGATCTGTTGTGACCTCTGCTGCTGTCAGAAATGCGAGCGCAAGAAGAAGAGAGAGAGGATGCGACTAAAGAAACAACGAGAATGGGCAGCACAACGAAATAGTGTCCTCAAGGCTACTTCGAGTAGTGCCCACTATACAGACTCATCGGCCCATGATCACATGCTGGACGACACGTCCTCTATATTGGGGGATGTGATCGTTCTGCCTGGTCAGCCGGAGGACGATGACATGGGCCATTGTAATCCTAACGCAGATAACGATGATGATGATAATCAATTGGTGCAGATCGAGGAGGGATGTCTTGGTGGATGTCCCTCACCCGCTGCACAGGACAATGCCGAAGACGACGGCAACGACGAGCGATGGCAGGACTTTCCTGATGACCTCCGAGAAACTGCCATTCTCGGGGATCAGGATGATCCAGATATCGTTGATATTGATGAGTATGGTAATGTTATCAAAGAAACTGCTATTTTAGACTCTGATACTGATAATGAAGGCGGTGGGGGAGTTCCAAACTCGGTATCAGCAAACTTTGGTGCTTTGAGTAATCCCGACCGCCGACAGTCGTTGTTTACAAAGTTAGACGATGCTAAAGAGACTGCGATATTGGATGATTCCGATGATGAGGTTTTTACAAATGATCATATACCTACCCCTCCACCTCCTGTAGAAACAAAAACTCTCGAGAGAAAATCAAAAAGTAGCAGCGAAGGGTCCAAAAAGAGTAAGAGTAAAAGTGTTCGAGCTGTTTCTCCTAACAAGGAGGATGGCACGAAACCAAAATCTGCTTTAAAAAAGGGAAGTGTAAAAGGTAAAAAGAAGGAGAGAAGCAGAAGTTCAGAAAAGGATAAAAAGGGTGATTCTACTTCCTCTACAAAGGAGAGGGACACACTCTCTCCGTCTCGGGCGGTATCTGTGAAGGAAGGAAAGGAGTTGAAAGGAAAACACAAACCAAGCAAAAAGTTAAAGCGAAAAGACACAAAGAAGAAAAAGGACAAGGATGGCAGCAAGAAGAAAAAGTGTAAGAACTCTAAGAGCACAGGTGATATTGGAGATGAAACGCGAAATATCATGGAGGACGAGTTGAGTGGACAAGAGCAAATAAACTCAGATGATGAATCCTTCGTCACCGCCCGAGCCGAGAGTGCTTCCGTCGTAGGAGAGGATGGTGATGCCATCAATGATGCTTACCAAGGCGACGTCATAACACACCAACCTAAGGGCATAGTTACTATTGCGACCGAGGATGGTGTTATAAAGTATGATCCTGACTCGGTGGCCATCGATGTAGGTACCAATTCTCCCTATGACATAGAAATGATGGACTATAGAGACCTTTCCGCTGCACAAGCCTCAGCTCTAGGTTATGTAGACGTGGACTTTGATGAGGAGGAAGAGGATGAGAAGGTCACTGTACCCATCTCAATTTGTCTAATCATCATTGCCGGATACATCTTTGGTGGGTCTGTACTGTTTACCTTATGGGAAGAATGGGACTACCTTACGGGGTCCTATTTCTGTTTTATCACACTCAGTACGATAGGTTTCGGAGACATTGTGCCTGGAACTGATATGAAAGAGTGGGCCTCCTCAGAAAAATTGGTGCTGTGTGCGCTGTGGCTAGCCTTCGGCCTGTCCCTTTTAGCCATGTGCTTCAACCTCATGCAAGAGGAGGTAAAAGACAAGTGCAAGTGGATTGGCACAAAACTTGGGCTATTACGGGATGAAGACGAAGGCTAAGGGTGCCTGAGACTGGAGGGAACCCCCCTGGATGATATTAATGAATACCTCAGCAGAGACTTGGCTACATAGGTGAGCTGCTGGAGCCGGCCCTGAGAGGGCGACCCATTCTCACTGCCAAGTCACGTGCCAAATCATGTGGTCAGCCAGTCAGCCGGTCAAGCGGTCCTGGCCCCAAAGGTTCCCCAGAATGGGGAGGGAGAAAAAAGTGAAAGGAGAAGAAAAATCCCAAACATGGGCTGGCATGGTTGCATGCATCAGTCTGCATGTATGCATTGCATGCGCAACAGCCACGCGAAGAAGAGCTCTGCAACATGTAAGAGGGTGAACAATTCACACAATCTAAAATGGTGGGGAACCCTTAGAGGCTCAATCAGGAATACCTCTATTATCACCCTCCAGTCCTAGATGATATAGGACCATAGAGATTCTGCAGAAGAGCAGGGAAAGGGGCTAGCAGGTATGCACATCAGGCCAATGATATACAGAAGAAGAGAAGGATGAGTGAGATGGGAATGGATTGGCTGCCAAAAATCACAATGTTATTGGAATTGTCTATTTAGCATCCAGAGGAGCGATTTGGCTATAATTTTCCTCTCATCAATACCATTCATTTTTTTTATCGATTGAGCTCACGTTGGTGTTATTGTGGTTGTTACTAAAATTGTTTTAACATCACCATGTTATGGTGGTCACCACACTTTTATGAAATTATTAGCGTTCAGGACCCACCAGTCCGATATGGCATCGGTTAAGAAATGTTTAAAATGTTGTGTTAAAACATGATGCATTGGAATAGAGCTAATATGAAGATGACCGAACCAACCCAAACCATTCTCACAAAGCTCTACTGGTGTCATTGGTTTAGATTGAGCCAAGGAGCCCCTATTCTAAAAGGAAGCCTCCCTTCCCATGGATGAGCAAAACAAAGGGCACTAAGGTATTAAGGGTGACGTGGTAAACGTGACGTGATGTAGTGATCGGTGTGACAGTGAGAGCAGTGCTGCCACCTTGTGGCCCTCTCAGGCATTAGCTCCCGTTCCTACCTGAATGAAAACAAACTGTAAGAAAACCCAGTGAGAAGAAATCATTTGCAAAATAGGACTTTCTCTCATCTGTGTACGCCCACATTGTATAACCGAATGTCTTTCTAATGGTTTGAAGATGAGTATAATGCTAATAACGAATTAAGCAATGAGTGGGTTTTGTCGAAGAGAAAAGATGCATAGGCATATATGCTGCTATAGGGATACAGTATATTATAAGCTACATCCACAACATACTGAAACTATGTGATCTTCTTCTAGTATCTGGAAAGAGTGATGTTATGCAAAACTATAGGTCACTTCCATTGAAAAGATGGAAGTCACACATATGTAATGCACCATCATGCGGTATATGCTTACAGGTCACATGATAGAAATAACACACTCTAGTGTTTAGCATAATATTATATTAGGTATATTTTTCTTTCAAAAAGAGGAAAACAGATAGGAACCATCACTTTTATCAGGAATGCACAGGTAAATAGGCTAGTTGATATCAATCTAGATCGAACATTAAGTTTTGCTAGAATACAAAAGCAGTTTAAGTAAGTTGGATGTTTACAGGTATATATATGAGAACTTATAAAGCAACTCGAAATTGATAGGTAGACTTGTAACTAAAAATATATCTTTCTGGAAGCATGGATGACTAAAATATGTAACAGGCTAATCATTGAAATCTCATAATTGTTGAACTACGATCATTCTAAATTATGGTTACATCATTTTGTTAAGAGCAATTGCCTCTCAAATACAAGGCTACGAAACATAATGATTCAGCAATTCTAGACCCCTAGAGATGTATTAATGTCTGGTAGAGAGAATCTAATCAGCTACAAAGAGATTACTGGCCTATAATGGCATCTCCTTCATATGTGAATATCTGTATAATTTTGATATTTTGTCATATTATCACTAATGTCCATTTCGAATAATGCCCATTGGTATTAGTCATTGATGAGAATGTCTTCCTATTTTTTCCAGTATTTGAGGGATTTTCTCGGTAACGATCAGCCCATATGCAATGGCCAAGCCTATCCATCCACACACAGTTTGATTATCTATGCATGAAGTATGGCCAATGGTTTTCCATTATGCAATTATCGTACTATTACAAATAAAAACAGTTGTCCTATGCATAACGTCCATTTTGAAAGCAGTGATTAGCAAACTTAACAAAACAGAAGGTGTCTTCACATTGTAGAACTATTGTTCTAGAAATTGGCTTCCATTCAGTCATCATATTAATGCATGGCCTGTATATATCATCATAATGTAAATCAATTGTTATCAGGCATTCTGATCTGATGCCTTTGTTATTAGAATTAGTAATTATAATAGTAGATAATAGGAAATTAATTTGGTGTAAATACAGAAACCGTTGCAGTAGCAAATCTATTAATAGCAGCTCCATTCTGTAATAGCTGGTGGATCTGCCTTTAATTTATTAATACCTACAAAGCAATACACCACTAAAATGCGGACGTTAATGTTTATGATATTATAAATGCATTACTTGTTAATTAATTATATTTAAACCCCGTTATTACTATGGACAATCCTGCAGATGTAAGGTTCTCTTTCAGTACTGATCTCACAGGACATTTGATGGTTTCATTTTCTGCTGCCTTTACATAGCCACTACATAGGTGCAGATGTCTATGCCAATATATGGTCTGTATAATAATATATTGCAATGTACAAACTCCACTCTGCCATTATGCATTGATTCACAATGGTCTACCAGTACTGTGGGAACAGTACAAGGATGAATAAAGCGATGTATCACTACCACTACGTCTTATATCCCCGTGTCTTTCCTCAGATTTGTTTCATACCATATATCTTGTATATATATCGTCCTCTATGTCTCATCACCAACCCATGAAAGGTGTGACTATTAAGGCAGGTTTTTGTGGGATTTTTAAAAAAAAAATGGTAGGAGAATTGGTCTGTAAAAATAACAAAGGATGCTAAATGCCTTGCTCTCCATCTAGAAGTGTGCAGAGTGCTTGGCTTGCATCACCACGTGTGCTGGATTCTTCTGGAGGGGTGTAGTAGTACTCGTAGTGTGGGAGGGGTTTGTTTGCTTAGCTCCCAAACAAAAGGGTGAGGAGAGGATCTCAGTCAACTCATCAATGCTATGTGGCCCATCTCCTGTCTGCTAAATGGGGAACGCCGTAGGCGCCACAGGCCATTAGAGCGGTATATTAAGACTGTCTTAATCGAGACATCGAAAGCAGAAGAAATGTCTGAGAGAAGAGGGAGTTTGCTGTGCTATAAGGGAGTGTTCATTTATTAGTTACAGGGGGTGGGGGTGTAAAGAATTATGCCCCTTTATAGCAAAAAAAGCAAAAAAGTTCCTATAGTTCAAAGGGAGTGGGAGAACCTTTTTGGGGGTCTTCGGAGCAGGAAAAATCTCATGCATTTTAGAGAGGGGTACATAAAACAATTTTGCGTATCCGTACACGATTTCACCACCCTCTCACATTATCAATTAATGAATACTCCCTAACTATCTAGAAATGCTACTGCATAAGCAGTGCACTATGAGATAGTGACATCTTAGTTATCATAGTTGGCCATTTTGTATAGAACCACTGCCAAATGTACTTTGTGATTTTACTGCATAGCGCCCATCTTAATTTCCTTATTTTAAGATTAACGCGCTTATAAACTATATGGCATTTACCATTAGATGATAATTCTTGATAAGTTTGTATGAATACCAGGAGGTGGTCATCAATGAACAATGCTCTAGGGGTGGGGGTGGGATGGTGTCCGGGAACCTTGTTGGGGGAGAGAAATCTAATATAATTACCAGAGGAAACAAAATGCATGTCACAATAAAAGGTAGAGGGTACACACAGATAATATAATAATGTCAGAGGCCAAAACCTATTTCGATGACCTTATCTCGACTTGACCTTGTGTCCTAGCACCATCCAATCCCCCTCCCCTCTTAATCCAAATGCATCATTGATGAACCTAGCCAACAACAGCAGCAACAACAACACATTCACAATAAAAAAGATAGCTGAATCAGAGCCAGTGTAGGTTAGCTGTACAAACCATCTTTCCAGGGCGCCAAGGAGCCTCGGACATAGCTGTGGGAGTGGTACCCAGGTTGGTGAGTACTATAGCACAGGAGGAGAACCACTGGTAATGAACACCACCTGGAGGAGGGCTGTAGGTGCCGGGTACTCAGCGACAGGCATTGTTTTACACTGGAGGAGGTAGAGGAGGTCAAAGGGCGGTGTACCTCTCTCTGATGCTAGGTCAACAGGAATCTGTGCAATCTAAAAGTCTACACCTGCAGAGAAAAATGTAAGAGTCAGCTAACGTGCGAAAAAAATACTTCTCCAAAGTCTGGAAGGAGAGCTGCTCTGGCAATTAATGCTAGCTTCTTTCAGCCATGAAAGTGAGTCAGGCACAGCTAGACTGCCCAGTATCAGCAGATTGTCTTCAAGTCTGGCAATGCCTATAATTGGCTTTTTATTTTCTTTAAAAAAGAAGACTGGTCACGAATCATTATATGCAGGCACTGCATGGGAATGACCATATGGTGTGTGGTAAATATGCAGAGCCCCTGTCTCACTGCAACAGACTTTATTTACAAGCTAATAACCACCTTACGTAGGTTTGGTGCAATTAGAAATTTAGTACATAACACCGAAACTAGCATGCATATTAATATCCCAATGTAACCCATGCAAGGGAGGCAGATGATGGAACACTTCTGCTAATAATGAGATCGTATACAGTGCAGAGTCAAAAGGGAGTCTAGGGCACCTCCAGAATGAATCCCCCTGTTAAGGGAATCCCAGGCTGCCTGGGGAATCTTGGTGACTCTCTGACTGGCCTAAAGGAGTCAGTCACCTGACTCCTGTGAGTGCAGGAGTGTCTGACTCTGGAAGGGGAGTTACACATTGCCAGACTGGAAGGGAGTTTGTCAATGCCATGCTTCTTTCACCCACGAAAGAGTCAGGCTGTAAAAAGGATGTGTTCACTTAATCCATCTGGTATTGTTGGCAAAATGCTGTACGTTGCTGAAAAGAAGATTGAACGCTAGCCCAGGAAATCTTGATGACGGGACACTTCCTCAGCAGCTCTTTTGAAAATGGATATTACTTTTTCTTTGTATCAGATCTTGGTTGAGAATTTTGAAAACTTGGAATGGGGATTTGCCATCTGGACTCGTGGGAGCAGCCAGAGATTTTCTTTAAAAGTGTACTGTGTGCACAATATTTTTACGCTGATTGGTGGTAAATCTGAATGATTATAAAAAGGACGAAACTGTAGTGAATTATTTAGTTGAGGTGAATTAAGCTAATAATGTCATGTTAATTATAGTACAATATAATACCTGTAAAAAACATTTGCAGAATTATGGTAATATATCCTTCCATTTAAAGAAACATGAATCATGCACAAACTATGAGATCTAAGGCAGTTCTAGCAACATGCGTATCACCCTTGATACTACTGACCACATTCAGCGAGGTACATGCCTCAAATAGCTACATATTCCATACAATTCAATGAACAATAAAGTGATTGAATTCACCTGACGCCATCTTGAATTATCATAATTCGATTTATATGCAGCCTATCCAATTATCTATAGGTACAGTGCTTGTACACTTTATGGAAACCCACCTAAAGTTGAACAGCCATCCAAATGCAGAAGTGTATTCAATACAGTAAAACGTGGGTTTCATGTCACATAATATTTAATATTTTTACAAAAGAAATTATTGACATGAATTGATTTGCTTGATTCTACTCCCGCCATGTTTAAAAATTGTGAACCCCTCTTTACCAGTATTCCTAAGCCACAGCCAGGCCTATCAGTATCAGACACGCACCCACGATAACTAAGCTGGCGCTGCTAAGTACTTGTCTATTTCAGGGTTGGGGTGCACTAACTACAGCTCCTCTATTAGAACCTACATGTCAGCAGCCAAGCTGAAAGGATGCTCTATCTGGGGGTGCACAGGGAATCCTTTCTGTGTGGCTGGCCATATTGCCCTGACATGTTGTGTCCTTAGTTTCTAGTGTGAGCAGCCATGCAGAAAGGATGATCTGTGTACCCCTTCGTGGGGCATCCTTTCTGTGTGGTTTCTCATACATGCAGCGCTGCAGGACCACCTCCAGTGTAAAAGAGATAAATGGACACTAAATGTCAAGGGCAGGCTGCAGGTGGCAGGCCACCTCTGGATCCCCATGTGTTGGTCTAAATCAGTGCACACTAATCTAGGCTCTGGTTACACCCTACTGGCCAAATGCCTCTTATCTCTTCTTATCTTACCAACCTTAATACCACGACCTTGCTATTAATTCCAGGCTGGGCGAGGGGTGCAAAGTCGATGGCTCATTTCTTTAGATCTCAAGTGCGAATTAAGATAGGTACTCTGATCTGAATGCCGGGGTATGACGACTAGTCATTGGCATCAGGCCTAAGTCAAATTGGATCTCGTAGGTGGAGGGCTAGGGGCTTCTTATCTTTGCTATCTCTTCTAAGGAGGACGGCACACAGTGGTCCATCGATCATACCAGGCACCAGAGGGCAGACATGTTGTCTGATGAGGTTTATGATGGGGAAATTCCCAATTATCGCCCACCTAGAGTGCCTGCAGCGCCACCATGCAGAGAAAGAAGGAAAAAAGTATGCATAAGAATTACACTGTGTATTGGAAATAACTCATGATGTGCCACCATAGGGGAGGGAGTCTAGAGCTGCTATCATTGCTATCTGGCTGTCTGGATCCTCCACTAGATGGCATGTCAGGGCTAGTTCTGAATTTCTGTCTCCTGTACAGGCTGTCAAGGCTGTCTTTGATAGCAGCCTGGATATGTTATAACCAAATGGCAGGTGTCAGAGTCTTGACTCCACCATGTGATATGGGTGTCACTCCAGGGTCAAATTAGCCTGCTATAAGAGTAAATGGCCTCTGTGTTTATTGGGTGACTTGACAGTTGACATGGGGAATTCCAGGTTGATGCCCGGTCAGCTATATTCTGAATTGCCCACTTTGATGAGGTACATGAAGAGGAGGAATAGAATATAGGTACAATAAACTGTACTTCATCTGTAAGGTCATTAATCATTGTAGTTAGTGGGCACATAATAACCACCACACATCATAATATCAAAAAAGAGCGACCTATATTTATAACCATATTACATGTATCTATACAGGATATATGTTGCAAACCTCTCTGCCTCACAATGAATTCCAATTTCAAAAATATTTTACTCCAGTATTTGGCAGACCTGGATGGTGTTTCTCCACAAATATACGGACGTCCGTAAATTTGCGGACGTCCGCAAATATATTTATGGAGCTCCGCAAATTATGTCTTTTTGGTACTTAAGCATACAAATACTACCTCCGTATATATTTGCGGACATCTGTATATATTTGCGGAGCTCCGCAAATTTGTGGAGAAACGGGACCCTGGTCTGACAAAAAACATGTCTGACTAATGGGTCTATATGGGATTCTGACACAGGCCAACCTTTGGTTTGACTGCTGGCCCAGATAGTGCATGCCTATGCCTACAGGTGGTGATACACTGATATTTTTCAGGTTCCAGAACTTAGTCAGTACAGGCTAGCAAATAAGTCAACAGTACCTAATCTAGTTAGTCATTTTATGGCTCTATATATGACCAACCTAGGTTAGCTAATACTGTCTGTGTGCTTTGCCTCAGTCATTTTTGAATGGTCATGCCTGATCAATATCCCTATGACTAACCTGGGATAGCCACTACAGGCTAAGGGCCAGAGTATTTAGATTGTCCGTGTATTGACCTCATGTTGGCACAACATGCCGTAACATTAATCTATGGCTGGAAATGAAATGTTGACTTAATATTTTAATTCGGATTGAGCTTATTGTTTTGTCCTGTTATCTCTATTAATCACTTGTATAATTGGCATGTAAGAGATGTACATGAGCATCATCTTTGTAGAGATCTTTCTGCTGTGGTTGTCATTTACGGAATGGGATGATCATGAGGTATTGTATGCAAATAATCTGAACCACCACTATATAACACAATGTGTTCAAACATGCTAGACAAAGTAATGGGTGTTAAATATCATCAGTTAAGAAACAGCCAGAGCTAGGCCAATAATTATTAGAGTTTTAATGGTGGTCAAACAAATGAGACCCATCTTTAGAAGCGATTAGCAAGAGCAGGGAAATATTAACATTTTGTATAACTATGTTGTGCCATTATCTAATCTCCTTATTTTGCATCGCATGTGCCGAGATTCGCTGAATTTATCTACCTGTATAATGACTATACATGGGTTAGAAATCGACACGATCGACACAGCGACAAGGCCCTTTTAAAATCTGACACGGGTGACACGCCACTTTTAAAAATCGACGGACACAGTCATATAGACCATAATGCACTAAATAAAAATCGACATGACCACACGGCCCTTTGTCTAAAATTCGACACGGCGACACAGTCAGAATTCTGGCCACCCATGTATAGTCACTGTATAGATGTCAGGCGCAGAATAGGAACCAGTCCAATTCCGGAATTGCCCAGGTAATATATACTAAAACAGCTTAGAGTGTCCATTATTTAACAACATGTGAGGTCAATATGGATTTCCACGTAAGAGCAAATGATTTTCAAGGGTAAACTTTTTTAATGTCACCTCCCTGCAAACACACCCTACACCCTTGTAAAATAATAACCAGACCCTTAGAGTGGCAGATATGTATACAGTCCTGCCTTGATCCTATCACCTATAATTATCCATGTACCTGGAGGGCAAGCCCCTACACCTCCCCTGACCTGTAGACCTGTGGCCCCCTGGAGAATCCTCCAGGATGCAGGCAGACCCCTATGGTGGTGTATCTATACATGAGTGCCCCCTGGCCCCCACCCTGTGGCGACTGTCAGGGGAGGGGCAAGCTGCTGACAGCGCCACAGGCCACAGGTGTTACAGGGAAGGGAGGGGGTTGAAGGGGATGGGGTAATGGGTATGGGAGGGGTGGTGTATTACCTGGTCTGCCCCCTCCTGTTCACTGTCTTCCCCCTCCCTCCATGCGCATTCACCCACCTTCTTTCTATCTCTTTCTCTCCCTCTCTTCTTCCCTTCCCCCTCGCCCCTCTATCTGTCTCTCTATCTGTCTGTCTGTCTCTCGGTCTGTCTGTCTGTCTGTCTGTCTCTGTCTCTGTGTCTGTCTCTGCTTCTCTCTCTCTCTCTCTCTCTCTCTCTCTCTACCACACCTCTCATGAACTTCGTTCTAAAAGGTTAACTTCCCAGACTTGAAGGATACAGGTCACTATACATGAGGTAAACAAACCCAAATTTCAATGCACCCCCTGCCAAATCCAATGTACCCCATTCTGCTTCCCAATAGTAGGTCTAATGGCCTATGCAATTTGACAGACACAGGAGTTATTTTCGTTTAAGGCTTCTATTGCATTCTTATAGAGGTATTGTGTATCATATTTATCCCTGGAAAAGACACTCGTGCATTGCCCTTGCACCAAGGACATCCCCAGGGAGGCAAGGGCTGAATGGTTTGGTGGAATTCGCCTAATTTTGAAAATATATTATAGTACTAATCAAGGTTGTAAATCATGACTTTTAATCCAAATAGAATTGTAGTTCTGGTTTCAATTATATACACGATATTTGAATATATGCTCTGAAATCACAGTAGGCCTACATCGTTTTAAAAAATGTTATCCATAAAAATGCATTCTTATATCTAAACTTTTTGCATCATATGAGCTAATGTAATAAATACATTTTGCAGATTGAAATATTCATCAAAAATGAATCTTTAGCCTGTAATATGTTCTATCACATTGGACCTGGGTATATAGCCATGAACTCCAAGAGTTTATTCATCTGTCTGTCCTGGCGTGTACTGAGAAGACTATCCTTAGATTAGTGTATGATGAATGAAGAGGTTTGGTACAGACCAGTGATTGATGGTTTTCATCTTTACCACTGGGGTGCTGACAACCACCTGTAGATAGCCAATCAGTGTCGAGAAGCAGCATCTTGATTCAAACCGTGTTATATCCATGTTATGTTTTACATCCACATGTTTAGTTTACGTACGATATATAAAAAAGATTAAATATAGTAAAACAAGAATGTCTTCCTATATAGGAGTATGTCATTCCCTAGAAGATTTACAGTCGAAACGACAATCCCCTGCGGAGTATTGATCAACAAATACGTCCCCATACTCTGCCTGATCGACATTTGAACCATTTAAACTAAAACGCATCTTTTATTTGTGATGTCCATCTTGCATTGTAAAAAAATCGAATGCGACAGTGTCATATAGGACTACAAAGACATGGTGAGTCCGATAGCGTTCAGCAATAAACCTAATGGATACATGTGATATATCATAGCTATAGCTAAATTGACCTGCAATACATAAGACTACAAATGGGTTGTTTGATTCGATACAATGTGCATTGACACTAGCTGGTGACGGTAGGCGCTCCACCCTCTCCATATTGATTAGCAAATGTCCAAGTTTGCTTAGTAGGCATTTATCTGCCTATGCCATGTTGAACAATGTAGATCTCACAATGGAAGACAGCTATGGAGTCCACAGTGATCAAATATCAAGAGCTGATTTGATGGTAAGGCACACAATGATACATCAATGGACAAGTCCTCTTCGGTGTATTGGTCTACAGGGTGGGTCACAATGGGGAGTTTTGAGAAGTTTGAATGTGGTAGGGTCGGTAATATTTTGTGGTTTTAGAAATGGATTCAGACAATAGAATTTTTGAAATTATCTCTATATTTTGTTTCATATCGTTATATAATTATGTCCATACGTATTCAAGCTAATTGTATTATCCATGCAGTCCCAGCAGGATATATACGTTTGTACTTGAGTAATAGGCCTATATAATGTTTTGACCATGAGTGTAGAATGCTTCATAAGGAGAATGGCTACTTGGCATCGCTGTTAATCCACTTCACCCCCACCATTGGCAACACACATGGTAACAATGAGTGGACAGATGGACCAAGTGGACCAGTCCTCCCAGCCCTTCCTGGACACAGAGGATCCTTTACACAAAAGATGGCTGGACTGCATAGAGAGGGATGACCCAAGGGAGGCAATCAAGATTCTTCATGACAACCAACAGGACAGGGAGCTACTCCTGAATGGCTCATTTGTGTTTAAAGAGGCAAGTATGGAGCAGCTCATTGTTGATAGCAAACGAGTGAATTTTGATGTGACAACACCCTGGTGTCTCTGTGGTGTTTTTCTGTCTAGGAGTGTAGCATGTGTATTGTTGGACAATGGAGTTGATGTCATGAAGCAAGAGAAAGGACAGCTCAATATCTGCCATGTTCTCATCACATTGGCCTTTATTAAGCAGGAAGATGAAGAGGAAATAACAGCATTCTATGTCTACTTGAGAAACAATTTGAATAAAAAGGATTTGAGAGAATTGCTTATGCAGGAGAACCATTTGGGATTTCGACCTCTAGAATTAAGTGTATCACTTGAGACTCATAAACTTACCAAGGCATTTTTCCATACCGAAGATGTATATCTTGTAAGGTGGAGAACTGGTATTTATGAGAATAAGGCCTATGATATTTCCGATTATGAAAGTGAACCAGGAGCTAGGCGCCAATTTTCACCATTGATCCATATTGCTTATTTGGATGAGAGGAAGCGCCACCAGGAAGACACCAGGGAAGTATTACAGACTGAACCATTCAAAACATGGGTATACCTGAAAAGAAAGGCATGCATGGCCAAATTACTTGCATGGTTTCTTTTGCAATTACTCATGATGTACTGCATAAGTTGGCTCTTGGAAGCGACCCAACAGATTATAACATTAGAAAGCTACATAACACCCAATAATTCTGCAGGCATTTCAATTTGTCCAAAGTTTCTTATCCATGATATCCCTTTAGACTTACACATTCGTACAGTAGCTGGTTTCCTTGTCCTTGGATCAGTTTTGATAATTATTTTTGATCTCAATCATATACTTTTCGAAGCAAAAATTAAGATCCTCTTCCACACCCCTTTTGGCAGAAAATCAACCAGTATGTACCCAGCGGTATTTAAGATTCTGCATTTGGTTTATGCATTGTTGGCATGTGTTTATGGAATTTGCATATGTTTTATCAACTGGAGATCAGACCCCTCACACATTACATTTCTAGCATTGCCTCTCCACACTATTGCCTTTTGGCAGATCCTCTATTTCTCCCAGTTTATACCGATACTAGGGGAATCCCTTTTAACTCTAATTAAGATGCTGGACAATTTAATGGCAGTTTCCTTTGTAATTCTGCTTTTCATTGCACACCAGGCCTTTCTAGTCAGAAACATCATTGCTCCCTGCAATGCAGATCTGAGTTCATTCATGGATTCAGTTATGATAGTGCTAGATCATTTGGTGACAGGACTGGACATGAACTATTCTTCCAAACCAAATGCTCTGTATCACATATGGTATCTTGGCAATATTATTCTTGGAAATCTTCTCCTGCTGAATTTCATCATAGGTGTGTTTTCAAATGCTGTGGCAGAAGTCTCAGCAAAGAAAGAGGTCCTCATGACCACTCAGCATCTGATCCAGTTACATGAGTTGGAGTTGAATACGTTGTGTTATTTCCATTTTATAGATAAATGGTGGCATGACAGGGTGTTCAAGGTCCAAAGTGGAAAGGTGTATATAACAGAAGAATGCATCAAGAAAAGGGAGAATTGAACGTCTGATGATGTATGCATATGAAAACCACAAAATACAACCAGTAACGTTTTATGAGACCATGCACTTGAAGATGTTTTCAGCAGTTTTGCTCGCCAACTTAAGCTGACTTTAGCATGGTTTTGTTATATTTGAGTAATCTTCATTGCAAATTGTCTAATGTTAATACAGTATGTTCTTGTATGGTATGGTAGACACCCCGTAATGTGTTAACAAGATGAGAATATATGTGATTTGAATAAAGATAATATGCAGTCCTTTTAAATTTAGAGGTTGGTATGTCTGACACAAATATAGAATCAAATGTCAACTATCACCTTTTGCTACTTTGCAGTGTTAAATCACTGCAAGTGTGGTAAATTACATTATTCAAACTTTTATTTTCGGATTGTCCAAGATCCACTTGTGCATGCCTATATGTGATGCTAATGTTATTAAATAAATGAATATTCCATTTAGATGAACTTCTGCTTTACTGTGTCCAGAACAGATTTATTTGAAACATTGATTTTCATAATGTGTCGTAAGTGTTGTGATGCAATTGTTCTAGTAATCAGTAGAGCTGGATTATGCATTGTATCGGCGATCTATACCATGAAAAGGATTTCTTGTTTTGAATGTTGTATGGTAGCAAATTGGGTGATAAACGCTTTCAAAAACATCGTTGAAGTTTTAAGATGTCTTCTTTTATGTATAAATCAACAATGTGCTCCTAAGATGATTTTGTTTACTAAGACATTTATTTCAACTTATGGCGAAAAATAGTAAATATACCTAGAGATAATAAACGTCATCAAATTTGTGTTAGTTTCCATTGACACGTTCTATGAGCTTGTGGCAGATATTCAATAATACATCTTTTTGTTGCAATGCCAAAGGGGTTGTTGAACCAAGTGCATTATGCATAATGCATAGCATGATGTTATCCCTTATTTTTACTCACAACAGCAAACGATTCACGACAATATAGTATACCGAAAGGGGAATGCATGAACGTTAAGAGTACAAACTAATTAAAGGACAACTGACAAAATGCTATGTTGTATGTCAATCTTTATTCATTGTCATTTAGAGTAGACTTATCAGTTCAGAATGTCAGTGTAACTGCATAGAGTATGTGATAATTACCTATACCATTAATATATATATACAAGTGCTGCCCTCTGGTTCCAGTAAAAGTACTTTTATCACAAGTCACTATAAGAGGTTAGTCTACACTGACTGGACACATGCGCCCTCTGAAGGGATATGGTGCAACATACAAAAGTCTATACCCGTGGTATATGATTTTGAGTTTGGAATGGAAACAGCAGTGTGTAGAAATAATATATCAAACACAATATTCATTAAAACTGCATATGATATTCATACCAGGTAATGTGATATCTAGTCTGATTGCCTTTCACTTATTTAGAAATATACAGCAGTCCAACATTATAGCACTCCAATGCACTATATGGATATATATCTAAAACTGGACATCGACATACATGTAACAGAATCCTTCTAACAGAAAGCTATATTAAGTAGAAGTAGAAATCCATAAATATCTATAATGAAGGAGAACACCATGTTCATGCCTATGAATATGTCTTGAAATGTAGTTGCATTAATTTTATACTGTTAAAAACATCCAATTGATTGTTTTTTCATGAAGAGTTGGCACCCCATAGGTTCAAGATGGCCACCAGTCATTGAGTGCCATAATGCTTAAATGCAATCTTGAATTGCAGTTGAATTAATTTGATTCTAAAAAAAATACTTTCTTTTTTTTCTTTCATGAACAGTTGGCACCCCAAACAAATTCTTATCGATTTTTCTTTCATGAATAGTTGGCACCCCATAAGGTGGCTACCATTCATATTAATGCAAATACAATGCTTTAAGTCCTATCACAAATTGTAGTTACATTAATCTGATACTAAAAAAAAAAAAATATTCTATTTGATTTTTCTGTGCATATGTTCATTTCAAAATTCAAGATTGCAACCATTCATTGAATGCCACCATGCTTTCAATGTAATCTCGAATTGCAGTTGCAGTAATTTGATACTAATAAAAAAAAATCTATTCTATTTTTTTTTTCATGAACAGTTGGCATCCCATAGATTCAAGATGGCTATCACTCATTGAATGTCCCGATGCTTGAAATGCAATCTTGACTTGTAGTTGCATTAATTTGATCAAAAAAACAAATCCTATTTGATTTTTCCTTCATTCAACCCATTCAAGATGGCTACCATTTACTAAATGCCACAATGCTTTCAGTGCAATGAAGAATTGTAGCTGCATTAATTTGATATCTATTATAAGAAAATGTCTATTTGATACCTTTTTCAAACACAGGTTTAGGATGGCCACCATTCATTGAATGCCACAATGCTTTAAATGCAATCTTGAAATGTAGTTGCATTAATTTTATACTGTTAAAAAAATCCAATTTAGTTGTTTTTTCATGAAGAGTTGGCACCCCATAGGTTCAAGATGGCCACCAGTCATTGAATGCCATAATGCTTAAATGCAATCTTGAATTGCAGTTGAATTAATTTGATTCTAAAAAAAACAACTTTCTTTTTTTTCTTTCATGAACAGTTGGCACCCCATACATTCAAGGTGGTTACCAGTCATTGCATGCCACAATGCTTTAAGTGCAATCACGAATTGTAGTTGCATTAATCTGATACTAATGAAAAAACTAATTCTATTCTTTTTTTTTTTAAATTCATGAACAGTTGGCACCTCATATATTTAAGATGACTACCATTCATTGAATGCCCCGATGCTTGAAATGCAATCTCGAATTGTAGTTGCATCAATTTAATGCTAATAAAAAACAAATTCTTATCGATTTTTCTTTCATGAATAGTTGGCACCCCATAAGGTTGCTACCATTCATATTAATGCAAATACAATGCTTTAAGTGCTATCACGAATTGTAGTAACATTAATCTGATACTAAAAAAAAAAAAAAATTCTATTTGATTTTTCTTTCATGAACAGTTGGCACCCCATAAATTGAAAATGCACCCAGCAAGCAGGTCAACAGCTATATACGGACAAGTGTACCTCCCCTGCCTGTTCTCCTTCAATGCAGAGTGAAGAGGGTGGGAGGGGGTGACCATCAACAGTGCATAAACACTTTGATTGGATGACAATGCAGTTTTTATATTACAACCCTAAATTTGTGCAACGAAAATCATCAAGAAATACTAATTTTTTTTTCCAAAGAATAGCTTTTCTAGAATGGCTCGATACTCAGAAATCCTACTGCGAATAAAAAAAAGTCAAATTCTGATTCTAAACACCTGAAAAGTGAGAAATGCTGGCGTTCACGGTTTATGTAGGAAATGTACTAAAAACACCAAAAATATGCAACAAAACCCTAATTTTCTCAAAAACTGTTCAGTAGGATTTTTTCTAACTGAGGTTCCAGTGTTTTCTACCCTCATATTACACATTGGCATAGAGAATATATTGGCACCTAGTCAGGATTTTGCCCTAGAAGCAATCTGTGAGGCAAAAAACAGCCAAAATGAGCCACTGGTCTGAAGTATAAAACTGGGCATCGATCACTATAGAGCTACAAAGAGAGAGAATCGATGTCCAGTAACTAGATATATTGTACCGAATACATATTTACATCACAATAATAAAATATATGTAAAAGTGAATTCAATATGCATTATACAGATAGCTGGACACACTAGTGTTCCAAAGGAAAGAAAAAATACTACGGATATAATTTCCTAGGTTCTTGGTGTGAAGAAAATGAAATACTATTAAAGCCACCGCAAACGGCGTGTTTCAGTCAGATGTCTCGAAAAGTAACCAAGGAGAATTTCTGTTTGCGGGACGTCCAACTTATCGGATCAGAGTATATCAAACATATATGCTCTGATCCCATTAGATGATCGAGACATCTAATCGAAACATGCCGTTTGCGGTGGCCTTTACTGGGTACTCCAAAACACATTAAGGGGGCACAATAGGGTAGAGAAGTAGAACAGTTGACCATGTTTATTTCAGTTGGATTGTGTTAAATCAAGGCATATTATATATGGTTATGACCATATGTAAGGCCTTTATCAAATTTCTTCCATTATTTAGTGTTGCTATGGCTGTGGAATGTTTATGGAACAAAAACGTTCTTTTTTCTCTCCTTTTCATTAGAATGGCACTATAGTAAAGAAATATGGTGCAATTTTAATATTTTAAAATTTTGATGGCTTTTTGGTGTGGTTTCTGAGGGCGGTTTTTCTTCTTTTATCTATATTTCAAATTTTAAGGTCTACAGAGCCTTTCAAAGTTGCATAGTTACCAAAAAATGGTGATTTTTAGGGGAAATTTGAGAAAATCACAATTTTTTGGTAACTATGCAACTTTGAAAGGCTCTGTAGAGCTTAATAATTGGAATATCAATAAAAGAAGAAAAACCGCCCTCAGCAGGGACACCAATATCCCATTAAAATTTAAAAAAATTAAAATTGAACCATTTTTCTATACAATAATGCCATTCTAATGAAGAGGAGCTAAAAAAGAACGTTTTTGTTCCATAAACATTCCACAGCCATGGCAACACAAAATATTTGAAGAAATTTGATACAGACTTTTTCTATGGTCATATCCATATATAACATGTTAAGTTTTAATATATTTCTGCTGAAATATACATGATAAACTGTTTTCATGGATTTACCCTATTGTGCCCCCTTAAGGACATTGTAATATGAGGGATTTACATGGCAGTGTTCACATTTAGAACTCATTCTTCAGAGTCGATTGAATTTCACTTGAAATTGTTTGTATTCTTAATAGCTTTAAATAACCATTACTCACTTACTCTATACTATCAGCATTATGTCGAACCATAAAAGTAAGACAACATAATAAAACTATCCAACCCATATTGATCTTTAGGCGACTAGAGATGTAGCAAAACCCACATAGATTCTAAAACAAAATTGTAGAATGTCATTATTATTGTTAATATCTTTGTTGTGAGATAATTATACTTTATAATAACATGTTTCACATCTGCATTATGTCATTCACTGTGTTTCACACATATCTTATATATCGTCATAGGGAACAGCAAGTCTGACGTTATAGTTGTAGGCTGCAGGTTCGTCATAGGTAGAGGAGCAGATGTCGGGCAGTCCTTTGGTTGTCTGGTCAGTAGAGAAGTCATACACGTGCACACTGCCCCGGTATCTGTAATGTAGGATAAGGACCATCATTAACCCTTTCATGACATTCATCAGTGTTGCCGAAATAACGCAAGCAGGCCGGCTTTTGCCGGCGTAGAATCTTAATGGCCGGAGTGGAGCTTAAGGACGCTAGCCACAATGGCCCGCCATGATCTCAGCTTCCTAATGGTGAAAGAATTTTTCAAATCGGCCAATTAGAAGCAAAGATAGAGCCATATATTTGTAAAATTGAATATTTTTTCAGTTTCTTTTAAATTTTTACATACTAAGTATAAAACACGTTTTAATGAAGTTTATGATGGTACCTTGAAATATCAAATCGCATATGGCCTGCATGAGAACGAAATGGCCTGCGAAAGATGCCAAGATGCAGGCCACTTTGGCCTGCATTGAGAAAAAGTTTTTGGCAACACTGCATGACAGCATGATCCCTCCGCTCTCTTCCCTCCCTCCCCACCCAAACAGACCAAAAACAATCAAATGTATTTCCTATTTGCGGAGAAAACCTAGCCTGTTAACTAACGGTCGAAGCAAAATTCTGAAGTCCACTGGCAAGGGAGAATATCTGGAAACTTATAGTATATGTTGACTAACCTACCAGAGACATTCTTACTGTGTTATCTGTAATAGTGAGTAATAAATGCTACTATGTTATTTTACTACGTGGATCTTGGTTCTTGATATCTTCCCCAAAACCATTGCTATTATTTCACACTTTATTTGATAGCTGGTCTTTATGGTTGGCATTATGTCCTACCTTAGTGCTGGGATGTTGTCGAATGGGTCCGTGGGGACTGAGTAGCTGTCAGGGATGTTGGCCGTCACTAGGAAGTCATCGTCAAAATGGGCGTACTTCACAGGATATCTGAAACACCAGACAGGTTCAAAATGGTGCCATGGTATAATTATTCCATTTGGAATACGACGCACTCATTTCTTTCAGAATACTTATTCCCCCTATATACAGTAGCGGTAGTACTCCAAGAGTAACCCTGATACGATTAGTAAGCCTCTTGAATAAAATAATTTCTTTTTAAGTATTGGGGGGAAATATATTTTGATTTTCTTCTGCCTTCAAAACCTTGCAGACCCGAGTGCCTACAAGTTAAATCATATTGATTAACTTACGACACCTAGAATTAAAATAATCCGACTACCATTTCATTTTGACTATCTGAATATTCATTTTTTTCCCCAAAGAAGAGCGTATGGTATATGAAATCTCATGGGAGCACCCAATACGACAAATCCCCCTCTCCCGACTCCAATTGAAGCACTTTCATCCTACACCCCTGGGCGACAATAGCCTTATATGTTTGTATACTAATACAATGAACTTATTGTAATTTCGGCTAGAATTTGTCGAATATCATGAAAATGAATAAATATTCCTATCAAACTAAAAAATATATAATAAGATGCAATATTATCTTTACCTGCCGTGTAGCTCCCATAGTTTGGCGGCCATGCGGCGGTCCCACACACACATAAGGCCGTCTCCGCCCCCCGACACCACCTTCCAGTCGTCCATCTGTACCGTCACCACCCCGCGTTGGTGTCCCTGGAACGTCATCACCGGGAAGCCCCCCGTCACCCTCACGTCATACACACGCACACTGCAAGGTACACATTGACAACGACCTAGTAAATAGTTAATCAATATAATGTATGTTATTACTAAGGAGCCAATATTTAACTAATTACATCTCATCAAAGTTCCTGGTATGTTCCCGTTTATGTGAATGTTAACAGCGTTTAGGCCACACTTTTTTTTTATTTGGGTTACGGGCCCGCCGCACTAGGAAAGCCCAAAATCTGAATAAAAATAAAATTTGGATTTTACACTTTTTTTTTATTCCCTCCGATGTGTATTCCAGAGTAAACAAAATAAAGAAAAAAATAAAAGATATATACCATAATATTGCCGAAATGACATCGGCACATCAGCTTTTGCCGATGTAGAATCTTAATGGCCGATGTGAGGGCATCAGACATCGGCCACCATGGCCGGCCATGATCTTAGCTTTCCAAAAGTGAAAGAATTTTTCAGATAGTTCTATTAGAAGCCAAGATATGGCCATGTAACTAATATTCAATGGATTTATAAATTTCTCAATACATTTTGTCAAATGAACACCTATACATCAATACAAATTAGTATAAAATCCCCTGTATGACATTGATGTATAGGCGGCGCTAGTTCTATTTGGCCTATGTAGAAGACAAATGGCCTATGTAAGATCTCGTTACACAGGCCACTTTGGCCTGTGTGTATAAAAAGTTTTCGGCAACACTGTATTGTGTTTCTATTGTCGGATCATCCTTTCTATTGTGGATGGTATTTTTATTTTATTTTTCCCTCCGACATTGGGATATCCAAGCTCTCGGTGCATACAATAAATAAAATACCCAGAGGCCAACTTTTATTTTATTTTTTATTTCTTTTATTTCGTCCGTAACCCAAATAAAAAAAAAGTGTGGCCTTATCAAACAGTTACAGATTTTAGAAATGGTATATTGCCTTCTATAGCTTTACTCGCAACCCTGAGAGATGTCAAAGGCATCTAACACAATAGTATTATTAAATAATTTAGATTAAAAAAAGGAAAACTTACACGGAGCTCCTGCAGCCAGTGACGAGTGTATGAGGCGGGGCATCACGGAGGTTGATACAGCTGGGTGCAGCGGTGTAACCAGTAAGGGAGGCCACCTGGCGGCTACAACCCACATCATAAAGCTGCACCTGTCATGTGCAGAAATACAGTTACACATACATGGACATAAGTCTGCGTTAAAACACTTCATTATGCAAACAATTTCCTTTCATTAAAAGAAACACTCCCTTTAGAATATTCGAAATATTGGTAAAAAGTTCCATTTTATTAATACACGTATATATATATATATATGTATATGTATATGTATATGTATATGTATATGTATATGTATATGTATATGTATATGTATATGTATATGTATATGTATATGTATATGTATATGTATATGTATATGTATAATTATGTATATGTATATGTATATGGCTGTGTCTCACGACCTTGGGACAATGTTTTTGTCTCTGACCGGGTGCCGTCTCTGACCAGGTGCCGTCTCTGACCGGGTGCCGTCTCTGACCGGCTTGGCTTGATAAGGTCAAAATACTAGCAGCAGGAGGCTAATTATAATTATAACTATGATTATATGACAACCGCCATAACGTTTTTCCAAATCCTTATATATATGAGTATAATTCTTCTTAAAACACCTTTTTCTGACACCTGGTCAGAGACGGCAGCCGGTCAGAGACGGCAGCCGGTCAGAGACGGCACCCGATCAGAGACAAAAACATTGTCCCAAGGTCGTGAGACACAGCCTTATATATATATATATATATATAGTCTTTTATAGGCAAAAAAAATGATGCAACATGATCTTAAAATTATAGAAGCTTGCGGGTAGGTAGCTCAAAAAATTTGTTCTCTTCTTTTTTTATTGAAAATTAAAATAAAAAAATTCAGCCAAGGAAGTTGCTATGAATTGAGCTCCAGATGACATTATCGACACAGATTGCCCTTGTTTCCAGCATGATCAGAATAAATAGCTTATAGATGCGCCCCTCACGGAGAATCCCTTCTACATGGCTGCCCACTACATATAACGAGACTCACCCCATACTCCATGTTGTAGAGGTAGTTACTGTACCCAAAGGCTACTTGGTGCTGGTTGACGTCCATGGTGAGGATGTTGTGTCCGTACACCTGACTGACGGTGGGCATGGTGGCCGGGTCGTCCCCGGGGATGTGGGTGGACAAGGTGTCCCTCTGAGCCAACACCAGAACCTGGCACCGGTGGGGTACCTCCCCACGCCGGGGGACGAGCTCAACGTGACTAGCCTGTGGTAAAAGAGTGAATAAAAATTTTATTTTTTCTATTTTATTTTTTCAATTTAAAATTCATACCTTTCTAGGGGGATGTTTTTCTTTATGATACATTATATGGAGTGCGACAATGTTGTACAATGTTGAGAAGTTAAAGGAAAGCATATACGTTGGTTTCTCTGTAGATATGTGTAGTGAGGAAAGGAATTTAGCCCCTTTAATAATAGACTATGGCCCTTTTGTGGCTATGATGTTTGAATGCAGAAGGGGTTGATACACTCCCTATGGGGTCAGTGCATGTGGTGCACCGATGCAGCACTGGTATGTAACACCAGCGATATATAGTACTATACCCCATTCTAACACACCGGGGATGCATTGGTGCATCATGAGGACGAATGAACTTGAAGCCTTGATACATCATGCTGTCCTAAAAGGGTTGAAAATAGGCACAAATTAAACTACTATTACCTGTATATCTAAGGAGTCCACCTTAGTAAACTGCCCCCCTTGGTGACTCACCACCGCTAGGTGCGACCGAAAGTTGGCGATAATTAATGACGTATCCATGGTGAAGGCTACGTCAGTGACGTCCTGAGGACCCCGGAAGGAGTGTACAGGGTTGGTGCTGCCATCCTGTGACCAAATGTCGACATTACCTGCAAATGTCGGCATTATTATAGGTATTTGGTGGATAGTGTCATACAGGGATAAAAGTGACCAATCTAAAAAGAACTTGAAGTATTCAAATAGAGGCCCCTGAATGAAGGTTCCCTATGGTAAAGTACAGGTCTTTGCGACACGACAATAAATTGAAATCAGGGAAAAAGATAAAAGCTGGCCTATGGGTTTAAATGCTATTCGAATACTTACAGAAAGTCTAAAGAAAAACATTGTCAGCATCCGATTCGTGGGCATTTATTTACTCGCCAGAGCTGCATTCACGCATCATGCCGATCCTAGAGGAGTGTATGAACCCCGTTAGGTCACCATAATGCATGAATGCAGTCATGAAGATAAAGAGTATTCTGCCGGCCTTAAACAAAAACGCTATTGACAGTTCGAACTGTCAATAGTGGAAAATATTTCTGTTATTGACAGTTCACACTGTCAACAGTGGAAAATATTCCTGTTATTGACAGTTCCTCATGCGAACTGTCAATAGTGGAATAATTCTGTCTTATTGACATTTCCCACTGAAATTGGAGTAAAAAGTGTGTTTTTTTTGCAAAATCGGTTATGTACCCAAAATCGATTTTGTACCCAAAATCGGTTTTGCCCCCAAAATCGGTTTTGCCCCCAAAATCGGTTTTGCCCCCAAAGTCGGTTTTGCTCCCAAAATCGGTTTTGCACTAAAAATCGGTTTTGCATTAAAAATCCACTTTCCACCAAAATCGACTTTTCCATCAAAATCGACTTTTCCATCAAAATCGACTTTTGCACCAAAATCGACTTCCACCTAAATCGACTTTCACCTAAATCGACTTTTCCACCAACAGACCAAAATCGAATTTTCCACCAAAATTGACTTTTCCACCAAAATCGACTTCTCCACCAAAAATCGACTTCTCCACCAAAATCGACTTCTCCCCCAAAATCGACTTCTCCACCAAAATCGACTTCTCCACCAAAATCGACTTCTCCACCAAAATCGCTCTCAGGGTTATGACTGATGATAAGGAACTGTCAATAAGAGAAAAATATCCCACTATTGACAGTCTGAATTGTCAATAAGAGGAAAGTTTTCCACTATTGACAGTTTGAACTGTCAATAGCTAAACCAAGGTGGGCCAGCTATTGACAGTGCAAATTGTCAAGTCGAAATCAATCTTCTTATTGACAGTTCAAACTGTCAATACCAGGAAATAATTCCCTTATTGACAGTTCACACTGTCGATACCCGGAAATAATTCCCTTATTGACAGTTCACACTGGCAATAAGAGATTCATCTTCTCTTATTGACAGTTCCAAAAGTAACTGTCAATAAGAGAATCTTTTTTCCCTTATTGACACTTCGAACTGCCAATAAGGGAATACTATCCTGATATTGACAGTTCGAACTGTCAATAAGGGAATATTATTCTGTTATTGACAGTTCGAACTGTCAATAGTCACGGCCTTAATGGCCCACACTGTGCTGCCCTTAAAAGGTTGAAGTCCCAAGGCCAAATAAAAAAAAAGTTTTGTTTCAGGTAACATGAGAAGAAACTCTAGGGCCGGTAGGTCGGATTTTTTTTTTTTACTTTCCATCTAAAATTGACCCACAAAAGTGTAAAGACGGGCAATTTTTTTCCAAAAGTTCGTAAACCTAAAATTGACCCAAAAAATGTATAAAAATAAATAAATTTCTTCAAAATTGCATAAAAAAACGTAGGGTCGGCCTTATTAAGATAGGGTCGGTCGGGTGACCTGAAACAAACCTTTTTTTTTTTTGGCCCAATGAGAACGTTTTGATGCCTTACCTTGACTATAGCCTGCAATGACGTGGGTGTCATTGGTGAGGACCTTGGTGACGACGTTGGAGGCGGTACCGCCTTGGTCGTCGTCAGGGAGGAGGGCCAGTGCCGTGTCTGACGGCTTAAAGACGCACTCCTCCCCGTCCTGGTGTACCCGCCAGAACTTAACGTCTCCGTTGGTGAACCTACAGGAGGAGGGCGTCAAAGGTGTTAGCTTTATTCTATATTAAAAATTACCTCATATCTTGTCACATTCTATGGTAGTGAGTGGGTAAAATTCGCAGGGTGACACAGGCCTTCTTAGAATAGATGGAGGAGAGGATAAACCAATCCGATTGAAAAAGTAAAATTCGATAGCCTCATGCATTTATATACCCATGTTTAGGCACACTAAAAAATTATTTGCTATCGGGTATAACTTTGGTCGGAAAATTTGATATCATATTCATAGCAACCTGATGACATTGGATTGATTATAATTATAACATCGATCCATGAAATCAATGCTGCAAAACAGGTGTTTGGTAGAACTAATACAGCAATGGTGTAACGTCAGCAACTGCATCGAGAGAATATACCCTCTGGTTGGTCCAAATTATATTTTCAATATACTGCTTACAATCCCTCCCGAAACAAAAACCACTCTCCATGATGGATAGGACACAATAAAGCATTTTGCAGTATACTACGCCATTGCTTTAATTCTAAAATTTCAAAATGAAACCGGGAGTGATACTTTTCATAACAACGGCGGGCGGGGGGTGGGGAGGGGGGGAGTCGAGGGTGGGGGTTACTTCGGTTCACACGCGCCCTTTTATGTACATTGCATAATAAAGGGCGGACTTTTTCGATCGCTAAGATTTAATTAATTATTTTTTTAATTTAGAGGTCATACCGTACAACATGGGTTTCCAGACTAATGTCCCGACTCACCCATATGGATTGCTTAATTAAAGTTCACTTTAGTCGATAATAAATAATCAAGAATTGGCGCACAGGTGAGTGCTTTCCCTGCAACCTAGGCAGACTGTCAACTGAATCGAACAGGGGTATATACAGTGTTATGTACAGGATGTGCAGTTTTAAGTGCAATAAACAAGTTTTATAATGAGAGAGTGAAGTCGCATGTTACAGGAAAGGTTTATGAATAGTCTTGATCACTCCCTAATCACCTATTTTACCCTGATCTAAGGTGCATTCCAATTATCCCTAGAGTACCGTGGGGTATTACTGGCAGGGGGTTATTATTGGCACCCTGACAGCATTGTGTGGATTTCTTGCTTCTAAGGCAGAACGACTCAGTAGCCAATGACAATTCAGGACATTTTGGGGACCTACCCCCTTCCCCTAAAAAACAATAGATTTTGGAATCAACTTTGTGGTTAGGATAGTTCCCTTTGAAATTATGATCATTCAGATCAAAATTGGTGTACTTATGGGCTTTGTTAAGATGTAAGAGGAATTGAATCCAGATTCTCAGGTTCACCTGCTTGAATTTTCATTAAACTTAAGAAGAATTTCATGGCCACTTTATGTCCTCTGTCTGCTAGATCAGTCATTTTTAAACTGGATCTCAAGATGGCTGGGGTGCCAATAATACCAATAGATTTGTGCTGTTGTGATTATTACTGGCACCCAGTCCTGCCGTAGCCCTATCTGGTTAAGATTAACATGATAAAAATCAGTTCTTGATTCTTCCTTTGATACTGCATAGTAGATTTAAATGTTTGGTTTATGAGCATAGCCATTTTCTTAGTAATTTGGACTCTTTGGGTATCCAAAACGACATTCACAAAATGATTCCGCTACAATGTTGTGAGGTCTAGGTAGGCCTATAGGTGTTTGAGTGTATATCAATGACATATGGGTGTGGGATGTCAGGATGTCTCTGACTTTGATACCTTCATGGATGACACATAACTGTGTTTATTTCATGGTGAATACGGACTGTTAAGCTTAAAGCAATGAGAGGCCCGTTCCCCAGGGGGGCGTGCAATAACCCTAGGTCGTATTGCACGCTGTGGTCGTATTGCACATTCCCAAGGGACCTAGGGGGTCGCTATGGGGTCACTTTGGGGTCGCCATGGGGTCGCTATGCTGCCGAGGGTCACGTGACCTGTGCGAAATTCAAAATGGCGGCTGACGGACGTAAACAAACACCGCGGAAGTAATCAAACATAGATTATACATCTATTTTACATCGAAATACCCTGAAATAAATACAGAGCGTCACTTTAAAGTGCCCTCTTCACTAGTTACTGCACTTGCCGTGCTTGGGTCGTATTGCACTAGGCCCCGGGGGGGGCACTCAAATTTTTTTTGACACGGGTGTGCGGCTGGCCCTTTGACAACCCTTACCCTTGGTGAGGGGGATTTTGGCCAAAAGGGACCCTTGGTGAGGGGGATTTTGGTCAAAAGTGACCCTTGCTGAGGGGGATTTTGGACAAAAGTGCCTAGGTTTTAGCAAATTTTCCCGAGGAGTCGCCCTTCGTGTAAGAATTTTGGTCAAAAGTGACCCTTGTTGCGAAGAATTCTGGCAAAAACTGCAAAATGTGACCCTTTTTGGGAGGATTTTGTTGAAATCTCCGAAAAGTGACCCTTGGTGAGGGGGATTTTGGTGAAAATTGACCCTTGGTGAGGGGCATTTCGGTGAAAAGCAGACCCTTGGTGAGGGGGATTTTGCTCAAAAAGTACCCTTCTCAGCCGCACACCTGTGTATACAAAATATATCAAGTGCCCCCCCCGGGCACTAGGCCTACGGCCTGCGTGCAATACGACCCAAGCACGGCTCGTGCAGTAACTAGTGACTCGGCCACTTTAGCGTGCAGCTCTGTCTATGTCCCTAACATGGTCAGTTTATATTTTTGTAAAATTATGGCTTTTTCTAAGGAAACCATAAGGCTGCCAGTAATACACTCAGCCATGCCTGTAACACACAAAAAAAACCAAATCATTCCAACATAAATATTTATATGACAATATACACCATATTGGCCCTTACTGGTGGGAATTGTGATGAAGACCTTTACTCCATAGATGGGAGAGAAATTCACAAAAAGATCTCACAGAAATCCCAGTAGGGAGGGGGAAGGGAAATCCTTAGGGTGCCAGTAGTACCTCACGGCGGTACTCTACATTGCCTTTAAATCGGGGGGGGGGGGCAAAAAAAGGCATTATATTAGTGTGATAAAATGATGCAATATATATATATATATATATATATATATATATATATATATATATATATATATATATATATATATATATATATATATATATATATAAAATAATTATAGGTATTCTAAGAGCTGCTCACGCCTTACCCCAGCACCACCTTGTCTCCATGTGAGTGAGCTGCTCTCAGTACGCCGCCCTGCACGTACTGCAACTGTTTAGAACGCCCCGTCCGCGTCTGGAAAAAAATTAGGTATTGTCAAGTGCGGCTCATTTTTTCCCCTTATGCACCGTCTGGGAAAGTAATGGGCTCAGTTTTTTTCGTATGCACTGACTGACATGAGACCTGGGACAATACAAGTACATGTGTTAACATTTAAATTATGAATCGAATGTGTGTCAATTGAACAAATAGGCTGAGGGAAAATGTACAAACTGTGCTGCTTTTCGAGGGAGGTACATGTATATGTCACTAAATTAAAAACGTTACTTCAAAATTGCTCAAATACAGAGGTAAAAGCAAACGATGATTTTGATTTCGGACTTAACCTAGACTAATCTGGGTTCATGACCTAAATGTATCGTACCCATGACGACCAGTTAAGAGTCAGTGAACTATAACAGACAGTGACCCACAGGTACCCGTACCCCCACACCCGTCACGGTCCGCTGCACACCACCCACCCCCTGCTTACTTAGCTATTCATCCGCATCTTCCAGCACACTGAGTCTTGTCTTAAGACCACCCCCTGGGCCCCACTATGCCAATAGAAAAGGCCACATAGTCTGATGGAGGGTGGAGTGGAAAGCCAGTATCATAGTACATTATTTTGTTATGATATTCATGATAAGAAAGAAATAACTAGCTTTTAGACTCCTGAGCTAAAAGAAAAAAGTTATGAAAATCCTGTTATTTTAGCAAAAACTATTGTCGGGAAGATCGCTGTGTGATGAAATGAATATTACAACAAAAACAACAAAAAGAACTTCGCAAAACGTGGGGCATCAAAATTCTACTTATAACGGTAAGTTCCATCATGAACACCTGGAAGGCATAGGGCTGAGACGAATCTCAAGCATCTAAGTTGGAAAAAATCACGGGGTGGAAAATGTATTATTTTTCAAGGTAGTCCATCACTAACTATTATGCAAAACTCTTAACATTGGCCGTTACATAGCATTATTCTCATGGTACTGTCCAATCTGTGAAAACATGTCAATATAGCAGTGATTCTAGGACACCCCAACTGTCTGAAATCAAGGTGGGATTTCTGCTTGTTTACAGATGTGCATCAGTTGAGGGAGGCGCTCAGCAGAGCTGGCCTAGATGATGAGGGGTGCCGGGTGAGCAGATGGAAGGCGGAGGGAGAGGGGGTGTATCGACTAGTTCTGACTTCTGTTCCACGTGGATGACTTCCACGATGAGAAACAGGGGGCGTTCATAAAGCAGTGGGACACTGCCCATCCAGATCCTGATTTGCGATATTTGGCAGATATAAATACTTTTGATCAAATAAACGATAAATTTTCCGAATAAGACAATAATTAGCACAGTTGGGCCATTACATGAGGGTGTTAGTGAGATCTATAGACATACAATGTATAGGGCTATGAGCATTGTCCCAGAAAGTTATTTCAGTAAGGTTTTCCAAACACCCCTAATAAGAGGTCATGCCGTGGTGCACCCTCCTCCACTCTTGGATCAGCACCCCACAAGACAGCCACCAGCAACACCCAACAGGTAAGCCTCCTCCAGCACCTTAAGTTACTACGTCTTAGCTTAATTCCTGTTTCACAAATATTGAAAACGTATACTATATCCTGGGTAGTTATCACATTAATCACATTCGGCAGGTTATGTATATGTCTATAATTATAGATGTCGTTTTCCCATTGATTGAGTAAGTATATGATTAGCAATCCAACTACATCGATTCCCGCAGTTACCGCTGTACTATCGGTTGGAACTATACATTAACATAATGAGATGTTCAACCTTTACTTGTAGCATCTTCACCCACGGTCGCCTATCTCCTGGGCTACCAAAATAGTAGCATCTGGAAAACCTTGAATGGTTTATGGATAACCTTGGAGTATTGTGCATCTGAATAGCAAGGAATTCACAGTTAACTATCGGCCACATCACTGCGGCCGAATTATCTTATATTCTCTCGGCATTAAAATGGCTGAAAAGGGAAAGTACTCAGGTCTGTTGCCATGTTGATCTAACTCTACGTGACCTACTGAAGCTACCCCAAGGTTGTAAGATCAAGTCATCATTGTGGAAGACTTATTACATTGCAGACCTAATGCGATGGGCTGAACTGCGACAGAGGACAACATGTCATGGGAAAATAATTCAATCTATAGTGCTATACCGCACTATAGTAGCTGTGATTCCCGCTATGGGAGGCTAGGCACAATTTCTTGACACTTTTATTTTTCACCCGAAGAAGAACTAGGACTAATAGGTATTATCTATTATATTATAACTAATAACCACCCTGCCCAATGAGTATTGCCACTACCCCGGCCGGGCAGAGCTCTGGGCGGAGTGCTCGGGAGGCTCGGCTGCAGTGTGAGTTGGCTCGGGGAGTAACTCGAGCCGTTCGGCTGGGCTTCGCGGCTCGTGCCTTCGTCAATGTGACGGGTCAGTTGGAGTTCAACGTGGACCATCGCTACCAGCTCACCGTGCCTGTACAGCAGATGGTACTAAGGCAAAAGGCCACCAAGACGGGTAGGTAACTCCTTTCTTTTTTTTTGTTTTAACCCGTTAAGGAAGGCATGATGCTGCAAAGCTTCTTGTTTATTTGTCGCTTTGATGCACCAATGCAGCGCTACCAAGAAGTCATCAGAGCTGGATTGATCTATAATGCTGACCTTTCAGGAGTGTGCCAACACCCATTATTGCCCATAATTGCAGCAGTGCAGAGTTACTCGTCGGTACTGCATGGATGCATCGTGCCAACTAAAGTGCATAGTTAATTATTTGGCCATATTACCCTTAAAGGGTTATACTTGCTTGTTTACTTTTCTGTTTAATCTAAAACTATCTAATGAAAAATATCGTAAATATTTTAAAAGAGCAACAGCTTATAGTGGTATATCGGCACTTTTTGACACTGAGAAATGCCACGTGGCATGGATCCTGCAGCGAGTAGCAGACCTGCACCTGCTATATTATGCCCGCTCCTTGCACTACTTCCCTTATACTACTTATATGATAGCAAACCTGCACCTGCTATAATATGCCCACTCCTTGCACTACTTCCCTTATACTACTTATATAATAGCAAACCTGCACCTGCTATAATATGCCAACTCCTTGTACTACTTCCCTTATACTACTTACATAATAGCAAACTTGCACCTGCTATGATATGCCAACTCCTTGCACTACTTCCCTTATACTACTTATATAATAGCAAACCTGCACCTGCTATAATATGCCCACTCCTTGCACTACTTCCCTTATACTACTTATATAATAGCAAACCTGCACCTGCTATAATATGCCCACTCCTTGCACTACTTCCCTTATACTACTTACTTATACCACAGCGGGCACGGAGAACACCTCTTGTATACTGTATACAGCTAGTGGCATAGAGTAGTTATAATTAACTATGCACTTTAGTTGGCACGATGCATCCATGCAGTACCGACGAGTAACCTAATCACATCTTACCAATATGTAGGTGTATTCTGTGAAGGAGCCTATAATGCTCCTTCACTGTATTTTGCGTACAGATAGGTATACGTCCTATAACTACTACATAATAGCAAACCTGCACCTGCATATGAAGCTAATAGTTTCCCTATGCTACTTACATCACAGGTTCAATTAGTGCATGTGTGAGAAATTAGGGCTAAGTCATGTCATGCAAGGAAGAACAAGATGTGATGAGGTTTGAATGTAGGTGAACACTGATTTATTTGGGACTAACCACCCATTATATAGCAGTTACATGGTCACATGATAATTGATATGGTTCTGTTGTCTGACTGGCTGAGCCCTGATCAGGGTGTGTGGTGCGGCTCCAACCGTGGGCCCCCACCGTGGGCCCCCACCATGGGCCCCCACCGTGGTCCCTCTGGACCACGGTGCTAGGAAACACGCTCGTCATATTCCCGGGCACTAGAGACCACTAGAGTTACCACACATGCATAGAAAAGTTGTAAAATTGTTTTCATTTAATATTAAAGATTATACATGTTACACAGCAATAATGAGAAGAACATCTGCATCCTAACAACTGTGCTACCCAGTATTACTATTCCTCATGATTAAGTATCATTCCCCCCTTCTTCACCACTACAGGTAGCCATGCCCCCCTGTCGTGGGATGTTAACACCCAGGACCCTGGAGGAGGAGGTAGGAGACAGCAGGAGCAGGAGGAGGAGGAGGAGGCCGGGGTGGGGCACCACTACCACCTGAGTCAGGTGTGTGAGGGTGTGTGTGCTCAGGTACTGGATGCCCTGGACTTTGTACACGTGACGGGCACTCTCAGGTTTAATGTGGACAACAGGAGACTGGTCAGGATGAACGTGTCCCACATGGTGCTCACCAACCCTGGTAAGGCCAAAAAAAGTTCGTTTCAGGTCACCCGACCGACCCTATCAAAGCAGGGCCGACCCTACGTTTTTTGTGCAATTTTAAAGAAATTTCCGTATTTTTACCCTTTTTGGGTCAATTTTAGGGTCTTCGGAAAGGCTGACTAGCATTTTCATGTTAAAAAAAAAAAAAGTAGAAAAAAAAACTGATCTAGCGACCCTATATTTTCTGCCCATGTTACATGAAACACACCTTTTTTTGGGCCTAAAGAGCTTCTTTAAGGACAGCAATGCTTCAACTTCATTTGTCATCATGATGCCGGGGAGTAAACCACCAGTGCTTCATTGGTGCATCATGCCAATACTTGGGGAGTGTATCAATCCTGTAGTGTTGGCATGGTGCATAAATGCAGCGCCGTAAAGTTACTCGCTGTAGCTGTGTTGATGCATTGAAATAGTTTTGGGCTAGGAACTATTTATGTACTATACTATGATAATTCAGACGTCAGGTGGCCAGAAGTTTGCCCTTAGAGGGACTTAGCACAGCCAGGAGGCTGGAGAGGATGAGATCTCAAATGTTAGAGTAAAGATATGTGTAGACAAAACCAGACACAGTAATTCATGATTAATAACTATATATTGTTCAGAAACGATACACAACTATGAATACAGTAATTATGGTCACAAGTCAGCAGTATATATCTAAAGATCCCTGATATCACCCATCAAAACTGGAGCTGGAAGCTTACCCTTGTTGTCTTGGTGGATGGTCGTTCAGGAATTGGGGACTGGAGGAGTTGCCTCCAGTCTCCAGCACTGACCGTCACCCACGTGACCAGCGGCCGGAGGTGGCTGCATTCGGAAACGCCCCTTCCCGTTACACCCTCCCCCCCTTAATCTCTGCTCGCCCTCAAGCAACTACACCCAAAATCCCTAATCTGTTTTGCCAACGAGTAACCATGTCCAAAATACATCGAGATACTCTTAGGTACAATGATAGCTGTTCACACATCAGGAATCCGCGATCATCGCTGCATCAGCGTTGTGTGCTTGGTCCTTCATACGGTCCGCGAAACAGGTCCTACTGATCCCTTCATCTCGCGTTGACGTCTTCTCAGCTGTAACCAACTCTATCATTATACATATCAAACATGCAACAAACGAAATAACCAATATGATATGAAACTATCAAAGATTACAAGTGACTACAATGACACTAAACTAACATCGGCAATATGCTCTGAGCATTACATAGCTACATTGATATAACAACAATTGTGGAAACCGATAACTAACACTGAACTTATGACTAGGACAGTTACAATATGACTAGCCTACGGAATACTGGTGCTACAGTCAGATTGGCTTAATGCAGCTTATTTTCACAGATCTAAACCCATGATGAAAATGAACAGTTAGAATCTTATAAATGAAATTAATCAGTGACCAGGATCACACTGGCTAGCTGGTGCAAGGCACTTTTTGTTCCCATTGATGACTGAAGATTTCATACCCTTGGAAGTTATTGATCTGCACAATGAACAACATTACCAGCTTGCAACAAGTTTGGAAGGCAAAACACTGTCAAGATGGCAGAATGCAATACAAATCATATTTTGATATTCAATATTTGCATTGTGTTCTCAAACAGAACCGAGAATACCCCCTTCAGGCCATTACACGGTAACTCTGATAGAGAAATGTGACAGGCAGCCTATCCAAAAATGTATTATTAATACTGGTGATAGTGGGCATCTCCCTAACACTATCATAACAATATCATAAGCGCTGGCAAAACTTTATGCAGGGTGCTGTAATGAGGTTGACAAGACACAAGCAACCATACCAACAAGACTGTTTAGCACTATATATGTTACCTGACTCTTTTCCGAGAAACATTTCAGTAATCAGAGGTTTGGTTGAGTCAAAACAAAAGCAGTAGGGTGTGCAGACAGTTATCCAGAGGGCTTGGGAGACCAAACAATAACCACCAGCTATAGGGCTACTTTGGCCACTTAGCTCAATTTATCTTGAGTACAATGAGTCTAGACAATCCTATTCAAACTGTAGTAACTGAGTCGCACCGAATCATCTCTGTTATGGCTGTATGATGGGAACCATACTCAGTTCTATCTTTGCACAGGCAAGGTGACTATAATGTCCATGAATTAGTTGAATAGTACAATGAGGTGTTCACCTGGAGTCCAAATGCCTTTGATAATTATCATACTATTGAAGGAGGCTAACTCGTACCAAGACAATATGGTTACACTGTTCACTTTAAAGCTTATCACTTGATTGATTCAATACTAACAAGGGAAATGATGTATGACATCAATATACCCAGTACACAAACATATACATATGCATACACACTGTAAAAGAAATCTGATGACACTTGATCCAACAGTAATATATTGAACTTGGATAATTTTACATCTAGATATGATCAATATATCTTGCTGAAATGATTACGCAGTGTCAGATGTAATGTTTAGATGGTAAAATGGCCATTTTCATTCAATCAACTCAGAACATACTCCAATTTCCAATAAATTCCAATAATTCCCAACCATAATTAGCACGTGAGGCAAGGAACAATCAATCAGATTTTTGTCAAAACACTAATAATGATACACTCTTATGACTAATGACAACTCTAATTATTCCCAGTATATAGTTTAAGAACTTAACAATAGCTATCAGTAAAACCTCAATTTACTATATTACCCATCCCAACCTTCCCCCCTTCCATCCCTGTTCTAGAATCCCAACAGTGGTAAGCGTGGTGGTCACAACGATTCGCGCAATTCACCGTAACGGTGTTTTGGTCGAAGTTCGTTCGCACTGTATTCGGGGCCGTGTGTGTCGGCCCCGTTGTGGTCACTAGACTATTGCACGTTGGGGGCTGGCCTTCAGCACGGCCTCCCTCCAGCTAGCGTCTATTTCTCCACGTACAGGTTGACATTTGTCAACATGAACGATTCGGAGACGCGACCGGGGACCCTCGCGGATCTCGACGTTGAGGGTACCGATAGTCTCCGTGATCACGAACGGTCCTGTCCACCCCAGCTGTAGTTTGGGGGAAAGGCCAATCCTTCGGACCGGATAATACACCCAGACTGCGTCACCTCGGCTGAACCTCCGCTCTCTGGAGCCACGGTCGTGGTACTTCTTTTGCCGCTTGTAGGAAGCGCCAAGGTTATCCCGGGTCAAGGCATGGCAGCGACGCATCTTTTCTGCCAGGAATTCCACGAATCGGGGGTAACCTGTACCCTCTACTGCCCATTCTGGGGCTGCTTCCTGCAGGTTGAAGGGTGCTGCACACTCTCTCCCCAGCATCAGCTGGTTTGGGGTGTACCCTGTGGAAGCGTGTACGCTTGAGCGGTATGCCATGCCCATTAGGGGGAGGTGCTCGTCCCAGTCAGTTTGTTGGTCGTTAACCAACTGTCGCAGCATCCTCCCGATGTCTTGGTTCAACCGCTCCACCTGTCCGTCACTTTGGGGTCTGTACGGAGAGGTCCGAATCTTGTCGGTTTTCAGGAGCTTGGACAACTCACGTACCACATCTGAGGTGAAGTCTGGGCCCTGGTCTGTTAGCAGTTCACCAGGCACTCCTAGCCGACATACTATGGTCTCTAAGAATGCTTCTGCTACTGTCACAGCTCGCTGGTCAGGTAGTGGTATGAACTCTGACCACTTTGTGAAGTAGTCCGCCACAACCAAAATGACTGTGTTGTTGTATGAGGTGACTGGGAGAGGACCCAGTATGTCCATCGCTATCCTCTCCATGGGCGCACCTGTCGGCATACTCTTGAGTGGCGACTTCTGGGTGCGGTTTGGGGCCTTGGCAACAAGATTTTCTGAGTGTCGGACCCACCTTGTGAAAATAGGTAGGTAAGCAGCCCCTGCTCATCTATACGTAGTCTGTCAAACTGGGCACCCAGGTACTTTACCTCTGGATCTTGTGCTGCCAGCTGGTCAGGGGTTGGCTTTGTTTTACCCCAAGCTCGAACAATACTAAGGACTGGGTCATTCTCTTGTCCATCTCTTAGCTCTTCGGCTGTCCAGCCTTCTGCCGTACCCACGATGACTGTCTCTCTGACCGGGACATTCCGACGTTTGCGACTTCTGCCTCGACGGCCAACAGTTCGACGGGTAGAGACTGCCCGCAGTTGCACTGGAGGCTGTGCTTCGATCGGCCCTACCTGTGCTTTTTCGGTAGACACTTGCTCTTGATGGCTCTTCGTCTGCTTAGAGGGTGCACCCTTGTATGACTTACGGTACGTTGGCGGGCTGGATTTGCTACGGGGCCTCCTTTTCATGGGCTCTGGGTCTTCGTGCTCCCTGCCACACTGTGCACAGGGGAATGGGCACGGTATTCGTGACAATGCATCAGCATTTCCATGTAGGGTTCCCTTCCTGTGTTCGATATTGAAGTGGAAGGGTGCCATACGCTCTATCCATCGTGCGATTTGACCTTCTGGTTCCCTTTTCTTTAGGAGCCAGCGCAGTGCTGCATGGTCAGTTCTCACAAGGAATTTCTTCCCGTACAGGTAGTGGCGATACTTCTCCATGAATTCCACAACGGCCAGCAACTCCCTGCGGGTTACACAGTAGTTGCGCTCTGTTGGGGACAACACGCGACTGCCATAGGAAATGACACGTTCTTCTCCCTTTTGATGTTGGGATAAGATGCCTCCAATACCGCAGTTACTGGCATCTGTGTCGAGTATGTACAGTCCCTCGGTTTGGGGGTAGCCTAGTATGGGGGCTGAGACAAGAAGTGTCTTCAGAAGAGCAAAGGATTTCTCCTGTTCTGTTCCCCATTCGAACGTGGCCTCAGGCCCTGTCAGACTATGCAGTGGGGCGGCTACTGTACCATAATCCTTCACGAATTTGCGGTAGTAGCCGGTCAGCCCCACAAAGGCCCGTATATCCTTTTTGCTTTTGGGGGTCGGCCATCCACTGACCTTCTCGATTTTTTCTTGGTCAGTCTTAATACCATCGCCCGAGACCACATGTCCCAAGAAGCTGACCTCCCGTTTGAACATGTGGCACTTCTTTGGTTTCAGTTTGAGACCTGCCTCGCGGAGTCGGCCAAAGACTACTTTAAGTCTCTCCAAGAGTTCTTCGAAGGAGGCCCCAAAGACGATTATATCATCTAGGTAGAGGAGTACTCCGTCACCTCTCTCCTCCCGTAAAACATGCTCCATCAACCTCTCAAAAGTTGATGGAGCATTACATAGGCCAAACGGCATGGCCGTCCATTCGTACAAGCCCATGGGCGTTGTAAAGGCAGTTTTGGGCTGGTCTTCTGCCCTCATGCGTACCTGCCAATATCCGCTCGCCAGGTCGAGCGTTGCGAACCAGTTGCTGCCCCCGAGACGGGCCAAGCAGTCGTCGATGTTAGGCAATGGGTACGCATCTTTCTCAGTTACTCCGTTTAGCTGGCGATAGTCGACACAAAACCTGTGACTGCCGTCCTTCTTTCGGACCATTACGATTGGGGCCGACCAAGCGCTATCTGAGGGTTGGATGACGCCTTGGTTGACCATCTTACTCATCTCATCACGCACAGTCTGTTCCATGTGGATCGGAAGTCTGCGGGGAGGGACTCTTATTGGTCTCGCCTCGCCTGTTCGTATTTCGTGTTCCACCAGCCCTGTGTGGCCCGGTGGGTCTCCAGTGCACATAAAGGTGTCACGGTTTCCCTCGAGCAGGTGTTTTACTTGTTCACCCTGTTCTGCTGTAAGGTTGGCATTGGTATGCTCGAGCAGTGTCAGCATTTCAATATCTAGTGCCCGGGCTACTGATACCTGGCGGAATTGACATGCCTGTGCCTGTGATATCTGGGTGCCGCTTATTTCGGTAAGCCAACCAACTTTATCACCCAGTCTTACTGTCATTTCGAGGGTTGACCTGTTGTTCAGATGCACAGGTACTTGTCCACCAGAGACAGAGACTACCGCCTCTTCGACTAGTGGAGTCACGTCCAGATCTATATCGGCCAGAGATCCGATAAGTCCTTTTTGGAATTCTGGTCGTTCCAGTAGGATACCACTTATAGTGGACGCATGATACGGTGGTAGGACACATTCGCATCTTGCATATACAGGTATCATGGTGTGGTTGGTCGCAGCTTGTAAGGGGATGCCTGCTCCCGCGGCATCATCGCCAGGGAGTCTTATGTCTTCGTCCCTCCAGCTCCATTCCCACTTGTGCTTCCGCAAGAAGTCACAGCCCAGTACAAGTTCGTACCCCATGTTTGAAACATAGAACTCATGGGTGGTTGCGCCTAGCTTAGTGAGGAGTCCCAGTTGCACCGAGCTGTCGATAGGGACCGAAGTGCCGTTTATGGCAAGCACTTCCAGGTGAACCCGCTTCATGTTCAGATCGATACCCCTTTGGCGGAGGCGAGCTACTAAGTCGTGTCCCACAAACGACCTCTCTGCTCCCGTGTCAAGAAGGGCAGCCACCTGCTCCTTCCCATTATCGGTCTCAATCACAACTATGACACGCATTTCTTTCGGGGCCGGCTGAGGTTTGATCTGACTAGTTACTCGAGCTGAAACCTGGTTTGGGACAGTGTTGAGTGGCAGCGCAGTGGGTGACGGCTGATGTGGTGTACGTTGATTTGGGTGGGGGCTGTCTTTACGCCCAGGTGGTGCCCAGTTTCGCGCACCTGCCGGTGAATGTGATCGGCCACGCGCAGGAGGCATGGTGCCCGGGTTGTTGCCCTTAGCATGTGGGCATTCACTCTGGTAGTGAGTAGAGTCACCGCAGTTGAAACATGCTGGCGTTTGCGGACTGCGTCCGGGCGACCTCGGCTGATGCCTCGCTGGGCTTGGCGGTCTTGGGCACTCCCGCTGGTAGTGCCCGCTTGCACCACAGTTATAACAACTGCGGCCCGGTGATTGGTTGCGGTGTCTGTTAGGACCGGGACTTGGTGGCCTAGGGCACTCTCTTTTGTAGTGTCCCTCTACCCCACAGTTATAGCAATTGGGGGGTCGACGAGGGCTTTGGCTGCGCCCTCTCGGGCATCGTTGCTGCCAGTGATTTGGGTCTCCACAGGTGTAGCATCCACCTCGGCTACTCTGGGGGTTACTAGGCTGGTAAGCTACAGTGGGTCGATCCCGCTGGACCTCTTCGACTTGCGCTTTGAGGGCTGCCACTTGTGCCTCAAGAGCTTTATGGGCAGGATCATTTGCAGGGCTTGTGCCACGGAATCTCACTTTCCCTGTGGACGTATTCTTTGTATCAGCACTGTGCCATGCTTCCTCTCGAGCAGCTGCCTTTACTGCTCCATCTAGAGTGAGTGGCTCGGCATCATACACTGCCTTTCCAAGTGAAGCAGAGCCCAGTGAATGAATGAACCTCTCTATGGCCATTACCTCAGCCGCCTCAGGTGGAAATTCCGGGTAAGCTAGCTTAACTAGATACCGTATATCCTGTCCCAGGGCAGCCAGTGCCTCGTTTTCTTTCCTTGTTCTGCTCTTCAAAGCGGCTTGATGAACAGCAGCCTGCTGTTGTGCACCAAACCGTCCCTGCAAGACTTTGCTCAGTGCTCGGAAGGACATGGTGGCAGTAGGATCTCCTCCATCTATGAATCGTTGAGCTTCACCAGTAAGTTGCACAAGAAGCATATCTAATTGCTCTTGAGCATCCCATTCATTCAACCTGGTCAGCCTTTTGAAGTAGTTTTTATACTCTTCCCAGGGTGATGAGCCATCGTACAACCTCGGCTTCACATTGGCTCGACGCTGTCTTCGGTACCGGTCGTCCTCATGTGCAATGGGCTCACGACCATTCCTGGTCGGGGGTGCCCGTCTGTCTTCATCCGAATCACGACGTTGACGATCATCTGAATTACGTTGTCGACGATCATCCGAATCACGATGTCGACGATCGGCCGGGCGATCATATGAGCCCCGTTGCTGTACTGGTGATTGGCTGTCGCTGCGACCATTACGGGTCCTCCTTGGTGCAGCTCGATGGTCCACCTCGTTGTACCCTTGCCCATTACCTGCACCTCTACGATGCCTATCATCATCTGATGAGCTAGAGGATGAGGAACGTCTACCACGGTCATCTCCTCGAACGCGGAGTGCAGTTCCTCCTGTCTTACGGGGCTCAGAGTATGGGGGTGCACGATGTTGCCTATTGTATGGACTCACTGACCTAGATGGAGGTCGTTCTTTCCGACGGCGGTGGCTATTCCACTGGATGTCATCAGCTTGACGGGGGGATTCAGAGACACCACTAGGGCGGTATATTCCTGATGACACCTGGCCTCGGGTAGCACTGGACCCGCTGTCAGTTGTATTCGAGTGTGAAGTCTGTTGGCTCGTGATGGAGTCTGCTCTTTTGCCCGCCATCTTTAGTTCCATCAGTTCTTGGGTGAGCTGGTCTACTCTACCTCCAAGTGAGTCTGTCAGCAGTCGCACCACCTCAATCATTTTGTTCTCTGGGTGCTCACTGTTGTCCCCCTGATTAATTGGTGGGTACCATGGGGACCTGCTGTGGGAGTGTGGGACATGGGGAGACTGGTCCCGATGTGATCGGTGGTGGGGTTGGCCGTGAGAGGATCGGCCCCGAGGTGCTCGGCCTTGGGGTGAGCGGCCACTAGAGAATTGGCCATGAGGGGACCATCCACGAGGGGATCGAGCATGAGAGGGGTGGCCACGAGGGGAGCGGCCACGAGGGGATTGACCACGAGGGAAGCAGTCAAGATGCGAGTGGCCACGAGGATATCCGGCTCGGGACAGTTGACCTCGAGGGGATTGACCTCGAGGGGATTGACCACAAGGAGATCTGCCATGAGGGGATCGGCCACGAGGGGATCGGCCACGAGGGGATCGGCCACGAGGGGATCGGCCACGAGGGGATCGGCCACGAGGGGATCGGCCACGAGGGGATCGGCCACGAGGGGATCGGCCACGAGGGGATCGGCCACGAGGGGATCGGCCACGAGGGGATCGGCCACGAGGGGATAGGCCACGAGGGGATCGGCCACGAGGGGATCGGCCACGAGGGGATCTACCATTGGGTGAGAAACCACGGGGAGAGAAACCATGGCGAGGCCCGACGTTAGGCGATCTGCTGCGAGGGGACCGGCAAGGGGAGGTTTGACCAAGCGGAGAGCTCCCACGAGGGGACTGGCCGTGAGGTAATTCACTATTACGCGTCGGTCTGCTTGGTGAACGATACTGCCGGGGTGAACCCCGCCGCTCGTTCCCAGTTACCTCTGTTTCGGAGTCAGACTCGACTCTCCGGCGTGCGGGGAGCTGCTGGCGGTCAAGGGAGCCACTCGATTGAGACGTGCGACTCGGTGTCCGCTGGACATCATGCCGAGTCTGAGTGTCCCCTTCGGGAGTAGGCGCCGGTCCGGGTCGAACACGGAAGTTCACGACCGAGTCGCCGCGGTCCGATGCCTGTACGCCCGGCACGGTAGAACGGGAGGACGAACGCCGGTCATCCTGGCTCGGATCAGTTGCACCTTGATGGCGAGACCGTAGAAGGTAGTCGGGGTAGAAGTCAGCTTCACGTTCTGGGGATGACGTTCGGGACGAATCCCTACTGACATCTCGGTTTGCCATGGCGAGAGTGATTTATACTTCATGAAATTCCCACAATTTTTACCTAATTTTCTTAAAACACCAATTTGGAAAATTCAGCTGTTGTTGAAATGTTACTTCAACCAGTTACCTATTACCTTAACCTGTAGCAGAGTGCACAGTCAATTTGGAATATGTAATAGGTGCTACTTTTAGTTACTATCAGCAGAGCAATAATGATAATTAATCTATGATTGTGTCAATGCTGGTACAATTACTGCCAGCACAATATTAGACACTATATGTAGGCCTATACAAGTTGCCTGGAAGCAACACAACACAGTAGTATCCTAGTGGCCAATATTGTCATTTAACAACAATTGTCACAATTAGGACAAGATTCCTGACCTGCACAGAGAAAATTATCAGAGTCAACTTAACTCCCTTAGCAGAGTTGAAACTCCATCACCAGAATGACTCTCTTTTTGACTCTCTTTAATAGGTAAGAGAGTCAAACTGTATTTGACTCTCTTCTGGAATGGAGTTAAAGCATATTCGACTCTGCTGTACAAGGAGTCAAAACCTGTTTGACACTCTTTAAATCAGAGTCAAAGTAGGGTTGACTCCTTAAAAATGGAGAGTTAAGCCATCATTGACTCTCCCCTCTGGAAGAGTAGAAGGAAGGATTCTGTTGGGATACCCAGGGAACCTCTCAAATTATGAATAATGAAAGGTAGAAAACAATATTCATCAAGTTAGACTCAGGTAAGATAAGACTGGTGCAAGTGGCCATTTTAAGTCTGTCATCTCTGCCATCCAATGTTTAGTTGATACCTTCAGGAACTGTTGTTTCATGCTTATAGTTAATCTAAAACTGCAAGTAAGGTGTCTCCAGATAAATGTTTCATTTTCTATCATAGTTTTACACATTCAAAGGGAAACTGCTATACATTAGGAAACTACATTGAAATATTTTCCTTCTTATACATTCATCAACTAATTGACACATTTGCCTTAATTGCAGTTAAGAAAAGGGTATCCTACATTGGAGGGAATTCTCTCTATAATATATACTGCTGCCATCTAGTGTCAACACCCAGCCATTTCGCAGGTGGCACCACCTGGTGGTAAACACAAAATAAACACATAAGAGTCAAACTCACTTTGACTCTTGTGAAGAGTCAATGTGAGTTTGACTCTGCTACTGACAGAGTTAAACCCAACTTAACTCTGCAGTGCAAGGGAGTCGATGGTGATAAAAGAGTCAAACAGAGATTGACACCCTACAACAGCAGAGCCAAACGAGCTTGTAAAAGAGTTAAACCCAGTTTAACCCTGACAAGGGAGTTATTATGACTCCGACAACCCTCTCTGTGTGACCAATATCAGACCAACAGCTTCAAACAACAGTTTCAAGGGTGATTATTTCCTAAATGCTGACTGTGACTCTAAATAAGAAATATATACCCCCATACAGAACAAATCAATAAGGTTCTGGCCAATATATAAAACGTCAAGTTATGGACTGTTGACCCAAAGGTGATGTGGATTAATTAAACCAGGGTAGGTGATATGTCTCATGGGCTGGATGGGTGGTGGGGGTGGTGGCAACAATCTGATTGATCCAGGAGGGGGAGGGGTATAACCACCCTCTTGAATGAGTCTTGTGTCCCTAGTTTACAATGTCAGAAAGGACCAATATAGCCTTCTGACACTGAACAGAGAAGGGGATCTTTCCCACTACAGGGAAAGGGGTGGGTATAGGTGTCCACGACCAGATATAACAAGTCTGTCCTATAACTCAGAAATTATGCTATAATGCAATTTGTTTTGCCCTATGTTCGGTGAAGGGGCGTGGTCAGTAAGCACCTCACGTGACTAATGTGTGTGTATGGGGGGGGGGGGGGGGGGTTGACAGCCCACAGTAACAGGTTACCTGTTCCGGGAGGAGGGGGGGTAGTCTACTCAGCAGTGGTACCGTGGTACCAGGGGAGGGTGAATGGCGGTAAAAACCACGATTCCTCCAACCCCAGGGTGCCTGGGAAGGGCGTGGCGGGGCGTAGCTCAGGCTGGTGGCTGTGGGAGGGGGGAGGGGGGGGGGGCAGTCTAGTTTCGGTTTTGTACGATGAGGGAGGGTGATGTCCCTGCACTGGGGATGGAGGCAGTGAGCAGCCCTTAATAGCTCCTATGTCTCCCACGTGATCCTTCCAATCCCCCAATGCTGTACAGGTGGTTGTTAATCTGGCACGTCCTGGGTAACAAAATATGTCTAGTTCCCCAAAGTCTGAAATATAGGCCTATAATTCTACCCTACCCTCGTGACTTTTTTTTTTCTATAATTCACATCAGGGGAGCTGGGTGGGGTTAGGGTGGGGGTGTGGGGATGGGGGCTTACGCTATGTTTGGTGCAGTGGGCGGGGTCGTCACTCACAAAACGCGGACCTGGCAGTAAGCAGCCTCACGTGACATGTGTGTGTGTGTGTGTGGGGGGGGGGGGGGGCGCTGGCTGCGTTCGGTGACGCTCCACAAACCCCGAGCAAAACCCACGTGTCAGGGTGCCTGGGAGGGGGGGGGGGGGGGGCAGCTTAGCAAATCGGCGCTAATTGTCCACCCTTCTTACACAAGGTGGGAGCGTAGGGCCCATTGATATTAAATAGGTAGGGGAGCAGTTAGTGAGCTGTCCGGGAGGTGGGGTTGGGGGGGGGGGGTCCAAGACGACAACACGTAACTGTCCTCTAATTGTCCAATGGGCTGTTAAACAACCAAGGCCCGTGCTGTGGTCAGTGTCCCACAGGCAGGCCGATGCTCATGAATATTAAGTAGGGATAGGGGAGCAGTTAGTGAACTGTCAGGGGGGGGGGGGGGGGGCAGGAGGGATCCTGCCACTCCCTGGGACAACAAGACGTAACTGTCTGCTCATTGTCCAATGTGGTATTAGGCAAGAGGGCGGGAGAAAGACACACCGCTTTGCGTCATAGCATAACAACCTGGTAACTGTCTCCAGATTACCTCACACTTACAGATTGGTAGAAGAGTAGGCTGATGCAAATTGTCTCAACGTCAGGGGGGGGGGGGGGGTCGGCGTCCAATAATTGGCGCGAAATTCAGCGTTGTCCAAACAAGGGTGAGGGGAAAGATGCTTAGTATTTGGCGCGTAACCTCAGCGTCCTCTAAACAAAGGGGTGCGAGGAAATTCCCGCGTGTCTCTCCGCGTCCCTCTCTAGGAGGGGGGGGGGGGGGGGGGGTATGTCCAGTAATTGTCCAATGGGCCGTTACACAACCAAAGCCCGTACTGGGGTCAGTGTCCCACAGGCAGGGCGATGCTCATGAATATTGAGTAGGTAGGGGAGCAGTTAGGGAGCTGTCTAGGAAAAACAAGACATCACCGTCTTCTAATTGTCCACGTCCACTCCTGGGTGGGGGGGGGGGGGGGGGTGAAGCTACCAACAACCACTGGTAACAGAGGGGGTGTATGGCGAAACTGTGTTTCCTCTAGCCCCAGGGTGCCTGGGAGGGCGGGGAGTAGCTCCGGCTGGTGGGGCACTGAGGACAGGGGGGGGGGGGGGGCAGGACAAAACGTAACTGTCCACTAATGTGTAACAGGCGTGTCTTAAATGTCGGGGGGGGATGACGCTACTGCTCCAGGACTAGAATAACAACTTGTAGCTGTCTCCTAATTGTCCAACGGGGTGTTACACTACCTAGGCCCGTGCTGTGGTCAGTGTCTCACAGATAGGACTATGCTCATGAATATTCATTAGGTATGTGAGCAGATATTGAGCTGTTGGGAGGGGGGGGGGGTGAAGGGCTAGGGGGAGAGAAGGGGTGCCTTGGAGGGCGGCGGAATATTAGCTCAGGCTGGTGGGGAGGGGGGGGAGTTACCCAGAGCCGGAGAGAAATAGAGACGGCGTCTCCTCCAGCAGTAGAGGGGGGGTATTACATCATGTCTCAACACATAGGGCCTGGAGGGAGGGTGATGGCCGTGGGTGGGAGGATTGAAGATGCCACTCCAGTGGGGCGGGAGGGGGGGGGGGGTGCTACTTGGACAGATTGGTCGGAAGGAACCTCGCCTCTCCCTGTCTTAGAACAACAAGACGTAAACGTAATTGTCCAAGGGGTTATTACGTCCTGTCCAAGGATTGGGGGGGGGGGGGTGACGTTACTGCGTCCAGGACTAGAACAACAACTAGTAACTGTCTGGTAATTGTCCTATGCTGGAGTTACAGGGAGGGGGAGGGGGGGCGCTACTACTGCCTCAAAGAGGCGGGAAGATTGATGTCAAAACTCTGGTTAAAACAACAATTCGTAACTGTCTCCTAGGAAGGGATTACCGCCTCCTCCCTAAACACGGAGTGCCTGTAGGGAGGGTTATGGCCACGGCCAGATCAGCCTTTCTCAATTTGTGTTAAAGGTGGCAAAGTATGATACCCCCAATATGTTCCCCGATTTATACTCAACTTTGTAGGTGACTATTAAGGAATATGAACGTGGTAATACGAGGTTACTCCAGTGGGAACAAGTGGTTATCTGCTATAACCATAGACACACAAGGTGCGGGCCTCGTGGGCGTTTTACTGCCTCCACTGTCGTAATTTATGTCGTGCATGGAGGTTGGAGACTCGGCCAATAATCGAATTCATAATACCATGACAGAATATTCCCTAATTTATGTAGGGTCAAAAATTTGTGTGCTGAATTTTTAGTTAGATCCCCAGGGAGCCTACAGGGGCCTACACTTTTGGGGATGGGGCCGGTTCAAAGCAGGAGGGAGTGCGGCATGTAGCCACACACGTCCCTGCTGTGTTTTTAAACTCAACAACCGGAATTGTTGGCACCAGTAGAAGTGTTTTTGACAATCAAATAACTATAGCTATTACATGTATACTATGAGGGTTAACACGCACAGGTCCAATGTCAGGTCTCCTCCAGTGGGAGCACAGGGTGCAACCCACGAGGGGTGACAACTGGTGTGATTTATAATGTACACACGATTTCTATATTGCTACGAGGTGCAAGAGACAGAGGGTGTGTGGCAGGGCATAGGAGGCACGGGAGGGCGGCGGCCGTGGGAGGCGGCGGACGCGAGCAGCTCTCACGGCAGGGGAAGGAGGTGGTTCCCGGGAGGGGAGGGCGGCGGCCGCGGCGGCTGGGCGGCAATCTTGGTGGCTGGGCGGCAATGGGGTGGGTGCCTCACGTAGTGACGGCCGGGATGGCGGCTTGTAGCCACACACGTCCTTGCTGTGATTTACAATGGTAGTATAGAGTCGTACTTTATGTGGGAATACATGGTGTATCTATCGGGGCAGGAGGAGCGTGGTTAGGACCCGGGGGCTGTGGGGGAGGGCGGTGGCCGTGAGCAGCTCTGACGGCAGGGGAAGGAGGTGGTTCCCGGGAGGGGAGGGCGGCTGCCGGAGGAGCCGGCTAACTCTGACTAACCAGCTTACCAACAATATAATTAATACAATAGTGTAAAACAAAGCAATATGTTTAGGCACTCATGTATAATTAATAGGGTCCTTGGCCAGGGAATCTCCAATCGTCTGGCAGTGTAATATCCAGTGTGGGCACAGAGTGCCAAATTAAACAGGGAACACGTTTTTAGATACCAACAATTAAATCTATCTCCATCCACCCCTAGAGGGAGGATCTGACTCACAATTTTAGGTGCACCTATGTAACAAGGGTTGATGATTAATTTGAAACGAATTTTAATGTGGTTTGAGAAAAGGAAGGATGCCGAAATGACTTTAGAAAAATAGGTTTCTTTGTGTGGGTTCGAAGGACAGAGAGGAAATCCTCCTGTCCTTGAAGTTACAGTTTCCTGCAACTTTTATCCCACTATCTGACACCAGTTGAAATAGTTTTGGGCTAGGAACTATTTATGTACTATACTATGATAATTCAGACGTCAGGTGGCCAGAAGTTTGCCCTTAGAGGGACTTAGCACAGCCAGGAGGCTGGAGAGGATGAGATCTCAAATGTTAGAGTAAAGATATGTGTAGACAAAACCAGACACAGTAATTCATGATTAATAACTATATATTGTTCAGAAACGATACACAACTATGAATACAGTAATTATGGTCACAAGTCAGCAGTATATATCTAAAGATCCCTGATATCACCCATCAAAACTGGAGCTGGAAGCTTACCCTTGTTGTCTTGGTGGATGGTCGTTCAGGAATTGGGGACTGGAGGAGTTGCCTCCAGTCTCCAGCACTGACCGTCACCCACGTGACCAGCGGCCGGAGGTGGCTGCATTCGGAAACGCCCCTTCCCGTTACAGCATCATGATGACAAATGAACATGAGACAACATTCTTTAATACTACCCAAGTTGAGTAGACATTTCCTTTACATTGAGGACTATCTAGCAAGCAGTCAGGTGTTATGATTAGGGATGTCATTGGTATCGCAGGTATCGATACATCGCTATATTTTATGTATCAGATAACCGAATCTACAATCGATGGGTATCGATACACCTCTATCTTGGATACTTTTTTTGCTACATGTCAGTTTTAAGGGCCTGTAAATCGGACCATTATTAAGGTTTTCAGGGAGGAAAATGTAAAAAATATATAGTGGTTTAAAACTATAGCTACTATAGAGTAACACTAATGTTAACTAAAGGAGTGGGCTATGTTGTTAGAGAGCTATTGTAATTTTGACCCAAAATATGGATTCTACACCCTAGATAACCCTAAAATCCATGTATCACACAAGGAAATCAGACAATCTTGACTTTTTGGTGGCCATCTTGGCAGCCTTCTTGGAATTTTCCTAATTGTAATTTTGATCCAAAATATGGATTCTACACGCTAGATAACCATGAAATCCATGTATCGCACAAGGAAATCAGAGAATCTTAAGTTTTTGGCGGCCATCTTGGAATTTTCCAAATTGTAATTTTGACCCAAAATATGGATTCTACACCCTAGATAACCCTAAAATCCATGTATCGCACAAGGAAATCAGACAATCTTGACTTTTTGGCAGCCATGTTGGCAGCCATCTTGGAATTTTCCAAATAGTAATTTTGACCCAAAATATGGATTCTACACCCTAGATAACCCTAAAATCCATGTATCACACAAGGAAATCAGACAATCATGAGTTTTTGGTGGCCAGCTTGGCAGCCATCTTGGAATTTTCCAAATTGTATTTTTGATCCAAAATATGGATTCTACACCTCAGATAACCATGAAATCCATGTATCACACAAGGAAATCAAACAATCTTGACTTTTTGGCGGCCATCTTGGAATTTTCCAAATTGTAATTTTGACCCAAAACATGGATTCTACACCCTAGATAACCCTAAAATGCATGTATCGCACAAGGAAATCAGACAACCTTGACTTTTTGGCGGCCATCTTGGAATTTTCCAAATAGTAATTTTGACCCAAAATATGGATTCTACACCCTAGATAACCCTAAAATCCATGTATCACACAAGGAAATCAGACAATCATGAGTTTTTGGTGGCCAGCTTGGCAGCCATCTTGGAATTTTCCAAATTGTATTTTTGATCCAAAATATGGATTCTACACCTCAGATAACCATGAAATCCATGTATCACACAAGGAAATCAAACAATCCTGACTTTTTGGCGGCCATCTTGGAATTTTCCAAATTGTAATTTTGACCCAAAACATGGATTCTACACCCTAGATAACCCTAAAATCCATGTATCGCACAAGGAAATCAGACAATCTTGACTTTTTGGCGGCCATCTTGGAATTTTCCAAATTGTAATTTTGACCCAAAATATGGATTCTACACCCTTGTTAACCCTAAAATCCATGTATCACACAAGGAAATCAGACAATCATGAGTTTTTGGTGGCCATCTTGCCAGCCATCTTGGAATTTTCCAAATTGTAATTTTGACCCAAAATATGGATTCTACACCCTAGATAACCATGAAATCCATGTATCACACAAGGAAATCAAACAATCTTGACTTTTTGGCGGCCATCTTGGCAGCCATCTTGGAATTTTCCAAATTGTAATTTTGACCCAAAATATGGATTCTACACCCTAGATAACCATGAAATCCATGTATCACACAAGGAAATCAGACAACCTTGACTTTTTGGCGGCCATCTTGGCAGCCATCTTGGAATTTTCCAAATTGTGATTTTTACCCAAAATATGGATTCTACACCCTAGATAACCCTAAAATCCATGTATCACACAAGGAAATCAGACAATCTTGAGTTTTTGGTGGCCATCTTGGCAGCCATCTTGGAATTTTCCTAATTGTAATTTTGATCCAAAACAAGGAAGGGCTTGAGGGCTAAAATGTAGTGTTCTTAGTCGAATGTCGCGGGACATAAATAATCTCGTCGAGAGTGGATCCTCTTTTTTCGACTTTTTTTCGGACTTTTATTATCCCCTCAAGCTAAAAGTAGGCCTAAAAAAGTAGGCCTAGTCCCAATAGGAATTGAATTTATGTAGGAAGATTTTATTATCCCCTCAAGCTAAAAGTAGGCCTAGTCCCAATAGGAATTGAATTTATGTAGGAAGATTTTATTATCCCCTCAAGCTAAAAGTAGGCCTAGTCCCAATAGGAATTGAATTTATATAGGAAGATTTTATTATCCCCTCAAGCTAAAATGTAGGCCTAGTCCCAATAGGAATTGAATTTATGTAGGAAGATTTTATTATCCCCTCAAGCTAAAAGTAGGCCTAGTCCCAATAGGAATTGAATTTATATAGGAAGATTTTAGGAAGAGAACGGGATAAACGGAGAAAGGGAGAACAGGATAAAGGGAGAAGGGGATGAACGGAGAACGGGATGAACGGAGAACGGGATGAACGGAGAACGGGATAAATGGAGAAAGGGATAAACAGAGAACGCTATCAACGGCGAACGCGATACACGGCAAACGCGATAAACGGAGAATGTGATAAACGACAAACGGATAACGGGATAAACGATAAACAGGGAAAGGTATAAACGGGGAGAGGGAGAACGGGATAAACGGAGAACGGGATAAACGGAGAACGGGATAAACGGAGAAAGGGAGAAAGGGAGAACGGGATAAACGGAGTACCAATATAATCCGACAAAACGAAAATCGCAAATATCTTCGCTGTTTACGCTCCGATCGGCCCGATTTTCGGAAGGGTAGGAGAACTTCAAAATCGTTTTTGGGTCAAATCTTTTTGGGGCTCAAAATCGGTTTTGGGGGCAAAATCGGTTTTGGAGGCAACATCATCTGCAGCTCACGCCGCCCCCCCCCCCCCCCCCCCCGGCCAACCCGACACGTCGAACTCGAAGCGAAGCTGCAACGAAGATGGTGTCGCTGCTGACGCTCTGATCGACTCGCTTTTTCGGCCGAGACGTAAAACAGCGGTTACGCGCTGCCGGGCGCTGACGCCCACAGCCACCTGCTCGCCCCCAGCCACCTACTTTCCCACAGCCACCTGCTCACCTACAGCTACCACCTGGAATTCGATTATACATGACATCCAATATATGAAATTAGGGTAGCTTCTTCTGGCGATTATGATTCTGCTGTCAGAAATGAGAAAAAACGTACTGTACTCAAATTAGATAATCCATTTGACTTTCTAATGACAAAAGCGGTATCCCCTCAAGCTAAAAGTAGGCCTAGCCTTATAAAAGAGGATTAGGGGCAGGAAAGGTCCTAATAAAGAGGAATTTGGGGAGGAAAGGTGCTATAAAAGAGGATCTCGGGCAGAAAAGGTGCTAAATAATTTATTTTTTTTGTGTTTTTTTTTTGGCTTCAGCGAGCTCTAGGGTAGGGGGGCTATAAATAAAATAGGCCAAGCTATAGTTAGTAGGCCTACATTGAGAGAATTGATTATAGTCCCGGTGCCCCCCCCCCCCCCTCTTTGTTTTCAATAGCCTAGCCTAGGTCAAATTGATACATTTTAGTAGCGGCAGCAAATTGATACATTTTAGTAGCGGCAGCAAATTGATACATTTTAGTAGCGGCAGCGAATTGATACATTTTGGCTGCAAATTGATACATCTTAGTAGCGGCTGCAAATTGATACATCTTAGTAGCGGCTGAAAATTGATACATCTTAGCAGCGGGCGCAAAACTTCTATATATTTCCTAGTCTAGAGGATAGACACTCGTACATGCACCCTGTGTCGATGTAACTACGTTCCTCCGTCGTTGGGCCGAAGCAGGACTATATATTTCCTTGCCGCCTGCCGCCAAAATGGCGGCGGCTGCAGCATGATTTCTGAGTGTCCAATCAGCACACAGCTTAGAGGTCACGTGATGCGTCAATCTCTTATTCATCGTATTCCGAAATTCATTGATATGTGATGAAATACTTCGTTTTGGAGGCTCAGACCTGTCCCATTGTCTTTATTTTCGAATTCTAGGCCGAAAACATGTGCTGGGGGGGTGGAATGGTGGCTATTTGGACCAATTTGAGCAATTTTATCGATTCGAATCGATGCGAGTTGGCGCTCGCCATGTGCGATTTGCAGGGGCCGCGACCGCAGATATGAGAAATACGCGAAGCAAATGCAAACTTCACATCAAAATACTGTTTTCATGCAAAGTATTTTCATCAAAGTAAGGACATGAGTTATCACCATTTTTAGTAGGGAATACAACAGAACAATACTTGAAATGGTACAATACTGAAATCATGTAGAAAATTACATTCTCCCAACATTCACTTTTTTTTGGCAGAATCTGAGTTTTTTTTCAGTTTTTTAAAGAAATCTCTTATTTTAGATGATTTAACTTCTTTTTTTCCCATTTCTTTTTACAGATATAGATACCTGAGGTGTTTTGCAAAAGAATGATATAGCTCAAATAGTCCACAGGATATTTCATCAAGTTGTAACAGATCAGGCAAAACATGTCTGCACAAAAAAACAGGGTGACTATATAAGAGTGGGCTTGACCTAGTTTCATAGCGTTACAGCGAACATAGCCCACTCCAATAAACTCATTTTATTTCATTTAAAACACACGTCAGTTTTTATGGCTTGAAAATCAGACCATTATTAAGGTTTTTAGGGAGTTGAGCGTGAAAAACTTATTTTTATCTTATTCAGAATTTCTTTAATTTGGTCCTATGTACTCCGTACCCAAAGAATACAAAAAAGTATACCTGTTTTTTGTATCATATTGAATAGCTGATATATTATATATATCGACACCAAAATAGTGAATAAGTGAATAACCTATAAAATTCGATACCAATGACATCCCTAGTTATAATATCTAACTAAGAAGAGTACATTTCCAAGCAAATACTGATAAGTTTATAATAAAACTCGAACATTTGTGCTTTTGTTTATTAGATTCACCAGTATCTTCAATGACGGTCGACACAGATAGACTGTCGCCTCCCCCGCGATCACCAAAACGGGAGAACCCGGATGACGCAACCCTGGGTGTGGCGCCACCCCAGCACCCCATGATGGAGCGGCTTCTCAATTCTAACAAGATGAACGTATTCTCTCCAAGCAGAGCAGGACTCAATATGAGTTACACTGACAAACACCTCCGTATGTTGACGTTTGGGAGGACAACCCAGGTGCAGCAACACACACAAAGTGAGTGTTTGAGTCAAGTTTCTGCTATAAAAGCATCTAATTATTTGGGCTTAATCTAGGTTTAGGTCGCTAACAGGGTTAAAGCAAAACACGGATCTTGTCCTTCATAAACGAAAATTGCAGATTGTAGTCACTGTCTAATACATACTCTACATACGAACTATAAAGGCGACTCCATTGTTTCCTGACTGGTGGTCGCTATCTAATACAGTCTCTACATACTAGCTACATAGGGAATAGTCCAGATAGTGACTCCACTGTTAGCGACCTAAACCAGTAAACCTAGAGTATATATATAGTAAAACGTATCAAACTAAAAACATCTTAGGGGGACTTTACCCCGAGGGGAATTATTCCCTCTCATGCTTCTTAGTCTGATTTATAATATGCATAATCTACCTATATATATACTCTAATTGAAGTTGCTAACAGTGGAATCGCTTATGGACATTGTAATAATAATACATAGTAATAGTAATGACAGCGAATCCACTGTGAGCGACCTAAACCTAGAGTATAATATAGGAAAATGTATCAAACAAAAAAAATTAAGGGGGACTTTTAACCCCGGGGGAAAGGGTTTCCCTTAAGGGGAAACATTTAAAAAAAAGATGAGGATGTGTTATTTTGGGGGGAAAAGAAGCTAGATGGCGCAGCCTTATTCATATTGATTTTGCTTACTGGTGATCGCCATCTAATACATTCTCTACATACTATCTACATAGGGAATAGCCTAGATAGCGACTCCACTGTTAGCGACCTAAATTTAGAGTATATATAGAGGAAAATGTATCAAACTAAAAACATCCAAGGGGACTTTACCCCCGAGGGAAAGGGTTTCCCTTTAGGGGAAAGATAAAAAAAAAAGATGGGGATATGTTTTTTGGGGGAGAAAAGAAGCTAGGTGGCGCAGCCTTATTCATATTAATCTTGGAATGATTAGGTCGCTATCTAGTACATTCTCTACAGACAGTGACTCCACTGTTAGGTACAAGATGTGGAAGATACTTGGTTAGGGCTCTTTAACTGAATAAGGGTCATTCGCTCGGGGGTATACTACCCATACACAAATAACCTTAATTCAGTAAAAGAGGTCTAGCCAATGATATTCCTCCTACTGCAATAGAATTATAATTCAAAGTGCCATTTTGTGTGGTTAAATTAGTGTTCCCTCCGTTTGAGAGATCAAGATTCCATCTTTTCTATGTAACCTGTAGTTTTACCCATTTTCATGCTCCTTAAACGACTTAGAGGTTTCTTAGAGACTTAAACCTAGGGAATGCCATTATGGGCTTATATTTTGAATATCCACCCACAATGAAGCAATGCAGCTATTCCGACAGAAGAGTTTCAGGTCCATCTGTTTTCTTTTCCATGTCAGTGTGTTGATGTGAAAACATTGATTTTACAGTGTACAACTGGTTGATTAATATCAATAGTAGCAATTGTACAAAGCAACCATCTCTTCAAACATTGTCTTTACCTCTCAATAGTATCTAGATATCCTCTTTAATCCTTATGACAGGTCAAAGCAGCCTTATCCTCCAACTCAACACACCACCTCTCAACACAGCTCACCCACCACCTCCTCCCCCACCACCACCAGCTGAGCACAGGATGGACTGGGAGGCTGACACAGCAGCCTATGACAGTGGTATAGAACCTTCACCGAGCGGTCCCACCTTCTTCAGCCCGCGAAGATGTCCCTCGGCCCCTCCTCAACCCCCACCGATACCTCCTCTGGGTGCACCGGAGGAGATGGTTAGTCAGCAAGAGTGTCTTCAGATTGACCATGGCCTTTTCAGTACCCCAGAGGGAATGAATCCTCCAGGGCTTGAGCTGCTTGACCAGCAGGGTGCTGTTTGTGTTGGGCATCCTGAGGTGGTCTATTCTCTACAGCTTCATCCTGTGTGGGAGCCTAAGGCAAGTCCACAAGACTGCCTTTGGAACAAGGACGGGCATGGGTCTAGCAATTCACAGCCCATAGACATCTGTGATGCTGAACCTCCACTTACTGTTGGGACCAGCCAGGAGGAGTTGGTGGATGAGCAATGTAAGTTGAATACACTATCATCTGATTTATCACATTTTCAAAGAAGATGCTTTTATTTGAAATTACTCATAAACAATATACCGTAAATTCCCGCGTATAACCCGCATCTTGCGTATAACCCGCACCCCCAACTCAGGAAAATCCTATAACCCATTTTTAAATCTGAAAATTAAAATTTTAGTACTATTCTTTAGTGATAAAAACCCTTGTATAACCCGCACCCTATATAGGCATGTTTGATATCAAATGAAAACTGACTTTGATTCGCGTACAACCCGCGGGTAGTACGCGGGAATTTACGGTACTTAATATGGCATTGAACAAACGCTTAGAATAAGACATGAGTAAACTAAGTATTTATTTACTTCTGTGTGTGATATAAACTTGGATCCTCAAGATGTCCAAATTATAATACAACCTGTTTATATTATTGATAGATGCCTTTTATTTCTGCAGTGAAGCTGCAGTTGCTACCAGGCAGTCCCTGCTCCGATGTTCCCGAGATGGATCCCGTGGATGATATGACTGACTTCCAGATCGAGCAAACATACCTCGGGCGGCCTGTTACTAGACAATTTATGAAGGCTCTAAAAGCTATCACTAACCAACCACTGCAAAGAAAGGATAAACTAGAAACTGTTATCGATGCAGGGAATGACACAAGCAGTTATCATTATGAGAGCGACAGCGACCATCACAGCTCATGTGCTTCTGCTCCCGAGGTGACTAGTAATTACAGTGAAAAACACAAGGGTGGCAGCAAGCTCCTACAACAACAAGGGAATGGTGGTGAAGACTGTGATGGGGATTGTGAAATGACAGAGGATGATGACTACCATAGTAGCAAGGGCAGAAATGTGGTTAAGGATGATTATTGTAATAGTAACAAGGGTGGTAACATGACAGAGGATGATGATTGTCATAGTAACAAGGGTGGAACAGTGACAAAGGAAGGTGATTGTCATAGCAACAAGGGTGTTAACATGGCAGAGGATGATGATTGTCCTAGCAACAAGGCTGGAACAGTGATAAAGGAAGGTGATCATCAAAGTAACAAGGGTGGTAATCTCACAGAGGATGGTGACTGTCATAGCAACAAGGATGGTGATGTCACAGAGGATGGTGATTATGATGGTGATGGAGCTGGTATTATGACAGAGAATGGTGATTGTTATGGTATCATGCCGGAGGATATTGACTGTCATAGCAACAATGGTGGTGACGTGACAGAAGATGGTGATAGTCAAGGAGACATGGGTGGTGATACAACAGAGGATGGTGATTGTCATGATAATGGGGTCGGGAATATGACAGAATATGGTGATTGTCATGTATATGGTGATACAACAGAAGATGATGATTATCATAGCAACAAGGGTGGTAATATGACAGAGGATGGTGATTGTAATAGCAACAAGGGTGGTAATATGACAGATGATGGTGATTGTCGTGGATATGGGGGTGGTGATACAACAGAAGATGATGACTGTCCTAGCAACAAAGGTGGTAATATGACAGAGGATGGTGATTGTAATAGCAACAAGGGTGGTAATACGACAGAAGATGGTGATGGTGGGGGCGATGTGACAGAGAATGACAATATCCATCATAGGGGTCAAAATGATAAAACTAAAGAAGAGAACAGAATAGGGGATAGAAACAGTAACAGCGATCAAGATGATGAACTGCCAACTGATGTTGACAACAACAGATCTATACCTACAAGGTCAGCTATACTTAGAAAGGAGGTTAACAGGAAGTGCCTAAGCATAAGCAAAAGGGAAAAGCTGAAAAATGCAAGAAGGAGGAAAGAGCAGAAAAATAGGAGAGATCTGAAAAGTAAAGGTATACGTTTGCTTGGAAAACCATGCCAGCGAGAATGTTCGAATGAATCGGGAGATGATAGTGTGAAAGAAAACAAACTTGAATGTTCCCGCAAAAGTGATCATGACAGGACTGTCAGCGAATCCCCAAATGAACTATCTGCTGATATATCAACCAAAGATGATACTAAGGACGATGAACAAACCGATCAATATAGCAGTGGTGATGATGACATTGAATTCCCTAAAATATGTAAGTATGACAACTATCTTCATAGCAATACTAATTTTGTTATCAATATCATATTGTACAAGTAAAATGAAAAACAAGTAAAATGTTGTGTTTATCAAAGTCTGTGGGCCTTTAATAACTAGTCATGAAGTGAAATGTATCTGTTGACTTTTGGTAAGCGAAACATAATGCATCCTCAATGCCACAATGTCTTGTTAAAGCTGGACCAATGAAGGAAATGTAAGCTTCATCTAGTGAGAATCAATGTCTATATAGATACTCTTAATATAACAAGTCTTTAACTACTAAAGTAAGAGGTCTTAATTGTGTCTTTTCTTGCAGATGATCCAAATGAGATGACAATGCCATACACCAACATGAAACCTATCCAATGCCCTGATTGCTCGTTCAGCACAACATTACAGGGCCTCCTACGGTACCACAAACTGAAAGAACATTCAGCTTGGAAGGATCAGTTCAAGAATCTCCGCACTGATACCTCTGAAGGATCAAGTGATACACAATTCTCCAGTGATGGGATAACAGGTCCTAATCGCAGGAAAGAAAACACTGAGAATTCATCAGAAGGAACATTCTCCATTTTAGTTCCTGCAGTGTCCCAAGGTTCGACACATGTGAGGGTCAAAACCTTTAAGGATCATACAACTCGATATTATGTCAATGGACATACCACTGCAAAGGATTCAGTGTTAAGCAAAGAACAAGCAAGGAAATTACCTCCTGAATGTACTGGACTGATGAAAGTCTGTAAGATTGAAATTCCGAGAATTGATCAAAATCTATATAAAAATCCATCACCCAGTCATACAAATGATTTTGAGGCAGATTCTCTTTCTGATTATTCACTTCCAACCTTTCCAGTAAGACAGAGACAAAGAAGTAAATCTTCTACAATCAAGAATGTTATTTCGTCAAAGCATTCAAACCAACATAATAGCAACTTGTCCCACAAGTCCAGGAAAAGGAACAGACCTCAGAAAAACAACAGCAAACCAAAGCACTTCCATGAGAATCGGAAGCGCAAGCAATCTGTTCATTACAATCCTAGTTATGAATCGACAACCGATGAAGAAGGCGATGCTCTTACAATCAAGCGGTTCCCAGCTAAGCAAACAAGAAAGATGATATTTTTGAAAAACAGAGTCACAAGTTCAAGTGAGGATGAGAGTGTATACACAGCACTTTCAAGTAGTACTCCCACAACTCATACAGATAAAAATCTAAATCTAAACACAAGTCTCTCTGAACAGGTCAGCATGAAGGCGATGCGAGCAGAAAAGACTACGTCATTGGAAAAAAACGCCACAAGCTCAAAAGATAATGAGAGTGTTCCTGCAACATTGAGTAGCATTCCGGGAACGCATACAGATGAAAAGGAACATCAGGACATGAGCATCTGTGAAACCGACAGTATGCTAGAAAATACAGAGGATTTCACCCCAGTTACCTCTGAGAAGGAAATTACAAGTGATGACGGTTTTCAGACACTATCATTACTGGAAATAGGAAGCGAGGTAATAGTCGAGGCAGAAAAACACAAACCATCTACAAGTAAGACAGCAAAGGTCATAGGTACTCCTGAAAGCTCAAGAGGCAGAGATTTGAAAAGATGTGGAACTGAAATCTACAGTTCTCCATCTACATCTCCCCTGGAAGGGTTTACTGATAGTGACGGTGGATATAAGCCCCAAAGATGTACTCCTGCCATTGATAGTTCCCCCTCGGCATCTCCCTATTCAGGATCATCTGAAGAGCAACCTCTCATTATAGATATACCAAACCAAGACCAAATGCTCCTGCAACAACAGTGCAAGAGTCCTAAGAGGAATAAAGGAACAAGTTCTGTGAAAGGTGATGAGTTTAGTTGCAATAAAGAAGCACCACATCATTTACAAAAGTCAACAAAAGCAGCAAGAGGTGTATTACATTCAGTAAAATCTACGGCAGGCAGTCAGAATTCTGTATCAAAGTCAAAACATGATATAGGAAAGGTGTCTAATATCACACCTTTAAAGTCACCAAAGATGGGCTCTGTTTCAAAAATAAAAACATCTAGTCTGAATGCTCCTCCAAAGGGCATCACGAAGTCTATGGCATGGGAGGGAAGTGAAAACGCTACTTTAAATGGTCCTGGTGCAAATACTTCAAACAAAAAATACAAGGAGGATTCTGGAAAGAGGTATAAAAGCAAAGAAGTAGCCGATCATTCAACAAAATTTATGAAGGGTTCAAGCTTTAAACCAAATTCTCCAAGAAAGCCTCAGACGTCAGGCACACATATGTCTACAAGAAAGGAAGATCCAGGGAAGGGGGCTATTAGTGAAACATGTCACAAATCGAGTGCGCCAAAGATCCCAACTGTGTCAAATATAAAGGCACCAAAGCCTACTAATGAAATTGTACGACATGCTGTGTTAGATGACACCATAGAAACATCTGTTTCTAAGACTAGTGATGTTGAAGAAACTTCTAAACATAGAAAGGAGAAGCAAACACTTACATATACTAAGGATATATCTAGGAAGGAGAAGAGTCAACCAACAAAGCTGATGAAATGTACAAGCATTGGACCAGCTTCTATGACCAAACCCTTAACAACAAACTTGCCCATGGCTTCACTGAAAAAAGCCCCAGGGGAGGTGTCTAGCAGAGAAAGGGGTGACAAATCCGGGTTGCAAAAGATGACAACTATTTCAAAGACAAACACTTCGACAACGCCTCCAGAAGCTGGACAACAGATATATAGAGATGGCCTTGCAACCCATGAGGAAGATCCCTCTCCATTTCCTACCAATATTGCAAAAGATCAAAACTTTATTTATCCTTCTGTAAAGAAGCACAACAGCAGAGAACTATCAGAACATTCAACTAAATGTAAGAAAGATACAAACAATAAATCAGATTCTATAATCAAGCCTCCCACAAAAGACAATACTATGTCTACAATAAAGGATGGATCAGTGAAAGCAGCTGGTAGAGAAAAGAGTCATAGATATAGATCGCACAAGATGACACCTGTTTCAAAGATAAAACCATTGACATCTCCTCAGGAACCTGGAACGCTTTCTCCGGTTGATGACAGAAGGAAATCAACCATTTCTCAGACTGATCATTTTGGACAAAATGAAGATACTGAAGTTGATTATGATGAGCCTTCAGAACTAACAGATGAGAAGCACATGCAAAAAGATGCTAAGTATATTTCTCAAGAGGAGCATAGTCACTCGACATCACTTGATAAAAAGGTGCCGGCAATGGATGAAGATGAGCTTGAAGATATCCTACCAGCTAAATATCCTGAGATAACTGGAGATGAGCTTGAAACAGAACAGGTTGCATTTTCGACATTTGATTCAAAAGCTCACAACGTTTCTCAATTTCCCGACGAAGGCAGCAGTGAATTTGATGTGAACAATGCTTGGTATGATGATGATAATGATGATGAAGAGATGGCTGCCTTGGATGATATTGATTGTACAGAGTCTGTAAGCAAAAATGCCCAAACTCCTAACTCTCACTCTGAGAGGCTGACTGCAGATAGTACATGTACCAATGAATATACAGATGACTTTGATAGTCAAGTTGGAGATACAGAAAATGGAAAACCAATAGCCAAAGAGCAAAAAGAATCCAAGCCAATATCACTTCAACGTGAGAAATTCCGAGCTGGAAACATGGTATTTCATTTTCGAGTTAGAGAAAAGGCTACAGCTCGATCTATCAGCAAAACCCATGCACCGACTAGAGAAGGTAACGCTACAAAAATTGCAAAATATGATACTTCAGAAAAAGGCCACACATCAGGACTGAAGCATATTACTTCAAAGCATAATAAAGAAACTGATAGAAAAAGGGAAGTAAATGAGAAAGATATGTCAGTAAAATCAGTCGACTACCACAACAGGCATAGTTCTTCTACTACATCTGATTTATTTGAACAACAGCGCGATGAACTTGGACGCTTTTGCTGCTTGAGCTGCACATTCAAGACTACAAATGCAAAAATATATATCAAGCATATACAGGAGCATCACCCACTGAAGAAGCAATATTTATGTAATGTATGTGGGACACCATTCAAAAGGTCCAACGTTTTTCAAATGCATCTATACAAACATACAATCCCCGTTGAGGAAGAATACCCCAATGAAAGAACCCATGATCGACATCACGACAAGGAACTTAAGAACAGTGGCAGAGGCCGAAAGGGCCAAAGGCATCACAATTCCCAGAAAGCATCAAAATCTGCTTCAACTAGAGTGGCTGAGAAATCCTCAACTCAACTAGACCATCGTGTGATAAAATGCCCCTACTGTTCAGCAGAATATTTCTCAAATGAAAATTCTCTACAAGACCACAAAGACTTATGCCACCCTTATATCAAGAACACCAGGAAACTAAACAAAACCAAATGTGATATCTGTCACAAGAAATTTAAATCAGAGAGCATGTTTGAGAATCATATTCTGACAGACCATCCACTTACCTGCAACATCTGCAGGTCAGTGTTTGCTGATCAGGATTCATTTAATGATCATAAAGAGACATCTCACAAAAGTGAATACACATGTAGGGAGTGTGGCAAAAAGTGTGCAACAGGACTCTCCCTGAAGACTCATATGAGGATGATGCATAGAAGCAGCTCTTCAGCAGATGTCTTGCATGAGGCACAGTCACCACAGGAAGAAAATGATTCAACTGATAGAACAACTAAAAAAAGGGTAGATGATTCAAAAGTGCCAGGGACACTGGCATCTGGGGAAGCAACAGACACCACTGTGAGCACATCTTCTATACTAGAAGATGCCACAAGATCCTGCTGCTATGTGTGCCTGAATATCTTCCATACAACAAAAACACTAAAAGCCCATCTCCTGAAACATAGCATTGAGATGAAAGAACACATGTGCATGAGGTGTGGACAGCAGTTCTCAGAGAGTGACCAGGTATCAAGTCACATGCTTATGAAGCATTCTGATGAACTATACAAATGCAATACCTGTGACCTTGTGTGCAAGACCTTTCAAATTTTGACTGCCCACAAAAAAAAAACATCATGAAAGCTATACATGTAGGTATTGTGATAAGGTGACGAAATCTGAATGGCATAGAGAGAAGCATGAGAAATGGCATGAGAAAAACCAACTGTTGAGGTGTGCTATCTGTCAATCCATGTTTGAGAATGTCTCAAGCTTAGTGCAGCATAAAGTGTCTCAGCATCCAAAGAAGCAGACCCACTACAAAAGTCATACTATAAGTGCTGCACAGTCCTCAGTAGAGAGCAAAGCCTCATCATCAAGTAGCACAAAACATGATCCTTTATCCAAAGAAGATTCAGATGATTGCACATTGGTGAAGACTGATCTGGAAGACCTCCTGGGTGGTGTGCTGCCCGAGGATGATCCACTGAACTCCAGTGGCTTTTCAGATCTGATCATGAACTTGGATGGGACCAGAATGAACATGTTCCATTGTGGACTGGATTCTAGCAATGATGAAGAACCTGCTCAAATGTAGCTCTTATAGGAAGATGACTTGATAATCATAAAAGGATAAATCACATCTCCAGTCTCCCTGGAGATGACCCCTCTGTGACCCATCATGACCTCAGTATGATATCACAGAGAAGGGTACACCATAGCAGCCTATAAACTTCAAAACTTAAAATGGCAAGGTTGCTTTGCTGGGAGTGGGTACACTCTGAGCTGCATTGACTAAAGTCACCTCAATTTGAGATCAGGACATGTGACATTGTTTATTGTGATGGTTTCAGGAGGTTATAGGTGAAAACACATGTATTCAGTCCATACCAGAGTTTAGCTCGTCAATAGGCCCGGGCATGATATACCATATTTGACGTAATAAGCGCCCTCCACCTAATAAACGCTCCCCCTTTTTTGGGGCATTTTTAGACTAAAACAAAGACTCACATTTTACGATTTTAGAGACGATTAAACTCTTAAGTTATAAAACGTCATATAAAATAATCTTATAAGCGCCCAGGGCGCTTATGACGTCGAATACGGTAAGCACCTATATGAGTTTGAGCCAGATAAAACAGAGAGGCCCCTCTTTGGTAAACAAAGGGTAGGAACTCTTACAATTTTGGTCAATTTCCCCTGGGAAATTGAGATAATTTGATATGAAAACCCCAGTCAGCTAGTAGGAATTCCTACATGAGTATGAAAAGGGCCATCTTTGCAAACCTAACTGTGATGGCTTCTCTTTCATATCCCTAGAAGATGTCCATATCTACATGTAGTATACACTGTACACTGATACTAGCTTTTATATCTCCTCTAGTTTATATTTGAAGTCTGTTGTGTAATTATCTTAAACAATATCGTTGCCAGAACTGTTGCAGAATACTCTAACCATACACTGTATGTAAAACATGTTACTAGCAAGGATCACATTATACCGGTACTGTAATATATCAAGGTTGTAAACACTGATATGTTCCAATTATATCAAATATACCTCGTCTTACATTCTGCACAATCAATGTTCTTAAGAGTTTGTCAAGTGTCTTAGATATTCATCACAGTCAAAGTTCAGAATATTAAAGCTTTCACAAAATTGCGTATGTACAATATGTATATACATGTACAACCCAAATTGGTGGTTCCCTGTTCTATGTTTGCTACCATGTGTATGGTGAATCTTTGTGTCCTTTGCAAATACAATTGCATTTTTAGCCGTTAGCAAACTCTAAATATGACTGCATCTGTAGTGTTATTAATATTGTCTTTGAAATAAAAATTGGAAGACTGTCTATGTATCTTGTGACTCTTACCTACTTTACCTACTATTCCAACACTATAAATAAGAAGTATAAATGGACTTATACGTATTTGACACTCTGTTGGATATTATAAGGTATGTGTATCAAAAAGTGTATAATATCCAATGCCGAGCATATAAAAGAATTGAAACAATTCAAACAATATCAAGTACCCGGTAGGCCTATAGATTTCTCCTTTAAATAATCATTTCTTTTTTTTTTGTCTCCCTCCCTCCCCTCTACCGTTGTTTAATAACGCCCTAATGACCACTCCTTAAGATACTAAAATGGGATTATAAGAGAGAAATAGCCTACTCACCTTCCAGTTGGATTGAAGTTGTTTATTTTGCATGATATGTTCACGGACTATTTCTTTCCAACGATGCCGGTCTACGGGGACGGAGCCTTCTTCGTACTTCAACTGGTGACAGATGGCGCACCAAAGCACCTCATCCTCTGCCAAACTCTGCCATGCCTTACTCACCTGAGAGACAGGACACGACTCATATTAGGTAGTTATTCATAGATTAAGATCGGGGAGGGGGGAGGGGGACTTGGTGGACATGTGGTGAGGAGAGCGCGGTGGGTCTTTAATGTCTAACATTGGGAAGTCAAACTAAATATAGACAATTTCGCTATTAAATGTCATTGAACACATGGATGATTGATGGGTGAAAGCTTTGGCCAGTTTGGAGGCCGGGACGGGGTTGATTTTTTTTTATAGGGGAGATTGTTAACAGCTATCTGTGACAAAAAGTGTATCTATGAATTATAATAGCTTCATTAAAAGGTTATCAAGTTAAACTATGTTAGTATGTGCAGGTAGCGCTTTCGATTTATATAGCGTTTGGATGGTCAGCCTCTATGTTTAATATCAACTGTAGGACTTAGATGGTTTTGTTACAGATACGGTAGTGGTTGGACATCAATTAGTCGTCAATAATATGGCTTTTTTGTATTGAATGCATTTGAATGAAATAATTTACCTGGGCACAGTGGCAGAGGTCGGAGGCATCAAGGAACTTGAATATTTTCATTGCTATTTCTCTTGGAAGTGAGATCTCGAAGAAGGGGATTTCATTCATTTCATCCTAAAATAAAGGAGAAAGAAGCTAGAAAACATTTAGATCCTAGATGTTTAGCTAGATAGAAAGATACATGCTCAATTCTGGTTTGAAAGTTAACCTTATTACATGTACCTACCTACCGTATGAACCAAGATCAAATTTGGAAATAAAAATTGAGACTCATTTGTAATAGACCTAGCTCTACAATTTACACATAAGGTATAAATATGCATGGTACGGTACCAGTACATAGAATAACGATAAGGGTATAGGCCTACCTACCTGTTTCTGTTTAGATAAGGGTACCTACCTGTGGAATTATGAGTATTAAATCCCCCCCCCCCCCAAAAAAAAAAAGATAAATAGATAAACTAAAAAGAATACCCCCCCCCCCCCCACCCCCCAACTCCCAAGAAATACAGACCGACTTCAACCATAGGCTGGTGTAGGCCTAGGCTATGTACCGGTACAAGATCTATATTTCTGTGCATATTGGGCCACATTCACATTTACTGATTTCAATACTACAAATAGAGAGTCTATATATCACCTATCAATAATCAAGTCAACCCCAACAGACTGGCTTCACCGTGAATACCTCCATTATCGCCCAAGCTACCACAAAAGATCAACTGTTTAAACGATGTTATTTTGATTGTCACTCACCAAATCAGCCAGAAATGCATCAAGATAGTTGTTTCCCTTTCTTTCATAACTCTCATTACTATTAGCTTTCCTTCGTTTACTAATATCTGTCCCAGATGCATGGTCTCTGTTGTCAACATCCCTCAGTCTCTTGTTTGGTGGGGAGCCAAAATGGCCAGCCCCTGTAATTGTTCTTGAAGGAGTTGCTGTATTATTACTCTCTTCCAAAAGTCTTTCTGCAAGAAGAAAAGGTTCCAGGGTATTGGGTAGACTCCTGATCCTCTCTGCATCTGATAAGGATTTCTTTGGTACAGCAACCTCTGCATATTTTTGTTTTGAAGTTGATGCTTCTAAACTCTCAGCCTCAGCAGCTTTCTTGTGGCTGTCACTTTTGGTGGCCCCCTCATTTGGCAGTGTTTCATCCCGTTTTGTTGACGGTCCGGCTGTCAATTCGTCCTTCCATTTATTCCTGAAATCCTGGAGTTCGTCTTCCATGGTTATCTCTGCCAAATGCTGTTTAAACGTCTCTTAAACGTTCAATAAACTATGGAATTCATGTCACAACAAAGTCCAATAGACATGTTTATGACATAATTTGACACCAGGTGGCGGCACGAGCAAGTTGGTGGCGCCGCCTGGTGAGAAAATTCTACACTAGAACGGAAGTCTACGTGGACAGCTGTGATTGCGCATGCCTGGACACATTAGATGCACTTCCGCCGGCGAAGAAGCTAAGCGTGGAGGGCAAATACACAAGTTGACGTTTGTTTAGAGCTGATTTTTTAAAGCAGCTCATTAATTCTAAGACATGCAGATGTCTCGGCTATTTCAGAGGCAGGTCCTCTCTCTATTGACATGTTTCCTAGGCTTAATTACAGAGACCCTGGCCGTGGGCGAGGTGATCTGGGCAGTAAATTGTGGAGGGGAAACCCACACAGACATACACGGTATTCGGTACCAGAAGGACTATGCCTCCGATGGAATTCCTTCGGATTATGGCAAGAGTTTGATGATCCAAAGGGTGGTGCCACAAGATCAGATTCTTTACCAAACAGAGCGTTATCACATAACTAACTTCGGCTACGAGTTCCCCATCAAACAGGACGCCGACTACGTGCTGGTGCTGAAATTCAGTGAAGTCTGGTTCACTGCACCCAATAAAAAGGTGAGACTAACTTTAAAGTAATAAATAATAGTACTTACCCCACCGGTACTTTAATAGTTAGTAGGTACAGTAACTGAGTAAGTGAGGAACTTAATAAGCAATTTCTAGTGGCACTGTAGAACATTTGCAAGCAACAGTGTTAAAGCATTGAATCCCCCCCCCCCCCCAACACACACACGTCCAACGTCCTATGCATGCCGTAGCGTGACGTATTCTATCATGTACAGATGTAGTATTGTAGACCCTATCTTTAATAGATCATAGGGATAGATAGTAGCCGGTAAGGTCTAAGACTAAGGGGTAAACACCCTGTTTACCCCTTAGACCTTACCCGGTACATGAAATACACATCGTATATAATTCTATATCCCCTCTATCATGTCTATTGATAGGTGCATATGATAATATCAGGTACTCTAATAAAAAATGAAAATTCATCAAATTCAGCCTCTGCTACTCCCATTCTATCAACATTTTTGAGAGGTTTCTTAATCTTTTGAAATAAGGTTTCTATCTGGTCTAGAACCAAACATACAAGGCAAATAGTGTCCAAAATAATAAGGTCCATAATTATAAGCCTACTTCCACTATAGAAATGGTAGAACAATGGATTGAGGAATTGTGATGTAGGTGTAACTGGCTCGCCATGGCTCATGGCATGGGCAGCTTTTACACCTTTCATGGCCGGGGGTGTGGGCAGTGCACCCCCGGCCATACCCTGGGGGGGCATGGGGTGTATAACTCCCATCAGGGCCCGTAGAAATGTAGGTATACTTGCATTAAATCTATTCTAGTGAGACAAGTAATAGACTCTGGACAGTAATTTTTTAAACACAGAATAACAACATATAGGAGCACCTATTCCTTGAGTTATAGAAACATTGGATGGAAATTATGGCTGTGGGAGCTAGTTATGTCTCCAAAATTGTGTGCGCGATTTTACTCCCAGGGCTAGTTTAAACATAAAAGTAAGCCTAGTTTCGGGTCCATACTATTTTTTGTACCATCCTAAAACAATAGTGGGCACTCTCAGATATGCATACAACTTTGTAGGTAGGCTATTTAATACCCAATAAAACTTACAAGAATAAAATTTAGATTCACAGAATAAGACATTTTGCCGAAATCTTGCCCTCAAAAGTACCTTCACATTAGGTCTGAAGTATCTCAGTCAAAAATTGGAGTAATTTATCCCTGATTTCGCTGGTAGATAGCTTAACTCTGTAGCTAACCAATAGTTACAAAAGCAGCACAAAAAACGGCCGAGGTGCAGAAACGGCTGAGGTGAATTTCCGAGGGTGCAACAGCATTGCTACAAAAACGGCTCAGGATAGCGGCAGCTCTTATCTCACAGGTGTGAGGCAATACTGGAGTGCCTAGGCCATATGTCTTGAATACAATGCAAAGAACAGTACGTTGATAGCAGTCATAGTTTCCATGTGGGGTCATTAAATGTGATCCAATGTTGGTGGTTTTGTTGGAAAATGTTCTTATAGGCTATACACTAATATTTACTAATACAGTAGATGGGATGGAAGTGGTCCTTTTGAGTAGGGTGCTAAGTGCCACTTGAGACCAAGACTGTGACTGTGTAGCATGCCTCAGAGGCTCAGTGATCACCACTGACAAGTGCAGGGTACCCACAAACAGGGAAAACATGGAATAACAAGGGAATATGGAAAAATCGATTCCCTGTCAGGGAAACACATGGAATTTGAAAATGTTTCCAAAACACAGGGAAAACATATGGAAAAATATTTTGCACACAGGGAAAAACATTTTCAAACCATAATGGCGGTGGTGGTGTGATCCATTCTCAAAAAAGCATGTGAAAAGCACTACTTGGCTTCTAGATTTTCAAAATGTTTCTGTGGGGCATTGCTGGTGTTATTACTAAATTAGGCCTCCCATGAGATTGATTTCTCCTACTTCAGGATGAGTAGAATCCCAAGTATAAAGAAGGCATTAGAGGGCAGCATTTGGGTTCTAGATTTGCAATTTTACCCTAGATTTGTCTTTTTGCCTTTCTTGTGAGACTATTCAGTAGTTCTCAAATTGGAGAGTGTATTTATAACGCAGCATTTGGCTTCTAGGTTTGAAAATGAAAATCCCTCACATCCCCACCGATAATGACCACTGTGCTCTACTTGAGAGAGAGACTTGTCAAATTCAAATTGTCATAGAGCACTATGGTGTATTACTGGCACCCTAAGGCGTTTACCCCCCCTAGTATGATTTCTGTGAGATATTGGGGGCACACAATTATGTGTCATCCATGAAGGAATTAAAGTCAGAGACATCCTGACTTGCCACACGTATATGTCATTGATATACACCCAAACACAGACCTGGACTTCACACAATTGCAGTGAAATTATTTGTGAATGTTGTTTTGGATACCCAAAGAATCCAAATTACTAGGAAAACGGCTTTGCTCTTAAACCAAAAATATAAATTTACAATTCAGGGTCTAAGAAAGAATCAATAATTGATTATTATCATCTTCATCTCAACTAGAAAGGATGACGCAAAGATGGGTGCCAGTAATACCCACAACTGTACAAATCATCCCCTTGTAAAATGCAGTCCCTTGCGAGGGTATTACTTAGGTATAGGATAGATGTGAACAGGACGACCAGTTACTAGATTCTGTCTGTTTATTGGCAACTCTACACTCACCTCCCTACCGGGTACAAGTCTCAACATATTATTCTCCACAGTGGCACACACAGGCCCCAACACATACAACACTCCTCTCTGTAACAATACATGCTCTACTACACACACACACCCTATTGTACCTGCTTCAGTCTACCCCCCCACCCCTATAGGAGTGCAGGGGCCAGCTGTGACTTCCCCAGGTATTTACACATAATCATAATACAAGTATTTTCCTTCCAATATACTTCATGACTTCTTAACCTATGTTTCACCCTCCCCCCTTTACATTAGATCTCAATGTGGCTGATCATTATTCATAATCAATTATCATAATCATAATTCATACATAGTTACATAATATTACGTCACATTACTTATCCCCCCCCTTCACTGTCCGTCGCTGACCATGTATATTCTACACATCTCCCCCTTTTTCTTTAAATGATTTCATAAAGATGAAAACATGTAATTATGTTTATGTCATCTCAATTGCTTTGATGCTCCTCCTTGGTGTAAAACCCACCAGTTGCGCAATCTGCTCCTGTGTCACCGTCACCGACCCTGACGGTTGATACCTCTCCGGTAGCATGGGGTATGGGGGGGGTGGTACATTAATTACAGTCGGCGGCATCATGGGGGTCAGCTCATGTGGTACCGCTGGTGCCACTGGTGCCGTTGGTATCTGGTCCCTGGGTACGTTGTGCCCTTTGGACCATTGGTTCAACATTCTCATTTTCCCAGAACAGCACAAGCAATACACATTCAATATCATAAGCACCACCCCCACTAGCAATGCTACCCCACTAGTGCCTGTTGTCACATATGGGTGCGTTGCCGACTGCAACCAATTCCCTTGCTCCTCCCCCTGCCCTTTCTGCCACTCGGCGTCTTGTTTAACCCAGTCTTTTACGTGAATCATTGGTACCTTAACATGTTCTACAGAATTTAAAGCCAACAACACCTGTGGCTTCAATCTCCTAGGCCAAGTCATATTCAATTTGGGTAGCGCAATTGGTTCTGGCTGCTCGGATTTCAATGTTTCATGTACATGTATAACAGATTTTACTCTCCATTGGTCTGATTCCAACACACATCCATCACCAATTTTTACTACAGTTGGTTTATCTAATGACATTTTTACAGGTGGGTCTCTTATACATCTTAACACAACCTTCTCGGTGCCTCCCATTGGAGCCACAATTACATCCCCCCCCATAGGATCCCTTTTCAAAATTAAGGATGTCTTGTTTCTCTTCGGAAAAATTTTGACCTCACAATCATCCGGTTTATCCCCATTTACTAGTTGACTCTCACATGAACGTGCCAGATTTTCTACCTCCGGCCAACACACGTTTGGAAATGTACCCAGACAACTGGTTGGTGTAAATGAACTCTTAGTCATAGTGTGTAACACCACACTCTCCCTCCCCTGTACCACTCTCATGTGATCCTCCGTCATAGGCACTGGAACATATATCATTGAATATTTAATAAATCTGTCTTCATCCAAGGCTGGTAGCACAGCCCTAAATGCCAGATGATCATTACCTTCCCATATGGGAATTACCGCTACATACTGATAATACCACACTGGAGGGAGCGTCTCAAAGTCCATGTTCTCAATTTCTTGTATAATGCTCCTTAATTGTTCATAAGATACAATATTTTCTGTCAACCAACCTCTCTCCACCTCCATCCTTTTCTGTTGATAGTCTCTTACTGCTTGTATGTATGAATTAAATGCAAACTCAGTCTCCTGCAGCGCTACATCTAGTGTGCGCGCCACCTTTAGTCCACTTATTGCTTCAAAATCGTCCTGGTGTGCTTTCCTGTTAATATCAACCTGTCTCAACGCCTCCCATGACAGATTTTGTACCATTTGAATGTGATCAGCGTTCAGTTGGACCAGGTTTCTAGTTGCATTAATCATAGTAACCATTTGTTTTTCATGGTGCACTACCGTGTCTATTCTTTTTGAATTACTAAAAATTAATTTCCTTAATGCTTCAATGTCTGTAAAATCCGGCATATTGAACAGGGGTCTTGCTAACGCTCCAATAAATCCGAACCACGCTCTTCTGACCCTAACGTTCCTTAGGGTGTGGTCAGGTCGTCCTTCCTCCTGTAGTAACTCTTGTGTATTCTTCTTTAACATGTGTTTGAGCGCCGCCCACCTCCTCCTCCAGTGTGTTGCTCCTTGGCCTCCAAACCTCACCTCAGCTTGAGTAAAAGCTGCGCCAAAACTCTTGTCCAGCTGTGTTGTATTTAACACAGGGGGTGGCTGTATGATAACCACCACCGACCATGCTGCTCCAATGCGTCTGACGTCTCCCTCTTGATGCACCAGTACCCCATCATGCTCAAAAATAGGGTTAGTGTTCATCACTGGTATGAGGCACAGCAGGCCCCACACCCACCACAGTACCATCTTGTGTGAAGATCCTCACTGCTGCAATACACTGCCGCTTAGCCAAGGTAGATGCTTCTTCCCCTGGAGCCAACAACCGAATGCGTTTTGCTATGTTACTCCTCCCCCTTGTCCATGCTCCCTCATTACTACCAACTCCCCCCCATGCTGGACCCTCTTCCCTGCCTCCCTCTGATTGGTCCCCTCCCCTTTTACACGCTCCCCCACCCCCCTGTATGTGTGGGTGGCCCGCGTCCCTAGCAACCCAGCCTGTTGCAGGCTGTTTGTGTTGCTGTGACGCTGCCCTATCCGCCCCACCCCCATGTGCATGTAGCTGCCCGTTTCTAGTCGCCGCACATGTCCCATCCTGTGTGGGGTTACATGCTAGTGTTTGTTTGTGGGCCTGTGCTGACTGCGCTCCCCCCCCTGTTGCAGCACCCCCCCCCTTTTCTTTACCCCTCTCCCTTAGGCCATGTGGTTGGACCTCCCCTCCCGCATGCTGGGGCAGATTTCTTTCATTGAACTCCCTCAGCCGCTGTGCATTGTTTGCATTGCGTTGAGCCCTGGTAAACCTGGTCCTCAGATCCCCCCATGCTACATCTGCTGGTACATGTTTTAGTTTATCCCTTGGTAATTGCTTCCGCACGCCATTTGGCCCCACCACTGAAATAACCGACCCCCTCACCCTTGTAACAATAAATCCATGGTCCCACTTTGGGTCTAGCTTTGTTGTATCCTGTGCCATGGTAACCACAGCGTCCCCTACTTTGAGTGGTTTAGCATTAGCAGTTCTCATTAATCGGTCCATGTTGTACTGCCTATTCACATAAGCATTTTTCCATGCAACTTTTAATGCTGCTGATATTTCATCCACTCTTTGCGCCATTCTGGATGTCTCCTCCCCCTCCTGTCTATCTAACAGCTGAAAGTAGGGCTTGGGTGGATGTCTACCGAAAAAGAGGAAATAGGGGGAAAAACCAGTCACATCAGACGGTGTTGTTCTGTGTGCTAACAATGCATCCCCCAAACAATCCTCCCATGTGTGTGGGCGGGCATTTGTCATCTTCCTTATCATATCCTTGATAGTTCTATGATACCGTTCCACCTTCCCGTTTGCCCGGCTATTATACGGCATAATATGCCTTACGTCTATGCCCAATTCTTTTAGGTAGCCCTCTACCAGCGTTGAGCGGAACTCCAACGCATTATCCATTAACAGAATTTCTGGAGGTGCAGCCCATGGAATTATAACCCTTTGTAACACCTTGTATATTGTCGCTGCTGATTTGTCTTTAATAGCAATAGCATCCGCCCAACCAGTTGCATGGTCTATGAAGGTCAAGATGTATTTATTGTTATCGTCTGACGCTGAGAAGGGTCCGCACAGATCCATCGCCCATACCTGCCCTGGATATTCAGCCAATGGCATGGCGTCTGGCTCTGGTCGATCTATTCTGTCTCTATTTGTGGCACAAGCTGGACATTTTCTAACATGATTCACCACATCTCTATGTGCCCTAGGCCATTTGTATGCCTCCTGTACTCTTGCTAGTGTCTTAGCTATTCCCATATGCCCCACCTCCTTGTGCGCTCTTCTTACCACTTTTTGTCGCGCATATTTTGGAAGAACCAACCTAGGATACTCTAACTGACCAGGTGGCGCTCTTAGTGTGAATAGCAACCCCTCCGCCACATAGTATTCTCCCTCTTGTTCTAGGCCCATCTGGTATTCTGGCATCTTTCCCTGTTCCCTCTGTAGTTCCTCCAAGGAGATCCCATCTGCCTCCAACACCCCCTCATTAAAATGCGGCCCTAGAATCACAGCTGCTAGTGTGGGATCCATCGGAGGTGCCTCCTGCGTCCCCTCCACCCGCAGCCTACTTAGCATGTCAGGTGTCACATGCAGCTTCCCCGGTCTATACTGAATGGGCGCTGCATATTCCGCCAACGTGACTGCCCAGCATTGAATTTTAGAATTCTTAATTTCATTCTGAAACAAGCATTTTAATGGCTTATGGTCAGTATAGATGGTAAACTCAGCCCCATGCAAGTATGGACGTAGCTTCCTCAGAGCATATATGACTGCATATGCCTCTCTCTCCACCACCGGCCACCTCTGTTGTGGTTCAGACAGCTGTTTGGATAAATACTGCACCGGTCTATCAATACCCTCAGGTGATTCCTGTAATAAGATAGCGCCAATACAATGTTTGGAAGCGTCTGTCATGAGCTTGTACGGCTTATCCAATTGTGGATAAGCCAGCACATGTTCTGACATCAGCTCGTCCCTTATTGCCTCCCACGCTGCGTGACACTCTGGTGTCCATTGAAATCTAGCCCATTTCTTCATCATGCTAGATAGTGCATGCGACTTCTCTGCATATCCCGGTATTAATTGGCGGTAATAGCCCGACATGCCCAGGAATGATCTAACCCCCGTCAGATCCTTTGGTGGCGCCATCTCTCTTATAGCCTCCACCTTGGCGGGGTCTGATGTGATTCCCTTCTCCGACACTATGTACCCCAATAGCTTAACCTCCTTCAATGCAAATTTACACTTGGACGCCTTCACTACTAGTTTGTGTTCCTTTAATACCTCCAGTACCTGATGTAAATGTACTGCATGTTCCTCCTCTGACTTAGAGAAGACCACTATGTCGTCGATATATACCATTACTGTGACACCAATAAATGGTGCCAAGATGTGATTCATCAATCTCTGGAATGCCGCGGGGGCGTTGCATAGCCCAAACTGCATTCTTTTGAACTGAAACAACCCCCTATGTGTGGCAATGGCCGTCTTCTCTATACTACTTTGTTCCATAGGGATCTGTCGGTACCCACTCCTCAAATCCAGCACACTGAACGTTGTCGCCCCCTGGAGGGAGTCAAAAATGTCCTGAATTAGAGGCAGTGGATATGCATCCTTCTTTGTTACACTATTCAGTTTCCTATAGTCAGTACAGAGTCTCCATGAGTCCCCTTTGGGCGCCAATGTAATTGGACTGGCCCATGGGCTGGATGATGGCTCTATTATATCTTCCTCCAGTAACCTCTCTAGCTCCTGTTCCACCCATCTTCTTTTCATGAGTGGTAGTCTATACGGCCTCTGATTTATTGGCATGGCATTCCCTGTATCAATCTTCATGTATAATGAAGTGGTATACCCCATTGGATCCTCACTGTGAGGGAATACCTCCGGGTACTGCGCCCTCCAATAATCAATATCCGCATACACCCCCGCCATATCTGTCTCACTTCCCTTTGAGTCTACTGCTTTGTATGCTGTCCCCGCCAACCTGACTGACCTATTGGCAAATGTAATATTTGCATCCAATAGCGTCAGCACATCATCTCCTATTAAAGCATCATGTTGTAACTCCTTCACTACATAGAACTCACATCTCACCCCTGCAATCATAACCGGTGCTTTTCCCAATGTGTGAATGTCATGTCCCGACAGAGCCCGCAATCTAAGCCCAGGAAGAGCCACAGCTGGCTGACTCCTCCTATGGCATAACTGCCTCCATTTATTCTCCCTCATCATGCTTCTTGCCGCACCAGTATCAATTAGAGATATTATCTGGATATCTTCCAAACCCAGATCCACACACACCCTACTGTCCATTAATGCTGATGCGGCCCCTAGTTTCCCGACTGTCTCCCATTTCCCTGTCCCTGTGCTAGTCTAGAGTCAAGGGCTGCTTCTATAGCAGCCTGTATCACCGCCCCTTTCTTAGTGCAATTTCTAGCCAAGTGATCGAAATCCCCACATTCATAACAGGCCCTCCTCCTCCATGGTCTCTGTTGCCCTTGATCATAATTCCTCCCCCCTAGCTGTTGGTTCCCTTGATTATTATTTTCACCACCCCCTTGTTGATTATACACATATGGTTGTGGCTGCATAGAAGAATACGGTACCTGTGGCTGTTGTGGGTGGTATGTCGGGGTGTTAGTGGCACCATACATGTGCATAGGGTACTGCTGAGGTGGCACCGCCTGAGGGTAGAATGCATAGGGGTTCACCCATGGCGGAAACATTTGCTGTTGCTGCTGTTGCCATGGCAACATCCATGGTGGTGTAGCTTGCGCCGCCGCCGCCGCTACTGTGGTTTGCTGCTCCCCCGAATCTGACGCTGACGCTTTCACCGCCGCTACTGTGACTGCTCCTGTATCCTCCTGTGCCTGTGCGGCCTGTGCTGCTGCTTGCATATGTGGCGCCACCACCACCTTCCTTATGGATTTCAGCTCCCCTTGCATGGTTTTCATATTTTGGTGTACATCCTTCATGGCTGTCTTCACTGTATTGTCAATGTTAACTGCCATTGCAGAAATGTCCATAGGTTCCTCCTGCCTCACCCCTTGGTTCATAAATGTAGACTCCTGTCGTGCTCCTCTCACCTCCAACCGCGCCTGTCTGTATGAATCCTCCACATCATTCGCCAGTGTTATAGTATCAGTCAAATTCTGACCCCTCTCTTTGGCAACCTGTTGCCGGACAGCCTCACTTGCTATTCCACTAATAAATAGTCTAACCAATCTGTTCTTTACTGATGGGACATCCCTCTCCGCCGCCGGGTATGCCATCTCCATCTGAGTTCTAAATCTCCTAGCATACCCCCTAACATCCTCCATGGGTTGCTGTACCAGCCTATCTAGTCTAGCTTGCAAATATTGTTCTTCATCTGCTTCTAGGAACTGTGCGGAAATAGCAGCTTTCACATTAGGCCAGGTTTGCAACGCAGGTGCCAACCCTTCCCTAATATTTAAAATAGCAGCCTTTAGTGGTGCTCTGGACAACTGACCAGCAATATCAATTACAATCTCCTCTGCTGCTTTAGTCCATTGTCTAATTTCATCCACATGCTGTATCCACTGTCTCAGCTGATCCCTGTCATCCCCATTGGTAGGTGGGACATGACTTGCTAATTCTTGCACCCTCTTCCTAGTCTCATTTGCAGCTTCAATTTGCCTCCTTTCCTCCTCGATCTGCCTCCTCTGGTCGCTGATGTAATTAACTGCTCCATTTTTCCTTATACCGTAATACCCGTACTTCCAATACTTAGTTACTATACTGCGTGTTCATAAGCCTTGCGGCTTATATTTTAAGAAACGTCGAGGTCGCCAGTGTAAAATGCAGTCCCTTGCGAGGGTATTACTTAGGTATAGGATAGATGTGAACAGGACGACCAGTTACTAGATTCTGTCTGTTTATTGGCAACTCTACACTCACCTCCCTACCGGGTACAAGTCTCAACATATTATTCTCCACAGTGGCACACACAGGCCCCAACACATACAACACTCCTCTCTGTAACAATACATGCTCTACTACACACACACACCCTATTGTACCTGCTTCAGTCTACCCCCCCACCCCTATAGGAGTGCAGGGGCCAGCTGTGACTTCCCCAGGTATTTACACATAATCATAATACAAGTATTTTCCTTCCAATATACTTCATGACTTCTTAACCTATGTTTCACCCTCCCCCCTTTACATTAGATCTCAATGTGGCTGATCATTATTCATAATCAATTATCATAATCATAATTCATACATAGTTACATAATATTACGTCACATTACTTATCCCCCCCTTCACTGTCCGTCGCTGACCATGTATATTCTACACCCTGCCATCTTGGGAGCATTGATACCCTGTTCAAAAATGACTATTTTACCAGACAGTAGACATAAATTGCCCATGGAATTCTGCTTAAAGTCAGTATATCCGATGATTGGGCCTCAAAAATAAATTTTCTTAAAATTGAGTCAGGATGTTTACTAATAAGATATTTCCCTTCTGAGCTATTCCATTCGCTCTTATTCCCTACCATTTTGCTCAAATTTGATTTTATTGCCCAATATATGGTCAATTTGGAATAAAACCGTGCACGATTTTATTGCCCCTATTGAAAATACACTGAAAATGCCATGGTTGGATCCATTGGGACCCTCTTTCTGGGTTGTTACTGCTCATGGATACCATTTTAACGCCCCCTAACTCATTAATAATATACTTTTACAGTATTTGGACCAACTATATTAGGAATTTAAAATTTGGTAAAAATCAGATATACCCACTTTAAGGTTTATGAAAAGTCATATAGGTGAAGCTATGAATCTGAATTCAATCACATCTTGGCAAAACCTATAACTGTACCAATCTAGAGCTTTATGACTCACTGATCATAATTCTGAAGGGAATTATCCTAATCACAAAGTTTTATTTTCCATTTTTTTTGTCTTTTAGGGTTAGCGGATAGGTCCCCAAGATGTCTTGAATTATCATCGGCTACCCTGAGCCGATTTGCCTAGCAAGAAATCCACACAACACTGCCTGTAATACCCCCCCCCCCCCCCTCCCCTGCCAGTAATACCCCACGGTACTCTAGTAACCAGCAGTTCTTAAGGTGGGTCAATATGATGCATTTTTCGTCCACTGCGCCGTTTTCTGCGCAGGTACATTCTCTAGTTTGACCATAGAACACCAGGGCACCCTTGTTTCAAATTGGCCTAAGTAATATCAAATGGTCATAAAATAGTTTATGGATTTTCCCTGACCGGGGCGAGAACCACCAACCTTTGAATATAAAGGCATCCATTCTACCACTGTGCTATGCAGTCTGTAGTGGTTGTCCTCATTGGAAGTCATACATAGGTAGCCCTCAGTATATTTCTATTTCTTTTCAACTTTTTTTTTTCGATGGGCCTAAACCTTAGAAATATGTGCGGGACCATGTGTTGAAAATATATTCTCTAGATAGAAAACATCAAAGCCTATACTCTGGGAGAGTTATATAGAAATTTAGCTACTTTTCAATACAATTTTATGTAGACATGTGGCAAAACACTGTATTATCCACCACATAAGACATTAACTTAAGGCTTAAATATCTCAGAAAATAGCCCGGGACCCCCCTTTTTTCTCAGTTTCTTTGGAAAGTGTATGCTATTATGGTCTTATGGTGAAAACCTGACGAAAATCTAGCTACTTTTACATCAAGGCATTGACCCACCTTAAACCTGAAAAGACATTGCCATGCCGTATTGTGCTTCTAGATTTTCAAATTTTTCTCAGAGGGTGCCCTAGACCCCTTCCCCTACAATTGTCTTTGTGCGTATTTGTGCAACTTGAGATACACTAAACTTTACAAACTTATGAGCCCTAACATATTTATACCAAAATGCACTATTTCCCGTCTAGAAATTCAAAATGTTCTCTCACCTTTCCTTCAATAAAGCAAGGTTTCAGTCCCTGGCCGCCTCTACTGTCACAGAGGCCGAGCACACTACCTGTGTACCTGGCCTGTCCAGGTGTTATAGGGGCCCGTTCTCCAGTGCCGCCTACACTGCACTAGAGGCGGCACCCATCCACTGGTAGGAGGTGTGGTATAGACTACTCTTTCCTTACAATTTTAGGGCAGGTTATTAAACATACTGCGCACAAGTAGAATTAAATGACCCAGACTTTTCTAGACCAAAATTACCAATAGAATGCGTGCAAACCATTTGCTTAAGTGTCCTATGTCATTTTCCTAAGTAAAACAGGTGCTAACTTTTGTTTTAATTTAATCTTAAGACAAACCTGTGTCACATTTATTCTGTAACCGATAAATATCTAATAAAAAGTATACATTACAAGTGTACAATCAATAGCTTTAAAATGGTACCTGTTGTGGCCCGATCCCCCTGTAAACAACTTCAGAATGAGCCTTTAAAAAAATCCCAGGTTGAAATCTCCCAGTAAAAAAATTTCACACTTTACACTCCCGCGGCAGTCAGACCCGCGCACGGGAGATAGGTCAGTGCCTATATTAGATGCACGGGAGGATGAAAAGTGCATATTTGATCCTGTAGTATACTCAAAACCCCTCGTATAAGCCGCAGTATTATATGTATGTTCAGTTTAAATCAACGTTGTGTCTGCCTGTGTACAAGCTGCTGCTTATACACGAGAATTTACGGTAGAGCCCGCGGCTTGTATGATAGTCAGACCCCAGGTGCGGCTTATAGGATTCTCCCAAGGTGGGGGTTCGACTTATACGAGGGGTTTCACTGGTATGGTAGGCCTACAGTGCTAATTTAGCCATTTTCAGACCCCAGGTGCAGCTTATATGACTCTCCCAGGTTAGAGGCCCTATACCAGGGTTTGATAGGCTTATTACATGAGAATGGCTCAAATGACACGGGTGGCGATGTTCTGGTGATTTGACGCCGACAGCAGTAGAAACGGAACTAGCGTCATTGCAGGGTGCGGATGAACCCTGTTGCATGATGTATGAATGTACTATTACCCTATGCGACCCGTTAAGGGTTAAAAAGAACTGTGTTCCAGCCCCAGTCAGAAAAAGATGCGTCATGAAACGTATATGTGCAGTGAAGATATGGGTGTATATGAATATCATTAATTCAGTAGCGGACCCAGCATTTTGAGAAAATTCAAAAAAGAGGGGGGGGGGGGGCTGCGATTGGAAACATCCCTAAATCCACCACTGAGTTTTCACTGTAGGTCTACCAGTACTACTATAAGTCACCGGTGTACCATCTCAGGCCTCTTTATAGTTGACTTGTACTCCAGTAGGTGGGGTGTGTGTTTAGCTGTATAGTGACTTCTATATACACGATATACCCGTCACAGTCAAATACCAAACAGAACCAGGCTAGCAACAGTTGCATGTTAGAAATGAATGTGACTTATGGAATAATAACCTGGGGGAGTGTTTATCGTTTTCGGCATAAAACGCCGGCGCATTACAACTGTATTGACTCGTACCGGGGGTACAGGGGTCTTGAAATACATCAGTGTACTTTATTCCCGTCTTAAATAAACACCGGGGATAAAGCTTTAAAGGGGGGCCAATAATCACCCGGCCCAATACGGTATACCAGTCTGAAAAAAGAGCGGGGGGGGGGGGGGGTGCGACCTGTCATGGTTGGCCCCGGGTGATGAAAAAGTAGATAAAGACCACTACCGGTACCTCCAAAAAAAGAAGTAGTAAAACCAGTAGACCCTTTAAGAAGTGGTCTCTTTTTAACTACTGGGGGGCGGGGGAATTTAGCGAAATTGCTTTCTTTTTTAGGGCTACCCGGTAGATCCAAAAACTGAACATTACCAAATGTATCAATATTAGTAGCATATAGAAAAGACTTGATGCAAAATAAATTGTAAAGCAATACAGTTTATAGCAAAATATTCTGAACGGTGCCTTGGCAGACAACTTGAGTACAACAATGGACAGCACTTTGGCCATGTGCCACCAGACAAACCAAAGTCAATTCTGCCTGGATGCTGCTTTACTAAGCTTTGAGCAGAAACAGCTGAAACACACACACACTGAGTAATACAATAATGTCAGTCTATGCAGCTGCCACAAGTAACCGGTCACTATGGAGGCGCTACAGCTGTGCCATATGGTCCTATCAATATACCTGTAGTACATGTACATGTACACCACTATTATCGTTACATCCTACCCCTCTAATGAGGCCATATTTTATTCATTCATAACACTTTGTCATATGCTAGGACGTTGTCAAGGTGCATTATTTTTTTAATACTGTTTATTGACTCAGGGTGCACCCCTGAGTCTAGGTAGACGACCTAAAATGTTGGTTAAGAGATTTTCCCAATTTCAAGTTCAATCTATCATATATCATAAATTATCCATGTCAATGATATAAATTTTGGCTGCACTGTTGCTTTCAGACCTAATCTATGTTATGCAATAAAGTGCATACACAATTTTGCATTTTTTGTTGCAAAAAAATCATGCCAAAATATTTCCACTTTCTTGAATCAACAAAACACAGATACTGCCCTCCCATTGAAATCAATGCTGAAGCAGTGTGCACCATTCTAGACAACCCTGCGCCGTGCTATCATGGTTCACGGCCATCATGGTTGATCATCAGGCTCGATTATCAGGCTCGTTTGAAAATTGATTGAATTGGGTGCATCGCCCTGGAATATACACGTAATAGTGCGGGTGCGGTCAAGTCATAATTGTCATCCATTTTGTGATTGGAGATTGGGTAAAGACATAAAGTAGCCTGACACCCTGAGTCTCCTGTGATGTAAATCACACGCCTATTGATTTTATCCTGGTTACAAGTCTCATATATGTTATGTTCGTCCACGAAGTAACCAGTGGGGAAGTGGAGCAGCTCCCCCTTACATGTGCTGGCGTTACTATTTTCAAACCTTACATTTTACTCCATAAATGAGATAAAGTTGCTTTCCTCTGGGAAAAGTATATGTATTTATATACTTAATACTTCGCAATATCACCAGCTATGTTGGTCTCTTCAATAGAGTGAAACCATGGATATACTGTGTGGCAGCCCCCTCCCACCCGCCCACTGCTCCCAATACCGGGATAGATAATGGTATACATGTGTGCGTAGTGCTTTAATGTGCCCTTTTGTCATCATGACTTATGAATGCAGCACCAGCGAGTAACTCGGCCATGCTGCATTCAAACATCAAGCCAAACCTACTGAGGTGAAACTTGATACACTCCCAAAGACTTGAACGAGTCCGCATGATGCAGCAATGAATTTCTACTGCATGAAGCCACAATGTATCATGCCGCTCCTAAAGGTATATGGTATATAAATGATATCCACTGTGGGAAATAAAACAAAACAGATAATGGTTTCAGGATACACTGACATCAGCAAGTTGGGGCCGGTCTGTCTGAAACAAGACACAAATACCCGGACAAATACAGATAGAAGAAGAGAAGAAAAAAACACTCAGTAAGCTACGTGTCAGTCGTGCAGCGGTTGCCCCTGGCACTGGGTGGGAGGTATATAAGACTTGTGTGGGGCGCTCTCTGGGCAGTGCGGCCTCAGTTTGCAGAACCTAGAGTTGCCTTGTGGTGTGACCATCTGCGAGTAGCTGGTAGGTGCTTTTCTCATTACTGGTAACGTATTCCCAGCTTGGGCTACTGTTGATCTACGAGCAATTTAGTAGTTATTGTGGATCCTTTCCTTTAAAGTTCCAGTGTTGCCGAAAACTTTTTCTCAATGCAGGCCGAGACCCCTAAATTTGACATGGCGACATGGGCATTTTAGAAATACCCATGTCGCCGTGTTGATTCTAGATCTATGAATATCATATTTTAGTATTTTTATTTTCAACTTATATTTAGTAGGGGGATTGAGCAGAATTTTAGACCTGAAAATCTTCCGTTTTTTCGACACAATTAAACATTTGGCAACCAATAGAAATATGTGTACCGTAAATTAACATTCTAAGCACATTCTGTGCACTAGTGCGACAGATAGATAGATTCTATCAAGGTCGTGGCTTGTACGAGGGTTTTGCTACAGGAATTTTGCTACAGTGACGGGCCATAATCATACCCCAGGTCCGACTTATAGGCTTTGTTAAAGTTAAGGGTGCGGCTTATACGAGTTTACGCTATCGAGTATGGTATATATATATATATATATTACAAATTTACAAATTGATTATTCTATCATGATATATATATATATATATATATATATACATGTATATATATATATATATATATATATATATATATATATATATATATATATATATATATATATATCCTTAGGAGCGCCAGTGCTTTCTATCCTGGGACCCCCAGAACGTACTGATGTGGGGTGTAAAAATGGCCCTCAAAACGCCAGTGCTTTCTGTCAGAGGACCCCCAGAACGTACTGATGTGGGGTGTAAAAATGGCTCTCAAAACGCCAGTGCTTTCTGGCAAGGGACTGCCAGAGTGTATTATGTGTATTGGATTTTTAAAGTTTTTGGCTACCATAGTGTAATGATGTGTATTCAAGTACTGATTTTCCTCTTTGTTTAATTTAAATTTTCATGCCTGATACACATTTTCCTACTCTGGTAGCTCTAGTTGGAAAAGCAAAACGTTTTAGAACGTTTTGGCACTTCTGTTATGAAAGGTAGTAGATACACATTATCTGGTCTGACATAGGTTCCAAATACACATTGGTACACTGTGGCTGCATGGTTGCAAAGACAAAACGTTTTGGAACGTTTTGGCACCTCTGTTATGAAAGGTAGTAGATACACATTATCTGGTCTGACATAGGTTCCAAATATACATTGGTACACTGTGGCTGCATGGTTGCAAAGACAAAACGTTTTAGAACGTTTTGGCACTTCTGTTATGAAAGGTAGTAGATACACATTATCTGGTCTGACATAGGTTCCAAATACACATTGGTACACTGTGGTTGCATGGTTGCAAAGACAAAACGTTTTAGAACGTTTTGGCACATCTGTTATGAAAGGTAGTAGATACACATTATCTGGTCTGACATAGGTTCCAAATATACATTGGTACACTGTGGTTGCATGGTTGCAAAGACAAAACGTTTTAGAACGTTTTGGCACATCTGTTATGAAAGGTAGTAGATACACATTATCTGGTCTGACATAGGTTCCAAATACACATTGGTACACTGTGGTTGCATGGTTGCAAAGACAAAACGTTTTAGAACGTTTTGGCACATCTGTTATGAAAGGTAGTAGATACACATTATCTGGTCTGACATAGGTTCCAAATACACATTGGTACACTGTGGCTGCATGGTGGCAAAGACAAAAGGTTTTAGAATGTTTTGGCACTTCTGTTATGAAAGATAGTAGATACACACTATCTGGTCTGACATAGGTTCCAAATACACATTGGTACACTGTGGCTGCATGGTTGCAAGGACAAAACGTTTTAGAATGTTTTGGCACTTCTATACAACACATGACATCCTTAGCCCAATGTCACATGTCTGGGACCATGTGCCCCCATGTCACGTGGTCTAGTACCATGTACCGTAGGTCACATGTCTGGAATAATGTACCCCTATGTCACATGGTGTATTCTTACTCTAGAATCATGAAGCCCAGTACAAGTCCAAGTGCCTGGACCATGTAACCCCATGTCACGTGGTCTAGTACCATGTACCCCCATGTCATATCACTGGAATCATGTACCCCAATGTCACATGGTCTGGTCTTACTCTAGTATCATGAAGCCCAGTACAAGATGTCACATGTACAATATAACGTCACATGGTACTAGATAATGTCACATGGTACTAGATAACGTCACATTGTACTAGATAGCGTCACATGGTACTAGATAATTTCACATGGTACTAAATAATGTTGCAGGGTACTAGATAACGTCACATGGCACTAGATAACGTCACATGGTACTAAATAACATTCTTAATGGTGGTCTAGTTGCAAGATTTTACGTTATATCAGTAGAATCCTGAAGTTATAGAATCCAAACCCAAAGAGTAACTGATCCAATGGGATTCTACTGGTACCTTTGGAGATCGTCAGAATGGAGATCGTCAGAACTGAGATCGCCAGAATGGAGATCATCAGAACGGAGATCGTCAGAAGGGAGATTGTCTGCAGAACGGAGGTACCATTTGGACCCAATAGGTACCAAGAGAAGCCCATTAGTACCAATAGAATCCAATATGTAGCAATATGATCCAATAGATACCAACAGATTCTCTTGGTACGAATAGCTATTGATAGCATCCAATGGGTACCCGATTTAAATGAAGGGGATTCTATTGGTATCTATTGGGTTCTATTGGTACCTATGGAGATTAGAGGAATGGAGATCGTCAGAATGGAGATCATCAGAGTGGAGATCATCAGGGTGGAGATCATCAGAGCAGAGATTGTCAGAGCAGAGATCTACAGAGTGGAGATTGACAGAGAGGAGATTGGCAGAGCGGAGATCATCAGAGCAGAGCCTGAGAGAATGGAGATTGGCAGAACGAAGATCGGCAAGGCAGAGATTGGCAGGACGGAGATCGGCAGGACAGAGATCGGCAGGACGGAGATCGGCAGGACGGAGATCGGCAGGACGGAGATCGGCAGGACGGAGATCGGCAGGACGGAGATCGGCAGGACGGAGATCTGCAGGACGGAGATCGGCGGGTAAGAGATCGGCAGGAAGGATATCGGCAGGACCGAGATCGGCAGGACCGAGATCGGCAGGACCGAGATCATCACATGAAACTTAATAACGTTACATGGTGCTAGATAACGTCACAATGGTGCTACATAACGTCATATGATACTAGATAACGTCACATGGTACAAGATAACGTCACATGGTACAAGATAACGTCACATGGTACTAAATAACGTCAAATGGTGCTAGATAACGTAACATGGTACTAGATAACCTCACATGGCACTAGATAACCTCACATGGTGCTAGATAATGTCACATGGTACTAGATAGGGTCACATTATACAGATAGTGGATTGATATGAAGACTTTGTCGATTTGATCATCAGAATTCAGAAAATGTCAATGTGTCTATTATGGATGTATCAATAACATCCCCCTCCCATGTCACATGTCTGGGACCATGTACCCCCATGTCACATGTCTGGGACCATGTACCCCCATGTCACATGTCTGGGACCATGTACCCCCATGTCACATGTCTGGGACCATGTACCCCCATGTCACATGACTGGAATAATGTACCCCTATGTCACATGGTGTAGTCTTACTCTAGAATCATGAAGCCAAGTACAAGGTAATGTCACATGTTCAAAAACGGAGATGGTAAGAACTGAGATCGTCAGAATGGAGATCATAAGAGCGGAGATCATCAGAGAGGAGATCATCAGAGAGGAGATCATCAGAACTAAGATCATCAGAGCGGAGATCGTCAGAACAGAGATCGGCAGGGCGGAGATCATCAGAGCAGATCTCGAGAGAATGGAGATTGGCAGAACGAAGATCGGCAAAACAGAGATCAGCAGGCTTGAGACCGGCAGAACGTGGTGCTACATAACGTCATATGGTACTAGAAAACGTCATATGGTACTAGAAAACGTCACATGGTACTAGATAACGTCACATGGTACAAGATAACGTCAAATGGTGCTAGATAACGTCACATGGTGCTACATAACATCACATGGCACTAGATAACGTCACATGGCACTAGATAACGTCACATGGTACTAAATAACGTCACATGGTACTAGATAACGTCACATGGTACTAGATAACGTCACATGGTACTAGATAACGTCACATGGCACTAGATAACGTGACATGGTACTAGATAATGTCACATGGTACTAGATGACGTCACATGGTGCTAGATAATGTCACATTATACAGATAGTGGATTGATATGAAGACTTTGTCCATTTGATCATCAGAATTAAGAAAATGTCAATGTATCTATTATGGGTGTATCAATAACATCCCAGCCCCCATGTCACATGTCTGGGACCATGTACCCCCATGTCATGTGGTCTAGTACCATGTACCCCCATGTCACATGACTGGAATAATGTACCCCTATGTCACATGGTGTAGTCTTACTCTAGAATCATGAAGCCAAGTACAATGTAATGTCACATGTTCAAGATAACGTTACATGGTGCTAGATAACGTCACAATGGTGCTACATAACGTCATATGATACTAGATAACGTCACATGGTACAAGATAACGTCACATGGTACAAGATAACGTCACATGGTACTAAATAACGTCAAATGGTGCTAGATAACGTAACATGGTACTAGATAACCTCACATGGCACTAGATAACCTCACATGGTGCTAGATAATGTCACATGGTACTAGATAGGGTCACATTATACAGATAGTGGATTGATATGAAGACTTTGTCGATTTGATCATCAGAATTCAGAAAATGTCAATGTGTCTATTATGGATGTATCAATAACATCCCCCTCCCATGTCACATGTCTGGGACCATGTACCCCCATGTCACATGTCTGGGACCATGTACCCCCATGTCACATGTCTGGGACCATGTACCCCCATGTCACATGTCTGGGACCATGTACCCCCATGTCACATGACTGGAATAATGTACCCCTATGTCACATGGTGTAGTCTTACTCTAGAATCATGAAGCCAAGTACAAGGTAATGTCACATGTTCAAAAACGGAGATGGTAAGAACTGAGATCGTCAGAATGGAGATCATAAGAGCGGAGATCATCAGAGAGGAGATCATCAGAGAGGAGATCATCAGAACTAAGATCATCAGAGCGGAGATCGTCAGAACAGAGATCGGCAGGGCGGAGATCATCAGAGCAGATCTCGAGAGAATGGAGATTGGCAGAACGAAGATCGGCAAAACAGAGATCAGCAGGCTTGAGACCGGCAGAACGTGGTGCTACATAACGTCATATGGTACTAGAAAACGTCATATGGTACTAGAAAACGTCACATGGTACTAGATAACGTCACATGGTACAAGATAACGTCAAATGGTGCTAGATAACGTCACATGGTGCTACATAACATCACATGGCACTAGATAACGTCACATGGCACTAGATAACGTCACATGGTACTAAATAACGTCACATGGTACTAGATAACGTCACATGGTACTAGATAACGTCACATGGTACTAGATAACGTCACATGGCACTAGATAACGTGACATGGTACTAGATAATGTCACATGGTACTAGATGACGTCACATGGTGCTAGATAATGTCACATTATACAGATAGTGGATTGATATGAAGACTTTGTCGATTTGATCATCAGAATTAAGAAAATGTCAATGTATCTATTATGGGTGTATCAATAACATCCCAGCCCCCATGTCACATGTCTGGGACCATGTACCCCCATGTCATGTGGTCTAGTACCATGTACCCCCATGTCACATGACTGGAATAATGTACCCCTATGTCACATGGTGTAGTCTTACTCTAGAATCATGAAGCCAAGTACAATGTAATGTCACATGTTCAAGATAACGTGACATGGTACTAGATAATGTCACATGGTACTAGATAACGTCACATGGTACTAGATAGTGTCACACGGTACTAGATAATTTCACATGGTACTAAATAATGTTGCAGGGTACTAGATAACGTCACATGGCACTAGATAACGTCACATGGTACTAAATAACATTCTTAATGGTGGTCTAGTTGCAAGATTTTACGTTATATCAGTAAAATCCTGAAGTTATAGAATCCAAACCCAAAGAGTAACTGATCCAATGGGATTCTTTTGGTACCTTTGGAGATCGTAAGAACGGAGATGGTCAGAACTGAGATCGTCAGAATGGAGATCATAAGAGCGGAGATCATCAGAGAGGAGATCATCAGAACTAAGATCATCAGAGCGGAGATAGTCAGAACAGAGATCATCAGGGCGGAGATCATCAGAGCAGAGCTCGAGAGAATGGAGATGGGCAGAACAAAGATCGACAAGACAGAGATTAGCAGGACGGAGATTGGCAGGACGGAGATCGGCAGGACGGAGATCTGCAGGACGGAGATCGGCAGGACGGAGATCGGCAGGACGGAGATCGGCAGGACGGAGATCGGCAGGACGGAGATCGGCAGGACGGAGATCGGCAGGACGGAGATCGGCAGGACGGAGATCGGCAGGACGGAGATCGGCAGGACGGAGATCGGCAGGACGGAGATCGGCAGGACGGAGATCGGCAGGACGGAGATCGGCAGGACGGAGATCGGCAGGACGGAGATCGGCAGGACGGAGATCGGCAGGACGGAGATCGGCAGGACGGAGATCGGCAGGACGGAGATCGGCAGGACGGAGATCGGCAGGACGGAGATCGGCAGGACGGAGATCGACAGGATTTAGATAGGCTGAACATGGTACAAGATAACGTCAAATGGTGCTAGATAATGTCACATGGTACTAGATAACCTCACATGGTACTAGAAAACATCACATGGTACTAGATAACGTCACATGGTACTAGATAGCGTCACATGATACTAGATAATGTCACATGGTACTAGATAATGTCACATGGTACTAGATAACTGCATAACGTTCTAAAACGTTTTACTTCCAAGTTGTAGTACAAGAGTATAGTAGATTCCCTACTGCCATTACGTTCTAAAACGTTTTACTTCCAAGTTGTAGTATAAGAGTATAGTAGATTCCCTACTGCCATAACGTTTTAAAACGTTTTACTTCCAAGTTGTAGTATAAAAAACGTATCAAAACGTTTTAATGCTATCTTATGCATATTCCAGGCAGAAGTGCCAAGTCCTGCTAATGTGTATTGGAAAAAAAATGCTAATTAGCATGAAATTCATGATATCATATGATATAACTGATGAAATATGGATATAATACTCAACTAGAAGCATTCAACCATACTGACAACTCAAAATAATTTGAATTGAGCTATTACATCATCCCAAGATTTACTACTATATTTACCATGTTATTTCAAATATTGCAAAATTAGGATATTATCGATTTTCAAGATTAATTACTTCTAATTAAGCATTAAGTTATGAAGTATATGAAGGCAGTAGTCATAGTACCTTTTATCATACATTTACAGTATAAAAGAAATAGTAACAATCTAATATAATCTAGACCTTATATATTGCATTGAAGGGCATGAAATATGTGAAAAGCACTGGCGTTTAGGGCCATCATCCATCCAAATCCCTGGCTTTTAGAGGGCCCTTTTTACACCCCACATCAGTACGTTCTGGGGGCCCCCTGGCATAAAGCACTGGCATTTAGAGGGCCACTTTTACACCCCACATCAGTACGTTCTGGGGGTCCTCTGACAGAAAGCACTGGCGTTTTGAGGGCCGTTTTTACACCCCACAACAGTACGCTATGGTTGTGCTAAGGATATATATATATATCATGATAGAATAATCAATTTCATATATTGATATAACCGGTGCTTAGCCACATGATGGAAACTGAAACCAGCATGCTATTCCTGGAAACCGAAACCAGCATCTGTTTAAACTTTAACCGGCATGACTTCCTGAATAACCGCCGGCAGCCCCCTCCATGAGCTGACTGAGCTAAATCAGGAATTAAGCTGTAATAGTAGACCATGGAGGAAACACGAGACACCCAGGGGGGCAGCATTCGGCAGGGTGGGGGGTCTGACCACACAGTGTCCTCATCAGATGTCACAGACAGTCGGGGTCGGGTGGTGGGGCCGGGGTGTATTAATTATGATACCTCGGACAGCACATGCTCCACCATGGAAGATGTATGATAAGACCCTAGCTGTTAATGGGCACATAAAGCTACCATTGCACCTTAAAACACATATCGTAAATTCCCTGGGTTAACCACCATCTCGCGTATAACCCGTACCCTGACTTTAAGAATGTTGTATACTAGTATTAAACCCGCACCTTGTGTCTGAGAATGTCTGAAATAATACTGTACTACAGTAAATCTTCAGGGCTCGAGAAATCCCTGTGCCCTGTTACTGTACCCCTAACTTCCAAAAAACCTTGTATTACCCGCACCTGGGCTTGGGTTCTGGTTCGCATATATAGATATAGCCTTCGAGCATATAACCCGAAAGTTATAACCGGGAATTTAAGATATATTCATGAACTAGAAAGCCGCACCCCGCTGTGCTGTACAGTAGTAGCAGACACCACCCGGCAGTGAAAAGTCAAGGCATTGGTCGACTGTTGATTAATGAATGCAACAGTTACACAGTAACAATAATGAAATCACGCCCTGAAAGACTACCACCCTGTCAGGCACTGCTGCTACATCATTATCACGATCCTCTAGTTCCCAATTCGGGATACATCCAACGAATGCAGCTAGATACCCGTTAATGTAAAACTGAAAAAAGTGTTATTGAATAATTGATGCAGCATGTGTCCTCACACTGCGCAGTATGCAGCACCACGGTGATGGGATGACTCATTATTGGCCGGCGACGGAGTCCCCGGCCATGGTTAATGAGTTCACTTTTCCGTAAGGTTTCAACAGGAATTGCGCGTCCATAGGATTACCATTGGCTCGTTTGCTTTTTGCACCCTACATACACAGGCTCTATAGTCTCCCACCCTTCAGCACTGGGGCTCAGCCAGAGTGATCCTAACCCTGCGTCGTCACCCGTTCCTGTATGCATTAGACCTTTCACCCCTTTGGTGAAATAATGGACTATTCCAGGTGAATAAATGCGCAATTTGTGGATTGAGGCAGCTATACGCACAGGCTTAAAAAGAAGGGAAATCTTGGTAACGCCCACCTTCCACCCCTTACCTGTTGCAATAAGCTAGTCCCAGCGCCTGCTCATTCCGGTCTACTGAGCTTTCAATGGTACAAAGTTGTTCACACCCCCCCCCCCCCCTCCACACTGCAGCGGCCACACACTGCCAATGCAGGCCTGAGTGGTGGGCGGTGCAGCCAGCCGCTGTCCGCTGATCAGAACCCTGCGTCTCTATGGTCTCCCACCCCTCAGCACTGCACTCCGCTGTCCGCTGATCAGAACCCTGCGTCGGCGGCTTGATATGGACCACCCTACAGGCAAACACTCTATTATAACCCACAATGCACTGCTCATTCCGGTCTACTGAACTTTCAACAGGTACAATGTTTTTCACACGTATGGTCCCCTCCCCTCCCTACCCACACACTACAGCGGCCTCACTCTGAAAGCTGTCAGACATAGCACGCTCCGGCCTGCTGCACGCCAGTCAGACAATGTTGTTCACACGTCAGAGTCCCCACTATAATAACCTCGGTAAATAGCAAAGCTGATTGTTACCCTCACACATACTCACGTATATGTAGCACTGTGTGACGTGCAGGTGGAGGAGAATTATCAGTTATTTGATGTGTGTAGAATTTGGTAAGGCGCCATCATTTATACAGTCCGAGTCTCACTCCTGTAGGTAATGGATAAGGTCGGCATGATGCTTGAATGAATTCATGCCCTTTGCTGTCATGATGCATGAAGTAACTCGCCAGTGCTTCCTATTAAAATGTATTGTTCTTAACCTGGTATCATGCACCATGCTGACCCGTCATGTAATCATGCGTAACTGCTAACATCCAGCCAAACAGTAATGACTCCACATCATGTTCACCATTTTACTATTTAGTAAATGAACTCATGTCCTTTGCTGTCATGATGCATGGATGCACCCATGGTGAATAATTCTACTCTGATTCCATTTGTCGTTACATGAGTACAACCCCACCGCATCATTATTTCTGTACACTAACCCTTTTAGGACAGCATGGCGCTTCAGGTGAACCACAATGCATTTATTTCTCCACACTAGTCCTTTAAAGACGACATATTGCTTCATGTGAACAGTGGTGCAATCATGCATCATTAGTGCATTAATCATAATTATAGACCAATGTATGTGATCAAGAATCCTTGATGGAAGCCGGCCACCACCCCTATGGGGTGAATTTCCTCGATCATATACCTTTAAATCCTAGTGTTGTAGCTACTTTTCTATATTTTATCAGTGTTTTTGTCTAGTTCCAAGTATTGTCCACGCTCCAAGCACTGGGATACAGACATAGTACCATTGCGATAAGAATGCCATAGCACTCATTAATTTGGCTACCAAGAGATTCGCTGAATGAAAAAAAAAAGTTAGTGTTGAATCGACGTTTCAATACTCCTCTACACTGTTAAAAATCCCCCGTAGAAAAAACGTCGATTCACTGGCAACAATGGATGCCAAGCTTTCACCGTTTATTTTAGGGTCACCGTTTTTTAGATGTCACCGTAATTGTATACGGGTTTTCACCGTTATTTTTAATAATGACTAAAGAGGCTTAATTAGCTATTGCAGCGGCTCAAACTTTTAAGGATTATTTCTTTTATATAGTGATTTGCATAGACAGATTATTCTGTAGTCATAATTATGTTCTCAATTCACTACAATTATTCCCCATGTCTGATTTGGCTGCATGTCCAATGCATAAAGACATCTTTGTGACTAGAATTTATAATTATCATGAATTAACCACTAAGAGACATAGATAATTGTCTCATGTCACATCACCATTACAATCTACAAGCAGAAGTATGCTAGGATTGTTATAAAACAACAACTCCAGTAATATCCATATATATCTTTCTCATTACCACACAAGAGGTGTCTATGGTATCCAAACTACTTGCCGGTGTCCCACAAGGGTTAATTATTTATTCATTATGAATATTCGATCAAGCTTAGGTTTAGACTAGAATGTTGATGCTGTATTGAAAAAGGGAATCGAGAACTATTTGATTTCTAATAGATTTAGTCCACTTTTCATTGTTGAAGCTTCAGAGAAATCTCCTCTGGAACTAGGCTGCCACCTAGTTGGAAAAGATTGAACTTCCTATACTACGGAATTTCACTGTAAAGGAAATAACAGTGCTTTACCGTAACGGTTTACGGAGGTTCACTCTAAACCCCCGCGCTTATGCGGGACCTTCGCTTTGTAAACTAAAGCCGGAGCTATATTACGACTGTACATACCCTACGATGTGCGTGCGTGCGTGCGTATTATTGTCTTACTTTTTTTCACATTAAGAAAAAAAATCGTGCTGGACAGCTCTGTCCCAAATATGCATTGTCTGACTTAACATGTTGACTTACCATTTGTTGTCTTACTTGACATGTTAACTTATTATGTGTTGTCTTCCCTGTCAGGTGTTTGACATCGTGCTGAATGGCGAGCACCTCGTGGTCCAGAACCTCGATATCTTTGACCAAGTTGGGCGTGGAGTTGGACATGACGAGATCATCCCCTTCACTGTCAAGGGCGGCAAGGTGCGTGTCGATGGACAAGAACCGTCCCCCGTCAAAGGCGGAAAGGTCTCGGTGCAGTTTGTCAAGGTAAGTTAACCATGGTTACCGTATTCGACATAATAAGCGCACAGTGCGCTTAAAGTTTAATTGGTGTCAAAAATTGAAATGTTTTTGATTATTTGTTGTATAAAAATTGGCCAAAAACAGGGGTGTGCGCTTATTAGGGGGTGTGCGCTTATTACGTCGAATATGGTATTGCTTCATTTTTCGGCAGGTTATATACATTTTTTACTAGAATGATGTACAAAATGTTTGTATGCAGTGGTACATGTGAAAGGTTTATAGATTGGGATTAGAGAAAGGCACCAGGCACTGTACTTATTTTTGTTCTTTGATTTATCATGTTCAAGTTTTCTTGCACCGGTAGTTGGAGAGATTATAACCTCGTTCCTTACCTGCCAAGAGGTGTAGGATCTTAAAAAATGTCCTCGATTAAATGATAAAGTACCGTAAATTCCCGCGTATTACCCGCATCTCGCGTATAACCCGCACCCCCAGCTCAGGAGAATCCTATAACCCGATTTTGGATCTGAAAATCTCGATTTTAATTCTGTTCTATAGTAATAAAAACCCTCGTATAACCCGCACCCTATATAGGCATGTTTGGTATCAAATGAAAGCTGGGTTTGATTCGCGTACAACCCGCGGGTAGTACGCGGGAATTTACGGTAGTTTTAGTTGCATTAGTTCTATCAATTATCATGCATTGGTGGTCTTGCTGATAATATCTGTCATTTTCCATGTTTTAGGGCGAATATGACAACCCCAAGATCAATGCCATTTACGTGATGAAGGGATCACTTGACGGTAAGATATGTTCATTTTCAATCTGATAAAGCTATTAAATAGCCTATCCATGGATATTCATTGCCTAATCTGATTTAACCGACATTGCCAGGCCATTTAAGTGCCTCTACATGGGTAAAATTCGACACGGGCGACACGGCCGTTTTAGGCCTTTTTAAAAATCGACAGACATAGGAAAGTTGGTGTTAAAAATCGACCCACAGGGATTTTTCTCTAAGTTCTTATATATCTAAAAATCGACACAATGACACGGTGCTTCTGCTAAAGAACGACACAGCGACATGGTCAAAACTGTGGGCACCCATGTAGAGGCACATTTAAATCAGTAGATGCAGAAACCGAATACCGGTAGTAGGTGGCTTGTTTTGTAAATATTGAGGCCATTCGGATGTTCAACAAGACCCAGTTTGCCAATAGTAGACATAACTGTAAGCTCCTGTGTATAACGCACATCTTAAAGATAGCCCCAGGTAAGCGGAAAACCTCATAACCCACACCTCAAGTCAGATTATGCCTACTTTAGTACTGTAGTATGCTTCTGAATACCTTGTCTACAGCCCGCAACCCAACCTTCAAAAAATCCAATAACCTGCACCCGGCGTTTGGCTCGCATATTTACAGTAATTCAGTGATTTGTCGTCACTCACAGACCTTCTTTTCTTCCAATAAACAGATGTGCCAAGACTTCCCCCACTACCAGGAATGCAGGAGCGCAACAACAAGCCTCCCCCGGCCGACTCCATGCCGCCCCGCGAGGAAGAAGACGAAGAGGAGGAAACCGATGACCCATCCGACCTCAAGAAGTCTGCGAAGACCCGCCGACCCTCGGGCCCCAAGGTCCAAGACCCCTATGCGGCTGACGACACGGGCAGTATGCTATTGCCCATGTTTGTGGCCATTGGCGCTTTCATCCCCCTGCTCTTCTGTCTGTGTAAGTTGTAACCATGACAACGGTCTTGTTCTCGCAGTGATCACGGGTGGCAGCAGTGTACCAGAGTCAACTTGTGCCGCAGCGCAGAGTGAATGTGTGCGAGTATGTGGGTATGTGTGTACTTAGGATATACTGCGAGATGTAATAATGGGTGGTCGGGTCCAAGCTGTAGATGGAATCATCATTACATGTGTGTGCATGTGTAGCGAGTTCGATTGGAGGTTGTTAGCTTCATCTCAGATGAGTGGATATAAGTGGCCTATGAGGTGAACAAGTAATGTTTGACATGATACGTTCTCCCCCGATGTTACCCGTTCAATCAGAAACAAAGAGGTGTCATGTACATACAAATATACAATTTCCACCGTCATATTCTCAGAGGCCATCAAAGCCATGTTAAGCTTATAGCTGTAAAGTTATTGATTTGGGCAAATGATAAGGTGTTTTCAAAGAGATGTATAGCACTACTGTATTATGTAAAATACAGAGATTCAGGATAGTGGACCACGAACCTGGGGTTCAAGAATTTATGCTGGCTACCGGTAGTGCAGATTGTTATGTGTGCATCATGAAATGGTATCATTCTATTCATTCTGAAACAAGACCAATTTTTCTGCATGTATGTAATGTCATATACTGCCCAGGATATTGCTTGCTACTATGTTGTTGTTAACTGTGAATTCCTTCCCCCAAAAACTATAGAGTGGAGACACATGTTGAAAGTTCTTTACTACAGTGTAGACAAGTCTCTTCTCATTAGACCTCTTGGGGGTCAAGTACTTATACAACCGTAGTCAGGATTTTGGTTAATATAAATTTGAAATTTCGCATTTTGTTTTCTAAATGTTGAATATTGTCTAGGGGAGTATCTGGACATGTATGGGAAACATGCATGTTATGGTTCGAAGCAGTAAATCTCTCAAATTGGCAGCTCTTGAGTCTGGGTGAACAGCTTGGCTTATATCTGACACTCTAATAACAAAGCCACCGCAACAGTTTGCCTTTTGGAGTTCTCATTATTGTAATTGACAGATTCTTAATGGAAAATATTTCTGTTCTCTCTAGACTCCACAAATTATTATTGTGGTGAGTCCCTTGGGAAACCTGCATACCTGAGTATGTGTATCAGATTGTGTATGAGAACATATCTCTTTCCACTGCTCACTTGGGGTGGATGGGTGGGCCGGTCTACTCGAGTGTAACTCGTGTAGACCGGTGGGTGGATCTCTTTCTTCAGGATTTCTAGAGACCTGGTCCCTGGAGAAAGCGGAGAGGAGATCCACTGTTAGGTAGGCACGTTTATGGTTGGGTCTGTTTTAGTTAACATCTCTGTGACAACGAAGGTTGCCGCTCGTGGAGGTTTGTGTCACAGGAATCGTGTGTGTATAGTGCCAGGTACTGGTAGCTCAAGAACGCAAAACCCAATGAGCCTGAAAATGTGAAAAAAGTCTCTATCAAAAATGTGAAAAAGTCTATCAAAAATCCTTCCTACTGCAGCCGTCTCCTTGCTGCAATCTGGTGTAGCCTTAAGCCTACACCATGTCCGTACAGACAGAGTTCCCAAGACCTGTACACATGTACTGTGTCTAAAGTGGACACCCTCTCCAGGCCAGCATCCATAGCTGCGCAGCGAATCCCTCCAGAGCTAAGGCTGACCGGGGTGAATTACCAGTACTCTGGAGGAGAAAGGACAGGTATTTTCTATTCTGTTGTCTTGTTCCGGCCACCTCTTGTTCCGTAGAGCCCGCTGTAGCAGCTTATTTGGACAGATTGGAAAAACAAAGTAGAATTTAGTCCCAAAACATCATGGCTAATCAACCATCAGTGTAAAGAGTGTGACCGTCAGTGTGCCTACATAACATGGGTAGTGGGAGGGCAGTGCACAGAACATCAGGTGCACAGATTCTCGTATACAATCTGAGAAATGACCATTTGTGGATTTTAAATTATCAAATACTAACAACATATTTGGGGCGGATGGGCGGGCCAGTACCCACAGTTGAGAACATGTTTTGATGTGATATACATGTATGTGACATCAGTATGTTATCAGCTGAGGGAGCTGGAGGGTTTATCCCAGTAGTAACAGTTAAGGCTGTTCCAATGGGATTCACTGTTTGGCAGACTAACAACCAGCTGATAGTGCGCAAGTCGGGTGTTCACTGGAGATATACGCATTCAGGGCCGGGGTCACACAAATACATATAGTTCCACTATGTGATATTTGAACGCACTCAAACAACATCGACCAAGGAAGATAAGACCAAAGAAAATCAAACCCCCAAAACTCAAAACTCTGAAACTCTGAAGCCTCATTAACCAAAGTCACCGAGCATACGCCAACGCATGATCGCGCTTTCCAAACCTGTTTGCGACCTCCAGTCTGGGTCCTTTACCCATATCCAAGTGACACCCTTCGATGCGCACATCAGAATACAGGACTAGTCATGGTTCCTAGTTGCACCTGTTGTTGGGATTAATAATGTGGCCCTGGCAGACCTATGGCGATGTGTAAAGATAAGAAATAAAATTGGTGATTGTACTATTGCCGCCACCCCTGCACTTATCACTGGACCATTCTTCTGAAAATGAGTCTGTTCTAAGATAGCGATGCAATGGTGGTCCAACAAGTTTCTTATGTTATGTTGTGTTGGTCGCGTGGTCTCGGCAACAGACGCTCTAGAGGCCTGGCCTGTCCTGTAACACTGGGGAAGGGTCTGCCTTACATGGGTTAGCGGGTGGGCTTCACATGTTACATCGAAATGTGAGGAAGGAAATAACATCTCCAAAATCCAATGTCATATTAGGCAAAATTAGTCTTTGATTTGAATAATGAATACATTTGATACTGCATACATGCCTATTGGCATTGCTGTTCTACATTCAGCCATCTGAAGGTCAATTTATTATAAGTCATTTTACAGTTGACATAATACATTTTACTTTATTAGTGTACTATAAGATACCCCATAGATCCAACAAGTAACTAAAGTTTATTTGGTTTCCAAAGGGAGCCTCACTAAAACAAGTCATTCATCATCAGATGTTGGCAAGATCAAGCAATTGAATGTCCTTGGAGTATTAAATGCTTATGGTTTGGTATAGCTTGGATGTATCACTGAGCTTTCTTTGATCATCTTAAATTGACCTGTCTGGTAAGCTGGCTTTAAGCCAAGCTACTAGTAATAAACCTTTGTCAACTGTGTCCTTTGATTCCTGTCTGGGCTGCTGTAAAGTTATCAATTGGGAGAAACATGGGAAAATACTAGGTATTTCTAAAGGATGTGGAACATTACTGCAAGAGAATTGCAGAGAATCAGGATGTTGGACCATTAATCAATGGTTCAAAATTGTATAGTGGCTATCACTGATATTTGTGCAGCATGAAATGGTATGTTTGTATAATTCTATCAGGATGTGCTTTCTGCTATGTTGTTGTCAGCTGCGAGTTCCTTCTCCAAGTACTTGAAGTGGAAACAAATGTTGAAAAGGCTTACTTACAGTGATCAAAAGAACCTCTCCTGGCTACGCCCTTTGGAGACCAGAAACCTAATCTCTATATTTTGGTTCCTTAGGGCAAGGATATTTATGTATGTGTCTCTATCTGGGCAGATAAGGGCAAGTTGCTTATTATGAATTGACAAGTTAAATCTTTGAAGTTGCTCATGAATAAGAGTGACGCACACCAGTTTCAATGAAAACAAAGCCCCCTCTGTTGGTTTCTCGGCTATTGGGCGGTGTTCTCATGCAATGATAGACACATTCATAATACAAAATATATCTATAGCAGGTATCATATGATTTAGTATGATTATGATAAGGATGACAAGAGTTACAAATTCCAATGTTAAGTAGTCTTTAAAACTGTATGACAAAATGGACTGTGAGCCACTTGAGAAATTTAAATGTATGACCATGTATATCAAATTGTTTACCAGAAGATTGCTCTTCCTGCTGCCCAATTGGGGTGGACGGGCGGGCCGGTCTGCCGGAGTGTTAGCCACCTGCCGTGATAGCACTCATGTAGACCGGTGGGTGGATCTCTTACTTTGTGACCTCTCCTCGAGACCTCAGTCCTTGTAGAAAGTGAAGAGGAGATCCACTGTTAGGTAGGCACATTTACAGTCGGGTCTGTCTTAAAGTTAACATCCTTGGGAGAATAATAAATCAATTAAAGGGGCTCGCTCGTGGAAGTTGTGTCACAGGAATTGTGTGTGTACAGTGCCAGATACTGGTATATCAAGAGAAAAGAACCAAAAAATCAAAACACTGTTAACTAAAAGTCCATCCTTATGCAGCCTCACCTCGCTGTAACCTGGTGTAGCCCTTGTGCTGCACCTTGTCCGTACATACACAATTCCCATGACCGGTACACCAGTACCGTGTCTAAGGTGGACACCCTCCACTTGCCAGCTCCTGTAGCTGCACAGCGAATCCCTCCGGACCTAAGGCTGTCCGGGGTGAATTACCAGTATCTTGGAGGGAAAAGGACAGGCAATTTCTATTCTGTTCTCTTGTTCCGGCCACCTCTTGTTCCGTAGAGCCCGCTGTAGCAGCTGCATCGGTGAAATGAATAAGAAACTATGTAAACTAACAATTGAAATTCAGAACTGGAATATAAGATGGTGATTTGACCATCGGCATAAAGAATATGACTGTCAGTGTGCCTACATAACATGGGTAGTGGGAGGGCAGTGCACAGAACATCAGGTGCACAGACTGGTATATAATATAAGAAGTGCCTTTTTGTGGATTCTCATTATATCAAACACGAACAACAAATTTGGGGTGGATGGGCGGGCCAGTACCCACAGTTGATAACATGTCTTTGACTTGTTATCAGCTGAGGGAACTGGAGGGTTTATCCCTGCGGTTAAGGCAATTCCAAGGGGGTTCACCGTTTGGCAGACTAATAACCAGCTGATGTGGCAAAGTTGGGTGTTCGCTAGAGGTATACTCATTCAGGGTCTGGGCCATATAAACACCATAGAGCCTCGCTCTATGGTGTTTGAACGCACTCAAACAACATCAACCAAGGAAAATGGACCCAAGAAAATCAACCCCTGCAAACTTCAAAACTCGATAATCTGAAAGTCTTGTTTACCAAAGTCAAAGAGCATACCAACCAAAGTAAAATGGCATAACAACGCCCATCGCATTAAGTACCTGTTTGAGACCTCCAGTCAGGGTCCTTTACCCTATACAGGGACATTTCTGTCCCTTAGAGACCCCCTCCGATGCTTATATCAGAATACAGGACTAGTCATTGCTGCTAGTTGCACTTGTTGCTTCAGTAATAATGTGGCCCGACAGACCAGTGCGATGTACAGTGAAGTTAAGAAAAGTTATTATATTATTACCACCATCTCTCCACTTATCGTAATTTAAGGTCCTACACTCTTGAAAGAGGAGCCTGGACTCGTTGAGTTGTGGTACACAAGTGGACCATCAATTTCTTGTCTTAAAAAGTGTTGGTCGCGTACTCCAGCAACAGTTGCTCTTAGTGTCCTGGTGTGTCCTGCTCTCCTGGGGAAGGGTCTGCCAAACATGGGTTAGAGGGTGGGCTTCATGTTTAACATCTAATATGAGAATAACATCTTCTGAATCCAATCAAGACATTATTATATTATATTGTCTGCATGGTCTTAAATAGATAAAACTGGAGAAGATTTCCATTGAAATTGCATCGGTTAAAGGCTACTTTTAGATATTTCTATAGCGCATTCTTGAAATGTCTATTCATTACACTGGAATGAGAGGGTGAGATTCAACTTGTTCTACATCATTTTGCATTAAGCTGTCAAATCTTGTTCTGTTTCCTTAGGGAACTTCATAAAAATAAGTCAATACCGGGGTAGTCATCAAATGATGATAAAATATATGATGACAAACCTGGGTATATAAGATGCCCAAGATGTAATGAGCAAAGTTTAACAGCTGCAGGACCTTAATTGCAAAAGGTCGAAAGTATCCACCATCTCTGTCTTCTGATTTAAATGAAAACTGAATGTTATTGCTGAAAAGAACAATCTTGAATATCTGACTTTAAAGGTTGTGATAGATCATCTACATTCCAGAATAAAGTCCACCTTTCTAAAGGTGGCATGTGTTGATAATAATGTCTTGTGTGCAGTAGCAGAATTATAATTTAATATATTCCTGGTATAGAATGCAGTTATATTCTTAGTGTCATAATTTCAATGTGTTTAGCAGTAACAAATGATCACCTATGTGGATCTTGGCCTTACCCCCCGCTGCACTAATGTCAAGTAGCGTGCACAACAAAGGAGATTTCCAATAATTAAATGTCACTAGTATTAAAGATGGAAATAATGTGAGATGTAAAAGGAATAGAATACCACAAAATACTGTATGTGTTCTCATCCATATGCATCTTGTCCATGTAAATGCACAATTGATAATTATTTTGTTACTAGATAAATTGTCATATCATCCTCGGGTCATCCCTATCTATGTATTATAGAGTCCTGTATTTGCTAATTTGTCAGTGGCAGCTGATGTGGACGTTTTACAACAGTCAGCCATATAATTAATTCCCGTTTCTCCCACCATTAGCTGGAATCTGTCTTTTTATATGCAGCCGTTTTGAATAAACATTTTGCAAGAACACGATTCTCCACATTATAGTATAAGATTGGTTATGCATTTGAATTTCTAGCATATTTGTAGGAAATGAAATGGAAATCAAAATTTAATGGTGTATGATTAATCAGTTAGAAATGCCTTTTGTACGTAGTAAATATAAGCGTAGATATGGAAATTAAATTGCTTAATGGGAAAAGGTAGAAGCTATGAACTTTCACTTGTAGAGATATTTTGAATATCTTAGATGTTTTTGTTAAGTATGTGTGTGTGCTTTTCTCTCTTTTTTTCTTCAATAGCACTATTGTGTTGTTAAACCTTGCCTATTACTTTGTTCACAAGTACACATGTCAATCATTATGTCCACATATAACATTATTTGTTGCGTGTGATAGCGAAGGATCAATTGATGCCTTGTAGGGCTGGAAATTTGAATGCAAACAGTAAACCTAGAATGATGGCGATGGGTTCGGGAAAGGTATATTCAATCAATGAAGTGGGTATATTTCATTGTTCACTTGACGGAGATGGAAACCATCGGGCACGATTCACTGATATTAAAGGCGCACTGAACCCACGACGTCATTTGCGTACAAAACTCGGCAGGGTTAGGTCCTGGGTTGAGTGCGCCTTTAATGGTCTCCCCAGTGTTGATAATGTGATGGATAGCAAACAGTGGCAGCACGATAGAGTTGAAACGCCACTTCAGAAGAGATTTTAACATGCAGATGAATTTGTGAGTAGTATAAAGTGATAAGCAGCATATATATTATTATCCGTAAGAGTGTGCAGCAAAGACAGTTAATCTATTATCGACATAATTATTTTCCTATATTTAATTATTCTTAATATTCAAGTGCTCCCCGGCCATTGACTAAGAGTATTTTCAGTTATTTTAAAGCAAATATAATCGTGAGTTTCTCCCTGAATTATAAATATAGACCATTGCGGATTGAATAACCCCTGTTTGTAAGCAGTGTATTCCTTGTCAACTGCTCTGGTTCGTCTTTGAGATTGTCAAGTGGTAAGTGGCAATTAGCAGGAATGAGCAGAAATGAAATAAAAGTGTAGTATATCATTATTTCTAGATCATAAGCTATGTTACCCACCCTGTCATAGTTGGTATCAGGAAGAATGAAAAGATTACAGGCACCTCAACTGACTTGAAATTAGAAGAGAGCAAATGCAATTTGTGAAGGATGTAGATGGGGAATAAATATATACCGGGTAGAATTTCATCGATTTGTCCCCAGTGGTCAAATCGTGGGGAGCTTGATCTTGTTTTCATGTCTGTGTGTTGTCATAAATAAAAACTATTAATTCTGAAGTATGGCTTTCTATATTCTTTTTACTTCTTTGTCATAATGCATCCATATGTCAGTAATTCTTACATCAATGATAATACCGGTAGCATAGTGGTAACAATCAAGCTATTCCATTTGCTCTTATTACCATAATGACTAGAAAATGCACAATATACACATCTATCTTTGAAGTTAACAGGAACGTTCATACATGTAGCAAGTGCATCATTGTATGAAATAGTCAAATTCAAAATACTCTATGATTGCTAGGATTGTATATATGGATAGAACAGTAGAAAATCTATAGCTAAGACTTTCAGAATATGTATTAGAAGTGGCAACATAATATGCATATGGTATATCACATCTATATATTATGGAACCTCACAGTTATATGAAGTTAAATGTTAGTCACAGATGTGAGTGGAATAATCAATTTATACAAATGGTCTACACCACTTGGAACATGGTACTTCAAAGCAAACATCAATAATCATAATTAATGCAATAGGCCATACAAGATAACTTTTATCAAAACTTAACCTTCAACTGTACCAATGTTATTATTCAGAATGAAAATGAAAAAGGGAAAGTACATGTATTGCCATTCATCAAAGTTCATAAACATTTACATGTACATCCTATTTCCTAGTTTGATACTGTGATACATCTGAATCTTTTCCATCGTCATTATCGCTGATATTATTTATTCGCTCATAGCTTGGAGGGGGTTCGCCCACCAAGGACTGGCTTGTCCGGCTTGTCCAGCCAGTCTGGCAAGAAGTTGGGTGGCTCAAAGACCTTTGGTGTTTGAAGCATGGCCCCATACAAGTTCTTATAAATCTGAGTACAATATAAAAAAAGCAGATGAAATAAGGTAGGCAGAACATGTTTCGGACAAAAGTTAATTGTAAACTTGACCATTATAAAGTATAATATGAAAGCTTGAAGCACTGTATTGTCACATGTAGGTGCCAGGTTTTGAATAGGTACCTGTTTTGAATAGGAGCCGGGGGTAAAAGGCCTTTGAAATTAATAGGTGGCAGGCCTTAAATAGGTGCCTGAGGTTTCCATCAATGACAACAAAGGGGGTGTTCTAATGTGTTAGTTATTGCATTGTATATCCTGTGGTAGGGGCCTGGGTAGCGGGGTGGTGTTTGCTTTAGAATTTACCATCTTTGATCAATTAGTATACAGCAGATGAAAGCCTTTGTTTAAAATAATGACTACAAATGAAAGTTGGTTTTACTATTAAATGCCTTTTTCATTGGGTAGGGGGGGTGCATGACTCTTAAACAAGAACTGCCGGGCCTTGAATAGCTGCCTGATTTGACTAGGAGCCGGGAGTACAGGGGTACCCAAATAAATAGCTACCCAGGCACCTATATGCAATGATACGGTACCTGTTATCATAATAGTTTCACATCTTTTCAGATCAATTGACCTACATATTGAGTATAAATCCTATGACAGGTTGAAGCATCCGTTATCATAATAGTTTAAAATTAAAAGTTAAATTCATACACAAATTTTAGTTTACTTACCTGACCATCTGCTAGACCAATAGGTGCATGGAGGATGAAGTCAGGTGGTGCATAGACATCAACCAGTGACACGGCCTCATCCTTCAGCTCCATACACAGCTGGAGAATGGTATCCCGCACCCTGTCCGCTGCTGTCCTCCCACTCATGTAACCACCTGCAGGAATCCATCAATGAGTTGATATTATAATAATTAAGGTGATATCTATACAATTCTGTTATCATGAAATAAGTTTAACGTGTTGAAGCCTAAAAAGCAGATCAGTACATTTTTGCAGAGGGCAATCCCCTCTACATGAATAGTCTGTGGATTTTAAGTTTTGCCAAATCTAATAATGGGCATTGTCTGGTGTGTTATAAGGCACACTTGTCCTCTCCACCAGGAACGGGTTACATACATATGTTTGTTTTTTTATAGTCAAGACACCTTTACAACAGACAACATGCCTGCTAGGACCACTCATCTAAATCAAGTCAATGTTATGTATAAATGACGAGAGACATGTCAGTTTTAGTTGTGCACGCTGGGATGTCTGTAATCTCTGTACTCACCCTGGTACAGTGTGCCCATATGTTTATCCAGACACCACAGCCCATAGAGACTAGCGAGTCGCTGTAGGACAGGCCGTAGATCAGCTGGCACATGTGGTCCAGTAACATGAGTATGGAACCGGTCTAATATGGTATGCTTTGTTCGAGAAGAATAAATAATTATAGACTTACTCACCATATATATAGAAAAACAAGAGAGCTTATAATGGTTGTGTCAAAGAAAAGCTATTTTTGGAATGTTTCTGGGATCACGGACCACTACTGATTTTAGTACTTTTTAAACTCTTTTTTAGACTCAAAATGAAGTATGAGTGTGACAAGCTCTATAATGAATTAATTCAAGATTTGTTTAGAAATGCTGGGATTTTCTAAATCATACTACACTGCTTAAGCAATTTGGTAAGCAGATGCACATTCAAAAATTTATAGAACAATTTGTTATATCAAAATATCCTACCTCTATAAATACAATGGCCAGTGACCGGCAGTAGTACACTTGACTATCGTTACGGGCAGTGAAGCCACTTTTCCCACTATGGAGTTCCTTCGACAACTTATTGGCACTCTCATTGAGTAAATAGCTGACCAGCCAACAGTAGGCAGCCACAGCAACTACAGCCAAAAACGTGATTATTAATCTATCCAAGGGAAGTGAGGCGACACAGGAACTGTTTGGGATCCGCGCCGCTGGATAGACGGCCTGTTTATTAACATAGTAACATGATTAATTGAATAAAACAGAAAAGAAAAAAAAAAAGAAATTTTCTAAATGTCCATGATGAAGGTGTAGCAGGCCGGCAGTGACGTCACGGCGTCACTGGCGGGAGAGCTGGTAACACCCCCTGTCGATTAATAGTTGTACTAATTGATTAGTCCATGTCATTTCATTATTTATTTTTCAATTTTCTAAACTTCCATAATATTGATAAGACTGAAGATGAATAATGTATTTGTTATATAGTAAAAAAATAAGAAAGCAAGAAAAAAGAGGCACCTGATGAAATGGCCTATCAACAAAGGTCTCTCGTTATCACCAGCCATGACACCTTCAAACCTAGCTTAAGGTATATGTCTATTAACGTATATGATTGAATATTTAAAATACCTCCTGAATCAAGTTTGCCTTCAGCATTGAATTTAGTTGTCAATATCTTGTCCATGTCATCCAAGAAATTAGCAGAACCAGTTGGTGATTCGATCTTGCCACCTGTTGTAGAGGAAGGTAACCAGAAATATTGTACACTTTTTGTAGATGTGCCAATGAAAGAAATTTTTCTTGTAAAAAGACAAAGAACATGCTAAGAACTACCCTGGCTTCACAGGCATTTAGTAGTCCCCATACTCAGGGCAGGACAGTTCTTTAATGCACTATAAACACTGATAATGCAGTACCCTCCCCATAATTACATAGGAATTAAAGTACTGCACATGCTTGCTATATTTAAACTCAGTCTTGGCTATAGAAGCATTTGCATGGACAAAATGTCATATCCTCAAAAAGAGATAAGCAAGTTTCTCACCGGCTCTTTTCTCCTTGAGTAGCCCCAGCAGGTAGTTGGATGTCTGTTGTAGGATGACATTGTTGTCACCTTCATACGTACAGTTAGGGTCATTGTTATCTCTCAGCTGGCCAAGGCGGTTTACTGCAATACGGAAGCTTGAAATAAGTGGGTATCTTGATATCTTGTAGATCTATGTGGCTTGCCTATTAGTTTAAAGACTTTATGATAACTTTAAAAAAGTCAATAACAAGTTAATAATCAATAATCAGACATATATGCTAGTTCTCTCGTATTGTAAGATAATACCTAACACCCCTTGAGTGTCAACGGAAGAAAGCTTATAGCACTGAACAAATAATTATGATCTCCTTCAAACTTAAAAATCACATTTATTTCGTATGTAAAAAGTACAATACACTGATATTCCTAGGCTCCCTATACGACCAATCTCTCAGTCACTAGTAACTAACCTAGTTAGTCATTTTTTGGCTCCCTATACGACCAACCTAGGTAAGTCAATATTGTCAGGTTGGTCAGTACTGACCAACCCACCTTAGTATTTTAATTTCTAGGGGGCGCCACTGAGTGGTCATCACAGGTGGCACCAACTAGGGGTATACAAATACAACACACCAATGATGAACCTAGGTTAGCCACTACTGACTGACCCCTCAGTCATTTTTGAATATAACTTTTTCATTGTGACTAACACACCTATGACGAACCTAGGATAGTCAGTACTGACTAACCCTTTCAACTTATGGATTTTCAGTGTACTTCTGACCATAACTAAAGGTTTACTTCTTACGAACACCCATTTCATTGTTTCTGAGTATCTTACATAATGATAGGGGACTTTTTGTTATCATAAAGCCTGTCCACTGATGCTTGCAAGCATTTTAACCCATGCACACCAATGATGAACCTAGAGTTAGCCACTACTGACTGACCCCTCAGTCATTTTTGAATATAACTTTTTCATTGTGACTAACACACCTATGACGAACCTAGGATAGTCAGTACTGACTAACCCTTTCAACTTATGGATTTTCAGTGTACTTCTGACCATAACTAAAGATTTACTTCTTACGAACACCCATTTCATTGTTTCTGAGTATCTTACAGAATGATAGGGGACTTTTTGTTATCATAAAGCCTGTCCACTGATGCTTGCAAGCATTTTAACCCATGCACATGCAGAGCACACTTTCTACCACTATACCAGTTGGAAATGATAACCTACCTCTGAAGTAGCCATGGCCGCCACATGCCTCCCTGCACTCCTGTATACAGTCTCGTGCTGTCCACGCTGCAAGAGGTTTACTGGCACAAGACAGTGCATGGATCTCACGTCCTAGGTAGGCCTGTAGGGAAAAGCAGAGGATACTACATGTATAATTATATACATGTCTAGAGAACCTAGGTAGGATCCAGAAACCAGTATATATACTTGTTCCTGGATCCTACTTAGGTTCTCTAGACATTGAATTTCTCTGTCTTTGACTTATATTCTATAGGGATCTGGGAGAATGTCTGCTGGTAACAGCAATAGGCACTGATAACAACTGTTAAGGGAGTGATCATTCTTTAACAACTTTTAAGTGTGCTTTGCCTCACCTAGCAAAATTAGTAATGCCCACTGGGTATTAATCTAGAACCAATATATGTTTTGTACATCAGATGATATACAATAAATAGGAAGAAGCCATTAGCCATTTGATATATCGGCTCTCTTTCCTGATGAAGGCAATGGAGAAGATAGCTGGCATGCTATGTGAAAGATTTCGTTGGGCTTTGTACTGTACCTGATGGTCACTCTTATCGCCCATCATCAGACCCATCTGCAGCTTTACATAGTTCATGTAGAACGTCCTCCTAACGTGTTCAAGGGCATAACTGGCTGCCACAAAAGGTAGTAGGCGCCATTGCTGTAATGAAAAATGGGGGTAAGGGTATTTGATGTAGCTATTGAATGTATGCTGCAATAGGTTTGACGGTTGATACATTATATATACAGTATCAAGTACTTATCTGTCTACCAAAATACAGAACCTATGAAACTTTTAAATGAAACCATGTATACCCTGCCCAGTAAACAGAAAACGTTATACAACATTTTATAACTTTAATATAACGTTATATAACATTTCTCTAAGGGTCCTTACTATGGCATAACGTTATATACAATTTTAAAACGTTATTTTGACGTAAAATAACGTGTTTTTGTTAGCTGGGTATCCGCTAAACCTATCACCCGCAGCCCAGTGGCGGCGGAACAGCGGGGGCCAGGGGGCCAAGGCCCCCCCATCTGTAAAGATGGGGGGTCCAAAGTATGTTTTGGCCCCCCCAACTTTTTGGGAAACAAACTCAGAAGGCCGTGACTATTGACAATTCGAACTGTCAATAACAGAATAAAATTCCCTCATTGACAGTTCGAACTGTCAATATCAGGATATAATTCCCTTATTGACAGTTCGAACTGTCAATAAGGGAAAAAAGATTCTCTTATTGACAGTTCCTTTTTGGAACTGTCAATAAGAGAAGATGAATCTCTTATTGCCAGTGTGAACTGTCAATAAGGGAATTATTTCCGGGTATTGACAGTGTGAACTGTCAATAAGGGAATTATTTCCTGGTATTGACAGTTTGAACTGTCAATAAGAAGATTGATTTCGACTATTGACAGTTTGCACTGTCAATAGCTGGCCCACCTTGGTTTAGCTATTGACAGTTCAAACTGTCAATAGTGGAAAACTTTCCTCTTATTGACAGTTCAGACTGTCAATAGTGGAATATTTTTCTCTTATTGACAGTTCAAACTGTCAATAGTGGTAAATTATACCATTATTGACAGTTCTTCACCGAACTGTCAATAGTGGGGATTTCCTTTCTTATTGACAGTTCCTTATCATCAGTCATAACCCTGAGAGCGATTTTGGTGGAGAAGTCGATTTTGGTGGAGAAGTCGATTTTGGTGGAGAAGTCGATTTTGGTGGAGAAGTCGATTTTGGTGGAGAAGTCGATTTTGGTGGAGAAGTCGATTTTGGTGGAGAAGTAGATTTTGGTGGAGAAGTCGATTTTGGTGGAAAAGTCGATTTTGATGGAAAAGTCGATTTTGGTGGAAAGTCGATTTTTAATGCAAAACCGATTTTTAGTGCAAAACCGATTTTGGGAGCAAAACCGACTTTGGGGGCAAAACTGATTTTGAGGGCAAAACCGATTTTGGGGGCAAAACCGATTTTGGGTACAAAATCGATTTGGGTACATAACCGATTTTGCAAAAAAACAAACACTTTTTACTCCAATTTCAGTGGGAACTGTCAATAAGACAGAATTATTCCACTATTGACAGTTTGCATGAGGAACTGTCAATAACAGGAATATTTTCCACTGTTGACAGTGTGAACTGTCAATAACAGAAATATTTTCCACTATTGACAGTTCGAACTGTCAATAGCGTTTTTGAACTCGGCCACCCTTAGAAGACACTAGTCTCAAGATAAAATTCCTAAAATTTTCTCCAATGACAAGCTCAAACTCCATCAGAACACATCGATCTAAGTGTAAATTCTCAAAAATTTCCAAAGATCATTCAAACCACTCCAAATGTGCCAATTTTAAAGGGAAATTCCTAAATTTTCCGGGGTCCTGCGGCCCCAAGACCCCTATTTGTGACTTCCTCCAACCAACACTCATTAGGTCTTTTGGCCTGCCCCCCCCAACTTTACCCACCTTCCGCCGCCCCTGCAGCCAATATACCTACTTGTAACTGGTATTCTAATACAGGTATCTCCTCGGCACCTTCTCGTGATCCAAACTGTCTGCGCGCCCCAGAGTAACGCACTGCAATGCTCAATGCCATCTTGAGATTGACAACGCACATATTGGTTATACCCATACGGCCTCCAGATAGTGCTCCTAGTGAGGCACCAAACCGTTTGTTGGGGTCCTGAAACAATTTTGTAACAGACTATAGCACAGGAAAAGTAGTAATATGCAAGTTATGCATCATGGCAAACTTGCATTTCGGGTCTATCTACATCAATATCAAATAGAATTGAAATGGTTTCTACTAGAGCCTAGTCCTGAACATAAGGCCTACTGCTTGCTAGAAGAGAAGGGCTCTTTGTATAATATCATGTGATTGAAACTTCCTCGAGAAATTCCCCCAGGCCTTATGAAGGCTCAACACCATCGGGCAACAGAGTCTCTTGACGTGAATATATATTTTATATAATGTATAATATCCTGTATTTGACATAATAAGCGCCCTGGGCGCTAACGAAATTATTTTTTATAACATTTTAAGTATTCAAGAGTTTAATTGTCTCCAAAATCGGGAAATTTGAGCCTTTGTTCTAGTCTAAAAATGAACCAAAAAATGGAGGGGGGGGGGGGCTTTTTAGGGGGAGGGCGCTTGTTATGTCAAATACAGTATATATATATATATATATATATATATATATATATATATATATATATATATATATATATATATAATTATACACACACACACATATATATATATATATATATATATATATATATATATATATATATATTCCCTGGTCTTGCTATGATAACAGATGACATGACACAGATGTACACTTGCCTATTTCCTGGACACACATACACAGGAGGCCTATTTATTAACACAACAACAATGAAATCAACAATCAAATCACAATAATAATTATAAGAATAAGAAGAAAAAATTGAGTCCTATACGGAGGGAGGTAGCAGCCAATATGGCTACTGGCGGGTGATTTGAATGGAGGAGCGACCCACCAGCGAGTAGTGGGAGAAGGTGGAACTAGGGTTGAGGGCTCCCCCTGGTAATATACCCGGATACTTCCCGCGCTGAAGTATCCAACTCATATTCCCTGGTCTTGCTATGATAACAGATGACATGACACAGATGTACACTTGCCTATTTCCTGGACACACATACACAGGAGGCCAAGCCCAAACACAAACACTTGCCTAACAAAAAGCCGACAGTCTCTCGGCAACCACTCTGTCCTTGGACCGGCGAGATTTATAGGTGTCCGAGAGGTATAGCAACACAGCCCAAGATCTCCAGTTACCGTACCTCTTTACATCATGAAGTGGCATAAAAGATGCCAGAAATGTCGCTGCCCCGCGACGGACTGAATGTGTACTGTAATGACCTAACAAGTTGATCTTGTCACACAACGATTTAAACATGGTTGAATATGCACTATATGATAAGCCAAACAGACTCATACCCTGAGTCCTACCGGCAATGCACAGGTATAATTTTAAGTACCGGACAGGGCACAGGAGGCTGTCAGGTGACGCAACCACTGGAATAACATCAGTCCTCTCACGGAATTGCACAGTCTTTGAGCTGCTGATGTACACGTCCATCCCTGCCTCTGTCCACACAATGTCTCTTACATGCAACGTATGGGGTGACTGTGTAATGTGCCCCACCCTTAGAACACATCTAAAAGATAGCAGCAGGGCACACCAAAACCGTAAATCCACTATATTTGATAAATCCAGGAAGTCCAGCATCTTGACCATGTCCGTCGGTGTGAGAGGAAGTGCTGGTTTTGAGTGACATCCCAAGAGACGCTTAGCTCCCAGCAAAGTCGAACGTATTAGAAATATAGATGAGTCAGGGTGAGGAACTCCAAAGTATTTATGCATCATAGTCACCCCACATATGTAGTTTGATATAGTCACGTAGCTCACACGTCGGGTTAGATGTGTAATATACAAACAAATTGTCTCGTCTGAGGCTGGTAGACACGTCAATTCATGACGAGCACAGAATTCCACAAATAGAGTCCACTGGGATTTCCTCGCTTTAATGGTGGCATCTGACCAACACAGTGCCCGTATAGATGACCACTCACGATGCAAGGCGTCCAATTCTGCAACAACAGTCAGTAAAACCACCAATTACATCACTGCAGACTTTCACACAGTCATCATTTACAAGTCTAGACAGGGCATCGGCTATGTAATTATCACCACTAGTAATTCTAGCTGCTCTCAGGTGTATGTTGTAGAACGAGGTGACCCAGAACAACTCACGCAGCCAAAACATTGAGTAGGGATTTATGCTGCGTCCTGAGTTCACTCCAGCTTGGACTTGAGTATTATCTGTCACTACCCAAACTTCCCTGTCCCGCCACTCGTGACACCAACGATGTATGCCTCTTACTACTGGCCACATTTCGGTTACATTTATGTGAGAGTCATAGTCAGCCTGCATGGGGGGATCAATGGCATGAGGACACTCTAGTGTACCCCCCCTCCACATCCCCCAGAAGTAGTCTGTCTCAGTATGACCCCCATATCCAGTGTCTGAGGAGTCTGTGAAGAAATAAGCAGGGTCACTATCATGGTCCAACATACGAGCCTTCCCGTTGAACCACACAAAAAAGGTGGACCACCATTTGAAGTCCAACTTAATAGTCTCATCTAGCCACACCTTGGTCGATCCCTCTGTGTCACGTAGTACATTATACAGACGTCTGCAAAATGTCCTACCCCCCTTGACGACTGTTGAGCAATGGGATAGCAACCCAGTGACCTGCTCCAGGCGCTTCCTTTTACACCAGGATCTGTCTTGAAAGTAGGACACGTCTTTAAGAACACGGCACATTTTGTCGTCATCAATAGACAAAGTCATATCCAGACTGTTTATCTGGATTCCCAAGTAGGTCACAATCTGGGACGGCTTGACAACCTTTTTCTCTTTTATTTTGAACCCCAGACCCAACAACACTTGATGTAAGGATTCCTGAGAATGAGAACATTGATCCTCAGTATGTTCAATTACGATGTAATCGTCAAGATAATTGATGCACTTGTTGAACCCACTATGAGCTCCACATTTCACAACAAAGTCTGAGATCTGGGTGAAAATGTAGGGGGCGCTACGCAGGCCGAAGCATAGGCGCAAGTCCTGGAAGTATTCATCACCATTCCCCAAATCCCAAATAAATCCCTGATAATCTCTGTGGGACGGTATTACGGCCACAGCTCGATAAGCTCCAGCTATGTCTGATACTCCACAAAAGTCATTGCTACACAATACATCCACTACATCATCTATGCCTTTGTAATGAAATTTATCACAAGAGTTTTCCATGAACTCATTAATGTTAATGCCCGTCGGGGAGGAACAGTCCGTGATTGGTCTGAGGGATCTATCTGGCTTCTCAATACCCCCCAGGGCATGAACACACTGAGGTTTGCTTGAAACCCTGCGTACTTTGTGTTCAAGTAGTTCAGTATTTACAATGTCAGTTTGTTCAGAATGGAAGTCCACAGTGATAGAGTTATAATTAGAACACATGTATGAGGTATCACAACCCTTATCAACAATACGGAAGCCCCGACATATGCCCGTCATAACATACCAATCATCATCAGTGACGTCACTAAATTCCACAAGTTTAGACACAAATCTACACAGTAGTAATTGACACGGTTCCCCCTCCAGACTATAACTGCAGTGACATACGCCCGCTAAACATTCAGTAAACACAGGGAGAATACCATTTGGAACAACTTCAATACCATACACGGGCATGTCACAACCGTAGAGTTCACAGCAAGCATTCAAATCACTAACCTTAGAAGTAATTTTGACACGTTCGGGTAATTCCTCCCAGTCGCTCAAGTCTTTCATAGACACATTTGTCTGAACACCGCCATTTTGAACCGGAAATGCCGTAATTGCCGAAAATTGGCGAGTGTCAATAACAGATACGCTAATATCTAAACTGCTACAGCTTTCCCTCCCGACTACAGGAGAGTCTGGATAAACAATATTATCCTCTTTGGAATCTATTCCCATTTCATCAGCAATATTTACGACACCCCGGGTGACCCAGTAACGGCAGTGACCTTCACCTTCGTCAATCTCACCGGATTGTTTTTCACAAGTTACAGTTACGCCTTTAGTAGTACTATCAACAATACAATCATCATTTGTCAAACTGTTGGCAAACATACAATCAGCCCCGGCAACAACAACATCAACATTCAAATCTACACTAGTAGCACAATCATACGCGTCGACTACAACGCTGTGGGCAATGGTAGAGGCCGGAGGAACAGGCGTTTCAGTATTGTTTTTGACGCGCCGTCACTTGTCGTATTTAACGACCGTACAAGCTACCATCCCGTGGGCCGTACTGCCGCAACCACACTCATGCTTGAACCGACAGCCATCACAACTATGCGCTTGTTGGAACTTGAAACACAGGCCTTTCTCTGCGGCCACCTTGCGCCATCCCGTAAAAGGCTTGTTTCTAGGCCCCGCGCCTCCCCCACCCGGGTATGGACGTCGGCCACCGCCGCCGCCACTCTGTCCACCTGACGATGGGCGGGAGGACTCCATGTACTTGCTAAAGTTAATGGTACCACTTATACCCAGATGTTGGTTTGTGAGATGAGTGTCTGCCCCCGTGATAGACTCAGCCCTCCCGGAATCAATGGCTCTCTGCCGCATGTCTCTATCGTACTTCACAAGTGCCTCGGTAGTATACACACCAGTGGCTGCCATGCTCTGGAGGTAACGAATATGTGCTCTTATACCCCGAGAATCGGACCCAGAATCCAAAATATAGTCTTGTAACTGGGTCAGTAAATAGAACAGCTTATCACTGGAGTCAATGGCTTTAGGCTTTTTTCGCTCATCGACCGGTAAGAATCTCAGGATCTCAAACTTACTGGATTTCTTTTCCACCCGCTGGAGGAAGGACTCAAACAGATTGTCCTCCATGGCGGTGTCGAGGTCTGCAGGTGTAGGCCCCGGTGAATTGAGTCCTATACGGAGGGAGGTAGCAGCCAATATGGCTACTGGCGGGTGATTTGAATGGAGGAGCGACCCACCAGCGAGTAGTGGGAGAAGGTGGAACTAGGGTTGAGGGCTCCCCCTGGTAATATACCCGGATACTTCCCGCGCTGAAGTATCCAACTCATATATATATTTATATATATCCATTTTTAGAAAGTAAAAGGAACATTTGTTGCCATGGAAACATGGGAAATTGACATATATGACACCTTCTGGTTGCCATGGAAACACTCCATTATTCCAAATGGGAATTCTTTGCCACAAATGTTTTTGAAAATTTCACAAGGAACTCAGAATCGAAAACAGACCTCAGAAATTCCCTCTAGAACCAATTTTATGATAAAAAAGATCAGATCTCTTTGGTTAAAGGGTTAGATCTCTAGGAGTAGAGCATGTAGTTCATAACTCTGTCACTAAACTGAGCTACTCAAATTCCAGATCGATTTTTACTTCACAAGTTTTACACCAGAGGGCAAAAGTATGTGACCCAGGTGATTTTGATCCCAATCCAAGTGACCCTTCAGATGTGGCTGTAAACATTTTCCCATGCCCACCAAAGGCCTGCTAGTAGACAGAGTAGCCTTCAGACATACACTGTAAAAAGTGTTTCTAATTTAAACACATAAATGTATCCAAACACATTAAAGTTTAACACTTTCACTGAATCTCAGCATCTAATCACTTTCTTCTGTCAGCAGGCACAGGGATATGGCCGCTGGTGAGGGGTGGGCCTACAAAAGTGAAACAATAGTGGGCAAGGCCAGTTTGGCTGGCTCACTGGAATATTCTGGACAGCACTATCTACCCATTATTGTTGACATTATCTATATTACCATGGATGTTAAACATTATAGGTACTGTATTTGACTAAGAAGACCCTGTAAATAGGCAAGAGCCTGTAGAAGGAATAGGAGAATAATACCAGTGCGCTAGCCAAACTGCCCGTTAAATTTCATACACATTTTTTACAGTGTAAAATTCTTAATTCTACAAACAATATGGATCCTATCTTATGGTTGAATGTCACATTATTACAACTTCTACTTCTCAATGGATATTGTATGGATACCCGATTCATTATATCGAAGGAATTATATGTAACTGTCAATTCACAAAACGCCAAATAAAGTTAAATTGTTCTCCAAAAAAAAGAAAAAATGGGTGAAGGGTGAAGTGAGCAGTGGTACCAGGGATCATGCTGTCCTGGCTAGGTGACTTCAGTAGTAGGACCATGAATCAGGCTTTGCTTGGAATTAAATAGTCTATAAAAGAATGATAAAACTATAGCACCCTCTTAGATTTGATGATTACATATTGGCTTCTAGGAATGCACATTGTGCCATGGTATCATTGTGTATAGATGTTCTCTTTTTTACCCAAAACAATAGCATGTGGCCTATTCAAGGGGGTGTATACCGTTTTCTGTGGGCACACTGGTGGCAGTCAGTTCACTGGTGGGTAGCACTACCCAGCTAACAAAAAAACGTTTTCCTAACGGTCGGAAAACGTTTGCTGGAGGTTTACAAACGTTTGCAAAAAACGTTTATAAAACGTTCTAAAACGTTAAAACGTTGACAGAAACGAACGTTTGTGTTAGAATGTTTTAAAACGTTTTATAAACGTTTGTTTGGAAAGGCTTGGAAAAAGGCTTGGAAAAAGGTTTGCAAACTTTTGCAGACGACTTTGGATGACCATCTAAAAGCCAGGCTGAGAACCGAACCCAGGATCTATAGATTCGGAGTTCCAGGCTCTCCTTCATGAGCTAAGGAGGCTGATGGCTGAGGCACCATGTAAGCCTGAAGGGCTTCTTATCAAGACAACATAAGAATTGTATGGAATAATAATACACTAGTTCTTCAGATCTCCACCAGAATCTGTAGTGTAGTGGTTATGATGCCTGCTTTGCAATCAAAGGACCAGGAGTTCTATCCCAGAAGGTGTCATGACCTTTTCTCAAAAAAAGTAGAGTTATTTTCATCATCATCTGCCCTAAATAACCGTTTTTATTCAGGCCGGTATTTAAGCAGCAACGTCCATTGTTTTAAAACATTCTAACACAAACGTTTGTTTCCAAACCATATACAAATTTTTAAAACGTTGTACCACAAACGTTTGTTTCCAAACGTTTTTTTGTTAGCTGGGTAGTACTCAATACTGTGAGAATAAGCATAACACATGAGACCAGGATGTAGTTGAAGAGGTTTACTGATAGGTGGCAGCACTGTATGGTAACTCTCTAGTTCTCATACTTAACACTAGATGGAGTGTTACCACATCTCCCTTTTTAGGATAAAGGTACATATTCTTATGATGACACTATACTCATGAAATGTCTCGTCTATGGTGTTTAGATATTCTCTATAAGTGTTTGTAATGTTTGATAGCGGTAGGTCTCTTTAGGGCTGTCTTTGAATTAATGAATTCATGTATGGAATATCTATGGAAGTCTTTTGGATTTATGATATCTAAATGTTCTCTATTGAGATAACTCACATTGTGTTCTAGAGTCTTTCATTGGCAGACTGACCTCAGGACTCAGGGATTATTATGCCCATGAACACTTCTTAGAGGTCAAGCCTCTGTGGTGGGTTTATCGCCCTTCCTGATTGACTCCTAGTGGTCATTCCTGTAGCGGCCTCTTGCACCGGTGTTCTGGGGGGAGAGGAAGGCTGTGGGCTTGGTAGGCTTGGTATGTCCTGCTGTGCCCTGTTGTCTCCAGTGTGCACCAAGGCTCCTCGATTGCGTGTTATTACTGAGCCTCTCTCTGTTTCTACGCGGTAGGCTCTGGGAGAAGCTGTCCTTTCCACGACGGAACCATATCGGTCCTGGTCCCGTACCCAGACGCGGTCACCCTGTTCCAATACTGGTAAAGTAACTGTTCTATGGCGCCTGTTGTAGTTTTCTGCCATCTTTTGCCTGTACATATTTTCGTTAGCCTTGACGGTCTCTTTATCATGGCCCTGATGTAGATGTGTGGTTGTTGTTGGCAGAGTGGTCCTGATGTTTCTCCCCATCAGGAGCTGACAGGGGGCTTGGCCATTCTGCAGTGGTGCAGTGTGGTAGGCCAAGAATCCGAGGTGCTGGTCTACGTTCTTTCTCATGATATTCTTAGCAGTCTGAACTGCTCGCTCAGCTTCTCCGTTCGACTGAGGGTACATTGGTGAGGAGGTCACATGCGTAAACCTATATTTCAGTTCAAAGTCCTTGAAGTCGCGGGATGAAAATTGTGGACCGTTGTCTGATACCACATAGTCAGGGATGCCATGTGTGCTGAAGACTGATTTTAATGCTTCAATGGCATGAGCTGATGTGGTTTGTAGCAGACGTCGGATCTCAATCCATCGAGAGTAGTAGTCTACTACTACTATATACACCTTTTTATCCAGTTCAAATAGGTCTGTACCGACCCTTTCCCAGGCATAGGATGGGAAAGAAGATGGGAGAAGCGGTTCTTTGCGTTCTGGACGGTGTACAGCGCAGATGTGGCAAAGATTGCACATTGCCTCGATCTGTTTGCTGCTTAGTGGCCACCATACACTCTGCATGGCCCGAGCTCGGCACTTGGTGACACCAAGGTGGCCTTGGTGTAGCTGCCCCAGTACCTCGAGCTGTAGGGCTTGAGGAATCACGATGCGGTCGTCGTACATCAATAGTTCATTTTTGAGTGTTAGGTGGTTTCTTTTCTCCCAGTATGGACGGAGTAAGGGTTGCTGTGGCATGTATCCCGGCCATCCATTTTTGCAGTAGGACTTAACTTCGGTGCAGACTGCATCCTCGTCCTGTGCTCTGCATATTTGACGTAGTCGGACTTCTGTCGCTGGGAGGTACTTCACTGTGAAAGAAGCGAATTGTTCAACTTCTTCGATGAAGCTTATGTCCGAGGGTGATGGCTTATCGACTGGTGCTCTTGAGAGTGCATCCGCTGTCACCTGATCTTTGCCCTGGACATGGACTACTGTCGGGGCAAACCTCATCATCCGTAGTCGGAACCTTAATATGCGTGGTGGCATACTTGAGAGGTCTTTTGATGCAAGTAGTGGGACCAGAGGCTTGTGATCAGTTTCCAGAGTGAACTGCATACCTAAGACATAGTCAGAAAACTTCTCACATGCCCAGGTAGATGCAAGTGCCTCCTTTTCGATCGTGGCGTACCTCTGTTCTGTCTCACTTAGTGACCTTGATGCATAGTATACTGGTCTCCTGTCACCGTCTTGGTTGACTTGAAGGAGGACCGCTCCGATACCATAGTCGCAAGCATCGGCTGCAACTATAGTCTTTCGGTTGGGGTCGTAGTGTGCCAGTGTTTCAGTCGATGTCATTTTGGCCTTGATCTTGTTAAAGGCATCTACTTGTGGTGTATCCCATGTCCACATTCTGTCTTTCCGAAGTAGCTGTCGCAACGGCTCGTTCAGTGATGCCAAATCTGGAATAAACTTGGCAAACTGGTTTACCATACCGTTGAACCGCTGTAATTCGGTGACGTTCGTTGGTGGGGGGAAGTCACAAATAGCTTTAACCTTGTTGGGGTCTCCTTGGATGCCCTCTTGGGTGATTACGTGCCCTAAGAAGGTTATAGTTGTCTTTGAGAACTCACACTTGTCATTAAGCGTGAGGCCTGCTTTTCCCAGCCGTTCCAGGACTATCCTGACTCGGTCGTCATGTTCGGCCTGTGTAGGTGCATGTATAAGAACATCGTCCATGTGACAGACCACGCCGTCGAGTCCTTGTAGGATGCCTGACATGGTGCGCTGGAAGATCTCAGGTGCTGATGATATCCCGAAGGGGATTCGATTGAAGCAGTAGCGTCCGAAGGGTGTTACAAACGTGGTTAGCAAGCGTGACCGACTGTCCAAGGGGATTTGCCAAAACCCTGAGTTGGCGTCGAGCTTGCTGAAGACTTGTGACCCTTTCAGCTTTGCCAGATTCTCGTCTACGGAGGCCATCGGGTGGATCTCGCGTTGCACTGCTTTGTTGAGTGGTGTAAGATCAACGCAGATTCGCACCTTGCCATTATCCTTGGGGGCAATTACCATCCCAGAGCACCAAGCTGTTGGTTCCGTGACCTCTGAGATGACTCCCTGCTTTTTCATCGATTTAAGTTCTTGTTCAACCTGTTTGAGGAGTGGGTGTGCTACTGTTCGAGCTGTGTAGAGACACACTGGAACGGCATCTGGTAGAAGGGATATCCGGTATGGACTCTTGAGGCACCCGAGTCCCGTGAATAGTTGCGGGAACTCAGAGCGAAAGTCCGGCGATCCTTCTATGTTGTAGACTGACTCCGCAGGTTTTAAGAGATTTAGCCTTTGACAAGCTGATTTACTTAGCAGGTTGTGCTTTTGTCCCCGCATGATGAATATGTCCTCCGTAATCGTACTACCGTCCACTTTGAGCCGGGCCTTTGGAATGTGTCCTATGACACGGTCCGTCAGGTCTACGTTTCCGGCTCCGCGGAACTGTCTTCGGTTTGGTTGCGGCGGGAACATTTCGAGCCATGGTGTATGGTCTCCTATGATCGTAACGCCTGCTCCACTGTCAAGCTTGAACGTTGTAGCTTGCTCGTTGACGTGGAGGTCGACTGTCCAGAAATCACCTGCTGGCGCAACTTCTCCGAGGAAGGCGACGTCAACCGTGTCGCTATCTTCGACTTCGTTGACGGATTTCGCGGCCTGGCATACTTTTGAGAAGTGTCCCATTTTCTTACATATTGTACACTTTGAGTTGTTGGCTGGGCAGGCTTTCCTTACGTGGGAAGGCGTACCGCCACACCAGTGGCAGGCCTTGTTGCTGTTGTTGGAAGGTGGTTGAGTAGGTTTATTCCAGGTTTCCTTGCTTTTTGCCTTATGCTTGGACCGTCCCTGCATGTAGTCTACACTTGTTACAGGTTTTGCCGACATCTGTTGTTTGTGGCTTCGTGAGAGTTCACTTGCACGCAGGCTTTCGATACAGCGGTTGAGGTCAGGGACTGGACGTTCCTTCAGCAGGCGATCCCGTGTAGCTTCGTCTGTAGTCCCAATAACCAACCGGTCTCGGATTAAGCTGTCCTTGAGTGCTTCAAATTCACATGAAGCGGCCAGCTGTCTTAAGCGTATAACAAACTCGTCGACTGTGTCCTCCCTCTGAGTGAGCATGTTGAACTGTGTTGCTATGTTGAATTTATAACGTTCCATCAGCACATGCCGTTGAGGAATAAAATGAGCTTTTAGCTCCGCGAGGATTTTCACATGGTTCTTCTTGTCGGCTTCCGATAGCGATGGCAGGCTATTCATGACTTTCTGACACTCAATACCCATGAGTGCACAAAGTGTTGCTGAAACAAGTTCTGCTCCCTCAGGGCTTGGACTGCCATCCTCCTTTTTCAATTGTTTTTGGAGCTGTGTTGCAAGGAAGTAGTAGCCCCAGCTACTCTCGAAGTCCTTCCAGTTCTCAGCCACGTCACCTTGAAGTACCATAGGTGGTGGGGTTGGAACGTGATATGTTGCCATTTTGTCCCTATATGCTGGTATTGAGTTTTAAAGATGGAATCACCTGTACCAGTGCTGTTGTAATGAAGGTGTAAAGTGTTGCCTGATTCCTTTGCCCCTTTTCCATATACTACTTACTAGTAAAATTGGCCAGGGGTGGTTTTAGACAGGAATTTGGCTTGTACAAACACAATCAAAGTACATGTACACATCTTACAATGTCAAAGTTCAATGTTCAATAGTTTCCAGCAAGTTCCAGGGTGTAAATAGGCATAGAATGCTCTAAATGTGAGTATTCAGACCATGTGCTCTCCAAATCCTTTGTTCTCCTGTGCATGTGTGAGTGGGTCTGAGCAGTACTCCAAGTCATGCTCACTGTAAAGAATCTTGAGTAGATGGGCTCTGCATTCTTTTTCCAGTAGTTGCTTGAATTGCTCATAGATCAACCTGACTAGTTTTTAAAGTTGTACTTAGCTTTAGTTAGGTGTAATCCCAGTTTCTGTCACCATGTGAGAATAAGCATAACACATGAGACCAGGATGTAGTTGAGGAGGTTTACTGATAGGTGGCAGCACTGTATGGTAACTCTCTAGTTCTCATACTTAACACTAGATGGAGTGTTACCACAAATACTATATACCACTGGCAGAGTGCAACTGCTGGTCACACTAGTGCAACTTGTTTAGACCAGAGGACTGCTGGTAAGGAACAACAAGCAAATTATTTGTTGGTTGCCTGAGCCTTCATACATGGGGTACTGGTGCTGGGGAATACAGGCTCACAGGGCTGGGATATGCCTGCATGTGGTGGATTCTGCTTGGGGGATTCTAAATACAACTGAGGTGTTTTATAAACTCAACAACCCTGCCAGAGAATTTTACGATTTGGTTTAAGAAGTCTTAGCCTTTAATTTTCAACAAAACTGATTTTTTTGCATTATTAGTATTCATAATAGGATATAGTGGATTTAGAGCTTATTTGCCATTTTCAGTTGTACACACCAACCCCGGTTTGACAAGCAATTACAGCAAAACTGTTTGGGATATCTTAGCTCAAGATAGCTCATTTTAAAGCCTGTAACATAAACGTTGAAAAGCCATTTCCCCCCTGGAGGCATGTTTTCCCTCGCCTGGCCACATACATATTGAATGGTGAGACCTACCTTGAAGGGTGAGACATACTTTCCATCTGGTGTGACATCACCAGTTTTGTTCAATAGGTTTTCCCTTGGTATTCTTACACTGTGAAATGCTGCAAATCTGTAAGAATGGAATGAGACTTTTTACTTATAATTACATGATGGGCGCCTCTGTTTTAGCCCGAAAGTTAATGCATAACAGATTTACACTTAAAATCGGCAATTACTGTAATTTGAGTGAAGCATAACCAAGTGTAAATAGCGTAACCAAAATAGCAAGTAAACCTAATTTTTGTAAATCAAAACATACCCATTATCAAGCCCATTAAGACCAATCTTTTCACCCATGTCACCAACAAAAACTCCAGGGAGTGCACGAAGGGTACGAGGATTACGAAGAGGCACCACAAACATGTGAAGCCCCTGACATGTTCCTACGGGAAAACATTATAGTCAATATTAATTAGAACTGCTGTCTACAAAATAAAGAGGTGTTGTGGGCATGAGATATCCTTTTTAAGTGTGTAGTCAAACAACTGTCATGTTCCTGGAGTAAATAGTTTATTCTGTCTGGTATGTGAATAGTAGACCAGGGAACACTTCAATGATCAGGGAACACTTCAATGACATACAAAACAGATTTAAAACACGTTATTAAATCAGTGATATCATGGTACAATGAGATATAAGGTTTATCAAATGAATGTGGACTCCTGGGCGTGCGCTGTATGGTGATAAGCTTGTACAATCATATATAGGTGAATCGATTATCACCCTATCATCTGATGTATAATATCGATCATAATGAAACAGGCTATACATGATATTCCTGGAGAAAATACAAAAAACAATTGACATTTGTGCATAATTGTAATCTATGATAGGATATCTAAGCATTGTTAGTTTTGAAAGATCCGTATGTTAGCAATACATAGGCCTCTATTTACACAATTTCTTGTGGATGCCGTCCCAGGGGACCGGCAGACGAGGACAGGTGTGGGCGACCCTGTTGCTAGACCGAAAATATGACACAGACCAGGGTGAGATTCACCTCCACAACTTCTTCTGTACCATGTGACACCACCAGGACAAAGGTATCCAGGTAGGTGTTTACCAGACACTACAGTGTGTCCAGAAATTAGGCCTGTCATTGGTCCTAGTACTGGGGCAAGGTCAAGGCCAGGTGAGAACATACCCAGACTGTAGACTTGCATAAGTCCTTCATTGATTTGAACTTATATGTACACCTTCAGTGTCAATACACTGTCCAAAAAATGTTGGTATTATCTCAATATATTTATAAAGTAACTGTTGCTTTTCGGTTTCGTCAATTGACTCATCAGTAGCATGTTAGGGCGCAAAGAACTTTGCATATTTTTTATTTTTCAAGAAAAAAATAAAAAATAAAACCAAGATGTCCTGTATGGGATAGTATTGATGTGGGGGGTAGACTTGCACTGCATGTTGGTCAGTGTCAGTCTTAGGTCAGAGTGGTGCAATATGTATTGATATTGCTTTAGAGAGTCTCAGGGGGGTTATTGGCCCTAGGGGTTTCATCCCCCTTGGTGTCTAACTGGTCACCCCTCCTAGTGAGGGGGGGGGGATGTGAAGTTGAAGGCCTTGGAGAGTAAGAAATTTTCACCAAAAAATGATACCTAACACAATTTCTTAGTATCATTTATTTGAAATATGCAGAGAGATGCAGAGGATGACACAATGCGTTTCACCATAACTTTTTTATTTCTTCTAGTACGAGAAAGACCACTGTTTTTGGACAGAAAAGTAAGGCCCAGCCTATATGGTATTGTTTATAACAACATAGAAATGCATTTTCATAGCTCTTTTTGGAGATACATATCAAGTGTACAGCCTGGTATGTTCTGTATGATCAACAGGATGATAAGAAACGCAGAAATCGTGTCACTGGCTCTTTCAGGCTCAAGTTAAAGTCTCATAAATCTATGAAATATACCAGTACTGTCTCGAATCAACCATTCCTGAATCGACAGTTGAACGACCGATACATGTAGTTGGAGTGATATCACAGCCAATTTATCACATGAAATGAATTAACTGGGTTGACACTTCCTTGTCTCCAGATTAGTATGAGTGGAGCGGGTGCAGTGCTGGTGCACTGTACTTATCCATACCAAGTGCTAAACATTGATTGAACATTGAACAATGGTTTGCAGTATGACCAGTGTTTCCACTGCACTGGAATTATGGTAGAAACCACCACCTCACATAATCCATGCACGCCATCGATCCATAGATAAGGTGTGCTACCAGGTAGCTTGATAAGTTTCAGGTTGCCTTAGGTGTCTTTAAATCAGTTCAAACAGTTTGGAACAAAATACCACTTTTTTCAATGACAAACACATTTTGCAAAATATTGAAATTCGTTATCACGACATGGATATATATATATATACAGGGGCGGATCCAGGATTTTGGAAAAGGGGGGGCGTGAAATAGGCAATGTACTGGGGGTATTGGAAATTGTCACATTAAAATATACAGAAAAATAGGGGGGGGGCGCACGCCGGGTCCGCCCCCCCCCCCTAAATCCGCCCCTGATATATATATATATATATATATATATATATATATATATATATATATATATATATATATATATATATATATATATATATATGGCCTACCATTGTTCCATTCTACTATTGGAATATAAGTGACAGAACTGCATTGGCGCTGTAGAATATGGTAGATAGAGGAGGTTTCCATCACATGTTTCTTTGAAATAGACTTTTAACACATTGTGTTGGTTGCAAGAAATCTCCTACCTTCAGTTGTATAGAGTTGGGCATAGACGATTGCATGGGTTGCCGTCTTTCCCATATTCCCTGCCCATATCTTGGTGGCCTCAATGTCAGGGGTGTTGATAATGAACTCCTGCAAAATACAAATGTTTTGTAAAAGAATTACCGTAAAACGGCTTGTACGCGAATCAGACTCAGCTTTCTTTTGATACCAAACGTGCCTACATAGGGTGCGGCTTATACAAGAGTTTTTATAAGTATACTACAGTACCAAATTAACAATTCTCAGATGGCCTCTGCGGCATATAGGATCGCACCAAACTCGGGGTGCGGCTTATATGCGAGTTAGGCTTATACGCGAGGTTTTACGGTAGAACTAAATTTTATGATTTAGTTCTGAAATAAAGAATGAATATATTGATTCCTTTCTATGTTTTACTTTCTGGATTATGTTACAATATGTATCTCTCTTATAAAACTATAACAGTTAAGATGTAAAGCAAGGGACATACCTCTGTGGCTGGGTCATAGGTGGCAGTTGTTCTCATGGCTTTGGTGTTACTTCCGTGACTCAACTCAGTCAATGCAAAGCAGCCAGACACCTGTTAAAAGGTTGGAGTTGAGAAATAGACATTTTTGTAGTAACTAAATAAAATGGAGTCAAATATATTCATGTACATGTATACTAATCTTTGATAACAACCATGAGACTAGCATCTCCCTGAGCAATGCCTTGTTCAATCAGGTTGACCCTTTGGGAGTTTATGAACCCTGACTGGCCACAATAATAGATGAATACAGTCCAAGTGAATTATTCATCAGGGTTGCATGTGTAGTGGTTCGGAATCTCAGAAAGAGAACAAGAACGTCAGTTTCCAAGTGCGAAGTAGAAAGCGTGGTTTATTCAACGTATCCCTATTACAATTGAATCTAGTCTTAACCCGAAGGGTAAGACGAAGCAGTCCTGGTTCAATCTAGCGATTGGGGTAGGGTAATGCGGGGAGTCAGCCGGGCCTGCACTGACTGGCGACTATACGAGGAGGGGAGGTTTATATACCCCCTTTGGATGTGAAATGAACATGGTCACGTGTCGGTTGGCTCCCGCCTGAAACGTGGTGCGCAGTACCCGAGAGAGGACAGTCGCCCCCTCTGGGATACCGCCCACACTAACGCCAGGCGGGAACAACCCGAACTTAATCCTCCTCGGTCACCTGGATATAAATGATTACCGTAGTAAACCCCTACACTACCCCCCCTAGACAACACTAGGTGTGGTAAAAACCTGAGTAGTAGACTCATAATAAAATAGTTTGACAACCAGAAGTAGTTTGTCTACACACTATACACAAAGGGTTTTACTACCATTAGTCATATGTAATATATGTTGAACAATATTAATGGAATTAAGGCATTACACTGTCATAGAAACCTTATGATATGACCTTTACGTTAAGTAGTACCCGAAGTAGTTACTAACAGATTGTAACTATCTTCTGATAGGAAATACATATATAGTCCTGATAAGGACCTTTACAAATATAATCGGCAAGTGTACCAATTCCGAAGAATTATTACCAGTCCTAAAAAGGACTCACAAGCCTAAAAAAAAAAAATTACATAGGGATACATGATAACTTTTCTTTGCACCAGAATCAAATTTTCATCACCTCCGTTTTCCATAACAAAATATATATACAACTAGATATACATACTCTTATTTACACCCACCCGAAGTGGTTAACGTTTGAACACAGTCATGGTTTATACAGATCTTTGGTATTATCCTGAGTATCATAAACTATCGTAGTGTATCAGCACCATAAATATATATTAGTAACATGGACGAGAATGTACGTTTTAATAAATAATCTGGAACTGCAGCGGTGTACTGCAGAACCTCACAAAAAGTGCTATGTTGACTTTATAAGAAGTCGGATACTGGGCTGATCTCCGGATCTGCTTCGGGACGAGTACGCGAGGTGCTCTCCTCTTCATCTTGGACGACTGAGTGAGTTGCTCTCCTCTTCATCTTGGACGACTGAGTGAGGTGCTCTCCTCTTCATCTTGGACGACTGAATGAGGTGCTCTCCTCTTCGGGTCTACCAGCAAATGGTAGACTCATGTAGGTGCGATGTATGTTAAAACGTTTACATATGTGGAAATATTATTAACACTTGGTATGGATATTATTACCTCAGAACCTAAAGGTTCTTTTAATATGAAGGGATAGTCCCTTCATATTCACCTTCAGCTTCCGTAGCCGAAGAGTTCCTGAAACAACTACAGCTGTATTCAGTTATCCCGAAGGAGCCTTGTTTCAGCCTTCGGGTACCTCCTTCTTTTGGATGGCATCTTTCAGCTGATCCATGCTCCCATCCCAGTCCGAGAATTTCATCCCGAGGCAAATTTTAAATTTGGCCTTCATCTCCCGGATTTCTTCCTGGAGCTCCTTACACTCCTCTCGGACTGTAGCTTCCAGCACAGCGGCTTTGTCGCGCTGTGCTTCCAAGAACCTGGTCTTGGTAACCACCTCATCGGCAGTGTCCTTCTGAAGGCTCTCCTTTTCCTTCCGGTGACACTTCCTCACCCCTTCTATGAAGTGTTGTACCACCCTCTTGTGGTAATCCTCAGCCATCACCCGCTGTTCCTTCTGGAAGTCATCCAGAATCTCCTGTCCTATCTGATTGGACAGCGGAGCATCCTTAGGAAAGTAGGATGCTATCGGCGTTACATTAAGAGTGGCCGCAGGCTTCTCCTTCTTGGGTTTGACCTCCTGTGTTTTAACAGGAGGATCCATGGTTGGTTTCCCAACCTCAGTCGGCTTCCCTGGTGGTGGAGCCGGCTTCTGGGGTGGTATCGCCGGAGCTGGTACTGGACCTTTTGGTGGCGGAGGAGGAGGTCTCATAGCCTCCCCATCCGGCCCAGTGATCCGGTGAGCAGGCTTAAATGCCTTGTGTGATGGCGGCTGTTGTTGGTGCCGCGAAGCATCCCTACTGGCATGCTTTAACACCTGCTGGTGTATTCCTGTAGGAGCGGATGGTTCCGTCCGTCCCGAAGCAGATGAAGGTCTGCTTGTCGGGCCTCCTCGGTAACCGGCGTCGGGTAGGACACCTCCCTGGGCAGACGAGGTGGACGCCACATGTCGCACCAAGTCGTACCAGGTCCGGGAGGGTTCCTCCCCAGGACTCCTGCGTCCCCGTCGGGCCAGTTCCCTATCAACCTCCCTCTGGCGAGAGAGTTCATTCTCACGCCTTCGGGTGTCCTGGGGGGTCTGGCCGAGCGTCTGGGACTCCTGTCCAGGCGCCAAGTCCATCTCCGGATAGTCAGTATGTCTATCCGCAGATGCCTCATAGCTACGACCACTATGAGAGGACTCCGTGTAATAACGGGAGTCAATCTCCTCAAGGCTGAGGGTCCCTCCTCTTCTTACGTGAGTAGCCGGGCTGGTGGACCGAGACCGTCCCCGATCACCTTTCGGCTGCTCCCCCCGACCCCGGTAGTAGTCCCTCGGGTCGGGTTCTCTCCCACCTCTCCCCCGGCCTCGATTGGCAGACCGACGGAACATCTCGGGTGGGTATTGGTCCGGATCCAAATCAAACTTCCGTGAACCCGGGACCTTCGCAAACCTAGCTACTGTGAGCTTTGATTTGCTTTCTGCCACCTCGCAGAAATACGCCTTAGAAGAATTAAGGCTCTTCGGATCCTTCTTCAGGACATCTCTGAACGCGTCTATTACGCGTTCATGCAGGGCCATTACCTTGGCTCTGGCCTCACCACCTCCAATATTATGGAGTATGGTCATGTGTTTTATCAATCGTCCACGCCTAGGATGCAGGTGACCCGAACAGGTAGTAGTACCTGCCCCCTCCGGATCGCACTGGTACACCATATAGTGATGGGTGTGGTTTTCCACTAAGTGGCGTAGGTACCTCGCCTTAGTGGCGAAGGACACCTGTAATTCCAGAGATGACTGGCATTTCTGGAATGGACACTGAAGGTGGTCCCTGTCCCAATGTCGGACAGCCCAGCGGATCTTTGCCTTCTGATCCCTGGTATAATAGGTCTCTGGGAAGAAATCTATTTTCTTAAGCCAGTCCTCGTAGAACTCGCTCACGAGAGGATCCCTTTGGGTCGCTCTGCACCAATCCTCATCGTCGGATTTCCCATTTAAGTTGATTACGGGCGGGATGGAGAAACGCCCCGTTCCTTTTGCGCATTCCCCCCAGTAGGAGGGAATGAATCCCTGAAATCCACCTCTGGCGTTATTCCAGATGTGTTTTTCCAGGGCAGTACCCGACTCGCTCCCCGAGCTGGCGTCGGACTGATGTCCAGCAGCCACCTTCGGGTCGGGTGTCGGGTCGGTTTGGGTGACTGTGGTCACTGGGTCCTTCGTCTCGGAAGGAGATTTTGGAGCCGCAATGTCCATATCGTCCTCCCCTGTAGCAGACTTCCCTTGGGAAGTACTGCTCGTATCAGATTTATCCGATACTGACCCATCGGTCACAATCCGCTGGGCGTCTGGTACTCTCTTTAACCGGGCTGCCTCATTCCTCAAGGCTTGGCGACCCCGAGGCTGGACAAAAGGGGATTCACCTTTTGTAACTACCACAGTCCGGATATCCTGACCATGGGGACTGCTAGTGCGCGTTGCAGGGTCACCCCTTCGGATGTCCCTGCTGGCTTTAGCTGCAGCCTTCTCCTCTGCCTGAGTCAAACTCTTAGTCCGAGTCTTGACCATTTCCTCCACCGTCTCGATGATGGCCTCGTGACGGCTGAGGTCCTTCTCCGCCATGATTGTTTTCATGCGGTTATAGTCTATCTGATAGACCTCGTAGGATAAGTTGGACCGTATTAAGTCCCTATATCCTTCAACCGATCTCGGTTCCAACATCCCTACCGGGTTGTATCTGCGGTAGCAACCTACCGCGAGGGTAGTGGCGCCGAATGCCCCACACGAAGTGTCATCAGAGATGGGTGTCATCCGAGGCACACACATCCCGACGTCAGCCATCTCGGCGTCAAACAAGCCCTTCCGAAGTGCTTTACACACTCGGAGGCCTTGCTGTAGATTTTCCCAGGTGGCGAACCACTCTGGGGGCATGATGCGGAGAGCTCCCGCATCAATAAATTCCTGCAACATATCCACTATGTCGTTAGGGATAGGTCTCGCTAGGCCTATCTCCGTGGCGCACATCACGTCTGGATGGAGATTCATCTCCCTTCCATCGTAACAACTTTTATCAGTTGTCTTCACCAGGCTAGCTGGCTTCTCATCCTTCGGGTGGTTATCCGGGTCGATGTTCGGATTACCACACCTATCCCACGTATCCTTCAGATGTTGGGCCTCCTCCTGCTCTATTTTCAGAGCAAGAAGACGATCTTTTTCATGAAGATTCCTTCGTTCAGCCTCAGTGAGGGCTGATTCAGACGTGGATACATCCATGTCTTCCTCTCCGAGGAGCTGCTCCTCGGAGAGAGTAACAGGGCTGGCGGCACCAACCCTGTCTTCGTGGGGCAAATCGGCCATGTTGTGTGGCCGTTCCCCTCCGCCCAACTCGAGCTGCCGTGAGGCCATGCTGGGTTGGGCGCTCTTATTTATACTAAATAAGAGTCCTAACTATTACTACAGGTCTTTGTGGAGGACCTGTTCTCCTTTTGAAACGTATTCACCTACTTTTGACGCTTGAATTCGGTTCTTATTAGATCCTCCTCGTTGGCCAGCACGCGGTGCCGGCGAAGATTCGAAATCTAATGAACCAAAACGACCTCTTTGCGCAGAGGTCACGCGCATCCACGCGCGTCTCGGGCCCTCCGCGAGACTGCCCTAACTAGGTCACTCATTGACCCAGTTCTTTTCCCGCGCCCTCAGGGCGCCGGTGCTTTTTATTATAAACAGGTGCTTCGGGTAGTAGCCGAACCATTCGCAACCAACAGCTCTGCTGGAGTATTAGTGAGGTTTTTATGGGAAGCATGCCCGCAAACCCACCGGATTATCCGCTCACCACCCACTGGTACCCTGCTGGGGGGTTTACACGCTCCATACCCGGTCACTCGTGTATATTCCAACATTTAACAGATGACAACACAAAACAATTTCTCGGAAAAAGAGGAAATAAATTTATAATTTTTCCCGCCAGGAATTTCCTCCCTCCCTCTCCTAACATAGTACAGGACAACACACTCGTTGTGTACTAGCTTAGGTTACCGCAGCCCTTTCTATCAGGCGGGGACTGCGTCGGGTACCTCCCATGGGTATTTTCTTTGACCTAGCTCCCGAAGGCGCCTTTTCAGAGGCAGGGTTAGCCGTCCCCTTTCTCTTCCGCCTAGGTTTGCTTACAGCTAGCGAGACTTTTTCCTTCTTCTGCACCTTCGGATCACTGCCCCCCAACTTCCTAGGCCTTCCTCGGCCACGTTTCGGGGTTATTTGATCCATTTTCCTGTTCTTTACTTCTTGGAGTAATTCATCTACTCCTAACCCATACGTTTCTGTGGTCAGATCCCTCCCCTTCCAGGGACGGAGCCGAGCCACGTTGGATTTATAGATCCGCCCAATTAAGGATCTAATCATGACAGTACAGTCACTTACTACTCTAGTCACTACAAATGGACCATCCCAGTTGCTTGCTAACTTTAAATTGGATAGAGGTTCGTGTAGTCTTACTACTTGATCCCCTACCTTGAACCGACGGACTTTTAGTCCATGGTCATAACCAGTCTTCTGCCATTTCGCATTCTTTTGTAACTCTGTTCTAACAAGTTCGTATGCGAATTTGAACTGGTCTCTTAGTGATTCCACAAACATCACGTGACAGGGTGCGTCCGGATTCAACCCGACCACTCCAAAAACAAGATCGGCTGGCATGATCATGTCTTCCCCAAACACTAATAAGTTTGGGGTGCAATTGGTGCTTTTATGAACAGTGCTGTTGTATGCATGGCATACATATTCACATTGTTCATCCCAATCAGTCATACTTTCATTCACCAAGGGTTTCAGAACCTGAATCAGCGTTCTGTTGAACCTTTCCACCATCCCATCACTCTGGGGTCGGTAAGGATTGGTTCGGGTCTTACAGATGGCTAACCCATGGCACATTTCCTGCCATAGATCCGACTCAAATTCCCGGCCTTGGTCACTATGCATCATCAGAGGCACTCCTAGGTGTAATACCCAACCTTTCACAAAGGCCTTCGCACAGGTCGCTGCTTTGTGATCGGGTAAGGGGAACACCCGCGTATACTTAGTATAGTAGTCAGTGACTACCATCATACACGTGTTACCATCAGGGGTTGTTTTAAAACCACTGATGATGTCGATTGCTATTCTCGCAAACCTAACTCCGAACAGTTCCTGGGACAAGGGCATTTTACCCATCCCAGGGCCGGGTTTATTTTTACAGCAATCGGGACACGTGGCGATCCAACGTAATAAGTCAGTGCTCATTCCTGGCCAGTAGTATCTTCGGGACAGTCGTTCTAATGAACGTTTCTTCCCAAAGTGACCACTGGTCATATGACCGTGACAATAATACATTAAATCCCTCCTCATACCGGAGGGGATCACCACCTGTCTGATCCTTCTTCCCGAAGGATTGATCTTCCATCTATATAGAACACCTTCGGATACTTCAAGCTCTGTCCATTGGGCTAAAAATCTCCTCATCTCTCTATTTTCTAGCGAGATTTCAGGTCGAACAGGTTTGATCCCTTTAGGAATCAACCCGAGCAACCTCCCCACGTTCGGGTCCTTCTCCTGGAACCTTCTGATAGTCTCCATAGACCATTGGAGGATACCAGTTCCCCTGGATTCCAGTGGCAACCGGACTCCAGCTAGGACCGCCCCGTGGGCTCCACAATCATCACATTTCCCATTTCCACAACTCCTGATGGGTCGGCGGGATAGTGCATCAGCATTTACATGCTTCACACCGGGTCGGTGTTGGATCTGCTTCTGTTCCAACCCGAACTCTGATAAGTGTGCTAACCACCGACCTATCATGCCTTCAGCATCCTTAAAATTAAGTAACCACCTCAAGGAGGAATGGTCAGTCCTCAGCGTGAAATCTGAGCCCCACAAAAAATGTTTATATTTCTTTGTGTAAACAATCACTGCCAAGAGTTCCCTCTTGGTGGTACAGTAATTCCTCTGTGACTTGTTCATGGTGTTGCTAGCAAAAGCAATGGGAACTTCCTTTCCGTCTTGGACCTGACTCAAAGCAGCTCCAATGCTCTCATTGCTGGCATCAGTATCCAGGATGAAATGACCGGCGGCTGTCGGATATTTCAACACTGGTGTTTCAACAAAGAGTCTTTTGATGGATTCAAAAGACTCGTCTTGCTCTTTTCCCCATGGAAAAACTTCCTTACGCCTACCAGGTGTCCAATGAGACAGTGACTGGATAGGATAGCTCACCTGGGCATAGCCTGGTAAGAAATCTCGATAATACGAGCAGAACCCGAGGAATGAACGGACATCCTTGGGACACCTGGGTTTTTCCCACTCCGTCACACTTCGGATCTTCTCCGGGTCTGCTTTCACCCCCTGTGTGGAAATGATTCTTCCCAGATAATTAATATCTTTCTTAAACAACTGACATTTCTTAGGTTTTAATTTCAACCCATTACTCATTATCCTCTGGAGGACTTCTTCCAGGTTGTCTAGACAACCTTGGAATGTTTTTCCGAAGATAATGACGTCATCTAGATAAACTAGACATTTCTTCCATAGTAGATCGCTCAGTAATGTCTCCATCATGGCCTCGAAGGTGGCTGGCGCATTGCACAACCCGAAGGGCATGACGTTGTACTGGAACAATCCTACATGGCTCGAGAAGGCCGTCTTCTCCATGTCGGCAGGCTTCATTCCGACCTGCCAGTACCCAGACTGTAAGTCTATGGTACAGTACCATTCATTCCCTCCTAGGGAGTCAATGGTTTCATCAATCCTCGGTAGAGGATATGAGTTCTTCTTTGTCATCCCATTCAGTTTCCTGTAGTCAATACAGAACCGTATGGTCCCATCTTTTTTTGTGACCATACAGACTGGACTGCTCCAGGGGCTGGAACTGGGTACAATAACATGATCCTTAATCATCTTATTGATCTCAGTTTCTGCTACCTCCTTCTTCTTCAGAGGTAGCCTACGGTAAGGAATTTTAAAGGGGGAACTTTCCCCCACGTCAATTCCGTGTAGGACTTTATCAGTTCGTCCTAAGGGTTCTCCGGGGAACGCGAAGGCCCTTCGGCAACGTTTTAACATTACCCGAAGGTCCCTCTGCTCCTTCGGATCTAGTTCCGAAGCATCTAGAATTAGCTTTTCTAATTCCTCTTCGATTACGGCCGTACCTGGCGGCTCTTCGGATGGCAACCCCAGAAGGCTGCTGGTGACCGCCTCCGCGAGTACCACACTGCCTACTTTAGCGCCTTTCTGGAGATATACCATATGAACACCAGGATTGGAAATGGGGACAAGGGTCCATTGGGCATTTCCCACCAACGTATCAGCAGATTCCAACCCGAGGGATTGGAGATAAGCTACGTCGGGTTCCATGACCCCGGCCCTTCCTCTTAGTTCAGAGGAAGCGCTTATTAACACATCACATGTGGTTCCCGGTGGAAGTTTCACCGTCTGTGCGACACTTGCTACACTACTGATAACTCTCAGCACACATTGTGCTTTGATATTATAGGGACTCTGTATGGACAATTCACCTGTCTTCGGGTTCAACATCATCCCGAACAGGTCGGCAAAGTCCATCCCTATAATGCCATCATCCTCGATCTCAGCAATGGTTGGGGAGAATACAAACTCCTTCCCCACCACCGAGATACACAGGAAAGTACGTCCAAACGTCCGCAATCTGCTACCGTCGGCTGTGCACGCATTTACCCTCATTTTAAGGTCATCATTTGTGCCCAGCAGAAGAGTGTAGAACCTCCGAGAGATGATGGAGTGGCTGGCTCCAGTATCTATCAGAAATTCTCCGACTCTACCCTTCACAGAAGCGGCTAAATACCACCTTTTTCCTCCATTCAATGAAGGGTTACTAGTGAACTTCTGTAAGTCACTCTCAGTACCTAGATCTAATCCACGCCCTCTTATGTATTCCAGGCAAGGGTGATCTAGGGGGAGCCTGGTTCCACAAACCATTGCACTATACTCCTCCGCATCAGCACCGGGTTTCCCCGACTCACTTCCCGAATGTATGACTGGAATGCTGATGGCCCCGGCCCCAGGGTTCCCAAGCTGCGCCTGCCTGTCCCCCATATGTCCGGGCGTCACTACTGAGTGTGAACTTACTCCCATTCCTTCAGGAGTATCATGGCATATTTCCTTCGGGATCTCTGAGTCGCCTTCCTCAGGGATCCCCTTTAATTTTCCGAGTTCTTTCCGGAGAATCGCATCACAGGTTTCTCAGCTGTGCATGAGGAGGCGTAATGCCCCTTCTCCTGACATCTGTAACATGTTACAGTACTCAGTTCGGGTTTAACCCTCCTTTCCTCTTTCTTATCAAACATCGCCATCATACGCTGCATCATGGCTTCTACCAATCCGAGGGACTGGTCAGGCTCCGATTTCTTCGGAACATTGGGTTCTGGTGGACCCGAGGGAGGTTTGGAAGGGATTTTTGAATGGTCCCCTGGAGGTTTCTCTGGCTTTTTGCTAGAGGATGATTTGTCAAAAGGTTTCCGCCTTTTGTTATCACCGGACTTTTTGTCCCGGCGCTTCCCACTGAAGGCTACCGCCCCAATGGTCTCCTCTCCTTCGGTATCCTCACCCGAGGATCCCCCGCTGCTACTATAGTCAACTACCGCTGACGTTCGGGATTGGTTAGGCACCAATCCGGCAAGAAGAACTTTCTTCTTCTCATGACCATCTATGGCTAAAAATAGATCGGCTAGGGAGGAATCGCTTTTCCAAGCTTTTCTGGTTAGTTCCTGATGATCAGGGTCGCTCAGTCCGCTAATAAACCGGACAAAGAGAGTCTCGATGTAGTAATCGGCGTCTCTAGCCCATTCGGGTCTTGCCTGATGCAGAATCCGTTGAAGCTCTAGACCATATATCTTTGGGGACTCTTTTGGCTTCTGGGTTCTTCCCTTGAAGACCAACCAGTGATCCACGGTCACCAGGTTCCCAAAGATATATACAGCAGTACTTTCGAGCTGATCATATGTACCCGAAGGGCCATATGTACTTCTCCATTGGGAGACTGCTGACTTACCTGGCCCATCATTTAGCCAGATCACGAAGGCTCCTAACGAGTCTTCTTTAGACCACCCATTGTATTTGCAGTCATCCACAAATATTTGGTATTCATCCTTCCAGGGTCCTTTCCCTTTGTAGGATTTAGTGATCCGGGCGGTCCGTCGGGCACCCCTGGTGACCCCTTCTATCAGCTGATCCGATAGATTCCGGCTCCAGTCCATTATTTCAGTGGCATCCTGTCCCCGGCTATAGCTATCTAAGCCAAGGCTCTTGATACAAGGATCAGTATCATAAACCTGTCTCAATCCGGGAGCCATTGAGGTTCTTCGGGTCAATGGTCACACTGGAGAGACTGGTTCGCACCCGGGAAACCGGGTAGGTCGAGGGCGAGAAGTGGTACCCGGATAAGGGGGAACACTCCCAGTGGTTGTTTGGTCATGGGTTTGGGGTCTAGGCCGACTTCCCTGACCATTTGTGGGTCTAACAGGACTATCAGTACGGGGGTACTGTCGGTTCTGATCCCTAGACCATCCAGCAGAAGGTCCTTCCACTGCTCTCCTGCCTTGGGTGGCATGCCCCCGGGTTTGATTTCCCGGAGTTCTCCCTTCTCGGGTCTCTGCCTCCTGGTTATGATGAAAAATCAGGTCACCCCAATGATCATAACCATACCACCCCCCCTGTTGATCCTCATGGGTGGTGGTGTTCTTGCTCGTACCCGAAGGGGGTGGAACAGCTCCATACTGAGATGGACTATCCCCAGCGAAGGGGTTCAAGGTGTCATAACTATCGACTCCCGGCGCACTTCCCGCGGAATATGCCGTCGGATCGATGGTTACCGAAGGTCCCGTCGGAGCAGGGGGAGCAGATGTATAGTAGACATCTTTCTCTACCTGTCCTCCGGAAGGGTATCGGGTGGCGGGCTTTAGAACTCCTTGGAGTGGAGGGTTCTCCACTCCTTCCCCAGGGGTGAGGGTCACCTCTGGGTCAGGTACCTTCTGGTTACCTAGGTAGAGTTCCAACTCTACTCGTCTAGCTTCCAGTATAGATACCGCCTTCATGCCCTCTAGTTTCTTCTGATCTAACTCTTCGTTTGCTTCTAGGATAGCGGTTCTTACTGCCTCATTGTCTTCCACCTGCTGGTTGCGAGCGTCCTTGGCGGCGTGCCATTCCCTAGAGTATCTTTCTAGGTCCGCCTGATACTGTTGTTGACAGGCATAAGACTTCCGGTTAGCTTGACCTAACTCGGATAATCTTTTCTTTTCCGCTTTCAGGGTTTCCTGATTTTTCTCCATCTGGTCTTTCACCAGTTGGTTGTCACGGGTCAACTGATCCGTTCTCCACTCCATATCCTGATGGACCTGTCTACTCTCTAGGATGTACCTATTCCTTTCAGAGATCAACGAAACCAATTCGTCGTGCAGAGCATCGTACTGCTTGTTCATTTCTTCCTTGTTCCGGTACTCGTTGTCCCGGTCCAAGGTGTCGTCCTGATCAAGATCAGGTTGGGTCCCGACGATGGGACCTCCTTCGGGTACGACCCGAAGGGGTTGTGGCGGTATTTCTAATACCGTCGGGTCCAGAAAGGAGCCCTTCTGGTTCGCCCTTTTCTTTCCTCCGGGGAAGAAAACGGAGTCAGTCGTGTTGAACAAAGAACGCCCAGTGTTCAACATGATTTGGCCCTGAGTGGCAATGAAGTTCGGTGTGAACCCCCTCGCTTCCTCCGGTTCCATCTGGTCCACTCGGGTGGACTCCAGTTCTCCTTCTTCCAAAGTCGCTCCTGGATTTAAAGCTCCTTCGGTTTCACGCATGAAACCCTCGAAGCTGGTCGGAACAACTGGGTTGTTCCGCTCCGGGACGTTACCGTCCCCATACTCTCCTACTCCGGCCAGGTTCACCTGACTGCTACTTCGAAACTGATCCTGGTCACGGCACCAGTGTAGTGGTTCGGAATCTCAGAAAGAGAACAAGAACGTCAGTTTCCAAGTGCGAAGTAGAAAGCGTGGTTTATTCAACGTATCCCTATTACAATTGAATCTAGTCTTAACCCGAAGCGAAGTAGAAAGCGTGGTTTATTCAACGTATCCCTATTACAATTGAATCTAGTCTTAACCCGAAGGGTAAGACGAAGCAGTCCTGGTTCAATCTAGCGATTGGGGTAGGGTAATGCGGGGAGTCAGCCGGGCCTGCACTGACTGGCGACTATACGAGGAGGGGAGGTTTATATACCCCCTTTGGATGTGAAATGAACATGGTCACGTGTCGGTTGGCTCCCGCCTGAAACGTGGTGCGCAGTACCCGAGAGAGGACAGTCGCCCCCTCTGGGATACCGCCCACACTAACGCCAGGCGGGAACAACCCGAACTTAATCCTCCTCGGTCACCTGGATATAAATGATTACCGTAGTAAACCCCTACACATGCATAAATAATAACAACTGAAGGGGATAGTGTATTAAAGCATGATGCTGCCTTGAATAGGAGAGTAACAGGGTATATTTCAATATGAGTGATCACCACCTGCCTCAAAGTTGTTGCACATCTTGGTGAATTCCTTGTGCCTCTTGGACCCCATCATCATTACTGTCCGACCAAACGTCTGTAAGGCAAGTTAGAGCATGATTCTTGATTAGAAATATGTGATTACTGATTACTGATTTTAAAATTATACATACTATGCTTTTTTTATATTCTTTGTGGACAAGAAGCTGTAAAGCATCTTTCTCTGCAGTGATGCAACCTTGTTAAGATGCAACCTTGTTAATAAGAAGAGTTTGAATTCATCAATGTCTGCCATTGTCATTAGACTTCTGAGATGCCCTCAGGGACAGTAACTGTCCCTAAGGGCATCTCAGAAGACGAAACCTGGGAAATCGTAACATTAGGGGGAAAAGCCATAAATGCTCTAAACATGATATTTCAGGAGATATAGCTAAAAATGTGAATACTTAAGGGAAAATGACCTTATACAAACTTTTCCCAAGGAATCTTTTGATGCTATTATCAAAATTCTATTTTCATTCTAAATTGGTCTTATTTGGAATGTAAAAAGAATGTTTTTAGCCATTTTTAGCCCAACCATCAATTCATTCTTTTGGAATAAGAATTATCCCTATCCAATTGCCCCATCCATGAGGATTTCAGAACTGAAAACAGAATGCCAATATCCCTACCAGATCCAAATCTATTTACAATAATATGCATTTATTGGTTTAATTTCTAATAATATGATTTATATGGATTATTTGAAAATAGATTGATATGTGATTGCATTGCAGTCTATTCTGAATTCCTACATGTCCCTACCATCCCATGTTTGAGATGTCATTTCTCAGCAACTATTTCAAATATTTTGATGCTTGAAGCATCAAATTGTAGCTGAAGACATGAACTTAAATAAAGGTGTTTTCCCCTAATGTCACATTTTCCCACGTTTTGTCATTATTTAGATTCTTATGATTTTAGTCAACTTTTTACAGGAAATGCATTGCATATTGATAATTGGGATATAATTATGCTAGCAAAAGATATAGGAACATAATAGCACACTATCGGATGCTTAACACACCTATAAGTGACATGTACTTGGGAGAAAATATAGATCATGCCCCTTGTGCTGGAAATAGAGGGCCCCGAATGGAAAGAAAACATTTGAAATACGAAAAATGAGTATTTACCTGAAGATTGAGTGCAAGCTTGTAAGCTACAGGCTGGTCGTATTGGATAATAATATCATTGAGAGCCCTAAGAATTAGCATGTTATGGTGTCCATGGTCCTTCTGCCATTGCGTAACAAAGTCGTATTCCATCAGTCGCTTCATACGGAGAAAGGTGACATGCCGATCCTGTTCCAATGACAGGGAGGCATAACCGCGGGCAAAGAATGGGTCTGCCTCAAGGGCCTTGCAGACATGGTGCTTTGAATACCAAAATGACTTATATTAAGGAGCGGATAAAAATAATTGAAAATACATACAATTGTACCTATTTACATACAGATGCAGCTGCATTTCACGACAAAAAGAAACACAGGAAATGTATCTATCAACATTTTTTACGAAGATTTAGATAATCATGAAGCAAAGTATAATTAAATTTTCATTCAGGAATCAAAAAATATCACTGAAACTGCAAGGTCTATTTTAGCAATCACCGTAAGGCATGAATTTGACATCAATGTATCATGTGTATAATTTTTTAAAGAAAGGTGTATTATTCTGATCAAGATTTAATCACTTGTTACATCAAATAATGACTACAAAGAAATATATGGATGACATCAAACTGTAATGTCCCTTTCACATTGGCATTTAAATCTAAACAATACATCAGTCCAACTGCTACATTGTATGTAAAAGGATTTACTCCCTCGAGACGTCATGATGAGGTCATTTTGATATATTAAAGTGAATATGATTAGTAAATGACATGCCTTTAATATAAGGTGCTAGCTGGGAATACATCATGCTGTCTATAAAAGGTTGATTCATGCTGATAGTGATATTAACCTGGAATCTGATTATCTCCTCTCCTTCCATGAACATCTTCATCTTTTTCCAGTCAAATGAAGCCTTCCTCCTGTAGATATCCAAAGGGCCTGGAGGAAGGTCCTTTAAGATCTCCTCCATCCTCACCTGACCCTGTGCTTCCTCCATGGTCGGTGCCCTGCTCCTCTCTGGGTGCCTGGTACCTGGGCTGTAGTCGGGTTCCTCTCTGGCCGTAGGTGCCTCTGGATGAAGTGAAGAGGGGACTTTGCCGAGTTGACTCAGGGTTTTTAATCCAGAGTAATAAATGCCTAATTTTTTACGCCTTTTTTTTGGACATGGGAGAAACCTTGTCATTCAGTCTGTGTTGGACATAGACATGAAAATACAAAAGATGTAGATAGCCAAGGTTGGGGGATAAATGATTCTTTCGAAAAAAAATCAAAAATCTCCTTTTTTCTTTATGCAAATGACCTGCGATCTTTGATAATTTATTTCTATTTTATGTTACTATGGAACTGTACTGTTAAATGACTCCCTTTAATCTGGGCACACATAGAGTTCAAGGCTTAACATGAAAACAGGTGAGATAGAAATCAGATTCTGGGCAAAAAAGTCCTATTTCTCTTTCTATTAAGTTAAATTTTCCCTCTACCTTACTTAAATTGCCATCTACCTTACTTGAAATTACCATCTAACTGGCTTAGGGGTCAAAATTGTTTTTTGGTCAAATTGTTGTTGGGGTCAAAATTGTTTTTCGGGTCAAAATCATCTACACTGCCTGCTGGGTGACCAACACGGCGAAACAGAAACAGAGATACCGTCCCCGTTTACGCTCCGATCGACTCACATTTTGACGAAGACGTAGAGCTGCTGTCATGGGCTGTCAGGCTATGACGCCGACAGCCACCTGCTTGCCCCCAGCCACCTGCTTTCCCACAGCCACCTGTTCACCTACAGCCAATTATATCATACTTCATTTGATTACATAAAGTATGATATATATGAAGGTGGGGTACTGTCTCCTGGAGGTTACGATTCTGCTGTCAGAATTAAGAAATAACTTCTTCTACTCAAATAAGAAAATAGAAGACCAGTTATTTGACTTTCTAATGACACTAGCAAGATGTGTGAAGCTTGTAGTAGCCTGGTAAATAGTAGAGAGATGTATAGGAAATAAAAGACAACCTTCACCATATGTGACATGTACTGGGGAAAGGGACCTTAATGCACCCTGCACTGAGGTCCCCTTTTGCAGATCGTGTCACATATAGTGAAGCCTTTAAGAGCACTCCCCAGAGATTGCACCTCCCTTTAAGGCACCAACTTACGGAAGCCGAGGAGGGCCACAACTATATGAAATAAGAAAAATAAAAAGATGTTTTTATTAATTTTATAAGCGGTTTTTTTGCTGTCAACATTGATTTCTCAGCTGTCAAACTGTCAACTTGGAAAAAAAGTTGCTGTCAACATTGATTTTTCAGCTGTCAAACTGTCAACTTGGAAAAATAAGTTGCTGTCAACATTGATTTTTCACCTGTCACACTGTCAAGTTGAAAAAGAATTGCTGTCAATATGGATTTTTCACCTGTCAAACTGTCAACATATGCAAACCACTTTGTGACAGGTATCTTTAGGCGTTAGTCCTCAATACAGAGTCAGTAAATGGTCATGCTGGGAGTGTGTGAGAAGGGGAATGGGCCGGTAGGAATGTAGGGGAGTAGGGAAGTGAGGCATGGCATGGCATGGCATGGCATGGCAGGGCTCCCTCCCATCCCTCCCTCCTTCCCTTCTTCCTTCCCTCCCTCCCTCCTTCCTGCCCTCCCTCCCTCCGTTATGCCCTCCCTTCCTGCCCTCCCTCCCTCCATCCCTCCCACCCTCCTTCCCTCCCTCCCTCCCTCCCTCCTTCCTGCCCTCTCTCCCTCCCTCATTCCCTCTCTCCCTCCTTCCCTCCTGCCCTCCCTCCCTCATTCCCTCCCTCCATCCCGCCCTCCTTCCCTCCTTCCCTCCCTCCTTTCCTCCCTCCCTCCCCTTGACTATATCTTCTTCCATACCCCTCTTTACTCCTAGGCCTAAAGGATACCTGTCAGAAGCTTCAATAACATAGTTGACAGTCAGACAACGTTATTTCCCTATTGACAGCAAGCTCAATTACAGAAGTTGACAGACTGACAGCACATTTTTCACTGTTGACAGCAATAAAAACATGCATATAGTTTTTCCTGTAGAGTATTGTTCATGGTCCTATATACAAAAGTACTGAGAGACATAGTGCATTTATATGGCCCTTGTCGGCTTCCATGCCAACTCTACCAACTTCATTGATTGACGGCAGACATGACATGTACTCACTTTTTGAAGGGGACGGAAGGTGGCAGACACACGCATCCGCAATGGATTGAGGGATGGGGTGGAGGAGGAAGGGTTGGTTTGGGGTTAGAGTTACGTTGACAATCCCACACCTACCTACTCACTGACACCCACCTGCTCACCCACACCCACCTGCTTAACCACACCCACCTGCTGGCCTGAAATGGAATAGAATACATGTATGACACCTGACTTGCGGGTACTTTTTAACAAGGAAATCGTTTCTGATGCCAGAATTAACCAATAAATGATAATAACAGAGTACCGGATCTACCTATGCATGATAAGCAACAGTCTCAGCCTACCCTGAGCCATCTGTGAGGTCACTCATACGACAATCTTTTAGTACAATAGACCCATTATGGTATATGTGTTATCAGGTGGAATAGTTTGGCTACCTGAATTTGATAGGTGTTTGTTTGTTATTCCTTTATTTAACCTGCATATACAATGGAGCCAGGCTCTGTTTCTGCAATGCAGCTCATGTGCATAATTATTAGTGGTGTTTTTCATAATAAAAATATATTCAATCTCCTTAAGGGAATTGGTTAGTTTCTTTACATAGCGATATACAAATATAATTAATTATTCAGACCCAAGATGTATATATGGGTCCAAGATATTCTTCATTTACCTTGTTCCCCTTGTTGCTCGGCACTCTCTGCAAGAGTATATGCCAATTTATATCAGTTTTCTTCTAAATGCAATTACTATTCTAAAGATTAACTCAATAGGAAGAAGGATTATCTCACGTGGACTTGTCTAAATATTAAGCAAAGAAAAATGGGAACAGTAGTCGAGTTAGCTTTGAAAGAAAAACATCTAGCCTCTTTTGGTTTATCTGTTCCCGGCGAGCACTCCATGCTATTTCAATGGGGTGTTTCGCTGGTGTCAAGTAATGCCGTTTTATATATAGGGGAACTACTATAATATAGCCTCCATGGATTATATAGATATAGTATGGGACAGAGCCACTGTTGGTTTTTCTGAGAGCTTCTAATTATTACAAAACAAAGCATTAAGGATAGTGTATAGAGGCAAGCTAGAGCCCCATCCCACACTGAATACAGCTCAGCTGCATGTCAAAGCAAAATGTAGAAAGTTATTTGAAAGAAGGGACATTCACCTTCTCTCATATGCATATACAATAAAAAATATTGATGTAGAGAATATTAGCTATATTGATATAAGAAGAGTCAATACAAGGTACAACATGGGTCTACGATACATTGAGAGGTTTTCCAGAAATCATGTAATTTATAGTAGCTTTCATGAGAGAGCTATAAGGCACTGGAATAAATTGAAAGTTGAATTTATAATGGTAACTGACCTGACAATGTTCAAGAGTAAGATTTAAAAAGAGTACCCTGCCTGTTACAGGGTAGACCAACTGCTGTTGTACAGATAGTAAATGTACATTATTCCATACATTATGGTCATCGTCATACAACAATATGTATTAAGTACACCAGTATACAAAATCAATGTACTAAGATAATATCAGATTTTATACTCGGGATGTATATCGTATGGATATAGGCATTCTTGCTACGCACTCATGCCTATATCCTACGATATACAATCCCTTGTGCCTGATAACCATTCATTATTGGTTAACTATACGTCATTACACATTATTATCATTATATAGGCCCTAGTAGTAAGTCAGGCATAAAAGAAGACGGCAGATCGGATTTATTCGAGTCTGGATGTAGGATGTATGTTTACACATACTATTTCTATTGTACCTTAATACTGATAAAAATCTATTTAAAAAAAGGTGGAGTAGGCAGCAGGTGAGGCTATACCAACGGTGCGCTTAGTATCCAGGTGAGCCCTCGTATAACTTCTTGTAATTCTTGGTTTTCCTGTATCCATCTGATGATAAAATGGATATCCCTTATTGCTTGACGATGTTAACTGGGTAGTTTACTGGGTATTATGTGGTTATTAGCACTGTTTCCCCTATAAAAAGGCAACAACCCGCAGAGCCCTCCTAATGCGTGTCCTCACCTGTTGGCCATTGCTCTCTTAATTATTAATTTGAACTGAAAGTTGTTTCATTTATAGTGATAAGGTGATACGGTTTATGGTCTGGACTTTCCCACATCTAGTTTATTGATTGTTCCCGATGAAATTATGTTAATATATGCCCAGGAATAGATAACACTGAGATAAGATTACATGTTAGTGCCATGACTAGAGTGACAGTACAGCTTGTTGATTTGCTTTGTGAGAATTCTTATTGTCCTAGTAAAAAGAATTGATGTTTTAGCTACAAAAAGAAAATATGTATAAAAGGTCAGGGGTTCTAGCTCCCCACATAGGTGTATACAGTGAACCCAGCTAGCACCTTATGTACAAAGTATGTCTTTTACTGGTCAGTAGTATAGTATGTATCGGAACGGGACTATAGTTAAGTACTGTTTATTACTCAATCGACCTGCAGCCAATCAGAGGCCTCCATTTGGTCACGTGACCCCCTCATTTGCATAATTACGTAATAGGCCACGCCCCCTCATTTGCATAATTACGTAATAGGCTACGCCCCCTTGATCACCAGCCAATCAGAGGCCACCATTTGGTCACGTGACCCCCTCATTTGCATAATAGGCCACACCCCCTTGATCACGTGACCCTTTCATTTGCATAATAAGCCACGCCCTCTTGATCACCAGCCAATCAGAGGTCGCCATTTGGTCACGTGACCCCCTCATTTGCATAATAGGCCGCGCCCCCTTGATCACGCGACCCCTTCATTGACATGATAGACCACAACAACATCACGTGACTATCTTTGTTTGTAAACAACACCACGTGGCTCTCTTTGTTTGTAAACAACACCACGTGGCTCTCTTGTTTGTAAATAAGACTTACTAAGTTTAGGCATAGGTAACAGCAGTGTTTGTAAATAACGCCTACTATGTTATCAGTCATAGGTGTCTAGAGCAGCAGCAGCAGCAGCATCTTCAGCAGCAGCAGCAGCAGCAGCCGCGTCATAAGTGTCTAGAGCAGCAGCCACGTCATAGATGACTAGTGCAGCAGCAGCAGCAGCATCTTCAGCAGCAGCAGCAGCAGCAGCAGCATCATAGGTGTCTAGAGCAGGAGTAGCAGGAGTGTCATAGGTGTCTAGAGCAGTGGCAGCAGCAGCAGCAGCAGCATCATAGGTGTCTAGAGCAGGAGTAGCAGGAGCGTCATAGGTGTCTAGAGCAGTGGCAGCAGCAGTAGCAGCAGCGACAGCAGCAGTAGCAGCAGCAGCATCAACAGTATCTTCAGCAAAAGCAGCAGCAGCCGCGTCATAGGTGTCTAGAGCAGCGGCAGCAGCATCTTCAGCAGCAGCAGTAGCAGCAGCGGCAGCAGTATCTTCAGCAGCAGCAGCGTCATAGGTGTCTAGAGCAGCAGCGTCATAGGTGTCTAGAGCATCAGCCGCAGCAGCAGCAGCATCTTCAGCAGCAGCAGCAGCGGCAGCAGCAGCATCATCAGCAGCAGTAGCAGCAGCAACATCTTGAGCATCAACAGCATCTTCAGCAAAAGCAAAAGCCCGTAACTTAGCATCATGGGCATCAGTCATAGCCGTAACAGCGACACTGCGACTAGCATAAGCAAAACAGGCTATTTTTTTAGCAGCTGTACAAGCATTAATAGCATTAGCCCTAGCAGCAGCCGCAACAGCGACACTTTTAGCAGACGTTGCAGCATCAGTAGCAGCAGCATCGGTAGCAAGAGCGGAAACAGTAGCAAAAAGATTAGCAGCACGAGCAGCAGCGGCGAGAGTAACAGCAACGTTGTTAGCAGCATTGGCAACTTCGTATGCAGCATGTGTAGCACGAACAGCGATACGAGCTTCACGTTTTGCACGAGCAGCAGCATTAGCTGCAGAAGTAGCCCTCACACTTTCCAGCCACCCGTACGAATCTTGATAAAAACCAACCTCCACCTTGCTACTTGTTGACTCATCAGTAAACATGGGCGTCTCCTCATGTGGTGTTGTCGCGGCTCTGTAGTAGTGTTGGGATTGCTCACATTCGGTAGAACGTAGAGTGATTCCTGATGACGCCATGCTGAAGGTGGTTGAAGAAGTGTGTGGGACTCATGTTTCACTCTCGCTTATGTACTAGGCTCCGAGATAAGCTTCTTAACTCAGGAGGAAAACTCTCACTAGGAAGGCGACCGGCTGTCTACCTGTGTAGGTGCGGGTTCGTTACATCTTTAATCCTGTTCGACCCTCCGAGGAAATACATGAAAAAAACAAAAGACTCGAATCCGCAGACAGTAGGAAGCTATAAGGAGCTTAACTCGTGTTTGATTTAAGCTGTCTACCACACGCACGCGCTTGTAGTCACAGCTAGAGTGGCAGACTTCTGTCCGCCCGCTGGCGCATGACAATCGATTTTAGACACCCCCTGTAGTTTTTTTTTTGCATACACAGTTGACTAGCATCTTAAGCTCTTACTCAGCTATAAGCCCATATACATGTAACGTGCATTACTCTTCTTTATGGTAATTATCAGATCGATTTAAGGGTGGAAAGGGCTTAGGTGATGTAGATCCCTCTCTAGCTGAAAACAGGCTTAGGCTATAGCATGTAGGCAGCTGGCCGCGTTAAACATCCCCTGTAGTTTTTTTGTATACACTCTCGATCCCCTCTCTAGGTGAAAACAAAAGCTTAGAAGATGAGGTGATCCGGCCACTGGCTGGCGCGTCACACCTGGCGTTAATCACCCCCTGTAGGCTTTGTATACGCTCTCTAGGTGAAAACAAAAGCTCCCTCCACGGGCTGGCGCGTCACACCTGTCGTTAAAACGCCCCCTCGAGTCTTAGTATACACAGGTGCCCCGCCTTATCTATTCACCAGCTATAAGCCCATATACGTGTACATGCGATTTTTGATACCCTCTCTGGAATAGGGTGGGGCTCAAGGTGAAAACAAGATTAGTCCATTCGCTCTCTCAGCTATATAAAGAGCCTCAATTGTTCTTGCAACAGCACTTCACCACCGGTACACTATCAGTCACGAGGCAGATGTTTGCGGTATGGGTCATACAGGTTACCTACTAATAGCGGTTTGGGTGAGTAGATCACTTTTTTTCCCCTAAAAAACAACAAAAAAAACCCACTTATGACTCAGGTATGTATATGTAGCACTGTTAGTGTAAGTACACAGTAGAATCTACTGTACTATAGACTCAGCCCTCTGAAGACGGCGGAGCGCGTTAATGCGCGGGTCTGTGGCGGCGTCACTTGTTTTTTTATTCTAACTAAAAAGTCAGAAGTCGATCTACGACCAATCAAAGACAAATTTGTGATAAGTTCAAACTAAATAAGAGACAGTTTGAGCGTCTCTTAGTCGCTGTCAAAGATGCGAATAACGAACGCGCTGAGGGCAGGGGTTCAGGTCACGTATAGTTCCTTGCTCTTTCGTCAGATGGCGCCACAATAGGGGATTTGTACATTCCTACGATGCTCGCGAACATTTCAACGCATAATGAGCTATATAGGCAACAAAGTGTGCTTCTGAATATATTAAAATATAAAAAACAATTCAATATTGTGTATTTCTGATAGAAATGAGGCAGTTTCTTTGAATACCAACTAAACTATAGCGAGATGAAAAATACCACACCATATCTAAGGCTTTATAAAAGATACATAGGCAGAAACTCTCGCCGAGTCGGTAATCTGAAAAACGAATCAACTCGTTGTGCCACAAGGGCCCCCATCCAACGGGGGCCTTTTGAGCTCAGTCATGTTGTTTCTCAACACTAGGTGTAATTAATTACGCCCATGTTGAGTAGCATCTACTAACCAACTGACAGTGTCAGTTGGTTGGCCCCTCTTTAGGGGCCACACAATAAATAAAGAATAGAGTCCTAAGGGAACGTTCACAAACGTCTACCCTTCCTACGGGGTGGGTGGGTCTTTGGGTTTAGTGACAAAACAGCGACATGTCAGCTCTCTTTTTTTTTCCAAGTCTACATATTATTTATGATTAAAAAATTTAAAAAAAAACCCACGATAATAAAGTGCGCTGATCAAAAACTGAATAGAAAAATAACCAAAAATAGGTTGGTAGCTGATCGGTCGTTGTCACACGGTGCAGAAAATTTTGTCCATATTGGCTAAAAACAGGACATTGTTGCCTTGGCTATTTTACCCCCCGTCTGGGATCTTATTACTTAATCACCTCGTCTTGACCCTGTGGGGTAGTGGGTATATGGAATAACCATGTCCAGGTGTACTCTATCTGACACATAACCGAAGGTTACTGAGTTATGTAATAATAACTGACCTATGAGGTCGCCAGTCAGTTTGCCGTGATTATTTTGACACACTCTCAGTTACTCGTAGCACATCTAATACATAATTAGACTCAGCATCATATAAGGCAGTCTCGGCCACGCCGCGGCTGCATATCGGACCAGGGGGATAGTCTGGCAGCGACCCGCCACCCCGTTCACAAGCTGTGTACAGCACCCCGTTTCTCTTTGTCCATATTGGCTAAAAAAACAGGACATTGTTGACTTGGCTATTTTACCCGTCTGGGTCTTATTATTTAAGCACCTCGTGTTGACCCTGAGGGGCAGCGGGTACATGGAATAAAAGTGTCCAAGTGCACTCTATCTAACACATAACCGAAGGTTACTGAGTTATGTAATAATAACTGACCTATGAGGTCGCCAGTCAGTTTGCCGTGATTATTTTGACACACTCTCAGTTACTCGTAGCACATCTAATACATAATTAGACTCAGCATCATATAAGGCAGTCTCGGCCACGCCGCGGCTGCATATCGGACCAGGGGGATAGTCTGGCAGCGACCCGCCACCCCGTTCACAAGCTGTGTACAGCACCCCGTTTCTCTTTGTCCATATTGGCTAAAAAAACAGGACATTGTTGACTTGGCTATTTTACCCGTCTGGGTCTTATTATTTAAGCACCTCGTGTTGACCCTGAGGGGCAGCGGGTACATGGAATAAACGTGTCCAAGTGCACTCTATCTAACACATAACCGAAGGTTACTGAGTTATGTAATAATAGTTATGTAATAATAACTGACCTATGAGGTCGCCAGTCAGTTTGCCGTGATTATTTTGACACACTCTCAGTTACTCGTAGCACATCTAATACATAATTAGACTCAGCATCATATAAGACAGTCTCGGCCACGCAGGCTGCATATCAGACCAGGGAGATAGTCTGGCAGTGACCCACCAGCCCGCCCACAACCTGTGTACAGCACCCCGTGTCTCTTTGTCCATATTGGCTAAAAAAAAAAAACAAAAAAAAAACAGGTCATTGTTGACTTTGGCTATTTTACCCGTCTGGGTCTTATTATTTAAATCACCTCGTCTTGACCCTGTGGGGCAGTGGGTATATGGAATAACCGTGTCCAAGTGTACTCTATCTAACACATAACCAAAGGTTACTGAGTTATGTAATAATAACCACCCTATGATCCTATGAAGGCGCCAGTCAGTTTGCCGTGATTATTTTGACATACTCTCAGTTACTCGTAGGGTATCTAATACATAGTTAGACTCAGCATCATATAAGACAGGCTCGGCCGCGCCAGCCGCATATCGTACCAGAGGGATAGTCTGGCAGCAACCCGCCATCCCGTCTACAATCTGTGTACAGCAGTCTGGACCAGACCACCAACTCTGGGTATAGCATTCTGGATGCCTGGAGCAAGACTGGATCTAACCCTTTAATAGTCGCATAGCGCTTTAATGTGCAGTGCCCGTTGTCGTCATAAGTCATGAATGCAGCACTCAGAGTTCCTCACCAGGGCTGCATGCATGCATACACGGGCATATCGACAAAGGGCGTAGCGCATTAAAGCACTATTGCCGCCTTTAGCATTAAAGCGCTGAGGGTTTATTTTTTGATAGTGTAGAAACCAATATCTGTCTAATTAAACCCCTTATCAGTGCTGTTTTTTTTTTTCACATACAAAAAGAATTAGGTAATGGCGCTGCAGTACTCTGAAAAGCGGTGGCGGTGAATTTCCATTTAGATCCTGAAAAGGGGGGCGGTCAGATGTCGTCAAGACCCTGATAAGTAGGGCAGTTAAAATCATATGATTACATTGAGCTAATTTTCTTGCTGAAAGGAATGAATAATTGTATTTGTATAAAATTCACACACACACACACACACACACACACACACACACACACACACACACACACACACACACACACACACACACACACACACAGGACACCTGATGATCTCCACACGATGACCTGATTGCCCTTCCTAAAAAAAAATGCCCAACTCGATCTACCTACTCAACAGGGTTTCAGTGTAGAGCGTATTAGGGGTTTTTCTGATGCGTATATTATATTGAGATTGATTTTCAACTTTTGTGATCAGTGGTTGGTCCTTAAAAGGACCGTTTGGTAGAGAGAGGGTCGCAGGGACCTTGCTGCTGAAGCGGAGGGTGTGGTCATAACGCGTGGCAGTCCTTCAGCAGCTCCTCCAGCACGGCGGGCGGTAGGCCTTCCTCCATGCAGACTTGCTGCTTGACCTGCTCCACGCACCGGCGGATGAGTTGATCAGCGACGTTCTCGATCAGCTCATCCACCACACCCTCTGCTTCAGCAGCAGTCCGCTGTCTCTCCTCTCTCTGTAGCGAGGCTACGAACTGCTTCTCCACGGCCGCATCGATCATAGATCGAGAAACGGCCACGAAGTTCTGTCTCTCCGCCTCCTCTCTCTGTTGCACGGCTACGAATTCCTTCTCCACGGCCGCATCGATCATAGATCGAGGAAACGGCCACGAAGTTCACTCCGTGAGCCATTTTGTCGAACTGACTTCCTAGCCGCCTGAGAGATGCTGACGTCACACTATTTTCGACGACGCTATGACGCGCACGAGGTAGACAGACGACGTCGTTTCACTTCCTTATTTGGAGTTTGGGATCTTTTGACACCGAAGTCATACCGTACGGTCGCGATAAAGCAACTAGTGTTGAAAAGCGCGCCGGTCTTTTATAAGCGCCGGAGTATAAGAGCCTCCAAATGTTTTTTCTCAAGCACTAAAATCGCGACTTTGAATAAGCGCCAGCGCCTGGCTTGTATATAGCTCCTGAGTAAGAACTTCACCGAATTGAAAAGCCCTCCCTCAGAGCTCTTAATCGCGACAGTACGGTACAAATCTGATGTCAACCCGCGCCAAAAACAAAAAGGGTGTTCCGGTCACACGTACCTACGACGAGCGACCTTCAGCTATCACCACGTGAAGAGTGGGAAATAAATTTTGTACGGCAAGAAAACTGAAAACTGATAACGATTCCATTAGATAAGTATTTGGTTCCAATCTATGGCGAGATATTTCCACCAAAGCGATTGATTTATATGTCTGTAAGGTTCAGCTCTCCAACACTCTCCAATGTCCGCCGGTGCACGACGGTCGCCGCCCATCATTAGTCACAACTAAACTTCTGCTGGAGAGTGAAAGTTACGTTGAGTCTTGAGGTGCGCAGAGATACTATCTGCCGCAGCCTGATTTTAGTTCCACGCTATTTAGATAACCGCCCCATTTAAAATCTCTCTCTCGATCCTAGTAAAGGAAAAAAAAGGCTAGAGTTTATCATGGACGCGTCTCAGTTTTAGTCAAGCCGTAAAGTGAAGAACCAGAGCTTGTACATATTCCCACGTGAGGGGTGACCCCGCGGGGCGTTCAGTTAGTACTGAGTCTATACTCAAGGTCAAGTTCCACTCTCTAAACAGAGCTTTAGCGACTCCGTCATATAGACTAGACCGCGCGCGATTTTTTTTTTTTGCTGAAGCAGCTAATCGATGGAAGAGTAGAGAACAGGTGCTCGATCAAAAATCTGCTTCAGAGGCTTGTTATCAGGTATTAACAGTTAAATCAAAATATTTCAAAACATCCAGAAAAGCAGAATAACATGTCCTACGGGCTACAGCCGGGCACTGACGAGCAGACGACGCTGACGTCATTTCAATCAGGTCACAGGGCTCTTTAGACACCTTTTCTGTAAGACCCGTCTCATACCTTAGTATATAATACCGTAAACGCCGGTGATTAGTATATGATCACATTGGCAGTCGCGGATCCACGAAGAGGCTGAATAAGCCTCGAGCGGACCCGCCACTTGCAATGTGACATAATCTTACCATGCGCTTTGTTTTGTTTTTGTTTCTATTTACAACAGCAAACATTTCAAACAACCTATTGTTTTTTAAAAATGATGAAAAATCAGCCCCAAAAAAAAAGTAAACATTTTAGAGCTAAATTTGTGGAGGATAGCCGGACATGCTGATGTCACTAGACCCCTAAATTCGATATGGTGACATGGGCATTTTCTTAAAATTCGATACGACGACACGGGCACGGACATCTAAGTGACATGGGACATGTGGCATTTCTTGAGTCCCACATGTGCCATGGACCATAGTGACATGAGGAAAAAAAAAATGTTCAAAGAGTGCATCAGAAAAGTGCCATTTCAAGCCTAAAAATTTCGCCAAATTTTTTTTTTTTTTTTTTCTTGGATGGTACTCGGCTTTGCAGTGTCTGGGTCCTTAAAAATGTACCAGAATGCTCAAATTCGGGTTCTAAATATTTTCAAAAAACGTTTTCTCCCTTAGTGACGTGTGACATGGGCATTTCTTAAATTCGACATACGGCTGCATGGGGAGGACCCACCCGTCAAGGGCCCCCATGATGACTCATACCCGCCGCGTTCAAACTAGCGTGGTGGTTATAGGTAGACCTTCTTTCAGTATCCACGTGACCAGTTCCATCGCCGTCTCTTGAGCAACAGTAACCGAGGTAACTAGGGTTATTGTTATCCGGTCCGTAAGACGACAGTCTAAGACGGTGTGTAGTCGCGTTTTGCTCTCCCTAATACTCTAATTCAAGTCGAGTTACCGCTAACCCCTACAAAAAGAGGGTCATTTGTGTAATTCAAAAGGCGTTCCTTTGTTAGCAATGAGGGGGTCGTTCTATTCATTGATTTTTTTTTTTTTTTTTTTTTTGTTTACAACAACAAGTCAAAGTACAGTCAATCAACCGAGATCCTTTCTACTCCGTGGGGGTGTAGAAGGATCTCCCCCCTGAGGTTACAAAGTCACCTCTTTATTTAAGGGGCTACGGGCCGCAAAATCGCTTTCGCTTTCGCTTACAAGTCACAAAGTCGCAAGAAATATTCAAGTCAAAAAGTCAAATTCATCAACTATCAGCACAGTCGTTTGAAAGTCATCAAGTCACCGAAAAACTCCTCTACAGTCACCTCCCACTCGCCTCCTCCCTACCCCCCTAAAGGGGGGTAGAGAGGAAGCGATTCCCTAGAGATCAGATAATTTTTTTTTTTTTTCTCCCGAGCAGACTCCAAAGGCCCCCCCTCCCCCCCCAAGTGCCCACCCACCCCATAAATAGTGCCCCCCTCCCCCCCATGCATCTTAAAGTGCCCCCCTCCCCCCTCCCCCCCCTCCCCTCCCCTCTTATAGAAGCCTCCCATTAGCTAGTCCAAGTCATGTGACCAAAAGGGAAGCGTGGTCTGTCTATTGTCTATATTATGCAAATGAGGGAGGGGGTCAGGTCACGTGACCAAGGGGGTGTGGCCTATTTTCCAAATAAAGAGCGCTTCCGGTCACGTGACCAAGGGGGTGTGGTCCTATTATGCAAATGAGGGAGTCACGTGACCCATTATTATGCAAATGAGGGAGTCACGTGACCAAATGGAAGCCACTGATTGGCTGGTGATCAAAGGGGCGTAGTCTACTATGCAAATGAGGGGGTCACGTGATCAAGGGGGCGTGGTCTATTATGCAAATGAGGGGGTCACGTGACCAAATAGTGGCCCCTGATTGGCTGGTGATCAAGGGGGCGTGGCCTATTACGTAATTATGCAAATGAGGGGGCGTGGCCTATTACGTAATTATGCAAATGAGGGGGTCACGTGACCAAATGGAGGCCTCTGATTGGCTGCAGGTCGATTGAGTAATAAACAGTAGTTAACTATAGTCCCGTTCCGATACATACTATACTACTCTGGTCATATTCATGTTGATACATAAAAATGACCTCATAATGACGTCTTGAGGGAGTAAATCCTTTTACATAGTAGTCATTTGATATCATCCGTACATTTGAACGTGGTCATTATTTGATGTAACGAATCTCGATCAGAATATTACACCATTTTTTGAGAAATTATACACATAATACATTGATGTCAAATTCATTCCTTGCGGTGCATGCAAAAATGTTATGATAGATTTGACATCAACATTACGTATACCATAAAACCTCGATTGTAAAACTTTTATTTGGCATTTTTCTTTGCTATAAGCCAAATTTTAAGCCCCAAACTCCCATTTGGCTTACAGGCGAGGTTTTGATATGTAGGAACATAGTGAGAACTAATTTCAAGCACTTTCATTATAAGCCGAATTTTTCCTCCCAAACTCACATTCTGCCTATAACCAAGGTCGGCTTATAACCAAGGTTTAACGGTACTTTACATATTTAGTACATCCATATCTGGTCAGATTATGATGTCTGAACAGATCTGTACTTTTGCTCTCAAGTAGTTCACATTTTGACACGAGATGTCTCCCTTTACCAATATCAAAAGAATTCAATATTCATTGGCAATAGTTTGACCATAAATGAGTATCGATTTGACTTGATGAATTTTCATAGAAGATTAAACTTGAAAGATTGAGCGTGTGAGTGGCCTCACAGATGACTCAGGGTAAGCTGGAGCTGGAGCTTATCATGTACTTAGATATAGCACTCCCTTATAATCATTCATTGGTCAATTCTGGCATCAGAAATGAATTCCTTGTTAAAAGGTACCCTCAAGTCATGTGTAATACATGTATGTTATTCCATTTCAGGCCAGCAGGCGGGTGTGGGTGAGCAGGTGGGTGTGGGAGAGCAGGTGGGTGTGGGTGTGGGTGTGCAGGTGGGTGTGGGCGACAGTTGCAGGCTGCGGGCATGAACCGCCTTTTGCCCCTATCAAAAAGTCCCTATCAAAAAGCGAGTCGATCGGACGATAAACGGCGGAGATACGGGTGGTACAATTTCCTCTGCACACATTGATATCTCGCACAGTGCAAGAAGTACCAGTGGCGCCACTCTTTGACGTGTGGCATGCGCTAGCCTTGATTCCACCTCTCCTGGTTCATGTAAATTAAATTTGAATTAAAGAACCTAGATGGGTTTTTTCTATGTATATGAGGGTATTTCTACTGTAGTAGATGGCATTCCTTTATGTAAGGCCACTCAAAAAAATAAAATGGTTTCTCATCACCCTGCGCATCACAAAAATCAGCTTTTGAGGAAAACTTACTTTTTTTTTTGCTAATTTTTTATGAAAAATATGATAAAAATGGACAAATATTGGGATATTTGGTATCAAATTAAAGCTATTACTGCCAGCAATGCAGTAGGATAGAAATAACTTATATTTTCCCTACTTTTAAAGATCCATAAATTCTTAACTACTAAAATGTGAACTTTGGTCATGAAAAACGTACATCATCCCATACCGTTAAGCCTGCAAGTAAAAAAAAAAAGAAAAAAAAAAAAAAGCCTCCCTCGTCACATTTTTCAGACCTTGGTGATGAGAAACCACTTTTTTTTTTGAGTGGCCTAAAGAGAGACATATCTGGCAGTGTAGGCTAGAACCCGATTTCTATCTTTGGTTTAACATTGAAGTCTATGTAGCTTTCATTTAGAGGGTAGCAATTTAACAGTAGTTAAGAGTTTACCTAAAAAGAGAGAAATTAGTACCCGAAGATCGCAGCTCAATATCACATGGAAGGAAAGACATTTTAAATTTCTTTTCACAGGAAACATTTGTCCCCCAACCTTGCCTATATGTCCCTTTTGTCATCTCATATCTATGTCCCACATACACTGAATGACATAGATTCTCCCATGTCCCAAAAACGTCTTAAAACATGGTTCAGTCGTCGTATATTACTCAGTTACCCTGAGTCAATAACATTTTTCTGGGATGTATGATCTGTTATTTTTGTTTTGGTAGAATGATTATTAGTGGGAGAACCAGATTAGCACGAGCACACCCTTTCTGTGGTCAATGAATATCCTCCCAAATATTCAGCTGCCTCATGAACTTGGCATGGACTCTACTGGCATGAGGGAAAGATGGCTGGATTGGAGAGAAGACTTTGAGAGATACCTGCTCCTGTCTGGTGCTGTCCAGCAGACTCTGCTATTCCAATCGTCGGCTCTACTCCAAGCCATCGGGTTTGAAGCCCATAAAATCTACAAGGGGGTTCGTTTACTCTGCCAATGAGGATAAAACTGAAAAAATTGAAAAAAACTATGACTACTTTGTAAGTGAGACAAGAGATTTTGTTGAGTGACTTGTCTTCTCACTTCGCAAGCAGGAGCCAAAGGAGACATTTGAGCAATTCCTGTCGGCATTGCGGTTTCTGGCGAGCACTTGTAACTTCTGTAATCCCATATGTAGGGATGCACGTATCATAGATAGAATTATCAATGGACACAAAAGTCCAAAGGCGAGAGACAAAATGCGATCAAAAAAGACATTGGACCTATCTGCAGTCCTGATTATATGTGGATCGGAAGAGCTTGATGGTGAGACACAGAAAGTGGTTGATGGTAACATGGAGGCGGGAGTGGCAAAGTTGTCGCTCGTCGCTCAATCTGACAATAGAGATGGCGATAAGGATGTAAAGAGGTGTAACTTCTGTGCAAACTCTCACATCATGGGGAGATCACACTGTCCCTCATGGGGCAAAATATGTAATGCTTGTAAAAGGGAGAAGCACTTTGCTGCTTCTAAAGAGTGTAGTATACTGACTTAATCCAGTACACAAAAGTTCTCATGATAAAAATGAATGGTATATGTGATTGATATCACATGTGAATCAGGGCAGTCTAGCATCTTCCAGATTTTTTTTTTTGAAACATTAATCTTTATTCCTGAGTTTAGTACGGTTACATCTAGATAATAATCGCATGTGTGCTTTGGGGGCACTCCCGTATAATAAAATATAATTTCCTCTGCTTAGAAGGTATTTTGTTTAAGAAAACACAATTTCCATGGTAACTCAGGTCAAGAAAGGTCCTCCTCCTCCCACTCAAATTAGGTGTGTGGTGGATCTTCTCGGAGGACCCTTTCCTTCTTATGAAGGTTATATAACCTCTTGTATATAGTCCGGTCCTGTATAGACCTAGACTGGTTAATTTCCTTTAATATATTTGTATATATATATACAAGATCAAGAGAACAACAACAAAAATAATGCTTCTATCCTTATCATGTATATAACTAAGTTCACATTAACAACAATGGTACCTTACCACTCAGCCAAGTTTTTCTATCCATTTTAAATGATTTATGGTTGGGTAAGAGGCGAACAGGGGGTGGCAGTGCATTCCACAGCATTGAACCATAGTTCTCAATACATCTAAAATATACTTCACAGTGAGGTGTAACCCTAAATAAAATTGGTCCCTGGTGTGCACGGGTTGGTACATATCTATTTACCGTATATTCAGTGTCATGAGCTCGTTTATACATGAAATTCATCAAGTGTGCTTCCCTTCTATCCTTTAGAAAGGGCATTTTAGACAGAGCATGCACCAATATAGTATCCGTTAAATGGTCAACCTTGAGGCAAATCTTGAGACAACGATTCTGGGCATATTGAAGGTCATCTAAAATATATTGAGACGCCGAACAGTAGAGTTGGTCACCATAATCAAAGTATGGAAGTATTTTTGAAGAGAAAATTTTGAAAGCTATACTTTTTGTCATAGATGTCCTTAGGTTTGCCAGTACATAAGTTTTATGATTAATAGACTTTAGTTGCTGCTTAACATGTAGATCATATTTAAGGTGACAGTCCAGCATGAGACCCAGGTATTTGTAAGATTGTACTACCATCAGCTTAGTGTCGTTAAGGTACAGATTTATATTCATAGCATTTAGTTTTACCTTTGAGGCTGTAAAGGCCATAACCTTAGTTTTACCAGTATTCACTGTAAGTTTGTTTTGTAAGCACCATAGCCCAAAGACATTCAGACTTTCCTGAAGCCTCCTATGAATATTAGCCAAGTTAACATCAGAGTCGAAAATAACAGTGTCATCAGCATATAGTTTTATATCAGAGTTATGTACACAGTTTGGAAGGTCATTTACATATAATAAAAACAGCAATGGCCCTAGTATAGAGCCCTGTGGGACACCGCAGACCACTCTCATCGAGTCCGAAAAGGTATTATTGACTTTAGTTTTTTGCTCTCTATCACTTAAATAGCTAATTAACCAATTTAAATTTGAACCCCTTATACCATAGTTTTCCAATTTACATTTCAAAATCGAGTGGTCTACGGTGTCAAAGGCCTTGCTCAAATCAATAAACACAGATACCGTGGGCTTTGCAACATTCAAGTTTCTAGCTATGATGTCAGTAAAATCTGCTAGCGTAGCTATTGTTGATTTACCAGCTCTAAAACCCCCTTGGTGCTTAGACAGTATATTGAATCTTGATAAGAAATTCATTATGTGTTTGTGCACCAGTTTCTCAATTAGTTTACAAGGTGTTGGCGTTAATGCTATGGGGCGGTAGTTGCCTACATGTCTTGGGTTTCCTGCTTTGTATATGGGTACAATCTGAGCAATTTTCCATTTCTTAGGTACAGTACAAGAATTAAAAGAACAGTTAAACATATCAGTAACTCTTACTAAATGGTGATTGAATGCATCTTTCAAAACCATATTAGACATGTTATCAATGGCAGAGGATTTGTTTACATTAATATCCTTTATAACATTTTTGACCTCGTTTTGGGTTGTTCCAAACTCTAGCAGCTGTTCTTGTACTCGCTCGTCATATGGTCTCCATACATCATACATATTTTTGGATAAGCTAGGACCTATATTTGTAAAAAATGTGTTTATAAAATTAGGTACATCAGCTTCGGGGACTGGCTGGTTTGACTCATTATCGATTAGCTCCACTGTAGTGTGTTTAGGAGAGTCCGGGATGAGTTTCTGGATTTTTCTCCAAAATTCAGTCGACTTACCCTCACTAGCTTTTAATTCTTCTCGAATGTACCTTCGCTTTGCTGATCTAGAAATTTTATTTCCCTCCTTTTTGGCCTTTTCCGCTTTAGTTTTGTCAAGTGCATTACCAGTACGTCTAGCTTTAGTCAACAAATTATTTTTATCTCTCAAAACATTGACCATGTGGTCCGTGACCCATTCTTCTCTTTCCTCTGGAATCTTGAAGGTTTTGACAGGACACATTTTGTTCAGTGATTTTTCTATAACATTGTGAAAAATATCCCATTTGACTGAAACATCTCTAGAATTATCAAAGTTTGACCAATCCTGTGCATCCATGTCAGCTTTCAGTTTAGTTGGGTTATATTTCTTGTAGGACCTACCTATATGTTCCACTTTTGGCCTTTTGTCAGCACCTTTCTTTCTAATCATATAAACAGCATAGTGGTCAGAAATATTAAGATTCATTGTCCCCGATTCATTAATAAATTTGGCATTTGTGCATATCACATCCAGAATAGACTTTGAGTTGCCAACGCAGCGAGTGTATTCTTTTATAAGTATTCTAAGTCCAAAGTCCCTCATAAGTTTTTTGAATTCTTTAACTCTTTCATCCCTTAGCGCTAAATTTATATTGATATCCCCCGTTAATATGATTTCAATTTTGTTCCTCTCTGGGATTGCGGTTAGAGTTTCCTTTAATAGTCTAATAAATTCAATTTTACATCCCCGAGGTGGCCTATATGTGTTTACTAGAACAAGACGCTTATTGTTTGGCTTCTCAACTCTTATACTCTGGACTTCAATATCTTTACAACTTTTATTTAAGTGGTTTAAATCATATGCATCATGATATATGTCATGCCTTATGTACGTACATACACCTCCACCGGTTTTCGGATTACCATCAACATCATACTCTAAATCATCATCAATCCAACCTCTATCCACACGGTGTAAAACAAATCCAGGGAAAGCATAACTTAAGGAGTTTTGTTTGTCTTTAAACCAAGATTCAGTGAAACTAATTATATCAAAGGGATTCTGGTGCAGTTCGACTTGTAAACGTGCATAGTTTGCTTTTATACTACGTGCATTCATGTGCATAACCTGTAGGCCTCTCTTACCCAAAAGTGAGTGTACACTAGCCATAATCAATGTTGACTGATAGTACATGTTTTTGGGCTTTGTGGGTGGTACAGGCATGGGATTGGGTTTTGAAGAAAAATCCAAAAAGCAGCCAAAAGACGTGATCTGGGGGATATTTTGTATGATTTGCATGGCATGAAGCCCTCTAGAGACTAAGACCCCCCCCCCCTCTATTAATGTTAAAATATGTTTTCATTGGATCTGCACAAATCACAGGGATGACCTTTTTGGCCCTTGAAAATCCGGAAATCCGGATAAATCCGGAAGAATCCCATGCCTGGTGGTACCTTTCATCATATAATGTTGACAAACATTCAATACATACAGTGATAAATAATACATAAAAGTAAACAAGTTAGGTCTACTAGGACCTTTATAACATTTTCCCTGATCTCTTCTGCTAGACCTCGGCTTATAAGCCATCTAGGAGAAGATAGGCACTATATTCCATGGAGCAGAAAAAGGCAGGTGAACGGCATGTAAGCTCCTCCAGAATAAACTTAAATCTGTGGTCTTCGCCACAAATCTAATGTTGATTATTAATATAACAATATATGTAAGTCCATAGACCTGGTAGATTAATACTGACTAGGACTATCAACAGGTTTTGTCTTAGATTAGCGTAAAGTACATATTAAATATATAAAACATTAACTCTTCAACATTTTATGTTGAGTACCGGCGTTTGGCTTGCGAGCGTATACGGTAGAGAATTAAAATCAGACTCTACACAAGCTCTACATTTACCGGTAGGACGGATATAAATGGAGCATCAATATGATTATTAATGATAAACAAGGAATATACACCCACATTTGAACTGTTACCGGTAGTTCTAACAATTTGATATTTTGTCTGCAGTTAAATCCATTCTTAAGAAATAAAGATTCTATAACTAGTTCAAAACACAAGTATTTCTAAACAGAGAAAATTTCTTTCACAAAATAAGGATAAATAGAAAAAATATAACGTTTAACGTATATACCGGTAGGGTTTTGTTTAACATATGTAGTCATGGGTCAACATCAACTGGTTTTTGGAAATTGAGTGTGGATAAATTTTATCCTCATGTAAACTGATCAAAATAGTGGCCGCTGGCCGAGGATTGCCGGTCCCTCGTCGGCTTGATGCCTGACTGAGGGCATCTGTTCATATTGTAGCGTCCACCGTAATGTGGAAGGAGACAGATACTTTATTGCCCTGGCTCCCCTTGGTCACACCAGCTAAGTATTGTCGGAGATCCTCTCTGCTTCAAGTGTCAACCCAGACTGACGGCACCCGCCACCCCCCCCCCCTCCCTTATATAGCTTACTGACGTTTCTCCGACACCGAGAACATTCCGTTATGGACGCCGGCGAACATCGCCAACGCCCCCGTTTCGACCGTCTCCGCTAATCAGTGGCAGAGCCAGCCGTCTCCTCCCCCATCCGGCGTGTCAACTCTTATCTTGTATACAACGTACGCCGGGGTGGCAAAGGGGGTCTGTGAACCCACAGCTCCCCCGCCTTCGCCGCTACAATATGTTACAGAAATAAAGAATTTCAGCTTTTGTCAACAGGCCGCCCTGATGATTTTTTTTGTCTTTTTTTGTTGTTTTCTGTGTAAACTACTGCCTTACCTTCATTTTCGTGAAGGTTACGGAAAGTAGATGCAATATTGCGCCCTCAGACCGTCTCAAAAAGCATTTCACCCCGTTTTTACATTAGAACAAAAAGGATTTCATGCAAAGTGACACTTCATGAAGGTCTGTAGTTTACTTGAAACCCTATCCTTTAGCATTGAGCTGAAAAGGTTCGTTTTTGTGCTGTTTAGGTGGCTTTCTTTCAATATCAATTTTGTGTATGAAATATTGCTTTTTTTTGTTTCAATATTTGATGGCATTGTTCAACACTTGTATGCTGCTCCAATAAATATCTTATTTGCAGGTTTTTCACAGCAAAATAAGACACAAAAGGCAAGTGATTTTTTTGGCAAAAATCTCAAAAATACCTGTCTTATAAGAATCTGGCACAGGGGTGCCCTGGTTCACCAAGAAGAAATATCATACTCATAAAAAGGTTCATCAAGTACAAACTGATTCTGATGGGTCGTCAACTGAAGGTTCTGTAAGTGTGGTTGCCGATGCGTCTACTGTGAGTAAGTCTAAGGCAATTTGTTGTAAAATGGTCATATATTCTACTGAGGTCCATCAAATCGATCCTGGTGCAACTGTTTGTATTCTTCCTGTCAAATATGTTGGGGGTAGGCCTATTAGAAATGAATCTGTGACACTACGAATGTGGAACGGCACCTGTGAGGCTGCCTTGGACCGGGTTAAGATCAAGGTAAAGAACCCTAAAACTAGAAAGTACTGGAATGGGGACTACGTAGTAGTTAAGGAAGATACATTCATGCCTCTTCTCAGTCGCAATGCTGCTGAAAACATGGGTCTGATCACTGTGAATTATGAGACATTTGAGGTATGTACCCTCAAATGTGACATCCTGTCTGAATTCTCAAGTGTGTTCGACGACAAGTTGGACTGACCCCGTCATCCAGCATGCTCGCACTCTACCTGAGTCTCTCAATGATGATGTGTGCAAGGAGCTAGAGAGACACAACAATGAAGGTACTATGTGTAAAGTTGATAAATCGACTGACTGGGTCAACCAAATGTCTATAGTAAAGGAGTCAGGTGATATCCAAGTGTGTGTGGATCCAGTCATTAAATACTGCACTGAAACGGGAGCATTACATATTACCTGTCTTGGATGATGTGCTCCCGAGGCTGGCTGGTGCAAAGGTGTTCTCTGTGTGTGTTCTCAAACAAGGATACCATCATGTCGAGTTAGACGAGGAGTCAAGCTACCTGACAACATTTGCTACACCCTTCGGCCGCTACAGGTGGCTGAGACTGCCTTTTGGTCTGAATGTTAGCTCTGAAATATTCCAAAAGAGACTGTTCCTGGCACTGGAGAGCCTACAAGGCATCCAGTGTGTGGCTGACAACCTCATTGTCTATGGACGTAGCCAAGAGGAGCACGACTGTAATCTGCGCAGTCTCTTGACACAATGCCAACTGCATGGCATAAGGCTGAACAAGGACAAGTGTCAGTTCAACGTTTCTGAGATCAAGTTCCTTGGACATATTGTTTCTGCCTCTAGCTTGAAAAGCATAGACAAACCTGAACAAGGCTGAGTTTGAATCAGTCAATGCTGTCACACACCTGGTGATGAATGACTATCCTGTGGCAAGGATCAGAGCAGCGACTAGCAGTGATCCAATTCTCTCTATTCTCAAGGCTACCATTCAGAATGGTTGGCCCAGGAAGAAAGATGTCCAACTGCTGATCGCGGGATCCTATGACTCCCGGGATAAACTTGCCATGACTGATGGACTGGTCTTTCGTGGTGAAAGACTAGTCATTCCCAACGAGCTGCGTGGGGAAATGATGAATGAGCTCCACACGGGACATACGGGCGTGGAGAGTTCACTATGCCGAGCCCGCGAGACAGTATACTGGCCTGGCATGAATGAGGACGTCAAGAAGTTCACCCAGAACTGTGACGTGTGTCAGGAATATGAGTGGGCACGACAGAAGGAGCCGCTCATGCCTCATGAGATCCCAACTCGTCCATGGCAGAGGATCGGGGCGGACGTGTTTACGCTCAAGGGTAAGGATTATCTCTTCACTGTAGATTACTACTCAAACTTTTGGGAAATGGACCGACTGTATGATGCCACATGAAAGGTGGTGACCCAAAAGATAAAAGCCCGATGTGCGAGCTATGGAAGTCTGGACGAGATCGTTACGGACAACAGCCCGCAGTTTGTAGGGTCAGAATTTGTTAAGAAGTGGAGAGTGGCACATGTCACTAGCTCCCCACATCATTCTCAATCAAATGGAAAGACAGAGTCCGCAGTAAAAGCGGTCAAGAGACTACTCAAAAGAACAAACAGGACTGGTGAAGATCCATTCCTGGCCATCTTGAGCCTTCTTAATACCCCTCAGCAAGGTATCGAGCTGAGCCCTGTACAGTGCCTTATGGGTCGCAGGACGAAGACTCTACTTCCGACAATGGCCTCACTCCTGAAGCCAATTGAACTCCCTGACATCACTGAGAAGCTGAAGTTCATCCAGGCTGACCAGAAATTCTTCAATGACTGGTCAGCCAAGCCTCTCAAATCTCTTGAGATGGGTGATAGGGTTGTAGCCAAACCCTACCAGCTTGGAGATAAGCCACTCTGGCCTGCGCACCGTGTGTTTGTATGTTGGCTTATTATAAAGCTGTGAAGTATATATCCGTATAATTATATTTGTGGAGTTCCATTAAATTTAATATATTTGCGGACGTCCGCAAATTTGTGGAGAAACAGCATCCAGCTCAGGTAGGCTAAAGTTAGCGTATGACCTCCCATATAAATAGAAACAATCAGTATATGTAACTCGACCTATTCGGGTAAAGGCCTGTGGTAAGAACCAAGCCGAGCTACGATCTATACATGATACGTGAGAGCCGTAGTGTGCCAGTACCGGTACTACTAGTACGGGTGGGGGAGGTGGGATGTGTGTAGGTGATGGTGTCCAGTGCAGCCCAGTCAGTGCAGCCCGACTTTCCGCGCTGCCTACCTGGTGGGGAGGGGGGTTTGCACAACAACATGCCGTATTCACGGCCCTCTCTGACCTCTTCCCGGCCCTTGCTGCCATCCCCATGGCCCCCTAGTTGTCTTTACAGGTCCCTACTTGCCCCATCAAGCTATTTTGATGCTTAACTCGCCATCTACTTGCTATTAAATGTAGAATTTGTGTAGCTTTTAAGTGCAAATATTCCATTGAAGTGAGAGAAAAAATGGCAACGATTTGTTTATGATCCAGCATGGGCATTGGGCTGCAGCCGTATTACAAGGGACGGAAATATAAGCCACATAAACAGGAGCATGATACACAAATGCTCCAAAAAATTAATTAGCTATAAAATCCCACTTTCTTAATTTATGTCTGATAATTACATGTACAATACCAATTTCAATGAAATAGGACTTGCATAATATTTTATAATTGAGTAACCCCCCCATTGGAGCAATATGATTTGCTGGAAATAAGCACCCTGCACTATATAAAATTATCCACTTCCTGTCACTGTTTCAGCATTGAGATTTGTATTCAGATCGATTCTAGTACTTAAGCATTACGAGTCACCTACCTGAATCAAATAATAGTAGTGGGGTCCTGAATCATATAAGGTGATTGTTTATGCTTTGTCTACCCAGCACTGTACAATCATGGGTAGGTCAAGGCAATCGGCATCTAAGTTATGTCCCCAAGGTGTATCCCAGATACACTTCAGTCTACAAAGTGTATCCCAGATGCAAGTGGGGACGAACCTGCGTAGTCACTAGACGCCGCCCATTCTATGCGTAATCTTAAAATCGCCACTTCTGGCGTAATCTTAATCAGTTTTCACCACTTCTGGTGTAATCCAGGTGATACCTATCCTCTAGATGGCACCACTGTAAGTTTGTAACATTGCTGTATATATCGGGGGCTCTGCCCCCGCACCCCCTTCTTCTTTCTCTCTTTTTTTTTCTTTTTCTGGAATAAGATTACGCCAGAAGTGGCGATTTAAGATTACGCATAGAATGGGCGCCGTCTAGTGACTACACAGGTTCGTCCCTCTGATAAATATAGGACTAAGGTTAATTTAGCAGCAATGTATTATATAGTTGAAGATCCCGTGCACCTGTTTAAGGTCCGGCAGTTTTTAATTTCAAAGCCCTATTACCCCCAGCTCAGATATAAAACAGGTACCTATTCAAAGTCCAGCATAGAGAGCCGATACAATTTGTGATGGATGTAAAAGGGGAAAATAGTTATTAACTTGATTTCCATGTCTGTATATTGTCATTAAATACGATCAATTCTGAAATGTGTTTTTCTTTATTCTTTATATTCTTATTCTGTCATAATTCATTGTTCATAATGAAGGTAATAATTATGCCAATGATAATTGCTATGGTGATAACAGAACTATTCCATCTGCTCTCAAGATCGTAGTCATGCCCTATAACAAAGAAATTCACAATATATACACCTACATCTACAATTTGTACATCATTTTAGGAAGTCATAAAACTCACATGTAAATGCTATGATATGATGTCGATAAACTTTGCCATTAAATGCATCATAGCTTATTTAAAGTAGAATATCTACATCTTAAACTATACTCATCAGTTTAGAATCTTTAGAAGCAGAAACATGATGTACCTCTATAGATTATTGATACAAATGTATGACATTGTGGAAATTCATATATGGAACAGAAACATACATGATCTATGTATCATCGATATTGACACAATATTATAGAACTTCAAATGTTAATCACAGATGCGAGTGGAATATTTAATTTTTACGAATACACAACATGGCACCATTTGCTTAAAAGCAAACATCAATAATCATGAGCAATGCAATAGGCCTCCCTGCTGTACAAGTTATATCAAAACTTCACCTCCAAATCTTAGTAACAACATTGGTATTTAAGATGGAAATGCAACGTGGAAAGTATTGACACTCAAGTTCATAATACTTTAACATGTACACCCTAATTCCTAGTTTAATACCGGTACTTTGATATATCTGACTCATATCCATAATCTTAATTACTGATATCCTTCATTCACTCATAGTTTGGAGGCTGTTCGCCCACCAATAACCGGCTTGTCCAGCCAGTCTGGCAAGAAGTTGGGCGGCTCAAGGACCTTTGGCGTCTGAAGCATGGCCCCATACAAGTTCTTGTAGATCTGAGTATGATATAAAAAAAGGAGGTTGAAAAGTGTATGCAGAATGTGTTTCTGACAAAAATTATGAGGTTTGCAAGCACTTAGTAAACTATCAGTACCATTTGAATTGTCTTATTTTGGATATCAGATTAATTGAAAACTTGACCTCCATATGGAGTATATGTGATACTATCTGAAAAAAGGGACTTTATTGCATAGTGCACTAAGGTTCATGTCACACATTCTATGAAAGCTTGAAGTACCTGTTATCATAATACTTTTATATCTTTTCAGATCAATTGAAAACTTGACCTACATAATTATGGAGTATAGATCCTATGAAAAATTGAAGCAGCCATTATTGTGCTTTAAAATTGTTAAATTCATACACAAATTCAAATTCATTTACCTGACCATCGGCTAGACCAATAGGTGCATGGAGGATGAAGTCAGGTGGTGCATAGACATCAACCAGTGACACGGCCTCATCCTTCAGCTCCGTACACAGCTGGAGAATGGTGTCCCGCACCCTGTCAGCTGCTGTCCTCCCACTCATGTAGCCACCTGCAGGAATCCATCAGTGAGAATAATTGAAGTGATACCTATACAATTCTGTTATCATGAATTGGATTTAACCTGTTGAAAACCAAAACAACTGATGAAGGACTGCAAAGTTCGAAAATAGGAACATGTTATGCCTTCATTCTTCATCCTGGATTTTAGGGAATATCTTTATTTTCATAAAATCGAAAAGCATATCAGTATTCTCTTGCAGATGGCAACGCCCCCTCCCCCCACATAGATGAATAATCTGTGTATGTCAAGGTTTTGCCAAATCTCATAATGTATTATTGTCTGGTGTATCGTATGATGCATTGGTCCTCTCCTCCAGGAAAGGGTTACATACAAATGTCTGTCTTTTTGATATTTAAGATACCATTACAACAGACAACATGTCTGTAATTCCTATACTCACCCTGGTACAGTGTGGCCATATGTTTATCCAGACACCACAGCCCATAGAGACTAGCGAGTCGCTGTAGGACAGGCCGTAGATCAGCTGGCACATCTGGTCCAGTAACATGTGTATGGAACCGATCCAGTACGGCATGCTTTGTTCAAGAGAAATAAATTGTCATAAACTTATTCACCTTTTACATAGTAATACAGAGAAAGTAATAGTTGTGTTGATGAAATGCTATTCAGGGGATATTTGGGATCCCTACTGATTGTTAGTTCTGTTTTAGACTATTTCTTTTAGACTCATCTCTTAAAAGTCAAGTATGAGTGTGACTAGATCTATAATGAATTAATTCAAGATTTATTTAGAAATGCTGGGATTTTTAAAGCCATACTGCACTGCTTGTATAATTTGGTAAGCAGATGCACATACAAAAATTGATAGAATAGTTGGCTATATCAAAATACCCTACCTCTATAAATACAATGGCCAGTGACCGGCAGTAGTACACTTGACTATCATTACGGGCAGCGAAGCCGCTTTTTCCACTATGGAGTTCCTTTGACAACTTATTGGCACTCTCATTGAGTAAATAGCTGACTAGCCAACGGTAGGCAGCCACAGCAACTAGAAACATCAATGTGATTATTTTATTATCTGTTTTTCTATTCTATTATCTGGACTTCCATGATATTAATGAGACTGAAGATGAAATAGTGTATTTGTTATTTAGTAAAAAGAATATAACACAAAGCAAGAAAAAAATAGGCACCTGATGCTAGGAAATGACCTAATCTATCAATAAAGGTCTCTCGTTATTACCAGTCATGACACCTTCTTCACCAGGTCAGAAACCTCTACATTTAGAACCATTAAATAGCTTAAGATACATGTCTATTAAAGTTAATGATTAACTATATAAAATACCTCCTGAATCAAGTTTGCCTTCAGCATTGAATTGAGTTGTCAATATCTTGTCCATGTTATCCAAGAAGTTAGCAGAACCAGTTGGTGATCCGATCTTGCCACCTGTTGTAGAGGAAGGTAACCAAAAGTATGATTGTACACTTTTTTATAAGTTATAAATGCCAATGAAAGAAATTGTTCTTGTCAAAAAGACATGCTTAGAACTACCCTGGTTTCACAGGAATTTAGTATTTCCCATACTCAAGGCAAGAGGGTTCTATATTGCACTATGAACACTGATAATGCAATACAGCCTCATAATTACATATGTATTTAAGTACTGTATAAACTTCCTATATTTAAACTCAGTCTTCGCTATAGAACCATTTGCATCCAATGACTGAATGTCATATCATCAAAAAGAGATGAGCAAGTTTCTCACCGGCTCTTTTCTCCTTGAGTAGCCCCAGCAGGTAGTTGGATGTCTGTTGAAGGATGACATTGTTGTCACCTTCATACGTACAGTTAGGGTCATTGTTATCTCTCAACTGACCAAGGCGGTTCACTGCAATACAGAAGCTTGAATTAAGGTCCTGGCGAAGTAGGGCAATGCACCCGTGCTGGGTTTAGGTATATATGCATTCATTTCGACCAAATAAAACTTTTTTTTTTTAAGGTGAACATCTGGGTATCTTATAGATGTGGCTAGCCTATGAGTTGGTCAGAGGTAAAAACACCGAGGAAACAATGAGGTCTGTTAACATACCTGCCAGCAATTAGAGTGCTCAGCTATTTGGGACTCAACATTCAATCTTCTAAAAATATTCCCAGGATGTTGACCAATGCCATACATCCTTTGATTTAGGCTCATTATAGATTTTGGCCAAATTTGATCTCAATGGCCAATTATGGTCAATAGGGAGAATAAAATTGTGCATGATTTTATTTTCCCCATTGGAAATACACTATAAGTACCATGGTTGAGCCGCATGGAACCCATTTTCTGAGCTGTTACTGCCCATAGATACCATTTTAATCCCCCCTCCCCTACATATTAATATTATACTTATGCAATACTTGGAACGTCTTTATGTAGGATTTAGAATTTGGTAAAACGCAAGATATACCCACTTAACATAAACAGATCTTGAAACTAGTCCACAATTTAGAGTACAAGGTTGGGAGTCGACCACTCACCGCTGTGCTACCTTGATGACTGAGCAAATGCGCAGTCAGACCAGACTTAGATCTCTATAGCAACATGTTGTGACATCACCAGTATTTTCTTAGATCATCATCAAACCATGTGTAGTTACCATGGATGCAATGAAACTAGTCCACTGCTGCAATAATAACCTACCTCTGAAGTAGCCATGGCCACCACACGCCTCCCTGCACTCCTGTATACAGTCCCGTGCTGTCCACCCTGCTAAAGGTTTACTGGCACAAGACAGTGCATGGATCTCACGTCCTAGGTAAGCCTGTAGGGAAAGGCAAAGGATACCACCATATATCCCTGTGTAAAACCTGCATCTAATGTATGACCTGCACCTAGACTTTGATTGAATTCTATAACCCTCACCTACAGTTTAATTTTGACTACTTTAATTCTGTTTTATATACTTGTGTATAAGATACGAGGAAAAAAACTCACATAGACAACTTTGTAACACACATATTTGATATCTTGGCTCTTTTTTCTCATTACAGTAAAGAAAGAGTTAGCTGACAGCTTATGTAACATAATTGGTAGTGCATGTGCCACTGGACTTCATACTTTACCTGGCGGTCACTCTTATCACCCATCATCAGGCCCATCTGCAGCTCCACATAGTTCATGTGGAACGTCCTGCTGAAGTGATCTAAGGCATAGCTGGCTGCTACAAATGGTAGTAGGCGCCATTGCTGTAGAAAAAAGGGAATAAGGGTATTGAATGTACTGGTATCTTTGCTGTAATGGGTTCGCAAGGTCATACACTTTACATGATATGATTAGAATTCTGTATTATGTATCTATTGAATGATGAAACCATTGAATTTGTATTTTTCAAAAAGTTTAAAATAAAACCAGGCACATCCACACAACTTAACATATGAATACTTGATAGAATGTACATTACTTTCATACAATTTCTCTCTAGAAACAAAAATTCAAAATTGGTAATATCATATGCCTACCTGTAGCTGGTATTCTAATACAGGTATCTCCTCGGCACCTTCTCGTGGTCCAAACTGTCTCCGCGCCCCGGAGTAACGCACAGCTATGCTCAGCGCCATCTTGAGGTTGGCAACACACATACCCGTAATACCCACACGGCCTCCCGACAGTGCCCCAAGTGAGGCTCCAAACCGTTTGTTTGGATCCTGAAACAAATTTCCATTAATTAAAGTTGACTAGCGCCTATGGAGAGAGTAGTAATGCACAGATTGTTTCTATTGGGGCTCCTTCCTCTTAACATAGTACTAGGCCTACTTGGGAAACTCTGCTCTGATGTTATGAGAGAACGGCTTCTTGTATCTATACTGTGGCCAATGAAGCCCTCCTTATTGACACAATATGAATGATTTTCCCCCTTTATTCTAGTTTTAATATGGGACTGATGAATAGTAATTTGATTTAATTACAAATAATTGACAATTAAGATTAAATAAAGATACTTACCTTAAAGGGTGAGACATACTTTCCCTCTGGTGTGACATCTCCAGTTCTGTTCAAGAGATTTTCCCTTGGTATCCTTACACTGTGGAATGCTGCAAATCTAGAAAAACAGAAAAATATTGTTATACCATTACTTAAAAAATAAATACGTTGAAGAGTGGAAGTACCGTAAATGCATATAAAGTAACATTTTGTTGATTAATGTTCTCAAGTTCTTACTCTAATTGGAGTGAAGCAATAGAATCGAAAGTAAACTAAGATATGAAGGAGACAAAACTGCTACAAATTAAAACATACCCATTATCGAGTCCATTCTGACCAAGCTTTTCCCCCATGTCACCAACGAATACCCCAGGCAGTGCACGAAGAGTGCGAGGATCACGAAGAGGCACAACGAATGAATGAAGACCCTGACATGTTCCTATAGAAATACATGATACTTAACACCAGAACTGCTTTCCATGAAATGAGGGTGGTCATGTGATAAGGAGGTATTTATTTGGTATGAAATAACGTAGGCTTATATATGGACCGGGTGACGCTGTCATCGAAAATACATTCTAGTCTGCTGTCTGATACTGTACCTCATATGCATGTCTTTAGATGTACCTTAAACATGCTGTACTGTGATTAGTTATCCTACCTTCAGTTGTATAGAGTTGGGCATAGACGACTGCATGGGTTGCGGTCTTCCCCATATTCCCAGACCAGATTTTGGTGGCCTCAATGTCTGGGGTATTGATAATGAACTCCTGAAAAGATATACATGTATACATACATTTTATAAAAGAACTGATATATAATTCAGTTCTTTGCAAAATAATTCTTTAAAACTAACAGTTATCTTAGTCCTATGAGAACAGCTTATTGGAAACATCTGATACAGAATTGACAATATTGTTTCTCATTTACATTGTCCTTTCTGGATTTTAATATCTTGATAAATATTATAGTACATTAAAGACATTCAATATAATATGAGTAAGGGACATACCTCTGTGGCTGGGTCATAGGTGGCGGTTGTTCTCATGGCTTTGGTGTTACTTCCGTGACTCAACTCAGTCAATGCGAAGCAGCCAAACACCTGTTAGGATATATATTTGGGGTTAAGAACAGATGCATTTTTATATAATCACTCAATAAAACGGAGACAAATACATATACTTGTGCACACTGATCCCCATGAACTAGTATTCCAATGAGATCAACATGAATACATGTATTACCGCTCATCATGATGCATTAAAGTGTTGGCAAGTAACTCGCCAATACTGTATTTGTCCAGAAGGCCGGCCAGTCAATGTTGACTGCTCTATGACACTCCAGGATCAATGGAGGATGGTGAGTAATTCATTTCGAGCTGCATGCACATCATGCTGAATGGGATAGTTCACAAAGCTCTACTAGTATGCTGTCTTTAAAGAGTTAAAGGGAATTTGATATGTGTGACTGCCACCTACCTCAAAGTTGTTGCACTTTTTGGTGAATTCTAGGTGCCTCTTGGAGCCTGATGTCATTACAGTCCGACCAAACATCTGTAAGGCAAGTTAAAGCCTGATTATTGATATAGAAATATTTGTGGTAGCATATTTGGAAATTACATGGTCAAACGGTTAGTCGACTTTTCTCCAGGCCCCTCTGGATAAGGGCTTACTGGTGTTGATTTATGATGCTCACTTGTATTTATTCTCTTCATCTATATTGTAATGTAATATCATTATGTGTAGCTATGATGAACCTTTTTTTTTTTTTGCTTAAATATGGTGATAGAGCATAAATGAAATTAGAACCATTTCAAAGTATAATGTAATCTGCAAAACACACCAATTCAATAAGAACGAGCAAATAATTGATCAGTATTATAAACTAATATGGAGAAGTGAGATTTTAGGAATTCCCACAAAAGTACGAAGAGTGGTATCTCAATTTCAGTCTAAGCATGATACACAGGGAACCACCTACATGCATGCAGATTTAAAATACCTGGTAACAGAAACACATGGCTGTGGTTGTTGATTTATCATAAATGACAAAACAGTTCAATGCAAATTGGATACTCAACAAATTCACTATAGCCCTTACCTGAACATCCAACATATACTTGGCTGACACAGACCAGTCATAATCTCCTAATATCTCAACAAATACTTTAGGCAAAACAGGGTTTTGCATTATGGCCTCTGTTGTGAGGAAATTATGCTCAAAGAGTTTCCTGACTCGGCGGAAGGTTTGTTTTCGTTCTTCTTCTAGCGAGCAGGAACTGTATCCACGAGCAAAGACTGGGTCTTCCTCGAGAGCTGTCCACACCTTATGCTGGAAATAGCGGGAAAATGGAGAAAAAATATTCAGAATGAGAAAAGTGAATATTTACCCCAACATTGAGTCCAAGCTTAGCCCCCACAGATTGGTCGTATTGAGAGAGAATATCGGAGAGGGCTAGGGGAACTAACAAGTTATGGTTTCCGTGCTCCTTTTGCCATTGTGTAATGAAGTTGTATTCCATCAGTCGCTTCATACGGAGGAAAGTGACATGCCGGTCCTCTTCTAATGACGGGGAGGCATAACCACGGGCAAAGACTGGGTCTGCCTCAAGGGCCTTGCAGACATGGTGCTTTGAAAATTAAAAGGTCTTAAATAAGGGGGTAAAGAAACAGAAACACGAGCAAATATTTACAATTGTAAACTATTTGTAAATAAAGATGGAGCTGTATTTTGTTGGAAAAAATAGAAAATATCTGCTTCAACATTGCTTATTACGATTTTAAAAAAAATATTGGCTACGGGAATGCATGGAACAAAATGGAATTGAATTTCATTCATGAAATCATATCATCTATGAAATATGACTGTTTTGTAAAATACTTGTATAGAGGAGTGTATCTTCAACAGAAAAGTAGCTAGCACTATATCTTAACCTATATTTATGATTTAAAATCAGCCTCATCAATCACAACTTTTCTTTCAGGTTCATATAATAGGCTCATCATTTTCACCCTACCCTGTTTGGTTACGTTCAGTCTATAGTAATGCAACAGGTCTATGTTATGTTTGTCTATATACTTATATTTTGTAATGTAGCTATCTTCTATGCTAACCATAATATTAATAACAAGAGTTTAATAATTAGTTTATTATTCACGTACCGAGTACAGACCTTACATCGTTAGTCATGTACCGACACTAGGTCGTTAGTTACCAATTACAAATACATTTATCGAGCCATGTAGTTACCTTATGCTATTGCTATGTCTCTACTGCCTGGAAGCCCATGGCTAATGAATGCCAAATGTCTCTAGTGCCATTGCTCACATGCTACCGGCACTCTCTACACCATATATAAGACAGTGAATTCTATATCTGGTCAGCGTCTAAACGGTCTAACTTACACAAGTGTATGGCACACTGCTGAGTTAGAGATCATGGTATAGAGTCTAGTCTATTGCTTTTGACTACTGATACTTTATCATAACCAGATCGTTACAATAGTAACAAGTCTCCAGGACCTTTTCATATAATAACGTCAACTTCTTGAACACTATTACTTGTTCTGTGTTTATTGTCTCGTTATATTGGTCAAACATTGTATTGGTCTACCGACTACAGTAATGTAGGCTAGCCCCCTCCCTCTCTTCCAGTCGCACATGTCATTTATGGACGACCCCTTATAGAGTGACCTTATTTCAAAAATACTAAACAATACCAGCCAAGATTTAACTTTAATAGTAATAATGTAACAATATAAAGACATTTATAACATATGTATACCTATGTATGAACAAATAAATGAGTTTTTACCAAGTATATATCTAGGACAATCTATCAGGACAATCCGGAACTTGCTAGATCTATATGTCCTCCACTACATCGATTGTTCACTCATAATCCTTATTTGTTCTACAATACACTTCTCAGATATGGCAAACCCCGGTATACTGTATACATGGCAACATTCCTTCGATATAAATTATGATTATCTAGATCTCAAAGTACTTAAGCTAGGGGAAGCATAGTGCTTTGTTTTAATGCACTACCGGGTATGCCACTTGTCTTTATGATTCACTAGTTAAGAGCACGGCTGTGAGCTACTCCCTAGTGTGCTGCAATCAAGCATAATGCCAACCCTACAGGGATAATGCATTCCCAAATGACCGACATGATACACCCTCACAGTGGCAGAGAGTTACTCACCGGCATGCCGGTGGTCAGGTGTATCATGACGCAACTGGACATGCAGTCATGAGGCGTTATACAGCCCTTAATGTTAAAAGATTACCTATAGGCCTGCTAACAGTGATACTAACCTTGAATCTGATCACCTCCTCTCCTTCTGTGAACACCTTCATCTTCTTCCAGTCAAATGAAGCCTTGCTCCTGTAGACATCCAAAGGGCCTGGAGGAAGGTCCTTTAAGATCTCCTCCATCCTCACCTGACCCTGTGCTTCCTCCATGGTCGGTGCCCTGCTCCTCTCTGGGTGCCTGGTACCTGGGCTGTAGTCGGGTTCCTCTCTGGCCGTAGGTGCCTCTGGAGGAAGTGAAGAGGGGACTTTGACTATGGTAGTTTTATACAATAGACCTAGTCGTAGTATGGTAGACCTATGTGTGTTATCAGTTGGACTATGTTGGCTACCTGGATTAGATAAGAGGTGATATCAGGGTACAGTAGGAGTACAACTTCATCTGTTTTCTTTTCCTTTGCTTTCTTCTTGTTCTTTTTTTTTTGGGCGGGGGGTGGGAACAAGGATCCAACCCCGGGGATCCAACCTCCCCTATGATTTAAAATAAGGGATGATTTTACCAGGTCCTACTGGCTATTCTCATATTAGGCACTTGGAAGAACCGCACTGCAGGGCTCAAACCAGCAGTCACAGGTGGCACACTAAAATTGGCACCCTTATGAGTGCCTGTATGAAATGACTCTATTCGTTTTTGCTCCTATTCAGCCCTATAAGAGATAACAGAGCATGCACTAGCTTATTGGAAAGCTCTTTAACCCGACTATCCGCTACTTATCGTTTGGAATATGTGTACAGGCAAGGGGAAAGGGATATCCGACGAAAATGTCAACTTTAAAATTGATATCATAAGCTTTCCATTGATATATTACACAAGAGGATATCATTTCTAGTTTTTGAAAAATGGCTATATGAATATGGGTGGGCATGGCCCTGTCCAAACCCCCAATTAGCTCTAAGTCTCATAGTTTCCAAGATATCTCTATCTAATTAGCATAATTAGAATAATTAGAAAATGATCATACATTTTCCTCCTATAGGCCATAGCTTTTGATCTAGAAATGATAATTTTATTCTGTTTTGACAATAGTAATCCTTGTGAATCATTCTATCAATGGGCTTCTTTATTTTCTGTATTTGGAATCAAAATCATGTTTCCATGGCAACACATATCAACAAAGGCACTCATTTAGGCTCTAAAACGTTCTTTTTGCATTCCAAATAAGGAAGCTTTTCACTAAAAATAGAATGTTTTGCATAAAACTACTGAATTCTCCAGAAAAAAGTACCAAAACACAAATATCAGCCTGTTTCTTCCAATTTAGGCCATGGTGGAGCCCCCTGGTGGCTAAAATTGGTACTAATCCCGCGGGGATACCCCTTTCTGCTTGCCTGCTCACATGTATTTAATTGTAATTCCTAATATGGCAATTATCCAAATGTGAAGGTCAACTTTAACTAAGCGAATTTCATTGAAATATTCATGGCCCCTTCGTATTAACATGCGACCCTCTTTCTGCTACATGTCCGTTTCCAGCCTCCTGCGTGGAATCCCAAGAGGTTTCCTGCATTCCCCTAAATTACCGTATTCGACGTAATAAGCGCACATCCCCTAATAAGCGCACACCCCCCGTTTTTGGCCGATTTTTAGACTACAAAGTACCAAAAATATCTCAATTTTTTACCCCAATTAAACTCTTAACTACTAAAAGGTGTCCATAATCATTTTTTAAGCGCACTGTGCGCTTATTACGTCGAATACGGTAGTCATGTTCTGTCTTGAAATACCAGTGTTAAGCAGTCTGGGTCTGAGTCATGGTTGAGATCTAATCTGTGGTTTCACCACCTGTGTCTCGTATCACTGTTCATTTTAATCAATAAAAGAATGTGCTATACAGGTCACATATTGTAGGATTCAGGTTTAATCAGTGAGATATATTTACACAAGTAACATTGTAACATTGTGCAAGCATGATATGTCATGTTACCTTGCAATTAAAGAAGAACAGAGTAGTTGGTGCCAATTTGCCACACCAGGCTGTGTACATTTGTATAGCACCAGCTTGCTTCTGCAGCCTATGCATGTTCTGCTTGATTTCTTCACTTCTACTTAGGATACAAATATAATTCCAAATGTTCTGAGAGGGGGTCAATGTACTATATCACATGATTCCAGACAGAATATATTGTAACCGTTTTAGAAAATATATCCAAGTGCCTACTCATATTAGTCATATTCCTTAGTCTTTCAGTCCGTAATGGAATGTTAAACTACCTAACAATCAACCAATCAGTCGTTTCAATACCATATTGTATTCATTACTTGTAATGGAATTGTGTCCCAGGCCATAGTATCAGCTGATAGTATTGGTAGAGAAGGTATAGTTTAAAGGAGAGTACTCAGTTGTATAAATAGATACTCTCTTAGGGAGTGTTCATTTTTTAACAACAGGGGGGGGGTGGTGAGTTTTCGTTTTGACGCGTAAGTTATTTTGCGCCCCCCCCTCGGGAAGGGCCAAATTAAAATCCGCCCCCCCCCTCAGGAGGGGCTGAGTTATTTTGCGCCCCCCCCCCTTTCAATTTTTCTGCATCAATTTGTGCTGTTTCGCGTCAGAGCTACCTAGAAATGAATCTATATTTCATATATAGGATATAGTTACAATTCTTATCCAGTCTTGCATCTTACAGATTGAGAGTGGATTAATTTTATCCTCTTGTAAACAGATCAAATAGTGGCCGCTGGCCGAGGATCGCCGGTCCGCCGTCGGGTTGACACCTGACTGTATCCCTATGTTGCTTCATGGCATGTACAGTAAAACCCCTCCTTTAAAGGCGCACTAAACCCAGGACCTAACCCTGCCGAGTTTTGTACGCAAATTACGTCTTGGGTTCAGTGCGGCTTTAAGACAGACTTAGTTTAGGATATATTTTCCCGAACTAGGTGGTCGTCTTTAAGGCCTGGCTTTCTTAAATGGGTTTAAAGAGAAAACCTTTTACAGTTCTTTCTCATACAAGGGGGTCGTCTTAAAGGTGAGGTTGTCTTAAGGGAGGGTTTTATGGTAAATATCTTTACAGAAATGGCCATTAAATACACACATTGCAAGTTTTAATTCTGATCTATGGATTCATCAAATTTAAGTAAATATTTGGGACACAGTATCTACCCGGCTGCCAGGAAATCATAATCATACTCAAAGTGCAGTGCCTCAGAAGGGGGTCAGAGGGCATATCCGTCTCCTGGCTGAATCAGAATCTAGAAGTCAAATGGTGTATTCATGTGCATTTTGAAAGCTTTATAGGAATAGCTGGTTGAATCCTGGCTGGATTGTACACCCACAAGTTGAGAATTCTGAATAACTATAATGTTACTCAATACAATCTATTACTGTTCAGTATTATGTTCCATAAATGACAACATTACAGGTCAATCATTCCTTGTATGTATTGCTCTCAAGGTCAAATTAAAAAATGAATGGCCTTGATCTAAACCGGTGGCCTGGTCAACCAACAAGGTAGTTTAGTCCTAGTTTGAAACGAAGAGTTGGTTACAACTTATCTCGTATGATGAAGCACCCTGAGTAGATTTCATGATCACTATTTTGATTTCTATCGTTGGTTTTTGGAATAGGTTCATGTACTGAACTATAGGAGTATGATGCAAACCACACTAACATTTCATCCAACATTTATTAGGCGCACAACAGTTCCCTTTTTTAAACTGGATAATATGTTCGATTCTAGTTGGAATTACTACAAAAAAAATTCTATTTTAGATGAGTAAATTGTTCCTCTACCTGCCAATCAAAGGGTGCATTGATAAGACGATTTTGTTGATGGGAATTCCGTAAATTTTGGAATATCAATTTGGGGGATCTCAATGGCATCCTTACTGAGAAGTAAATTCACAATTTCCTGAAGAGGCCAACATAGTGATGTTAAAGTATGTTACCTTTAGTACTGCAAGAAAAGGGCCGCAGTCAAACCAAGTGGGTTTGGTGCCATATCCAATAAAGTAAATTCTGAAGGTCTAGACTTGAAAGGGTCCATTCTGATTGATTTTGGCAGGGGTTTAGGGGTCTGTTGTTGCTGGGTTTTAGAGCCCCCATAGAGCAGGGCCAGACCCATATTGTCATCTATAGGCTGGGACAATTGTAAAAACTAGGTTCTTGTATAAGCATGAGGGTAACACCCTGCCAAAATGAAGAGCTCCCCTGGTGCTTTATCGCAATAATATGGAATCATAATCACTGCACTTTGAGTATGATTATGAAGTCCAATCTGCAGAAATCTTTGGCTAAGGCTTTGGATATGTTGAAGGTCTAAACTTGAAATAGTGAATTTTGGCACACAATATATTAAAGCTCAGACCAGTATTTATCCTCTGTTGATGGTGCTGGAAATTCATTTCTTAAAAGGAAAGATTTTAGAAGGGCTAGACTTGAAATAGGGCGATCTAGTGTAGTCCTATTTTGGTAAACATGACTGTATAAAGGCTTAGATCTGGATTCCTCCTCAGTCAATGGCACTGGGACATATTTTCAAGGGCTAAGTATTGAAGGTCTAGGCTTCAGTGTATTCAGCCCCTTTCTTTTTGAATGTAAAGACTTTTGTGGAAACTTTTGAACATCCAGACTTGAAACTGTGCTATTTGGCACAGAATATATAAAGGCTCGGATTTGGATTCATCCTCATTTTATAGATTTGAACAACAAGTGAGGAAACAGTTTCATCTTGTGTAATTCTGGATAGCTTAGAATTGCTCTGCAGATGTTTAAACTATTTAAATAACGAATAATTTGCATCAGCCTTCATCTTTGGGGCTGGGATCAAGGCTGCAGGGGCGGCGGAAGGTGGATAAAGTTGGGAGGGCTCAGGTCCCAAAAACCTAATGGGTGTTGAGTAACAAATAGGAGTCTATTTAAGAATTTCCCCTTCAAATTGGTGCATAAAGAGTGGTTTGAATAATCGTTAGAGATTTTTGAGAATTTACACTTAATTCGATGTGTTCTGATGGAGTTTGAGCTTGCCATTTTATAAAATGTTTGGAATTTTATCCTGAGATTAGTGTTTTCTAGGGGTTTCTGAGTTTGTTTCCCAAAAAGTTGGGGGGGACAAAATAATTTTTTTGGGGGGGCCTGGGCCCCCTGCTGCCCCCCCCCGTTCTGCTGCCACTGGGCTGGTATATGAGGGAACACATTTTTTTCTGGAAATTTTGAAGGTCTAGAATTAAAATGGTGCAATCTACTGTCTGTTTTCACACATAGCTGGTGCCCAGCCTGGGCTGCCCAACCATGTCCCTTTTTGGTTCAAACTCCACAGACATGATTTTTTTTTGTAGTCTGGTCTGATATATCAGCAGAAACCATCAACCTGTAGACTGGCCTGTTGAAAACACACATATTACTGGCAAATGCAGGACTACAGTGCACACTCTTTCCCCTCCCCCCAGGTGAAAATTTTTTTAATTCACAAAGTAAAATTGTCAGATTTAACGGGTGCGACACAAAGTGTAGCAAGAAAATTTTATGATTTTAAAAGTAATTTGCTGCATTTTATGGCATTTCTACAGAAAAAGTGAAGAGTTTAACTATTCAGCGTCACGTCGCGACAAATCGCGCCCCCTACAAAGGTGTGGAGTTATTTTACGCCCCCCCCTCAAGAGGGTCAAGTTATTTTCCGCCCCCCCCTCGGAAGGGGTCAAGTTATTTTACGCCCCCCCCCTAAACTCACCATCCCCCCCCTGTTGTTAAAAAATGAACACTCCCTTATGTAGTACATGTAGGCCCATGTAGTTTCACAGAGAGTGCCAGAGACTGAGTCAGTGTTCTTAGACCCTGCAAACACTGTCATTGACTGCACCCTAGTTCACACGAAACTCTGTGTCTTGGGTACCTACTCTAAACTGTCATTGTCAATCATGAGGCGTCAACAACACGGAAAATCCGGGAAATACCCCTAAATACATCACAACTAGACTCACCCCTTTTCCTGAACTTTGCTCCTAGGCGACCTTGACCCCAAGCATAGCAGATGCTGCCATCTGGTGCCAATCCATTGGTTTAACTTTTAGACACTAGGTGTAACTGTGGAGTTTCAAGATATCCATTTTCTGCTTTCTCAATTTAGGACATACAAGTTTGCTTATATGAATGCCCAGAAATAAAAGAGGGGATCCGTTATGGTTTGAGATTTTTCCAAAATATTGATTTTGAGAGGAAATATGCAATAACTGGACTGATAATATTAAATGTAATGATTGTCGTATATCTATAGTTACTAGGCTCAAAATGTTGTATACTTATTTATTAATTGGCTACACCTACGCTTTTCGTTGCCGAGCCACAACTGTCAAGATGTATCGGTCTATATCCCATAGTAAATATACATGAACAAAAACCGCTTTACATTAAACTTTTATTCCTTTCAAGACAAACACAGAACAAGTAGTCGAATGAAGAAACGTCATATCATTTTTTGTTTCATTATGAATAATAAATACGATTTAGATTTGAACGCCACTTTGCACTAATACCGTACTCTCAATGCTTCATAAACATCACTAATACAAGATTCAATATAAGCACGGTCACAATTTTGAAGAATGTCTGAATTAAAGTTTAAAATATTATGACACTATTCATACCATCCCAGTAGAGCACAACAATTTTGTCTATGAGTCGGAATAACTAGAAAATCTCCGAACTAGTATTTCAAATAGATTTTTTTTTGTTAAATGTACAATTTTCTCATACAAGCACAAGTGTTTTCATCAAAAGTCACCTTCACAAAAGTAAATGTATAAAGTGAAGAACAACATCACACTTGTCATGCGTTCAGGAATAGTTTACATCCATTCTCAATCTACCACTCCAGATTCATTCTTTGACAAATATACACAACGACAAGTGTATGTACACATATTTACAGAGAAATAAATAATTACATTTTGTGAGCCTAGCAATATGATGATCATGTTCTACGTTGAAAAACGTCTATTATTTAAACTCTGCGGTGGGGGTTTAAATCTGTGAAATCTTACTGAAGCTACCATAATCTCTAAATCACAAATCACCAAACTGTCATTACACTTTGTGCACTTAACATTAAAATCACGACTGGTAGTATCTGAAAATCTATTGGTAAATATACAAATCCATAATGAAAACCATATTGTACATGTTCATAATGTGACATGACATATGCAAAGTGTGCATGCAGCCAGATACAGTTAAAGTATTAGTGTCTAATTTGCACAAACACAATCTAAGTACGAATGATCAAATATAAAAGAATTCTCTCATCAAAGAAGGTTCTGAGAAGAGTTCTACTTGTCAGACATACGCCTCTACAGATTACTTAGCCGCGATACTTTATAGATTACCGCACCACTATACTCAAACTATGACAAGCACCAATGGAAAACTCAATGAAACTTATGCATACCAAATGATCACTCTCTACTCAACACAATAATTGTATAAACTTTATAGAGTTAAACAGTATTTGAATTTGACAAAACTGAAGATTGAGGTTGTTGCGAAGACCCTGCATTTCCTTGGGGACCTTATTCGGCAATGCCCCTTATGGAATGCTACTATAGAACCTGGTTATACATCATGCATCATTTACAATACATATCCTCAAAATATACACGTATTCACAAAAAGGCCAAACGTCTTAAACCTTTGCACTGAGCATTACTCCATATCTCTACTCTACAAATACATTAGAGGTGGATTATACGGTTACAAAATGCATCATTCTTCCATTCTCGATATTCTTTGCAGCTTTCTCTAAATTCGTCATCGTTACCAACGAGTTCTGCAAAAGTCTGCTTTCTTTTCAATCACAATTTCATAAATTTTAATGATTCCTAAAACTATAAGTTGTTTTTGCCAATTTTCTTCAATTTGCGGTCTTTGGTGTGTGTATCGTTCCTTATCAATAGTAAAGTTTTAATTCAATAGGGGTTAATTGGATTTAGACTGGGATCAATCTCTAAATCACACATTGTTCTAATTTAAGTCCAGGTTATAAACAGCATCAATACCTTCGACACATGCAACATGCTATTTTTTAAACGGTTTAACGTGCATCGTCATCATGAAAGGTTTACAAAACATTATTCTTACAATCTCAATGCAATAAACCCTTCTTAGAGAATGAACACGGTTTTAGTCCACAGGCAAAGGGAGTAAGTCACGAAAGACTTTTTTTTCTAGACTAGAATCTAGCTCTAGAAGTATACAAAGCTAGGGAAGAACAATCCATGCTTATATTATGGAGAAAGATGGTGACGCGATAAAGTTGTCTTATAAAGCAAAAACCTTACATTCAGTTTTGAAAGGATGTTTGCTTTATAAGCTCGTGAAACTGGAGTCAACTAGGCGGGGATTGTGACCTTGTAGTATGAGTTTCTGTAAAGGTTCTAAAGAGCTTCGGACTAGGTACTGTCTTTAGTAGTACATCACTAGTTGGCAGAAAAGGTAGTGTTTGAAGCTATCACACTTGTACCAAGGCGGACTGTGGGGAGCGGATACCTGGTGTGCGTTCCACAGCTATTAGGCTGATGCGCCTCAGACGAAGACAGAAAGGCGTAGAATTGCAGCAATCAACAGTAATTTCTCTTCAACACGTGGCGCTGTTCAGACACAGCGGACACATCTTTTACCAATACTGGATGGTTTTCGGATGCCGGCAGCTATGTTGACTGTTGGCGATTTGATCTTGGCTTGATACTGAACTTGCGGTCCGTAAGAGGCAGAGCTGACCAAGCCGGGATACCAGAAACACGCCAGAGGTGTAGCGAGCCAAGTCAGCCAGCCACCAGCCCGTAACTGCCGGGCGAGCACTTTCTCATCAGTAAAATTACCCTAGAGTATGAAAACATTAAAGGGACCATACAAAATGAGATGCTGAGTATTAAGGCGTTGATTGCTACAAATGGTCGATTACTTCGACGCCAATCTAAAGCGGCGTTACTGATATGGCATATCGGCCGTTAAGCTTTGTTTTAAAGTGGTCAAAATGAGCCACTGTCATTTTCTTTTTATCAACCTAAGCAAAACATGCTAGTTCATGAAAAAAACAACCGCGTTAGTTCTGAGCAGAAAGTACCCCTGATCGCAGGAGATACACTCAAACCTAGTGAAGTCTTCCCGTTAAAAATTTGCAGTCGTCTTTAAGCTTCGCTATCACATTACTACAAATGACCATCTGACTCGAAGATTTCGATAAGCACATTAGGGAAAACGAATGGACTTCAACTGCTTGCACCAATAGTAAGTAAATATAGTGTTACATCTTTGCTTTGGTCTAGCAATTCTTAATATCGTTGGCAAAACTTGGCACTGTCATCTGGAATCATTGCAGTTCCATTTCTATTAAAGGTTTTGTTTTGAGCCTCTTGCTTGCACCGTTCATGAGATCCGTCTTTCGGTAAGAGTCCAAGCTCTCCCTGCATGATAACACTCGTTTGCGTGTACCAAGAGTCTGCATATTGTGTTCGAGCGACACGCATGGCACTTTCACTACTTTTATTACATGGCATGTCTGCTTCTTCTTTTTTTTTACTGTAGATCCTCCAGGCCTTTCATAGGCCCACAATATTATGCATGAGAGGAAATAATGCCACAAAACAAATATACACTTGTAGTACACATCAAGTTCAGCTTGTCACTTGTAGAGAAGTTTACACAAGCGGAGGGTAGTCCACATCACAACGTAGGATGTTGAATCCCTAGATTACAAGGACGCCTGTGGATTGATGTTATTGCGACTATTCTTATGTGTCCAGGACTTTCTGTGCTCTCTCCTAATTGTACTGTCTTATATATCGCCTTCTGTCTCAGTCACTTATATCTTCTCATAGAAGAGCATGTAGGCGTCAGAGCCAAGCACCTCATGGACGCTGGCTCGCTTGACCTGTGTGTCTGACGTGTAGACCCAGCGGTCTGGGAAGCGCTGTCCGTTGTGGGACGGCGCTCGTCTGTAGGTGACAAAGTGTCCGCTGTAGACGTCTCCCAAGTGGACGACGACGGCTGTGAGTTTGTACGAGTTGGGCCCGATGCGGCTGCGTGTCTCCCAGCTGTAGGTCTGTGCCAGCTGCTGCACGTGGGCGCTCACCTCGTCTGTAACCCGGGTCAGCACCGGGCGCGCCGGCTGCATGAAGAACCCGTTAGACGTGGCCCGTGAGTGGTAGTTGAGAGCCTTGAGCAGGTTCACGGGGCCCGAGTACGGAGCACTCACCGTGGGACTGCTCGCCTGCTGCAGCTTCTTGGTGTTCCTGAAAAGGAGTCATAAAGTGTCATAAAGTGTCCCGGTACATGTTATAAAGTGTAACAGTACATGTCATAAAGTGTAACAGTACATGTCATGAAGCGTAATGGTACATGTCATGAAGTGTCACGGCACATGGCATAAAGTGTCATGGTACATGTGTGTTATAGCCCTGAGTTATATAGTATCTAAATTAAGACTGATAACATTTAAAGTAGTACAGCAAATATAGCTTGAGAATCATGAATTGGAGGGTGACCCATAACTGATTTAAATGATTTCCAGCGCAAAAGACACAAATTTCTTTATACAATCCCTACACAGCCCTATTGTTAGCGGCTCATGCCATATTCACATTATAGTACACCTTACACAGTAGAAGTCATGGCACCACACTCACACCATGCAAAGAGCTAAGCTGATATCATACAGATTTTTAACGGTAAACTAGAATATGCACAAATGGTATCACAGTTGACATGGGTACCTATATTTACCTATGGGTAAACCTATGGGTACCTACATTTCGTTAGTCTTTATGCATTTATCTACTTTAAACCAGCGACAACTCCTTCAATAGCATCATTATTCGCGGTAATACGCTAGGAAGGAAACATTGGCAGAAAGGTGCAGCCAGATACCAATCAGTGCAATTTACATAGGAAAAGATGGAACTAAGGTAATCAAAAGAGAAAGAAGTTAATAAATGCGGGGTTAAGCTACACTCACACGTGGTGGAATCCATTCAGACCCTTACGACCTCCCACCAACCCAGAGCCGATGTCCAGATCGAAGGACGGACTTGGTGTCGGTTTGGTCTTCTTGTGGTATACATAGGGGTCCATGTTGAGAAACTCGGGGAACCCAATGTGGTCAAAGCGCTTCATCGGCAGGCCGTTGTTGAGCCATGTGGTCCGCTGTACATGGAAACACAGGCACTCCGGGAGCTGCAGTAGAGACGGTATGGAAACACTTATATTAGTGTTAGAAGGCTAATAATTGTAACATATCAAATATGGCTTTATATTTTAAAGATGTAATATGCTAGATTGACCCTTTATCATCTTTATACTGCTAAATGTGCTACATTCTATCCATATGTGTCTAATCCTCAACCTGCAGTCCATCCCAGTGTAGAACTTACCACTCACCCTAACATCTGGGAGCTAGGCATTGGCTGAGGCGTCACAGCCATGCCAGCTTTCTTCACCAAGACACACAAGTTAACTAATTGGGGCCAGCCTTTGTCTTCAGGTGCTCTCTGTGGTCCTGATTAGCCTTTCATCATTAAGACAGCCGACCGCTGACACAAGCAGCGCCCAGACTCAGAGCGTCACCGACCGAGAGCGGCGCGGGTTAAAAAGAGTAAACCGCACTCATTTTTAATACTGGTCGGGTGTAATGTTAGCAGCAGTGTTGGCCGCTGGCGGGCCTTTGTCTTTTGTACTGGGTTGGAGAGTCTGAGCCAAGAATAGCCCTCATGTCAGTAACACTGACCAGTCCAGGAACAATACATGAACATACTGAAGATTACAGTATATTATCGCTACCTGCAACATTTTGATTTTAAGCTGCGACAATTCTTCAGTTTATTCAGCTATACATTCTTCATGAAAATATTCACCATGACTGTTTATTGAGCGGAATCCTCACCAGTTTCCTCAACAACACGATAGACTTAAATATTTAGCGCATTTAAAATAACCATTTTGGCAATAATTAGAATATACGAAAACACCATACCTTGCCGATGGTGAGTTTCTTTAAGCAGGTGGTGCGTGGTTTGGGTGCGGTCGGGTCGTGCTCCGGGCTGGAGGGGGGCGACTCGCGGTGTGCGCACCCATCACACTCCACATTGTGCACCTTCTCTGACATAATGTAGTGTTTCAGCAGCCGCTCCAGCGACAGCTCACCCTGCAAGTACAGCAAGAGGCATTGTGAGCTGCCACAGTCAATCCTACCAACGGCCCAATTAATATTGAATATATATTTTTTTATTGATTTATTTCTAACCAAGCACTACATATATTCTTGCATGATATTAAGAGTTTCCTTTTCTGTTTTGAGAAACATTTCTGAAGGAGGCCTATGCAATTGCACACGGCCAATTTGTTAAATATTTGAATGTACATCTACTTATATCATAGTATAGACGGTACCATCATTTTTGAATCAATATACATGTACTTGGCAACAGATACTTACTGAATAGTTGGTGGGAATGCTGAGAGACAGGCTGTCAAATGTATCGTACTTTACAGGGTACTGAAAAAGAGGAAACCACAATATATCAAGGCACCAAACACAATATTACCCGAGTGGTGGGGTATATCCGGGCTGTATATATGTCTCATACATATCTAATAATATCATTCATTGATAAACAGGGAATAGAATATAAGAATATCATATCTTTAGAACTATAGAAGTGGGGTTAAATAGTAGATCAGGGTTCCCACAAAAAAAATTAGATTGAAATCCATGATATTTTCATGACATTCCATGACAAAAATCTCAATTTTCCATGACATTTATAACATTCTTGTGGGGGTCAGGCAAAATTTCTACAATCAAGAAAGCATTTCTAGGAGATTTTGTGAAATTAATTCCATTATTTTCATTTTCTATGACATTCCACGACTTTCCAAACAGCTTTCAAATTCCATGACATTCCATGACACGTGGGAACCCTGTAGATGGATGTTGCAGTACTGGGTGTCTAGTCTAGACTTGTTTTTGTGAGCTGCATCCTAGACCTGCTGAGCTGGGCTCTACTCCTAATCCAAACCACAGGGTGGAGGAGGAGGAGGAGGGTGGGGCTGGTAGAAGGTCAGCACGGCTCACCCTGTCCCATTAGTCAGCCGGCTATGTGCATCTGTTAGACACCGGAGAGGACAAAGGTGACCGGGCCTACAGGTGGGGGATGGGGGGATGGGAGCATTCTGATCACAGAGTAATGCAGGGGAGTAGTCTCTGTTGTACTTAACCCTATAGCACAGGTGTCACTCGCCTAGCACAGGTTTGGTTGCAGACACAACATGGAGCTAGATATACACAGTGTACCAGTATACCGTAAATTCGCGCATTTAACCCGCACCCAGGCCTTGGGGAGAACCCTATAACCCGCACTGGGGACCTGATTATGGCCTCTTTGGCACTGTAGTATACCTCCAAAAACCCGTGTATAAGAATAACTCGCACCTGGACCAAGAGAAGATCCTATCAATCGCACTGGCGTTTTGATTCACCTATGCCGCCGCTGGGTAAGGATGGCATCAGACATATATACATACAGACTTCGAACAACGATGCTTTTTAGAATCATAGTTTTAGAAGCATGATTGGTAGGAGTCTGTATATGTGGAAGCCACATATTGTCTCATAACAGAGTGGGGATGAAGGTGGTGAGAGGAGGTCCCGGTGGTGATTGCCGGAGGGGGGGGGGGGGGTGATACCGAGACCACAAGATGTCAAGTTGACACTTGTTTGTGCATATCTTTACACGGGTTTGCTTCTTTCCCTCCTTCATCACTTTTTGTCACCCCACCAAACTGCCCTTACCGTTGAGCATTGGAGTAAACACATACCGGTAAGAACAGGTCAATCGCCTATGTACTTGCCCTAGATTTTGCATACTTTTGTTTGGTTTGTGCCTTTTTCAAAGATGAGAATTATAAACGACCAAAGGACTATTCTCCATGATCGACCCTCTGCATGCTGCCACTACTAACAGAAACAGGTGTGGACTGACACCACCTCGTTTCTGATAAAACATACGGAAGGAGGCAAGTAGAAAGGATACCCCGTCTGGGGCCCGTGGATCATCCTTTCTGTCTGACAGTGTAGCAGCTCACACTGTCCTGACATGGGTCCCCATAATCTACCATCGGCAAGGGCAGGTGCCAGGATTTCATACACACCATACATCTCTCTATACTTGAACATAGATATATACATTGTAATTAGATAATGGTGTCTTATCGGTCATCACACTATCAGCTGGCTGACCGTCCTCCTATCAGTTGTATGTTATCACAATCTTCCTCGTCACTTACACGTTGTGTTACAATCTGTAGTGAGTCTAGCGGAAGACCATGCATTTTGCTGTCGTGCAACAATTTGATGCTAAATCTCACATTTTAAGGCTCCACACATGTTTATACATGTATGATAACCTGTCAGTGCTTTGGATATATTCAAAAGTGGTCTTTATTGCCACTATTTATGAATATCAACTCCTAATTAAGTAACTGTGGACAATCTGTATTCATGTGGGTTTTTTCTAGGGGGGGGGGGGCTCAAGGGTCCACGTATATATTGGCTCAAGAGAGTAGTCCATACTAGCCCCAATGCAACTCTGGGCATGTTTATCAGTCAAGAAGAACTCTTCATCCAGACCTGCCATCCTGTCAACAAGACAACCATGGTGCGTCTTTCCCCCACTGGTGCTTACACCTACAGATTAAGAGTGCAAAACCCCAGTCTTTCCAGGCAGTGTTGCCGAAATGACGCCGGCACGCCGGCTTTTGCCGGCGTAGAATCTTAATGGAGCTTTAGGACGCATGCCAGAATGGCCTGCCATGATCTCAGCTTCCTAATGGTAAAAGAATTTTTCAAATCGGCCTATTAGAGGCGAAGATAGGGCCATGTTTGTAAAGATGTTTTATATTATGAAAAATTTCTTTTAAGTTTTTGCATAGTATAAAACAAATTATAATGAAGTTTATTAAGGTACCTTGAAATATCAAAATTCATATGGCATGCGTGAAAAGAAAATGGCCTGCGTAAGATGCTAAGACGCAGGCCACTTTGGCCTGCGTTGAGAAAAAGTTTTCAGCAACACTGCTAGGTTACAACTTCATCATGAACGAGTCGAGTGGTACCCACATAATACTTTACCTTCCAGGAAAAATTCCTGGAATTGGCCCATTATAAACATGCGGTTAAAAAGCACTTACCCGATGGCAGCATTTCTGGCACTGGAGTTGGCTGGCGAGTAGCCCGCGGAACGGGTGATCTGTGTCCCTGCCGGGCAGCATGGGCAGGCGGCCTCGTGTCCGGGAGCAGGCCGCACCCTCCGGCTGGTAGCGCACCAGGGGACTCTCCTGCAACAAACAAGATAAGGATTCAATATCTCTGGGGAATTCTACCAGCAAACTACAGTCCTTTTAGAATAATACACATTAGTGGCTGCTGCAGATGAGCTGGATTCTTACAGAAAAAGTAGATACAGTAAATACAATCTAAATATTTCTGATCTTCTGAATAGCAGCCTTACACCCCCTTCATTTCATTTGAATAATCGTCTCTCAAAGGAATTTAAGATTCAGCGCTATGACCATCATTTTCTAACTCAGGCACACCTTCGGTATAAGAGCCATATTAACTGATAAATGCTGTAAAGAGAGGGATGTGGGGCAGATCTCGTCTCAAGGGCCCATAGACAGGCCCACTCTTACTAACAGTAGTTAATGCCCCTGGTTAAGTGGATTCTATTTGATGCACAAAGAGGCCCTTTACATGTGTCTGCCCTGAGTTAAGCGAGTTATCGTGTCCACACTTCACGCTTTGTACACACATGGTGGGGAGCAGCTCAAGGAGGGAGAACACCTCATGGAGGGGCCAGCTCAGAGGGAACAGGGGGGGGGGGTGAGGGTTCAGGGTGAGCAGCTCAAAAAGCGAGTAGTCCAGAGAGGTGAGGGAACAGCTCATGAAGGGAAGCAGCTTATGGACGTGAGCAGCTCAGAGAGGGTATCGAGCAACGCAGAGAGGGGGCAGCTTAGGAAGGGACAGCTCAGGGAGGGAGAGCAGCTCAGGTAGGCAGGAACAGTTCAGAGATTGGGTAGCTCAGTGGGGAGCAGCTCAGAGAGGGGAGTAGCTGGGGAGTAGCTCATGGCGGGGAAACCAGCTAAGGAAGGGGAGAGTAGCCTAGGGAGGGGACAGAGCAGCTCAAGGAGGGGAGAGCAGCTCAAGGATGGGAGAGCGGCTCAGGGAGGGGAGAGCAACTTAGGGAGCCTCCCTCAGCTATTCGCCTGTGCCCTCTGAACTGCTCCCCACTAAGCGGCCCCCTCTCCTCTCTCTGGAGGGCAAGGATAGCAACTCAGGGAGGGGAGCAGTTTAGGGATAGGTGAGGTATAATACTGCCCTTTTCGTTAAAACATGTGTAGTCCCGATGTTAGATAAGGAGATAGATTTTTATTATGTGTGCATGCCTAACCTTCTCTCTCATTTCACTGTGGCGGAGATTACGGTGGCCAATATTCAGGGATGAAAGTCGACTATGTCAAAAAAACTTGAAGATATAACATACCTCATAACTACATTATAAAACACTACTAATGTTTATGCATCTATATAGACACATATCTAGTGCTGTGCAGCAGGATTTGTCATATCTATATTCTCCTGGACGTTGTCTCCTGCTGAGGAGAAGCAATTGTCATGTCCATGTGGTCCTGGACGTTATCTCCTGCTGTGGAGAATGAGATATCTGTCCATACACTCTCCATGCATAGCACCTTTATTTCAGTGACTAAGCCTCATGTGAAGAGTGTAAATGCATAGGACTATAGAGGAGAGAGAGGGCTTCAAGCTTTCTCAAGTTAACTTGAGATTGGTTGAGAAAAACTTGACACTGAGATGAGTGTGGTGTAGCCTGTCTGTGTATGTGTAGGACCACTGGGGATGAATCAGTGATGATTCTGCTGTCTTATTATAGGATTACACACACAAAATAAGTTTGATTGAGTTTATATTGTGTAAATAACAAATATATCTTAAGAGGGCCTACAGCTAAATATCCTGATTATATTTTTTGTGATTGAAAAAAAACTTGATTTCAGGGAAAAACTTGAAGACTTTCATCCCTGATTATATTAGATCCATTAGATTATAAGCAATTATAGGGCAGTAGTAAAGAGAACAGAAAAGGGTATTGGTGCCCCTGTTGAATTGGAATTGAATTCAAAACATTGATCGGGCCTGGTGAGAAATGGCTGCCAATTGCACCGAGGAGTCTGCTTTCAATATCCCCTGGAGGAGACCCACGCCAGGGTGGTCTCCAGCACAGTCGGCCAGCATTTTCCACCTCGAGTGACTCGGCGATAAATATTGGAGGAGTTTCAGGGAAGACTCTATTTATAGGCAATGCAGTGACTGCAGGGTATCACAAGGGGCGGGGCTAGCCGGGGAATGCCAAAAGGGTTACCATAGTAACAACTAAGTCAGGCGCCAAGTGGCATGTGACTCGGGTTCACCTTAAGCGGGGCAGGAATAACTGTTCTGTTATTAAGCTGGCATATGTCTCACCAATTGTTCTCCAATTTTGTTGTAAATGTAAAGTGTGTATCACAATGTTTGCTCTCGTTAGTCTGTCATACGATACAAACTTACCCGATTTATCCGAAGACTACAGACTTAAAACCGCCCATTTTAGTACTTTTTTAAAACCATGGTTTGAGAATCTTTCGACTATTGATCATTACCATGAAATCGGGAAAAAACGAAAAATAGTATACTGACCAAATCACACAAATGATATTCAAGAGTAACCAAGAGGAAGGTCTTGGGGGACGATCGCATATTATTATTAAAGGATAGTACTAATATTTGGAAATCAGATCCCAAGCATGGGCTACACCTGGTTTACCTCAGCATTAGGCTCGGCTACTTCTCAAATCGTAATTTTGTCTGCAGAGGCTTGTAGTTTTACTGTAAGTGCTAACCCAAACACTGAGAAACTGGGTGATTATTTGAGGTGGTTGAACAGCTGACGAGTAATGATGAGCACCTCACGTCCATGCAGTCTCCCCAAGTAGCTCAATCTAACTTCTCTACTTAGTCACTCAGGGACCAGAGCTAGTCTACTCAAGGTAAGACTGAGCACTCAGCCCCCCCCCCCCTCCTCCAGCCCACAACCCAACCTACCCCCCATAGTCTGGAATATTTTAGGGATTTTATCATCCATACTGGCCCAAGGAGCATTTCATTCTAAAATTTAGCGACAGGTATTTCTTAGATAAATCAAGGGTGCTGATCATGAATCTGCCGCTCGCAGTTCTGAAAAATGAAGATTTCCATGGAAACGAGCCCAAAAACAAAATGGCCGCCAATAATGCTTGAGAAAGCCTAATTTCTATATAAAAAAGCATATATTTATCACTAATGGGTAAAATCAACCATGGATATCATGATTGAAGGACAAAATTAGGTCCAAATGAGGGTCCTTGGCCATTTTTGTTGTAATGATAGAAGAAAAAAAATCGGAATATCAAACAAGGTTACCATGGTAACCGTTTCACCTAGCAACACTGGTAAATGAATAAAAGTGCATTATGGTCAACATATTAACAGATTAACCATACAGAACCTGAACTCCCCCAGCGGCAGGATCCAAAATACACAAGCGGTCTTATTTACTACGACGTTTGCTGGAGGACTGGTATCCCCAACTCAAACAAACATGTTGTTTAGCCCACTGTATGTATCCTACCTGGGTGTCTACTTCCCTGGGGTAAGCTTATACCGAGGTGGGACCTATAATACCCTATGTCTCAAAGTACTCTATTGAACGGGTGAATTAATTTAAGGGAAATTGATTTATTGACCTACCCACACTTTGACTTTGACTGCCAAAACCGATCCCCACATATGACGTACATGTACTGTAAAACCTCACATATAACCCGCACCTGAATTCAGGCAAACCCTATCACCCGATGCACTGGGGGTTATGATTTCAATTCGCGTTTATACACAAGGATTTTCTGGTATACATTTTCTGGTATGATATATTTGCCTGGAATAGGGATGGTACTGAATCTACTTTGACTATGACTCTTTGAGAAGGGGAGTCAGTGACCTTGAGGGTAGACTAGAGTCAGGGCAACCATTAACCTTCAGGTCATCACCCTGCAGCCTCTTAACTCCTTACTCATTCTATCTTTGGGTGTCCCTGTGTAAACTATATTATAGCTGTCTGTGTAGTTACAGGATATAGTTATACTGTAATAAATATACACCTTCCCCCCTCTTATATATTGAGATCTTAAATTCTCTTTAATTTGTGAATAATACACAGAACGCATATATCAAAGTACCGTATGTCTTTTCTATCATTTTCAGTATATTTTACATTATATCTATGATTCCCTGTACTAGGCTTTCCCCATAAGCTCCACACTCGGTCTTACTAGTATCATGCTCCAAGAACACACTAATGAGTAAAGCTTGTGCAATACAGCCCATGTATTGCCACTGACCCTGATCCCCCTATGTACTGTATGTAAAACTTACAACAGCGTGTTCTGACCCACTAGTATACCTCCTCTGTGACTATGTCAACTCAACATGTCTACACCTGAATAATGTGTCATGCGGCTATCCTAATCATACTATTCATAGGTTAATGTGGTTAGAACCGATTAGTTACGTAACCATTTAGCACCCCACACATTCCCTACATGTCAACCTGTGATGAAGTGTCATAGAACACGGGGAAGCCACTCGTTATTAACGCCATAGCCATGCTGGTAGTACCAGCCCCTATGTGTTCTTTCATCTCCACCATGTCCATGTATTGTTACCATGTGTCTAGACGCTTTGTTCAGCCCACATGATGTTCACTCATTTAGTATGAAAACAAGTATTCAATTTGCCCGCAACATGGCATGTGGCACGGAGTTTCATGATATGAAAAATATGATAACTTTTCGTTATTTTCGTGTTGGCTATTATTCGTGTTGATACAGTATCCCTGCATGAACTATTAGTACAGGGATGCTCTTAAAGGCCTTGGATTGTGTTGAACATTTCTGTCCTTATTTTTCCCTTTTTTGAAATCTATGTCATGCAATATTAAGATTCAACACATGTTGTCACTACATGTATATGCATCATGCAGCTACTCACCTGTAGACTTGCCACATCAAACAGTGAGACGACAGCTGGGTAGCGCTGCGTCTCCTCCTCCAGGGTCTCCGTCAGCACGTGGAACAGCTCGTGAGCGTCTTGTTCATCTTGCGAGATGACCCAGCGCCGCCGTCGCAGCGCCTCAAGAACCTCTGACGGACAGTACTCCTGGTCGTGCTCCACCGTGTCATTGTTTAACACTGCAAATATTATATGGTGAAAATTATATTCAATGACTTTGTTCTTTGATAATTCTGCTTTGATAATGGGTATGAGGCAACTTATCGAGAATAAATAGTGTGTTTTTTTACATTGATATAGGCTTTTTGGTCTTTGTTCAACTTCATATCAATAAAAAGGATAAATTGTTGCAGTCTTTGATAGAAGAGAAATAAATGGCATACTGGTTCTACTATTTTGGATACTAGCATGCATGATAGTACAGGATTTACTTTCAGAGATGATATTCACAAAATAGACATACCTTTTAGCACTTTCCCCATCGTGTACGCCAAGTAGTTGGTGTAGTTGTTATTATTTTTGTTCTTATCCACAAAATTACTCAGCCAGCGAACAACTGAGGCATTTGGGGCGAGGCCTTGCAGAATGGCATTGAGAAAACAGCTGTTTCCAGTATTAACAAGCCCAGGGCATATATCTGAAATGAAATATTTAGGAAGCATCAATGTTTGGTCCTTGGAGCTTTTTTATAACATATATTGTGAGTAGTGAAGGATCTGACTGTGTATTGACATTTGTGTGCTCTAGAGACTCAGCCTCAGTCATCATTCTGGTTCACTGAATCAACCATTGAAGTGCATCATTGAATGAATGACTGATTCTGGTGTTTAGTCTTTAGAGTAGAGAGAAATTAATATGATTGTCCATTCTTCAATCTTTGGATATCTGAATAATATGGAATAATGCAGGGAATCTATGTCAGACTACCAAAATAGACGCAATCTGGTGTTTAAGACTGCAGATATTGCAACATCTGGTCCCAGAATTGACAGCTCCAAAAACAACACAGTCAACACGCTGTCAACAAAGTGTCATCATAGTCATGGCCACGCCTTCCTGCTTCGTGACAGACACCAAAACAATGGATTTGACAGCTGATTTCAATACACACCCGACGTATTCTAACCATGGAAATGATGAAGTACCGTACTTGGGCTAGTTTTTAGTCAGGAAACTCTACTTTAGATGGGGTTAGATGAGATCTCACGGAGATAAAGCTATCTTGAGGCCGGCCCTCAGCAACAAAGATCCAAGTCGACGCGTGGACAAATCGAGACACCGCGTCGCAGAAAACTCACCTCTTTTCTTGCGGGTTTTCTTCTTTTCAGACGGTCCCCACAGAACGTATACTCCAGCAGCGATGGCAGCTGCGGTGGAACTAAATAAAACAAACGATCTACTATCCATAGAAAACATTTTTGGTCGTTACTAGTGTTGATTAACCGAAATATTGATGAAAATGTGCTGCGAGATGAGGCAACACCGTGCCGCTCTGTCGTCTTTCTTACTCCATTATTACCAATGCATTATGGGATAGCTGGGTTAGTCCACTTTGGATCACATGGCAGGGGACGCCGCCTAGATTGATTCTTCAGCAACTGCTTTATCAATCTAAATACATTACCATTCAGTAAATCTATATTAATATCTTGAAGTTTTCTATGATTACATATATTGTTCTGTTTAGATCATGTATGTTTGCTCGTGATAAAATAATGCATAGACCCATCACCCCTATTGGTCCTGACTAACTAATGCCGCGGCTCACGCAGAAAGTGGTACAACCCAACAAGCATGGCGGCGGACGGGACGTTTCGCATCAAGGTGAGAGCATTTCTTGTCTACTTCACATAAATAACCGCTCCTTAGACTTATGATATTAACCACACCGCGTCCTGAATGTATATGGCTTGAGATTATGTCCACTCTACATCCCAAACCGTTGTTGTTTATTGGCTACACATGTAAATAGTCGGGATACCAGAGCCGGAGACTTGTGTTTACATCAGCATCAGCCTCCCGCCCCAACCCACGTTCCCGACCTCGGCCGAGCTGTCAAACTCACCAACAGGGGTGGGCAGCTGTCGCCATGTCGCCAAAAAGTGGCGACAATGGCCTTGAAATTGGCGACAACGCCCTCCTGACCCCAAGCTTTCCAAAACTGAAAGAATTTTGTAAATAGTCCAACTAGAACCAAAGTTATGGTACATTTTTAAATTGCACTAAAATACATTTATTTAACTTCAGTATTTTTGAAATTTTCCAATTTTTTAAATCCGAAATACTATGTTCATTGCGATTGTTGTCTTAAAGTAAAGATTTTCCAAACCATTTCTCTCCAAAAAAAATGCTCCAGTTTAAAAAAAAATAGGGCAATTACAGAATGGAGCAATATAATATTTTGTATCAAAATGCATCAGAACACACGATTTAAAGTCTAAACTTCCAAAATTTTCTTGAGGGGGTAGGAGGGGAGGTTACATGCATACCCCCTGCTGCGCTTCATGAAAAATGCTCACGAGGGCACATATCCTTCCAATACTTGTCTTGGCTATAACCAGTCCTGTATTGGCTCCAGGGTTTTCAGATATGCCCACCCCTGACCAACATTACCAACACTGCAAGAACTCTCTGTGTCGGACTTACAGTGGCCCTGTCATCATTTTATGTTAGTAATGGATATGTTCAAACATTGGCGTATGTTGCATATATATTGCGTTGTCCCATTATTTGGGGCTAGACTAGAGATAAATCCACGAATACATCTTGCCTGAGCAGTCTCAGCAGATGACTCACGCACTCTCTGCCTCTGGGTTCAGTGAGAGACAGAGTGGACTCACTCAGTGGTGGCTGCATGATGATCAAATGGACATTCCCTCTGATGTTACTTGGACTAGCCTATGGCGTTAAAGAAGTTGCTCTTTTTAAATGCTCTCTGATCTAACCTAGATATAGTCCCTTATGAAGATAATTTGATATGAAATTAATTCAGAGAAGGTAGGGCCTACGACAGGCGTGACCCAAGCCAAGGCCAAGCCTAGTGAGGTGTGTGTGTGTGTGTCGGGGGGGGGGGGGGTATTCTTTTGAAGGCACTGAATCAATCAGTTTCCTCAGTCAATCGTTTGCCTTATCACATGTGTGTCAGAACAGGTCCAGGATCCGGTTGTGAATCATCCATTCACAATGTTTCATTTGATTATAGGCCTATGGCTATGAACCTCTCTATGTATAAAAAAAAAGAAAAAAAAAAAGAATGCCACTCAACCCGGGCACTTGACCTTTGTTTCAGACCATCTCCATGCCATGGCTTTTCTGTAACCATGGCTTAAGGTATAACAAGCAAAGCACAGTAGTTATTTCGGAGGGCTAATGTTATCACCTAGGACATTTTTAAAATGTTAAAATGGTGCATTTTAGCCCACAGCTCGGTCCAACTGAAGAGGGAGTTCAGGGGTATTCCCCATGAGAAAATTATAAAAGTATAGACTGGAACTTATGTATTCTGATGTATTTTGCCACCCAATATATCATGGTTTAGAAATTTTGGAATGTCTAGATTTGGAATCATGCAATCTGGTGCGTTTCAGCATAACATGTAGGCCTATTGAATCCCAGAACTATACTTTTTCTTTATCATAGGATCTGGGAAAGATTTTGTAATTTTGAAGGTCTAGATTTGAAATGATGCAAACTCATGCAGCAGAATGTGAGGGAACTGTGGAAACTTAAAGACGGGGTTGGGGTGGAGATTTTGAAAACATTAGAGTCAAATAGTGTATTCTTGTGCAATTAAGAATGAATTTGGTTCTTGGAATATTTACAAAATTCTTTCAGTTTTAAAAAGCTTGAGTTCAGGAGGTCTGTCTGAGTGCACTGTCGCCAATTTCACGACCAGTGTCGCCATTTCATGGCGACAGGTGCCCACCCATGAAATATAATTATGTCCAGAGAACCATTGTATACACTTATCTATCTATGGTACTATTGATAATGATTGGAGCAATAACTGCATTGCTCGTGCTATGTAACTTAATCCCTGTCTTACATCATTCTCATATTATAATTATCCCATTTTGTTCCTATAGACTCATTCTATACTGGATGATTACGAGGTGCAGTGGAGGCAGCGGCTAGGGTGCGGTATCAGCGGACCCGTCAGGTAAGATAATCCATACCAAGCTATAGTATTCATTAGGCCAGAAAATATGTAAGGTGTGTTTCAGGTTACATGGTCTAGGGTAGGTAGGTCGGATTCTTTTTTAAACTATCATTTTATACTTTAGCTTGAAAAGTATCAAAATATTGACACGCGAATTTCAGTGCCGACTCACTGGCCATCACATCTACTCACGGAGCTTCAACTTAACTCTAAATAGTCATAAATGGTCAAAAGTTTTGAAAGGTAGTGGTTTTTTTTCAAAGTTGGATGAAAATGGCTAGGGCCGGCCTTATTTTGCTAGGTAGGTAGGATAACCTAAAATACACCTTTATTTTGGCCTAAAAAATAAATAAAAATGAAATAAAATGTGTTTAACTTTCAGGATTTAAAGATGCACTGACTCGTGCATATTTCATTCAACTACAAGTGTGTTATTGGCTTTGGGACCTTGTCCCCAAAGCCATTTGCACCACTGACCACAGTGTCGCTTTTTCGACAAGAAAAGACTAGCATAGGCCCCCTTGTTCATTGTTAGATATAGCCCTAGCTGGCCCTTAAACCTTGCCTAGGACTGGTATCCCCATGTGTCCTTGTAGGCATGTGCAAGACTAATTTATCCTAGATCTGGTTTTCAGTTACTACATGTAGAACCAATGTACCTTGTGGTAAGGCCTAGACATCTTGTGAACAGCCATATTTTGAGTTCTCTAATGTGGCTGTCAATGGCAAGGATAGGTACCAGCCTAATAACTATTGACTCCTATGTCAAGCCAAGCTGTCAATGTCAATGCCAATTCCCATACTATGCACATACAGGACCTATACTAGAAGTTGAGTGGGTCCAGGGTGGCTCTTGAAATCACTCAAGCCTGCCCAAAGACAAACTGTGAAGTCCAACATAATTACCCCTCCCCCACCCCACACACACATGCACCAACCCTGAAATAATAGTTTACAGTCTTTAAAGTTAGGCCATCACAAGTCCTCCTTGTGCCCCCCTCCTCCTCCCTGTGCCTCCCTGTGCCCTCTCCTCCTCCTCCTGCCTCTGCCCTCTCCTCCTCCTGCCTCTGCCCTCTCCTCCTCCTCCCTCCTTTCTCTGCCCTCTCCTCCTCCCTGTGCCCTCTCTTCCTCCCTCTGCCCTCTCCTCCTTCCTATGCCCCCTCCTACTACCCCATCTACCCCTCCCCCCCCCCCACTCTACCCCATTTTCCTCCTTCCTGTTACCTTCTCCTCCCTCTGCCTTCCCTCCTTCTGCCCCCTCCTCCTCCCTCTGACTGTCAAGATGGCCACCAAAAACTCAAGATTGTCTGATTTCCTTGTGTGATACATCGATAGTAGGGTTTTCTGGGATGTAGAATCCATTTTCAGGCTCACAATTCCAATCCGAGAAATTTCCAAGATGGATGCCAAGATGGCCACCAAAAACTCAAGGTTTTTGTCTGATTTCCTTGTGTGATACATGGATAGTAGGGTTTCCTGGGATATAGAATCCATTTTCAGGCTCAGATTTTCAATCCGAAAAATTTCCAAGATGGCTGCCAAGATGGCCACCAAAAACTAAAGATTGTCTGATTTCCTTGTGTGATACATGGATAGTAGGGTTTTCCGGGATGTAGAATCCATTTTCAGGCTCAGATTTTCAATCCGAGAAATTTCCAAGATGGCTGCCAAGATGGCCACCAAAAACTCAAGATTGTCTGATTTCCTTGTATGACACATGTATAATAGGGTTTTCTGGGGTGTAGAATCCATTTGTAGGCTACGATTTTTGATCCAGCTAATTTTCAAGATGGCTGCCAAGATGGTATTTGCATAGGCATCAATGGAGTTGCATTGGTACCTATTTGTTTCCATTCGCACATATTGGATTCTATTGTTATACCAGCTCCAGTAAAACCAGTAAAATTTCAAAAATATTTAGGGAAGTGCATGTAATTAACTGACCATGCAGTCAGTGATGCAGTGTTGCTGCAAACCATCAAACATAAATTGCATAAGAACCCCAGAAACACCAAAAATTATAAATCTATGCCCCCTCGTTTTCTCACCTGTAGTTCATAACAATCCTATAAAACCCAAAGCCACTACGGCTTTGCCGTAAAATCCTTGAATTTGTCCCCTTGTATGAAAATATACGCATAGATTAGAATAATATAGGGTTGGTAAAAAGTAATCTAAAACACTCTTTTTGACTCAGGTAGGTAACCTACCTGAGTGTTATGCGACGCCTCGTGAGACGCTTTTTTTTGAAAGGCAAAAAAAATTTCAACTCCTTTTTTTAACCAGAAAGACGAATTTCCCATCAAAAATTCAAAATGTCACATAAAATACAACATTTCCCCTAACTCATGTCGCTAGAATTACCCTTGTAAAGTGAAGCATTATATGAAAAAAAAGGATTACAAGAAAGCATTCCAAAAATCGTCTTGGTCTTTCTGCCATTTTGGCAAACATCTAAGACCTGTAATCGCCTCGGGATCGTCTATGGCAGTAGTAGTTAGTCCAATGTGATCTCTCGCTGAGACGCTTTTTTTAAGACCAAAAACTCGATACGACAGCGGTGGAAATGATGGAATCGACACCTCGTCTGCTCTCGTCGGGCGCGAGAGGGCGCGAGATTCGAAAATTGTTTTTGTTTTGACAATTTTCGGCGCCCGGAGGAGTGGATATCTCGCGAACTACTCCGTTTTGAAGGCTCAAACCTGTCCCATTCTCTTTATTTTCGAATTCTACGCCGAAAACATGTACGGGGGGGGGGGTGGAAATGATGCTTTTTTAGGTCATTTTGAGCATTTTTATACATTCGAATCGATGCGAGTTGACGCCCGCCATGTTGGATTTCAAGTCTCGTCTGCTCTCGTCAAGCGCGAGAGGGCGCGAGATTCAAAAGTGGCAGTAAACGGCAGTAAAGGCGGGCAGTAAACTCGCGTCGATTCCATGATTCCATCATTTCCAACGCTGTCCTGTCGGTATTTGGCTATATTTAGATTTTTCCGGCTTCATTTATGCGAATACCTGAGTCTTTTGTGATTAGGATCACACGTTAGATTTTTTGCTATTCCTGCAGATTATACCTCTCCTTCACACCCCTTCACACACGGGTTGATCTGTAATTAGTTTTGTAGATAATGTGCTCAATTTCAAACAAATTGAACCAGGCATGAGGCAAAAAAAAAAACTACCCTAATTTTTGGGGCCATGTTACTTGAGCACTTTGTTTTTTGGCCTGAGTTCAGGACCGTTAGCGAGTTTGGATACTACTGTACCACGCCCAGAAAGGTTTTAAGCCATGGTTTAATGCATCAACGAAGGACCGCTGTGAAGGACATCATACCTTCATGGCGTTGTCAAAACTTGAGTCGATCATACAGTAAATTCTCGTGCGCAAAAGAAATCTGCTATTCATTACAACTTATCACATTATCATAGTTGACATTCTGGATGTTGCTAAGAGAAAGCTATACCAGACCCAGATGCTAATTTATCAAATATAAAGATGAATGTTATATATGGTTATCCAAAGAACAAAAAAAAAATCAGGTGCCGGTTATAAGAATATGCCAGGTTAGGGGTGTGGGTTTTACAGTTTTTCGAAAGTATAGTAGACCTTACAGCACTAAATTAAGCATAGGTGCGGGCTATACAGTTTAAAAAAAGTCTAGGTGCAGGTTTTACGCCAGATGCAGGTTATACGTGGAATTTACGGTAATATCCATGACCAAGTGGCCATGCCCCCTTTTTGCTTGGCCCTAGGGCTAGTCAATCTTGGCTTCATACTCCATCATAGTCTCCAGCCAGGCTGTCTATTGTCAAGACGTGATGTCATTCATGGCTTGCCGATAACCTGGTTAATGTGGTTTAATGTAGCGGAAAAACATAGAGACACACCTACGTATCTTGAGTAATGTGCCTCAATAGTGGGATCGGAAGACCCATCCACCCTCCCCATGCACACTGGGACTACTATCTATGATAAAGGATGGTGCATTCCCCACCCCAGAATTCCAGCCGCTTAAATGGAAATGACCTTTCGCCCCACCCTCTCCTCCCCAACCCTCCACCACACTTACCCGTAGATGATGCCCCCACGAGATCAGATAGGTGAAAGTGGTGCAGGTAGGGTAGATTCACCTGGAGTCGGACACATACCTTGAGACGGACACGCGATTTTGTGGTTATTCAAGCATTTAAGCCCTTTATTTGCGAGTAGTAGTAAAGGTTAAGTGTTATTTTTAAAAACCCACAAAAAAACATTAGAAGTAGTAGGGTACATAAATAACCTCAAATTTCACTGTCCGTCTCAGGGTATGTGTCCGACTCAGGGTGAATATACCCCATGCCTTCAGGGCTGCCAATACACTGAAGTAGGCCTTAGGATGTGATTTGTGATGTGGTGTGGGGGATGGAGATGGGAGAAGGGTGGGGGTGCGGAGGGGGGGGGGGGGTTGCCCACCTGCCAACTCAGTTACCTGTCAGTTGGCCAGCCCATTGTTAGGTAAGCTACATTGTACGTCCTGTCATGTAAGCCTGTCATGCCACATGATGACTATAATACAATACCCAGCAGCACGGCCATTATTGAACTAATGTTCTACTTTTAGATATATCCACAGCAGTTGAATATTCACTGAGTGCAGACAGGTACATGTGTTAATGCATACATATGTTAATGTACATGTGGACATGTGCATGTATATTGAACTCGATAATTGGTTGACGTATTGAAGATCAATGCATTTCAGCTGCACCAACAGCAGTTAAGTATATGGAAATGAATAATTCAAATGTAGAACAGTTATAACTAAACCTTGGTGATGCCGACACAAGTGAATTGCCTCAGGATTCAAGTTTGAAAGATTTCTATTTATCCAGAAAAATGTACAGTCGTCATCCCGGTTGTTCTCCCCGTGTCGCCCCCCTGGCGTTTAACTATAGGCGATCATCCGGCAGTAGCAGGCAGTTACATGTTATATTAATTACACCTTACTTAACATATCGTTTGCAAAGCCTACATATAATTATACATATAGCCATGCACAATTTGCATAACATTGCATCTAAACTTATAACACAACTCTTACCAGAAGCAGAGGCCATAGTGCTTGGACCACACTGTCACGAATACATAAGTATTACAGCATTGTGCCTGTAACTGCATCTCTTACTAGCCAGCCACATTACCATCATTACTAGACGTACTCTCTGATATTTCGTTTACTAGGAGCTTCTTTGAACTAAAATTACTTCATTAAAATCGAAACCTTGTCCCTCTTTTTATCTGTCTAATTTTCTTTAATAATAGAGAAGCATGACATATATGCAAAACATGAATTAAAAGCACGGGCTTATAATTATTACACCATTTGCTATTTACCATCAACTGTAGATATTGCATAAGGCACGCATCTAGCAATAACACGCTGGAGATAAGAGATAGCATTATAAAAAATCAACTTTAATTAGTGAGGTTCCGGAGATAAATATATGATGTGAAATGCCAAAAGGCATTTTGCAATTATACCTTGCTGGAGGTAATCAAGATGTAGCTCCTTGCAGGATCTCTATTTTACATCTTTAACCCTTTAAAGACGGCGTGATGCTCAAGGCTTTCATCCGGGGCTTTCATGCTCATTTGTCGTCATGTTGCATGAATGTAGTACTGGAGTGGAGAGTAACTCCCATGCACTGCATTGGTGCACTAGGTCGACCATCGAGAGAGTATCAATTTAACCCTATAGGGTCAGATGCTGCATCCATTATTGTGATGCCAACAGGCTATAGTGTACTAAAGCACTACGCTGTATGTAAATGGTTTACATCTCTAGAGATCTACTATACTGCATATCCGCCTCCCACACGACATCATTAGTTTTGGGCTGCGTGCTGCTAATGATATTAATGAGCCAATAATCCCCCTGAGTGACTTCTCCTAACACATTCTAAAATAAATCCATCGCTAGTAGTTGTCTAGTCTTGGAGAAATTACAATTCAGGCCATACACCTTTATTACAGTAGCCTATATTAATAAGCAGAACAATTGATATGATAAGAACTCAAAGCTAGACCGCTTGAAAGGATGAAAAGGCAGCACCAAAACATGTTTGGCCATGTCTAGTCTTCATCTGAAATCATTTATTTGCTGACACAAATCGGTGTGAGGTACAACAAATAGCCCTCTTCAGCATCTGTTATGCTGTCTAGGTTACATCTGGAAAAAAAGAGGAGAAGGCTCAGTCTGTTGCTCACAGACAAAGTCCACGCAACAGGAGTAGGCTGGAGGATGATGCTGAGGGGAGGTGGTGGGGGGGGGGGGGGGTCAAGTCAGCCCATACTAATCATGCTTACCCTGCACCCCACAGGGCTGAGTCTAAGCTGAAGGATTATTGACCACTTCAAGCAGGGAGTCAGGGGTGTCCCCTTTGTTAGACCATGTTTGTTTCTTCTTCAACAAGCAGGCCTCATCATGAGTCAGACATATACAGTATAGGCACCATGTCTGCCAATCCATACCAATGTATACATGTAGGGCGGACATGTACCTGTCTCAATCATAATCAATACATCACCACAGACACACTAGAACAAAGAAAATGGTATGGTGAGTCACTCAACAATTTACCGCCAGCGATATTCGCACGAGCTCCTCGTGTGAATAACGTCCGTTATTCGCACGAGGAACGGCGAGAGAGGTGACATGGCGAGAGAGGGGACATGGACGTGGATATGGCGAGAGAGGTGACATGGCGAGAGAGGCGACATGGCGAGAGAGGCGACATGGACGAGGATACTTATATATATACTCATTTTCTAATCTCTTCAGCAAGGGAAACCATGGTGTAGTGGTTAGCGTGTCTGTCTCCCACTTGAGATATCATGGTTCAATTCCCGTCATAAGCAATATTTTTGGAGGTGACGATGAGAGAGGCGACGCAACGATGAGAGAGGCGACGCGACGATGAGAGAGGCGACGCGATGATGAGAGAGGCGACGCGACGATGTTGCCCTTTAACATTATCATATATTGCCCCAAGCATATATGGTATGTAGATATATATAATAATGATGATACTATGAGGAACAACACATGATAATGGGTGCATTAAGCGTATGGCTGGATATACCTGCCCTTTTATTATTTACAACAGTAAGGCCACTCAAAAAAAAAAGTGGTTTCTCATCACCAAGGACTGAAAAATATGACGAGGGAGGCTTTTTTTTTTTTTCTTTTTTTTTCAACACGCGGGCTAAAATGTAGGCCTATAGGCTAATATATCATTTTCACAACGCAAATTCAAATCTTATCAGTTAAGAATTTATTGGTCTTTAAAAGTGGGGAAAATGTAAGTCATTTCTATCTTACTGCATCACTGGCAGCATAAGCTTTAATTTGATACCAAATATGCCAATATTTGTCCATTTTTATTATATTTTTCATCAAAAATTTGCAAAAAAAATAAAAAAGTTTTCCTCAAAAGCTGATTTTTATGATGCGCGCGGTGATGAGAAACCATTTTATTTTTTTAAGTGGCCTAAGTTTTGAATTCCACTGTGTTGTGCGTTACCGCGTCCTCAGCGACCACTCGTGTAGGTCGCCTCTCTCGCCGTCTCCCCGTGTAGGTCGCCTCTCTCGCCGTCTCCTCGTGTAGGTCGCCTCTTTCGCCGTCTCCTCGTGTAGGTCGCCTCTCTCGCCGTCTCCTCGTGAAGGTCACCTCTCTCGCCGTCTCCTCGTGAAGGTCGCCTCTCTCGCCGTCGCCTCTCTTGCCGGTTCCTCGTGCGAATAAGGGCCGCTATTCGCACGAGCTCCTCGTGCGAATAGCGGCCGTTATATGCACGAGCTCCTCGTGCGGATATCATCGGCCACAATTTACAGGTAGTTAAATTTAATTGGACGAAACACAACAGTGTATAATATGAAAGCTGGAATAACTATTTTGACAAAGGGGAGATTCCCGTCCACCATGACGCTACTTAATAAAAGAAATAAAAAAATAAAAAAATGAAAAATAAAAAATGAAAAATAGATAATAATAATAGCTGGAATAAATAGGGGGAAACTACACAAATATAAGCATGATATATAATAATAAAGAATAGAGTAAGTCTGCATAAATAGAGCAGGACTGAACATGGCTAATAGGTCAGGACAAACAGGCAAGGAATGTCCAGGGCTAATACAGCAAAATGGAAGCAGCCTTCTAACATAAGCAGCAGTGCAGGGGTGCCTCATACAATACAGTGCAGGAACTCCCAGGCGGATCTACTTGTGGCTGGGGCACCATCAATCCAGAGTATATTGACAATATTATGTGCTTAGTCAGCAATATAGAAACATTAAATGTTGACTAATAAATGTGTGATCGGGTTTGGCTATCGGTGTGTTACATGGGTGAATTGTCATATATATATAATAAACTGGCTATTTAAAGGAAAGGCTATTGCTATCAGGAGGTTCCCTGGTGACCCAAACGCCTCCAATTAATTGCCAGGGTTTGAAATAATGCATTCATCAATTTCATGCTCATCTGTTGAAGGTCTCGGAGGTTACATAGGGTGTGCTGCAATGACAAGGGGTAGATATAGTTTATGCTTGTTGGATTTACAATACCTCATCCAAAATGAGTGTGATTTTAAAGAAATACAGGTGAGATGGAAATCACGCCATTGATACCGCCCATCTTTAAATGAGACCAACAGGGGATCAAATTCAGTTGAATAATAGTGTACACCTTTAAGAGAAACATACCCCTGTTGCCATGGCAACCCCCTAATGGTAGGTTTATGGAGAAGGCCCTATGCTGTGGTAGTGTATAAGTGTCCCTGGGTGTGCGTGTCTGCCTAGGGCTGATATCCTGGTATTGGCAAATACAGTAGGACATGGAGGACCTTATGGATTGTGTTAGTCTACTAGACGCGCAAATTTATGTACATAATTATGGACCATATTGGTACAGAGCAAATTTGGTCGATGTCTATATAATTATCATGTCTAAAAACAACACTGTATCAGTCTCTGATGGTCGTAGGATACTAAAGCGATCTATGCAATCATAATAATGCAAACGAGAATTCTCCATAGGTATAGCCTTATTGTTTATGAGAAAAATGGTTAACATTTGTGCTTGGCTATCCAAGCTGGCAATACGCACTCCCACGCATTGGCTGGACTTGCTGGCTACGTCTGAATTCCTAGAGAAATAAAAAGTCCCAACTAGGGTGAAGTATAGGACTGCTGAGGCTGTTGATCTGGCTAATGCTCTACACACTTTACTCCAGGGTGAGAACCTCCCTGTTAACCACCCACCCCCCTCTTGCTCTTTATCTTTAGCTCTTTTAAAACAACAGGATGCCTTCATGGTTTCATGTCCATATCTCGTCATGATACACCAACACATTGTGGGGAGAACTTGACTGCTGCGTTGATACATACAGCTGTCCTCTTAGGAGTGTATAAAGCCCTGGGGGATTTGCATGATACGTGAATTCAGCACTGGTGAGTTTCCCACCAGGATTGCATTCATACATTATGAATACAACATGGCTTAAAGAGTTAACTGGTCCTTTCCATCCACATATAGAATTACATATATCTACTATTCAGATCAGTCATGGTGCGCCCAATCATACTCTATATTAAAGTGTAGTCATTATTTTAGAGAAGAAGGAGGTTTTGTTGGTGCTTACTCAACCATTACTACAATTGACCTGAGGCTACGATCCACAACCCCCCATGTTATACCAATCTCTCCCACCTGCATCCGACCTACACACACACTTAGATATATAAAAATATAGCAGATGGTCAAAGCTTCCTGTGATGGAGGTATTAGACTTGCTTACAAGCCTGTCTCTGTAGTACATAGTAGTCTCCCCCCCCCCCTTTGCCATAGACGGGGACGGGAGTGTCTCCCCCCCCCCCCTTTGCCATAGACGGGGCGGGAGGCAGTCTAGGGAGGTATACATATATATGTGGGTAAGGTATGAAGGAAAACATCTGTGATTTAACCCTACAATTATGCATCTCTCAGTAATATATATCAAATTTCTCCAGAATGGTTTATGTACTATAGAATTAATATGACTCAGATTATGACCGCTACCCCAATACAATGGGTTTGAGCAGATATACAGTATCCAATATTCTTTTTGATATACATCATTGCCATATCCAGAGAGGACCAATGATCTTAACGTACAGGTAAACGTTGTGTACCATCTGCCTGCATATCATCTTACTATAGACGAGGAAAATACAACAACCAATTGTGGACAGAGCATGGCACAATGCAACTGGTCAACGTCCTCCACACTTGACTTGACTTGACACCTGGCCCAGACCCCCCAGTTATAGTCATGCGAGCATTACATGCTTTATCTTTCTTTAACCCTTTGAGGACGGTATTATGCCTTAATTCATCATGCCCTTTGTCGTCAAGATGCATGAATGCAGCCCTGGGGAGTAACTCACCAGTGCTGCATTCAAGCATCATGCTGAACCTACAGGGTTGAGACACTCCCAAAGGGTTGGCATGATGCACCAATGCAGCACCGGCGAGTTACTTACCGGGGCTGCATTGCTGCATCATAACAACAAATGTCATGTTTTAGCGATATTCATCATTATAGGGTTAAGAATGTCAGGTGGTGGTGCTAGTGGGGCAGTAGCTAGAGTACAGGTAGTGAGTCCAGGTAGGTTAGATACTACAAGTGAGATAAGAATGTCAGAGGCACAGCTTCAGCCCCACATGCTGACAGGGGGTTTAGACTGACCACGTGTGTACAATCTCTGTTGTGCAGCGGCCATGTTTTATAACCTCCTGTAGGCATTGATAGAATCCCTTGGTGGATAGGAACAGGTGCTACCTTCATTCAGAAGATTACCTCTTCATGTTCTGAAATATAATGCGTGAGTGAGTTACGGTTGTTTAACTCCATTTCGACAGCTGAGATCATATTCGTTGCGAGAGGACTACATGAAGTGTTGCAAAAATGACATCGGCACATCGGCTTTTGCCAATGTAGAATCGTAATGGCCGATGCGAGGCCATCAGATGGCCGGCCATGATCCTAGCTCTCCAGCAGTGAAATAATTTTTCAGATAGACCTAGTAGAAGCGAACTTATACCCATGTAGTCTAACCATTGTTCAATCAATTTACACATTTCTCAGTACCCTGTACATCTTGACAGTTTTCATTAACTCATCAACTGTATTCATCAATATAAATTAGTATGAAATCCCCTATATGGCATCAATGTATACACGCTAGTTTCAATTGGCCTGTGTAGAAGACAGATGGCTTGTATAAGATCTCGCTACACAGGCCACATTCCGTTTAGCATGTGATTTTTTTTTTGCACATCTAAAATGTACATTAGCACATGTTATGGACCTAAAATGTCCATACTTTTAACCCTTTTAGAGCAACAGAGTGCATTTGTGACAAAACGTGGGAAAAGGTGACATTAGGGGAAAACACCTTTATTTAAGTCCATGTCTTCAGCTACAATCTGATGCTTCAAGCATCAAAATGTTTGAAATAGTTGCTGAGAAATGACATCTCAAACATGGGATGTTAGGGACATGTAGGAATTCAGAATAGACGGCAATGCGATCAGATATCAATCTACTTTCAAATAATCCATATAAATCATAATTATTAGAAATTAAACCAATAAAAGCATATTATTGTACATAGATTTGGATCTGGTGGGAATATTGGCATTCTGTTTTCAGTTTTGAAATCCTCATGGATGGGGCAATTGAATAGGGTTATTTTTTATTCCAAAAGAATAAATTGATGGTTACCATGGCAACCAAATGTCAACAAATGGGCTAAAAATAGCGAAAAACGTTCTTTTTATATTCGGAATAAGACCAATTTAGAATGAAAATAGAATTTTGATGATAGCTTTAAAAGATTCCTTGGGAAAAGTTAGTCTAGGGTAATTTTCTCTTAAGTATTCACATTTTTAGCTTTATCTCCTAAAATATCATGTTTAGAGCATTTATGGCTATTCCCCCTAATGTTACGATTTCCCAGGTTTCGTCACATTTATGCATCATACTGACCTACTGCCGCGTAGTGAGACTGAGCATGATGCAACGCACCAATGTACCACCCATGACTTCCTCATCACTGCTGCATTGGTGCATCACGTCAACAATTGAACACAAACTTTAAAAGCTTCAAGTTATCATCATGTCCAAAATACCAACATAAAGTCTTTTTTTTTTCATTCTGCAGACCGTGTCGTAAGAAGGGGGAGGACCAGCAGTATGCGTTGAAGTGTCTGCTGGACCGGCCGCGTGCCCGGCTGGAGGTGAACATGCACCTCAGGTGCTCTGGGCACCGCAACATCGTCAACATCTACAACGTCTACGCCAACGAGGTCCAGTTCCCAGGGGAGCCTCAGCCAAGGTGAGCTTTAGTTCAACATGATATATAGATATGGATACATAAAATGAGGTCCAGTTCCCAGGGGAACCTCAGCCAAGGTGAGCTTTAGTTCTACATAATATAGGGTAAGCTCACCTATTTCCGACCTACCACCCTGAGTCGACCACCCACTGCACCGGTCCATATTGTCAAGTATCTATGCTATATAGGGTATTAGAGATTTGTTAGCATGCAAGTTGAAGTGTTATTGGCTCATATTGCACCAATATGTTTCATATTTTTATTCATCTTAATATACATATCATGCCATGAAGTGAGCCTGTATGACCTGTTTTGAGATGAGAGAGATCAGGAACTCTCCAGCAATATCTGCATTCCGTGCTTGTTTGTATCAACTTTCATTATTTGATCCACTGGAAAATGTGTTTATATGAATGAAGACATATCTAATGAACATGAATCAAAGGAAATTTTATGAAAATAATCATACACATACATTTATGAAGTAAATCATCAAAACCCACTAATTCCACCACAAGTCTACCATGATTTCACTATGAGACGACCTCAATCTACAAGGTATTAGCTTGTTTCCCATACACATGCTGATTCTGCAAGGAATCCTACATGATATACCTACTTCATATAATATCCCAACATCAACAAAATTCATCATTAATGACCAAGTAATGACCCAGCCTATTTTTGCTAACATTTGTCTAATTTGTTCCAATTAGTCTGGATACAAATTCCAAGTGCTTCATATTGTTCAATTGGAGATAAATCTGGTCGACTCTAGGTAAGTTTTGGTCGACATTAAGTGAAAATAGGGTATATGAAATTCTCTAATATAAGGCCAAAAATGTATATATAATATTCTTTCTGGGTCTATCAACTATGGTTAGTCCGGATCCCTGGACCATTCTCTCTTCTTTGATACATTATGCATGATGCCATAATGATTCTACGTCACATAATCAAACTTCTCCTAATGGTCATGAAAAACTGTGACGGGAAGGGTCGACTTATGGTGAATCTACCCTATAGACATGGATACATAAAATGAGGTCCAGTTCCCAGGGGAACCTCAGCCAAGGTGAGCTTTAATTCTACATGATATATAGAAATAGATACATAAAATGAGGTCCAGTTCCCAGGGGAACCTCAGCCAAGGTGAGCTTTAGTTCTACATAATATAATACATAACAAGATCTAGATCCCTGGGAACCACAGCCAATATGAACTTGAACCTTCTCTAAAGGGCCACATAGTGATTTCACGCACTGTGAGAGCTTATGGGGTTATACAACCCCGATACACCCTCAAAGTGTCAAAATGTTGCAAAAACGTTTTGCCGGCAAGTCACCCACTAGTCCATTTTAATGAATCATGACGACAAGATCATGTAGCCTATGCAGTCCAGAACTATGTTGTTAATGTCTTCAAAAGCAATGATATCTTTTCATCATTGATAAATTTGTGATTAAAAAAAAAAAATTGTGGGGGGGGGGGGGGGAACCATAATTCCTCCGCTATTCACTCATTTACTATCCCCACCTCCAGTTCTACAATTGAAGCTAACCCTAGCGTGCGGACGTGTTTTTTTTTGTTTCAACTTGGTCACATCATTTTCATAATATTATGTGATTGCTGAACCTTTATTTACACAAAAGAACAGCTTACAAAATCCTCTGGCGATGTGCTCCGATTTACCAAACCAAAAACAACCATTTACATTCTCTCCTACTCGATCCTAACACGATTGATATAAGAGAATGTGTCTTGGTAGTGAGTGGTAGTCAACCAATTTGTGTTGTCATGAAAATGCTGTGATTATTTGATGATGAAAGGAGAGTACGCAAAACCCCAAGTGACCTAGTTCACGACGTTTTAGACTAACCTCAACTTTAAAAACCGGGCTAATGAGCTCATTCCCCATTGACGGCAGGTCCAGGTTTGACCTTTAAATCCAGCATAGGGTTAAAATGCATTGCACTTTGTCGTCATGATACATTCATGCGGTTTTTGCGACCACAGTGCCGCATTCATGCCTCATGCCGACACATTATGGGTTGATGCACTCCCGAAGAGTCGACATGATATCCCTACTCCATACTTGCACTATGACGACAAATGAGCATGTAGACTTGAGCTATCATTCTGTCCAGGTAATTGATAAATATTCACTCTTTCACATAATACATTGTAATATAATTATACTAAATTGGCATATCATTGTACAGTACAAATTTATGCAGATCCACCCAAAGCTGCTAGTAGGTAGAGAACATGCATGCCATTCCTGCTGTATTTTAGGTGATCTTTCCTTTATATTACCAGTTAGCAGCAACAGGCAGAGCTAACCCAACTGGGCAGAAGAGCAAGGGTATAAAAACCATGCCTGGTGAGCTCTCTCTAAAAGGTCAACGAACTATTAGCCATTTTGTGCACCAAACAAATGGCAATAGTGGAGGGGCAGTTGGGGTGATACGCATTCAAAATGTGTGCATTCTCATTGCACCAAGCCCTCTTGAATACAACAAAATTAACACACTTTCTGGAGATTTCTTTTATATTTTTGGGTGGGTTTCTCCACTTCAAAGTGAGCGGTACCCACATCAGAGAATTCCTCCACTTCCTTATAATTGGTTATAAATAGCTGCTGCTATTTCTAGGCCCAACATTGTGTTTACTATTTGTAGCACAAAGAGATGTTTTGTAGAACCAAACACTAGATACTAAGGTGATTCAATTGAGACAATTATCAATTATATGTTCCTATGTTCTATCTACTAGCATAATCCTACCCATAATGGAAGCATTTTTGGTGTACAGTATATAATGCTTTGTCTTGGCGGGGCTATCATTTGTGTTTTTTTTCTTCACTTTTTAACAATGCGTTAGAAACCTACACACTGTTTCATAGCTGTGTAACACATTCACACATCATGGCACACATGGAAATTGCATTCTTGTTTTGTGTGAGTATTATGTCCTGGGACGATACAATAGAACACTGTATCACAGATTGTGCTAGAAGAGAAAATAACCTAACACAAACATCACGCAGTATGACTGGGTTAAGTCCACAAAGGGTACCGTAAAACCTCGCGTATAAGCCTAACTCGCGTATAAGCCGCACCCCGACTTTGGGCCGATCCTATAAGCCGCACTGGCCATCTGATTATGGTGGTTTTAGTACTGTACTATAGGAGCAAAAACTCGCGTATAAGCCGCACCCAGAGTTTGTGCTGATCCTATAAGCCGCACCCGCGATCTGACTTATACGCGAGGTTTTACGGTAATCATTACACAATTGAGATTGCGTGTTGTCCTTCCTGTATACACTTCATTATGTCTGCTCATTCTGTACCATCATATCGCCATTATGGCGCCATGATTAACGGTTCAAATGAGGATAGGAAAGAGAGGGGAAATTACTGCTGGTTCAACACTGCCATTACTATTCATGTAGATCAAGTCAACACTGGCAGGGCTTGTGTTGATAACTAGACTTTTTGACCAAACATGTTTCACCTGACCTAGATCCTTATTAATAGAAATTGGATATTTAATTAAATACTCACCCAAACAGTCTCAGAGTAATTCACCCACATGGGTGGTACGCACATGCATCTCGTTTACCCTATTAGAGTAGCATATTACTTTTCGGCACTCTGCCCTTTAGTCGGCCTGATGCATGGATGAAATACTACATGTATTTAGTAACTCGCACGTGTTGCATTCATGTATCATCTTGACCATACGGGGACACTTCCAAAGGGGAAAAAAAGAAAAGAAGAATTCATGACGACAAATAAATAATGTTGCCGTGAGGCATCATGCCGTTCTCAAACTGCTATGGCATGTATGTGAGAATGGGGAGGTACATTTGTATGGAACGAGTTGTGTAACATAGGCGTGGTCATCAGAGAATTGATCAGGAAGACCACATAATGATATATTGTACCATTATGCTGTGCGGTCATTTTTTTTTTTTTTTATATCAGGAAGAAAATACCCCATTCTGATATTATATAGGCTAGCGTACATGTAGTACTTGTATATAATGTCATGGTATAGATGGCTAATGTCACACTGGGAATGGAAACATGTTTCTGGGATCATATGATATTCTTCTATAACAGATCAAATTACCGTAACTATGTCAGGACGGAACTATGTTGTATACTGTGACAGAAAAGAACATAGTTTACTTCAGCTATGCACCAAACAGTTCAATTCTATAAATGCTTTTAGGATTGTTGATTATAGGTACATTATACGGTTGACTGATTGATTGTTAGGTAGTTTAACGTCCGGAGGGCACATTGCACTTTGCATTCCAGACTGCGGTACTTAACGTTAATGACAATAGAAGCTCATACTTATCTACTTAATGTGATTTGGGGTGTGGCAATCCTGAGAGTTAATTGATTAAGTGGCCACTCATAGAGCAAAGTGGTATTAAGTAATACACAACTGTCTGTTAGTTATGTTCCAACAGGGTGTCTCTATGTGAATAAGGTCGTTGTCTATTTTCTAAATAATGTCCATATTGCAGGGCTCGGCTGTTGGTAGTAATGGAACTGATGGACGGCGGTGAACTGTTCGACAGAATCAGTCAAGCCAAGTACTTCACAGAGAAACAGGCCGCCCGCTATACAAAACAGGTATAGTCTTTTTTCGTTTGTATTGCAAATTACTCAAATTACTTAAAAAGTAGGAATAATTAAGTCCGAAGGTCACTCATAGCAGGGGGTGAATTAGGATTTTCTCACTACGAAAACGGATCCTAAACAGTATACCTGAGATTACATGGTGTTCTTTCGCTCTCGTCCTAAGACTTAAACCTGCAGAATCAATCAGGCCGTATAGGGATTTAATGTGCTATATCCTTTGTCAACATGGCTGCCTTCATGCATCATTCCGACCCTTGCGGAGTGTTTCAAGCCCATACAGTTGGCATGATGCATGAACTGTAGCACACACAGTCACTGTATTCATTAAAGTGCTATGTAGCCCTTTAATAAGGGGTTAAACATATTCTGCATATTGTCATAATTATGTGCCCTATACTCTAGAGTTTAACAAGCCTGGATAACTAGATATCACCTTGCCATGTTGTGTTACAGATTGCTCAGGCCATTCAGCGCTGCCACTCGTTAAACATCGCGCACAGAGACATCAAACCCGAGAACCTGCTACTCAAAGATAATACTCCCGTGAGTTAGACCATTTAACCCTTTAAGGGCCGCATACTGTACCCATTAATTTTTGGATTCATAATGCATGAATGTATGCAGCCCTGGCGAGGGGAATATCCAGCGCTGCATTCATACATCAATTCATGGCGACCCTACAGGGTTCTTTGCGCTCTTGTGCCTTGCTTGCATTTATATCAATGATGTGATACCCATCATGGTGATGCATATATGAACAGAAGTGTGTATTCAACTGTATAAACCAGCAGATGTAAGAGATAGCTGAATGGATTCTCATGTAGTGATGATATTGATCAGTACAGTTTAGAACAGGACAGAGTGGCTCACGTTATGCTCAACGGAATAACAGTTACCTGGGTACAAGAAAATCTCTAACCACACTTCCTCCTTCAAATCATTAAACAAATCGTCCCATACATTTAGTCATATTCCTACCCATGAAACGACGAAGTAGTACAGCTCGTGATTCAAAGTCTTTTGTTGAAACTGTTTCAGGAAGCCAAGATCAAGTTGTCAGATTTTGGTTTTGCCAAAGTGGACGACGGATCGTTGCAGACACCTCACTTCACACCCTACTATGTAGCGCCGCAGGTAAAGTGAAGAACCCTTCTCATAGTATGAGTTGTACTCCTCTACTTCCTCGACCCTTGACTCCTTTTCTTCTCCCATTTACTCATCATTCCTTGCCACCTTCTCCCTCTTCCCTTCCCTCCGTACCATGTATAGTTCCTCCCCTCTCCATGTCCCACCCTTCATCTATCACCCTCCCCATGTCCCACCCTTCATCTATCACCCTCTCCATGTCCCACCCTTCATCTATCACCCTCTCCATGTCCCACCCTTCATCTATCACCCTCCCCATGTCCCACCCTTCATCTATCACCCTCTCCATGTCCCACCCTTCATCTATCACCCTCCCCATGTCCCACCCTTCATCTATCACCCTCTCCATGTCCCACCCTTCATCTATCACCCTCTCCATGTCCCACCCTTCATCTATCACCCTCTCCATGTCCCACCCTTCATTCCTTCATCCCCTTCATGTATTCATACATTTCCACCATTCACTTGTCCATGTAACCTATGGAAACCTACAATATGTGTAATGCTGTGGAGACCAGAGACCAGTTATACACGGGGTGTGGCATCAGTAATATCTAAGTGCCTACAGGTGTGCAGACGGAGATCGTGCTATACCTGATCTTACTGAAGACCCCATATGGCGCAAAGCCCATCTCTGGTTCACATTCTGATTTAGTTTTTAAACAAGAACCGTGATTATTTACTCCCATGTAAAGTGGTGGTCCTAAAACTCAACACAGGCTCCATAAGTCGTTCACCTGAACGTGGATCCACATCTAAAGGGGACATTAGTACATATCAATGTTGATGCCCTCACCATACGCTCTCCTCACTATCCCCAGAAGTGGCAACACGCTACACCTTAACCATTTAAGGGCGGCATAACGCTTCAATGCAGTATTACCTTTGTCGTCATGATGCGTGAATGCGGCCCTAGAGATTAACCATGCTAACCCGACGTGGTTGATACGCTCCTGAAGAGTGCTGAGTTACTCGCCAGGCAACAAGACGATAAAGGGTATAATGTGTAAAAGCACTATGCACTCATGACCCTACACTCTCGTGTAGCCGGTTCTGGGGGTCTGATCTCTGTCTTGATCCCTTTTATGTCATCTAAGGTGCCATAGTACAAATTCTCCCCCACAATGTTGTACTCATATATAGTGCCAATGAAAAACGGTACTACTGGGCATATAATCATTGGTAGCAGTCCTTCAATTTGTCACAGAATCATAATCTGCAGCCCAAATTGTTTCCAGAGGCCTTGCCCTTGGTAAAAAATAAATCAATCTAAACACACTTTTTAATATGGGATGCAAATAAAAAAAAGTCAGATATGTGTTATAAGGGGTCATTCATTACTGCACACTCAAAAGAACCCAACCTTTTGCCCATCTGAAGGAGAAAAATAGGGGCAGAACTAGAAATGTTGTCGGCTATTCGTACCGTGACACCTTCAGTCATGTATGCTTTCCTTCTTGTCTGTTTGTCTGCTTGACTGCCAGCCTCCCTTCCTCCCTGCCTACCCGCCTTACTTTATGCACGCAGGGATGCACACAAACACTCACTCACTCACTCACTCACTCACTCACTCACTCACTCACTCACTCACTCACTCACTCACTCACTCACTCACCCACTCACTCACTCACGCACTCACTCACTCACTCACTCACTCACTCACTCACTCACTCACTCACTCACTCACTCACTCACTTACTCATATCTCCTTACACCATAAGCGAATATCCTTACACCATAAGCGAAAGTACCAGTGATTACGCCTGATATTCTGTCTGCTCCTAAACACGCATGCTCCTATGATCATTCGCCTCCACTGGGTCTTGTATCAACAAGAGGACCTGAGTACACATTACTGCTAAAGCCCTCCCCAGCACCCTCACCAATCGCCCACACGCAACACCTTAATGACCTGCACTCTCGTGTGGCATGTTCAGGCACTGTAATAATGATCTCTGCTTCCCTGTCATCTAAGTCATGTCCTGACTGCCTCTCTCTTATCCCTTTCTCGCTGGCTCGCTTATTCACTCGTTTTGCATGATGACAAATAGAAAGGTAACAGTTGTGCCGAGATATCTCAGTGGTTATTAGGTCTATTCATCATTCACCTCTATTGTGTCTTGCATAAAAAAGGGGAGCTGAGAAGACATCACTGCCTAAGCCCTCACCACCCCGCCCCCAGCCCATCTCCCACACGTGGCAGCTTAGCCCTTTAAATGCTACATATTGCTTAAATGCACTCTGCCCTTAGTCGTCAGCACTGGCGAGTAACTTTCAAAAATGTCTTGGAACACATTCACCAAATTATTTCTTTGCATGAAAATGACAAAAAAAATATCAGAAAATGTGCTCAAAGTACCCAAAAAATTGTGCAAAAAAATGTAAGTAACTCGCCAGTGCTGCTTTAAAGCATTATTCATGCCGACCTTATCAGCCCTGGCGAGTAGACTCACCAGGGCTACATTCATGCCTCATAACGCTACATAGGCACTATATATGCGGCCCTTAACCTGTTAATGACTCTACACTCTGGTGTTGCATGTTCAGGTGCTGGAGGCGCAGAAGCAGCAGGCGCGGCAGAAGTACTGCATCCTCTCTAGGAACACGCCCTACACGTATGACAAGAGCTGTGATATGTGGAGTCTTGGTGTGATCATCTACATTATGCTGTGTGGTTACCCACCCTTCTACTCGGAGACCCCGACCAAGCAAATCACCAAGCATATGAAGCGGAAGATCATGGCAGGACAGTATGAGTTCCCAGAAGAGGATTGGAGGCACATCTCCACGCAGGCCCAGGACATTGTTAAGTGGTAAGTGTGAGGGTGTTATATCTCACCTTGGTATAAGTCTTAGGACAGTGTGATGGTGTTATATCTAAACCTGGTCTGGCTCATAAGCCTAGGACACTGTTAAGTTGTAAGTGTGATGGTGTCATATTTCACCCCTAAAAGAATACAAAATCTCACTGGGTGAGCCCTATAACCCACGCTTGGGGTATGAACATGTCTACTTTTGTACTTACTGGTACTATACCTTACACCTTACTTCTATAAGACTCAGCCGCATATAAGCCACACGCCAAGTTTGAGAAAATCTTATAAGGCCACACCAGAAATTCAAGGTGAAAATCCGCAGACAAAAAGAAAATTGTATACATTTGCTCACTCGCACCATTGTTTTCGAAATGAAAATCCGTTTTTGGGTGTGGCCTAAGCTACAGATGGATTCTGATCAACTTTAGTACCGCAGTGTAATTCCAAAAACCCTCGTATGATAAGGCGCACCCGACCTTGGGCAAATCCTTTAAGCCATACTGCCGTTCTGATTTGCATAGTAGCCGCGGCTTCTTACTAAATATCTCATCTATAAGCCTCACCCAGACATTGGGAACACCCTATAACCTGAACCTGGACCCTGACTCTCGTAAACCCATGGTCAATATATGCGGGAATTTACAGTAGCTATACAATTCTACGGACTATAATGAGACACTGTTTAATTTCATTACTCATGTTTATTCCTCTCTACTCAGCTTACTGACCGTTGACCCAATGGAGCGACTCGATGTAGACGAGGTGCTCAACCACCCGTGGTTGTCAGAAGCGCCCGAGACCATTCTACAATCACCGGCAGTCATGCTAGACAAGGTGAGTCTTGCAGACTTTAGCATACTAGTATATTGACTCAGGGTTCCCACCCTGAGTATTATGTGCCAGGAGTCTTGTTTCAAAAACTTCTTGGAGCACATTCACCAAATTATTTCATGGCATGTAATTGACAAAAAAAAGATTCAGAAAAGGTGCTCAAAGTACCCCAAAAATTGTGCAAAAAATTGGCGAAATTTGTTATGAACACGCAAACCACAAAGTATTAGCTTAGACAGCTGTCCATATTTTCACCTCTATAGTATTAGTATGGCCATGGTGATGTGAGACCTTTGTTCGCATTGACAGGTCCTATCTCTAGACAAGAAATCTTTTCTGAATTTTTGTGTTTTTTTGTTGTCACCCGCCTACATCCACCTGCTTGCCCACACCCACCTGCTCAACCACACCCATCTGCTCGCCCACACCCACCTGCTCGCTCACACCCACCTGCTCACCCACACCCACCTGCTCGCTCACACCCACCTGCTCGCCCACACTTACCTGCTCACCCACACCCACCTGCACGCCCACACCCACATGCTCGCCCACACCCACCTGCTCGCTCACACCCACCTGCTCGCCCACACCCACCTGCCCGCTCACACCCACCTGCTCGCCCACGCCCACCTGCTCACCCACACCAACCTGCTCGCCCACGCCCACCTGCTCGCCCACACCCACCTGCTCGCCCACACCTACCTGCTCGCCCACACCCAAGTGCTTGCCCACACCCAACTGCTCGCCCACATGCACCTGCTCATCTGAAATGTGATTACAGACTAGTGTGGCGCATGATTTGAAGGTAGTTTTGAACCAGGAATACGTTTCTGCTCTCATATTTGACAAATAATTTGACTTGATTTACACCTTCAATCTCAATCAATCAATTCAATTACTATATTACCCTGACCCTGAGTCGTTTATTATGTACCGGTAAATCACACGTTCAATATTTACCAAAGTGCTTCCTTTCTATAATTTATATTCATCCCATTTTTTAGAGGGGGGGGGGGGGGGTGATTATGGGCTACACACCAAGTAAAGACGAATTACAATAAAAATATTGAACCACATAAAACTTTCCTTCTTTTTTTTTTAAATTAAAAAACAAAAAAAACAATCAGGATTTGATGTCTTTTGTGAATGATCTCTACTGATGTATTGATTATCCATAAACATTGCTATACATGATGTGTATGTAGATATGACTGTTTGGTTTTAGGGTGCCCTGGAGGCGATGCAGGGAGAACACTCGTGGCAGCTGATGTGTATGCGCATGCCCGATAAGGCGGTCATGTTGAAACCTATTCAGAAGATCAATAACCCTATACTACGGCGCCGCAACAACTTGTAAGTGTGATTTTTATTGATATTAATATTGGCACATGTTGTCGCTTATAGATATACAGCTGTTCTCTCTTTCAGCCATTTCATCCATGGGAAGGACTATTCAGAATGCTTATGAGAATGCATTTGCAGATATATTAAAAAAACTGGACGTCTGTTGAATACACTCAGTGGTCACTGATTCTGCATGATCTAGCTTTTAGCAGGGCTTCACTTTGCTTTGAAATATATCACATCAGCATATATCTTAGCTACCAATTTTCTTTTTGATTAGGCCACGTCAAACAAATATTGGTCAATGGATTTCACTTTTGAAAATATAAAAGAGAAAGCAAGATTTTTTAATATATGGAATAATGGAGTAATGAACTATGTCTTTTTTTTTACATGGTCACCGTGAGTGGCAACAAACGATTTCGGTTATTCTGCAGGGTTTCATGATATAACATATATGGTGGATTGATATTAATTATATTAACTGTTGCAGAACATTGGTATCTATATATACCTGGTATATATTTATTTATATAATATATTCCGGCATTGGAAAATATTCCTGTAAGGCAATGGGCATCTTCTCGTATAACATTGTTGTATATTTGGTAGATGTTCACACAATCTATAAAATACATAGACATACATAATGTGTATGTCTATGATATATAAATACTTCTAGGTCAGGTCAATTATTTTACAACCACATCTAACCTATTCTATTTAGGCCTCAGTCTCTGTCACGTTTTTACACGTGCAGGTAAGTATGTACCTGTGAGTTGTAACACTGGCTGCCTGTACTATCTCTGACAACCGTATAGAGACTGCACAGGCGACCAGTGGACACTGTGTCTGTTTTTAGCCCTGGCCAAACTAGCCTGTTTTGGGCAGATCTGATCAGACCCGATCATATCAGACCAAGAGTTTGGCATGCACAACTCTATCAGACCGGCCAGGTAAAATAAATCCGATTGTCGGGTCTGGTCGGGTCGGATGGGCCCAAAACAGCCCAGTGTGGCTGGGGCTTTATACGACGTTTTCATCGGCTCGTCCAAGTTTTATCCGACATTCTGTTCAGAATGGTCATGTCATTTAAGTTCCCCCGAAGCTTTCCATGTGATAACTCTCAGAGAAATAGTATGACATCACCTGCCAACTGTAAACAATACTCAGTAGGCTAAAGAGTATGGTCAGTCTTAGTCAAATATTGGTAGGGCCTATATGCAGGTTATGTAGCAGGTTGTACAGGTTACACACAGCAGGTTACACGGGTTACACAGGTTACCAGCCGGTTACTAACAGCAGGTTACACCGAATATGTTAAGACAAAAGGAAGACATGACGTTGAAAGTAGTCCTAGGTAAAGGAGTCTAGGTGTCAACTCAGTTGATGTCATCTTGTGTGCAGAAGGCCCTATATATAGCGCAGGATTCTCAGATGACTTAGAGCCCTATCCATGACTCTTACTTTCCACATTGAGTATATGTGGTTGATAAACAGCAACAGAAGCACTCACTCAGCAAAGCTTTGTACATCTATGTATATCCCTGGTGTGTGAAAATCACAGTTCATTAAAACATAGCATTTCTGTGAAAGACTAAAGGATAGACAATACGACTACCCTACCGAGAACAGCAGGGAATCCCATAAGCTACTAGGAACCATAACCCTTCAGGGACCACATAGTGCTTTAATGTGCAGTGCACTTTGTTGTCATGATTCATAAATGCAACCCGGGCTAATTTACTCGCCTCATGCCAACTCTTTAGATGGGGTTAGCATCATGCATAATTGCCAACACTGGTGAGTTACTCGCTAGGACTGCATATATGCATCATGCTATTATAATGCATCATGATGATGCATTAACGCAGTACACCCTCCTTAGAGGGTTAATTGGTGGTGTCCAAGAAACAATTAGCGCGCTTTGGTGTGCCGTCGTCCCTCAGCTGTGTAATCAGATTGTGTTTCTGGGATTGACCGAGAAGAGATCGGCTTACCGGTCGGTGCCCAGCATACCTGTGGTTGTCGCTACAGGTCGCGACAATCACTGATTGGCTGTTCACAGGAGAACCGCCCACCATTGCAAGCTGAATAACTGCGCAGAGAGAATTTGTGTAGACACGAAGGTACTTTCATGTGTAAAGTTGTTGACCCAGTTCAAAGTCCAGGTGTTTTTTTTGTGTTGATGAAGGATAATCAGCAACCTTCCTACCTGTCAATAGTTGGCTCAGCCTAGCCTGGATATTCAGCTGCACACAGGAAAGTGTGTATTATCATTGCAACTGAAGTGTCTCCAATGATTTTTGTATTGAATATGAATGCTGTAAATGTATGTTATTCCTCGCGAATTTCGCGGAAATGAAAATCCGCGGAAATATGTACAGCGTGAATATTAATCCAGTATAGTGATATAACTACCATCTTCCAAGATCCGCGAATTCAAGTACACATGAAACTGTACTTTCTACCAAATTCGCGAAAATATATATGTATGCGCAAAAATGTCTACGTTTACAGTAGACTATGACTCAGTATGAGTATGTAAAGCCCTGGGTGTAGGCATGTGTCGATATCTTGGGTTATCAAAGGACATTCATATGAGAGGAACGGGGAATTATGTTGTCTACACTCGGTACTATGGAAGTATCAAAAACTTGTTCTCGAACTGAAAATACTGTGTTGTCCAACCGTAATTGCTTAGGGTGTTATGTATGGCGAATGAATCCCAAGCAATGTCATATTGCCCGGTTGTCTACCGACAAACAGTTGGTAGGTGTCATACATTGTTTAGAAGTGGCTTCGCTTATCTCGCTATGCGTTGCATCTTTTCAGTTGAGCTTTCGTTGAAACAACATGCCACGAGAAGGTGCATGCCGTTTTAATTTGCCTGCTCGTTTTTCAGATATCTGTCATTCTGTTTTTCAGGAATTTTGGATAAAACTAATTGATTATGAAACTCATTAATCAATTACAAACCTGTCAGAAAGAGTCACGAGATTTGTGTTCACCCCAACATTTTTGTGACTTCATGGGCAAAAACATAATTCAGGCATTCAATCATCAATTGTTCTGTTTATATTTTTGAAGCGCATAAAAGATGTCAGGAAACATTGATGAGCAAGAATTAAATTTTATTTTGAAAGAGTTAATCTTCATATCCGTTACGCCCCCAATAATACATTTTATGAGGGATGGGGGACTGTTAAGAATCTCAAGAATAAATATGGTTTGATGAAGATCATCCCATGTGTCAGGTAAATAAATTAGGTGTAATAGAGGAGGTAACTTAACAGATAGTTAGAGTACAGACTTTTGTTTCAGGTCAGACTCGGTAGAGGGTCGGGGAAGTGACGACGAACCGGCGACCCCAAAGCGAGGCCCTCCGGATAGCAGTATACAAGCAGTACGAGACCTCATAGCACACCTCATATTGCCCCCTAAAGGTCAGTACTAGGAGCTTTTTAGAGAGGGAACCCCAAAATAAACCTTAGATAAGTTTCAAATATACTCAAAAGAATGTGCCTTTGGATGTGTTTTGAATGGGTTCAGAATCACCTTAAAATTCCGATCAGAGGTGTGGTATCAAATAAATCATTTCCATTAGAATCTAGGGTAGAAACTAGTGTAGAACAAATTTAGCTAGGAATCTGTACAACAGATTCCAAAAAGGCTCATCCCAGTATCATTTTTATCAGTATAGCATATTTCGACGTGTTTGCATTTATGTTGGCAATATACAGCTGTCGTTTTGTTGTGATATCAATATTACCTATTTTTTTACACTACTCCCTGAAACTTGTGAAAGATCCAAAGCGGAAAGGGGAAAAACACAGATTATGGGATTGCATGGTTTGCCTTATTCCCATTATTTGCTGTATTATGAGGCTGTCTGTGAACGATGGATGTGTAGTGTGAAGAGGTTGTGTGTGTAATATAAAGAGAATGTCATGTACAGAGGTGTGTTATATTAATAGATTGTGTGTAATGTGAAGAGGTTTTATGTGTAATGTGATGAGGCTGTGTGTGTGTGATGTGAAGAGGTTGTGTGTGTAATGTGAAGAAGCTGTGTGTGTGTGTGATGTGAAGAGGTGTGTGTAATGTGAAGAGGTTGTGTGTGTAATGGGAAGAGGTTGTCTAATGTGAAGAGATATTTTTGACAGAGCTAGGGGTGAGGGTACTCCTCCGCACGATGCAACCACAACTAATGACAGGCAGGTCGTCGGACCATGACGTCATTAGGAACACCATTGCATGGCAACAGTCACTTGTTGATAGTGTAACTATGTTACTTGACAACAGTCACTAGGGGATCAACAATCCTTGGTGACAGGCAGGATGCTGTAAGGATGCTGTGTATGTACTGCGAGGAGGCTGTGTGTAATGTAAGGATGCTGTGTATGTACTGTGAGGAGGCTGTGTGTAATGTAAGGATGCTGTGTATATACTGTGAGGAGGCTGTGTGTAATGTAAGGATGCTGTGTATATACTGTGAGGAGCCTGTGTGTAATGTAAGGATGCTGTGTATATACTGTGAGGATGGGTCTAATGTGAAGTAGCTGTATGTAATGCAAAGGGGCTGTGTGTAATGTAAGGATGCTGTGTATGAACTGTGAGGAGGCTGTGTGTAATGTAAGGATGCTGTGTATATACTGTGAGGAGGCTGTGTGTAATGTAAGGATGCTGTGTATATACTGTGAGGAGGCTGTGTGTAATGTAAGGATGCTGTGTATGAACTGTGAGGAGGCTGTGTGTAATGTAAGGATGCTGTGTATATACTGTGAGGAGGCTGTGTGTAATGTAAGGATGCTGTGTATATACTGTGAGGAGGCTGTGTGTAATGTAAGGATGCTGTGTATATACTGTGAGGAGGCTGTGTGTAATGTAAGGATGCTGTGTATATACTGTGAGGAGGCTGTGTGTAATGTAAGGATGCTGTGTATATACTGTGAGGAGGCTGTGTGTAATGTAAGGATGCTGTGTATATACTGTGAGGAGGCTGTGTGTAATGTAAGGATGTTGTGTATATACTGTGAGGAGGCTGTGTGTAATGTAAGGATGCTGTGTATGAACTGTGAGGAGGCTGTGTGTAATGTAAGGATGCTGTGTATATACTGTGAGGAGGCTGTGTGTAATGTAAGGATGCTGTGTATGAACTGTGAGGAGGCTGTGTGTAATGTAAGGATGCTGTGTATATACTGTGAGGAGGCTGTGTGTAATGTAAGGATGCTGTGTATATACTGTGAAGAGGCTGTGTGTAATGTAAGGATGCTGTGTATATACTGTGAGGAGGCTGTGTGTAATGTAAGGATGCTGTGTATGAACTGTGAGGAGGCTGTGTGTAATGTAAGGATGCTGTGTATATACTGTGAGGAGGCTGTGTGTAATGTAAGGATGCTGTGTATGTACTGTGAGGAGGCTGGGTGTAATGTAAGGATGCTGTGTATGTACTGTGAGGAGGCTGTGTGTAATGTAAGGATGCTGTGTATATACTGTGAGGAGGCTGTGTGTAATGTAAGGATGCTGTGTATGAACTGTGAGGAGGCTGTGTGTAATGTAAGGATGCTGTGTATGTACTGTGAGGAGGCTGTGTGTGATGTAAGGATGCTGTGTATGTACTGTGAGGAGGCTGTGTGTAATGTAAGGATGCTGCGTATGTACTGTGAGGAGGCTGTGTGTAATGTAAGGATGCTGTGTATATACTGTGAGGAGGCTGTGTGTAATGTAAGGATGCTGTGTATATACTGTGAGGAGGCTGTGTGTAATGTAAGGATGCTGTGTATATACTGTGAGGAGGCTGTGTGTAATGTAAGGATGCTGTGTATATACTGTGAGGAGGCTGTGTGTAATGTAAGGATGCTGTGTATATACTGTGAGGAGCCTGTGTGTAATGTAAGGATGCTGTGTATATACTGTGAGGATGGGTCTAATGTGAAGTAGCTGTATGTAATGCAAAGGGGCTGTGTGTGTAATGTGGAGAGGCTATGTGTAGTGTTGTGTGTGTAATGTGAAGCATCTTTATTATTGTGAAGTAGCTGTGTGAGTCTTGTCATGTGAGGAATCTGTGTGATATGAAAAATCTGTGTCAGTCACGTGAAGTGGATGTGTGTAACATGAAGAGAATGTGTATAATCTGAAAATGGTTGTGTGTGTAATGTAAAGAGGCTGTGTGATGTGAAGAAGATACATTGTGTATGTCATGTGAAAATGCTGTGTGTGATGTGAAGAGGCCGTGTGTAATTTGTGTGTAATGTGAAGAGTGCCTGTCATGCGAACAAATATGTTATGTGTGAAGGCTTTTGATAACTAAAGCTTCATTCTGCATGTTGTTCCAATCAGATGAAGCCACCTATGACGCCCTACTCAAGACTCTTACTCATAAAGCATGCACCGAGTGCTCGGATACACATAAGGATGCGCTAATGGAGTCACTCACACCATGGGAATGGGACGGTAAGTATTTTAGTATATTCTCTGGTTCGTTGAAAGGATATATTTTACCATTTAGATGCAGAGTTCATTTGTGGTCTGGTGTTATGTTACCACAGTCTTTCTAGGGTATCTTTTGGAATATTTCAGCTTAACCAACTATTATGCGCAAGGTCTTTACCTCCAGATAACAATCTGGTTTTGATTTGCAGACATAGTCAGCTGTTTTCTTCAGCTATTAAGGCTGGGAACGGAGAAAGCTGGCCCCAACCTTTTTGGCTCGTATTGACAAATCATTGTTGGCACACAGGACTTCTGGGATTGTAGGAAGTAGTTTTGGGCACTTGTCCCAGAAGCCTTGAAAGCCAGAGATGGCTTTCTGGTAAACAATCTGGCCAGTTTAGCTTGGGAAAAGAGAGAAATATGTTGACACACCATACAAAAAACTGCAGACAATTGTTGTACTTTTCCCTGAAATTTGGATACATGACAAGACTTCATGGATTAATAGAATAAAAACCTGCATTTATTAGTGTGTATGGATGGATATAGTGTTTGCTGTCTGGATTCTAGACATCTCCTGCTAGAGGCTATTGTTGTAAGCAGCTCTGTATATCTATAGGGCTCATACACCCTTAGTGATGAACGCACTAAGGCTTAACCGTGGGATCCTATTGTACTCTGCCGGTCACAAGGGGGAGGTAGAGCATAGTGATAGTACTAAGCCTGGTCCATATCAGTTACCATGGTTACCAATCTTGCCTGGTATTGAATACTGATAGGATGAGATAGAGATTGCCAGGACAAGAGAAGAGATAGGTGGGAAAGGGACCTGTGGGAGTTGTTTTTTAGTAGAATTAAACATACCATACTGAGTTGGTTATTTTAGTAGCGAAATGCAATCTTATCTACTGTTGTAGGATTTCCGATTTCCTAGGATTTCCTTGTTAATTTGTTCGATTTCTCTTCGTCGGGAAGTTAAATCACTAAACTGAGATTTTCGCTAAATGTGTTCCTAATATTAGCAAACATCATGGGGAGAGTGGGGAAAAAACAGGGAAATTGTCATTTGGTTGGTTGAAATCAAAAGCCATAGGCAGTAGAGCTATTATAGAATGGGAATCTCGCGCTTTGCGTTTCCCCAGTGTACATTTTACATTACTACATGGCTATTGGGAAATCACCAATGCCTTCTCGACTAAACTCAGGCCTCCCAGTCACCGTTCCCTCAACATCATTGTTTTTTTCCCTTTTTAAACAAATTTTCTTTGTAAATTTAAAATATATTATACTTTAGATGAGTCATCTCCATGCAGCATGAGCTGCCTGTCCCGTTACTGACCCCCCCTCCCTCCCGGTAGGAGGGACTGTAGAGCTGCTCACCCAGCCTGGAGCTGCTCGTTAATCCCCTGACGGTAATCCCAGCTAATCCTGCCCCAAATACTGCAGATTAACCCTTGTATAAGGGCAGCCCGGTGCCTCGACGCACTGTGCCCCTTTGTAACCATAACCACAGAGATATTTTAAATCCTTGGCATAATTTATAAATAGTTGAGGCACAGAGTGAGTATCTGGCGCTGCATTTATGTATTATGTCGATCCTAGACTCCCTGAGGGTCGACATAACAACAAATGAACACGAATCCTTGAGGCATCATGTGACCCTTAAAAAGTTTGGCATATTTGACTTTTAGGGATGTATGTTATATATAGAACAGCTGACCCGGTATTAGGATAGCGATGATATTGCATTGTTCCTTATAAAGCTTAAATTATGTTAAGCCGATTACAGTATGTTGGACAACATTGGTAGGTTACATTAAAAAATAAAAACGAAAAAATGATGGAACATCTTGGTTATTTCACATGGTACTCATCTTACCGGTACTTTCAGAGTCACTGCTTTGGAGACGCAACCATACATCGCCACACATCCATCATCCTTGCACTAAACTTGGTTTCCCTTCTGATATTCTCCCCTTCTAGTCACTCACTGTGTAACTGAGATTGGACTTTGTGCCCTACATTCAATGGCCTTGGGCTGAGCAAAAGAATTAAAAGAGCCCCTTGTTACTTGTACATGGTTTTATCACGCACACCATGATATATTGATATCCCGCAGTCTGTAGGGAGCTAGAGGGGAAACAGCCCAGTTTGGAACTGGGCCAACTGAGTCAGTCGACTTGGGGTGTCGGTACGCTCACAACCAACAGTGTTTTGAGTTGTTTGGATAGACATGGGCTTTCCAAAAAATGGAAAGAAAAGGAAGAGGATAGACTAGGGAAGCCCTTGGTGTACTAAATGTAATGAGAAGATGGATGTTTGATATCGGTTGAAATAATTAGATTCCATATTTCACGATTACAACCTATTCTACAAGTTATCCCATCCGTAGGTATTCCTTAACATTTCTGTGTTTCAAAGAGTAATACACCTAGAGGCCGCACACAGCCCCAACACCTGCAGTGGGAGCCTTGTGAATGCTGTGTTTCAAAAGCAAAACGCCAGGGGGACACACTAGTAGTGGGTATCACTATGCTCTCACTATCGAGTCTGGTGGTGGCAGAGTGAGGGACTGTTGTGATTTGGTTCTAACTCGCAAAGTGTGCTTGTGGCCACCCCAATGTAACCTGTCAGGGCAGCACAGTGCCTTAATGCATGATGCACTCTTGCCGGCATGATGCATGCATGCAACACTGTTGAGTAAATCAGTGCTTCATTCATCATGCCTGATGCTGACCCTACACGTTTGATACATCCCTAAAGAGCTGGCATTTTACACCAGTGCAACACCGGCGAGTTACCCACCAGCACTGCGTGGATCGATTTTTGCTTTTTACTTATTCCTCTCATCGGAAAAGAGCTTGATATCATACTATGTGACAATACCCACTATCGGTCCATACATCCGTTCTAGATAATTGAATAAATTTTAATTGAATTTGAATGGCTAGAAATGAACGTGAAGTTAAGAGGTATTGGAACTGTTGTCCTACATACCCTGTTCATGGTGGCGATGGGGATCAGCTGTCCTGAACAGGGTCGGGGAGACTGGTCTAAATGTCAGTACAGGCCACCAGGCATATAGCAGTTCATTGTTAGATATATTCAGGAAAGGGCTAATGCATTGGTCATCGGTAAATTGCACCTAGAACCTAGAAGGCAATACCAAGGACGTACGTTGGTCTATGGATTATTCCTTAAAGCTACATAATCGTCACAGATTCCTCATTACCACATAGTAGTAGACTAGAATTGCACTAAAAATGTGACTGAGAGAGCTTGGTCAGAATGCCGCTTTAAGATGGACAGGTTATAGCGAGTAAACAATTAATTGCTTTAAGTCTTTAAAAAAAGGGAATCCGCTTTAAAAGGTCTTATCGAGTATTCCAGTCATTGTTAATGACCACATCGTAAATCACATTCTCAACAGTCTCAAACTTACTTTTCCAGAATTAGTACATTTGTATCAAGCTTACTTTCCCAGACTGCCACTAGTTGGCACCACTGCACCCCAAGGACTTCACTATCAGGAAAGTGTATGGTCCCAGAGGTGTCAGGCAGTCATTATCTAGTCACTAGTGACTGTAGATTATTTATTTCCCTAAAGGTATAGAGTTTCTCCTGTGGACAAGTTGTATTTGTGTTTAGTAAAATCGGTCACCTAAAAGATCCTAAAAGTAGGCTGGTAATCATCATGTATCACTTAGCTGCAAACCAAACTGCCAGACGGAGGATTTCACCAGGGGCCTTCTTTGGTAGTGGTAGAAAATTAAGGGAATCCCTCTAAAATACATCTTATTACGATTTGTTGTAAATACGATTGTAAGTAATTGTCTAAAAGATATAAGGAAATTCTGCATTATGCCTAGTCTAAAGCCCCCCCCCCCCCCCAATACATTAAGCCAAATATGCTATTTGGATTTGGAAATCTCAGTTATCATTATTCAAGCCGACACCTTCCATAATGTACGTTTCTAGCCCTCAAACTACAATTTTACAGCTATAATCAAGATAAAGTGCCTGACAAACCTGTGATTTCGTGTTTTGACACCGAAAATTACATAGTGGTTCAAATAATTATTCCCAACAGAATACTGCCTTCTGTAGGCAGATATGAGATATGTTATACCCCGACTCCGGTGTTAGCTTTAACAGTCTTTGCTGTCTGTCCTTCAGTTTATCTGCGAACCTTGAGGCACAGGAAGGAAGTGTGAAGGAAACAGATATGTGTTATGTCAAATCTTTGTTATCAAGGAAATGTATCCCTAGGTGTTACTAATATAAGATAAGAGCTAAGATAATAAAGCATTGCCATTGTTCTGCTACTAAACCGGCCTGAAGGTCATATGATCTCCATGGCAACAGTCTACTGTAAAAGGAGAACATGAGCAGCTCAAGTTACTGACATTACTCATAACAATGGGAGTCTAGAGCAGTCTTTAGCAGACACCCCTATCTATGACACCACATCAATCTATGCCTCCTCACTACATACCCATAACAATACACTCCAGGAGGGTGTATTATTAGCTTATCCACCAGCGTTGTAGGGCCCAGGTATGAAGTCATATACCACACAATAATACTACATGAATAGCTTTCGTTAAGTGACCTAACAAAGGTATGAGTTGCCCTTTCTCCCATAGGACCACTGAGTGTATATACCTAGCATATACCTCTATGATTGGACTGACTCTTAGGCCCTCTTTATTACCCCCTATTCTTACTGAATATACTAGTGCGCCTTCGGAATTTGTTTTCCATATCTGAATAGATTTGAAGTGCTCTTCTTTTGAGTTTATAAAGTATCTTTATTCCACAATGTGATTCTCCTAAGAAAACGATACAAGTCAATATGCTTGAAAGGGTAATTCGATTGAAAGATGAAACATGTGTACATGTATACTATAATCAGGAGTATATGAAAATGAAACACTAATCATTGGTCACGTACAGGCAATCAAGAGGTATACTGCATATTTGAAACACAGTAGAAGAAGCCTAACAACAGTAACATTGCAGTATGGGGTATACGCAGGAATGCATGGTTACTACAACTAGCTGTGATATTACATATACTGCTATATACAGGAGCAAACCCAGTGCAGATGATTCTCCCGGATTTTATACAGCACACCAATGAATTTTCCCTGAAGATATTCCTCATCCTTTTTATAGCCCACATAGAAATGATGGCCCCTGATCAGATTTTCCTGTTCTGGTTCCTAAGCCTTTCATCCCTCACTGAGATCTAATTTCCCCCCATGTAGGAATATTGGATTATATGGATTTTCTCTCAGCTGTTATTAGTATAATGGGATTATCCACCAGCGGCCCTCTCACCTCTCCCTCATTGGGCTCAGATTGAAACCAAAGTGCCCTCAGTAAGGGCAGAATAGGGCCAGGGGCTGAAGCAGCTCACAGCAGCCTTCTGAGCAGCTCACAGTGGAGTATGGGGTGCTCAATGTAATGTACATTTAAGCCATTGTTAAAGCTGCTATACAACCTCTGATATATAGATTACTTTTTGCATAGTTGTAAACAGTCTCATTGTTTGCTGGTAGCATCCCAACATATTTTGTGTCGTTTAACCTTACCTTACTAAATTTAAGGAAATAGACAAGGAAAAATAAAATGCTTCTAACATTCTATTTAGCACTTAATTACATCAATAAGGTAGTGCCACCTATAGGTACTAGAAGGCTGTGTTTGTGAGTTGAGCAATGGAAGACTTCAAGGCTCCAGTCTACTCAGTCCTGCCACCTGATGTCTTTTATCAACACGAAATAATCAAACCCCTCCAGAATATGAATAATGATATTGGAGTCCTGTCTAACATATTATTAAGGATTTCTTGGCAGATTATAAGAAGGAAAGAATTATAAAATCATTTGGGAATCAAATAAAGAAAAGGTAGGTCCGAGTGTGTCAGCTTGTATAGCAGCTTTAACTGGTAATGCTATGTTAGTGCTTCCATTCGGGCTGCTTCAGTGACAGGAATCTTGGGGAACGTTCACAAATGACGTCACCTGCTAGGGGGTGGGTGGGTCTTTGGATTTAGTGACAAAAAGTGACATGGGGGTGGGGGGGTCTCAGGGTCTGTGTGACATCACCTTTTCAACTCCAGACATATTTATCAATAAAAATAACAATATGTAGCGTAGATAACAATTTAAAGAAAATGACTACCGTAAATTCCCGCGTATAACCCGCATCTCGCGTATAACCCGCACCCCGACTTTGAGAGAACCCTACAACTCGCATTAGAGGTCTGAAAATTGCGAATTTAGTACTGTACTATAGTATCAAAAACCCTCGTATTACCCGCACCTAGACTTTGAGAATATTGTAGAACCCGCATTGAGAGTTTGGTTCGCGTATAACCCGCGGGTTATACGCGGGAATTTACGGTAATTAGAATAAGGGAATTCCCCTGATATTGTACATATCAGTGTTAAAGCTGATGTCAATGTAACAGTATCTCAGCTATCTAGCTGGAGTGGCAACTAATTACCTATTGTCACACGGTTCAGAAAGTGACTTGAACTAGTACTAGTCCTCAATATATATGTATAATGCTACAACTGGAAAAATATGACTTTGTCTCACCAAAGTGATGCAGGTGCAAATACTGACGTATTTGATCTGGTGACATCTGACCAGCGTCTAGCACTTACATCTACAGTGACAGATATCTAAATGTAACACTTTATAACTACAATGTATGTATCAAGGACAAGGATAACTTCAAATTTTGGGCTATTCTGAGATTGCCCATCAAACATGTTGACTGGTCAAAAAACGTGAACCGGTCATATACAATACATCACCATTTGCACCTGCATCACTTTCATGAGACAGTGACAGATATCAGTGAGGAGAATTTAGAGGTTATTCAGGTATTAGTATGTATATTTATGAATGATTAGATTGTACCCTCATGTCTACATCAAGTTGAACTGTGTAAGACCGTGCATTTAAGCTGGTGGGGGGGGGGTCTTCAAAATTAGTGACGTCTTTCTTAGGGGGGTTATTGCTGGTAGGTGACAAAAGGTGACAAGGGGGTGGGGGGGTTCTGAAAATGACCCTAAAAAAGGTGACGTCATTTGTGAATGTTCCCTTGTGTATGAAAGAGGGGATGTATTTAAATCCTATTTTGAACTCAACTTGTTTGTAGCATAAACTGGATACTTACTAAAATTAAATTGGAGGGGAAACACTCATCAAAAAACAAGTCATTTATCTATTAAATAGATTATTTGGAGTTTGATTCCTAAGCCCCTCCTTGATGCAGCCGTCTCTCCATTAACAGGCTGTTATTGTCAAATCTAAAAAGCACACAACCCTGTCTTTCCCTGTTAACAGGTAAGCAGAAGAAAATGGCTGCTGCTTGCAGTTGATTGCTCGTAACCCTGCCCCTCTCCACCCACCACCACCACCAATCATACTTGTAAGAAGGTTTTCCTCAGCTGATTCAAAAAGGAGTAGGGTTTTGGGAGTGTTCCGGGGCCCTTCCAGATGGGTTATTGTCCAAGGCAGTCTCTGGAAGTTACAATGACCCAGCTCTGATTGCCAGGGGGTGTCACCGTTAATGCTTGTTCACAAAGTCATAGTGAAATACCCTTATGGAATGATGCACTTGATCTTGTGAAGCATCTTTTACTAGGTAAATTACCATTGTCCTACCCTGATACTACCATTCTAGACCATATCTATTACGATTTGCCCATGATTCGCATTTGTAGGTGGTAGCTTGGGGGCTCAGTAAAATCAGAAACTTTTTTTAGAAGACTCTGCAGCCTCCGCTTCTCTCAACAACAGACTTCCTGGCAGTGCTACTTAACCGACTCTCGCATGGTTGGCAGCCTGGCTATTTGTTCAGGCGGAAGGCTTCTTCTTTTACAATGAAGTTGGACAGCATTCTGGATCTCCATCTCACATCTGACACACCCTTTTAGGACCTTTAATTAAATGTAACATACCCTGTCCATAAGGACTAATGATGTAATTTACTATACTATTATGAAAATGTATGTTCATTTATGAACACAGGAGCTGGATTATTATTAAAACATGCCCTAGGCTAATGTAATATTCCAGGATAAATAAAAGAAATTTCAACTTCAACTTCAACTTCCACCACATGAAAAATTATAGTCTTCAAGCTGAAATCATTCAGAGCAAAGGCTCTTCAAGGGGAGTACATAAATTAGCACTCTCAGTATCTCTGTATTATGAGATTACAATAAAGCTTTTATGCTTAGCTATATTCTATTGACATAACTAGCACTTGGTTATCCTTACTTCAATATCCACAAGATTGTTGTCCAACATCTTCCAAGCTAAATATATCCCTTTCATTGCACTTTCATATATTAAAAGGTACCACAGTGTCAACCAATCTCCAATCAGCAAATAAAGAACAACATCCAGGATAACAAGCGAAAACTAACTATTGAACTAATTACCTCATTTTGCCTGAAATACCGAGGTTGTTCTCTGTTAAGAAAAGAGACTGACTTGACAAATTTATACAAAAAATATTACTCCCCACAGAGCTGTGCTTGTTAAATACTCATCTCCAAGAAAAGACTCCTTATATCTTGCCTAGCCTATTGCTTGCAGGGATGGGGATTGGTCTGAATTATTCATGAACTTCTTTGACTAAGGCGTAGGGCTTTATCAGCCCTCATACATATTATATTAGATGAAAGCTTTTATCTAAAAAGTAAGTAAATGTAAATATCTTGACCGTGGGTCTACAACTAGATCCAGGTGAGATCATTAGTTTAGTGTTTGGTTTGACTTTCGGCATCTTATAATCTCAAACTGGAAAGAATTGCTGCATAAACATTGAAATAACCGATAATGACCACTGTCTTAGTCTTAGATGACACTCATGAAATTCTGTGAGAATGAAGAGTTAACTGATGTCCAGCTTAAATATTTAAGAGTTAAGAGCCTGGACACCAATTTGCGATTCTAAAAAAAGCAAAAAGGAACCTGTATCTAGTTCATAATACAAAGGATTCTATCAGTCTTGGATGCACTCTCACGGGAAATCTCCATTTTCAATGTGCACGACAGGACGTATATACTTTGGTTGTACCAAAGAAAAAGATCTGTAGAACAGGACTATACTACTATTGAGTGATATCTTCTATATTCACTAACTCAGTTCATCTCAGAGTCACAATAGATTCTTGACTGCACAGTCAGCTAGGTTAATAATATAAAAAATATAGAAACCGTGAGTGGTGAATTTTATACATTATACCATTCGAAGTTTCTCCAACCTCTGACCCTCACCCAGATAAGCAATCTAGGCAGTGACACCATAAAGATTTTCTACACAACTGTATGACTCCTCCCCATCTTATGCCAAGATGTACTCTTGGTGGTTCTTAGAAAGAAGCCTAGGTCCCCTACAGGACAAAGATGATTCATTCTGAGTCATTTAAGGCTGCTATTCTCTGTCTGTCAGCATGCCTCCCAATGGTGATAGCCACCATAGTCACTCCCCACACAGGAAGTCATTGTTGTTTGGCTACCTAGTTCTGGGGTAACAGCAGCTGGCCTTAAATGACACTCTTTGTATGCTGCTGGCAGGCAACTAGCACCAATAAAAGGGCAAAAAAATTCATTTAAATAGCGATGAAAAAAGGAGGAACTAGGAACAGAAATCAACTCTATCTATCAGCTATAGGAACAGCTCTAATATAAGTAACATCTTCCATCATTTTATCCATAACGCTGAGAGCTCTTCTGCGGAGTAGAAGAGAAAGGAAATAAACTAGAAATTGATTGAAAATAACGTTGATAAAATTTATTAATCCTTATACGTTTAGATATTGACTCTGTGTAAAAAAATGTTTGATTGCCCTCAAGGGCCTATGTGCACCAGAAAGCAAAAGAAGACATCCCAGATACCACATACAGCATTGCTGCCAGCAAAGAAAATTGCACATGCCTACCCTCCAAAGATATCCTCTCCTAGATTGAATGACTTGACCTTCCATACTTGACTACCACAGCAATGGGTTCTACCCATTCTGCCTGAACATATCCCTCATATATCCCCTCAATCCCCTCATCCTGGATCCAGTAACTCCGGAGCAGAGTGGTACTTGTTATAAAGTCCTGAATTAATGAAAAGGGCAGAGTGGTTAACTCTATAGAGAAAAGGGTTGGGCAGACTTGACCATTGACCACGTCTTTGATGGAAGGATCTTTCCCTCCAGGGTGTCTACCTTCTCCCACAGGGCTCCACCGACATTGAACTCCTAATCCTCTTGACCTTCAGATGTCCTCCAGGGGGATACATGGGAAGCCCTGATGTGGGCCATTTACATATGCAAGAGTGCACCACCCGTCTCCTACTGTAAATTGGGCCTGTACAGTACGGAGCAGAGGTTGGACGAGATGACCGTAGAGAATGTCCCGTAGATGGAAGCCTGTGTAGCTGTGTAAGAAATGAGCAGAGTGCAGTTGCATTTCTGTCTTCTGTGGTGCCCCTGGGTGAAGGTGGCAGTCATTTTCTACATCATTATTTTCCTGGTTACATCCATGCAAAATGACTAGAGTCAAGTGCGAAGGAAGAGTTGCCATCACAGGTTGAGAGATCAGTTATGAAATACCGCACATAATTATATTTGGTTGATTTCAGAACATATATAGGTCAATTCAATTTATTTATATCAATTGACACTGCTTTCATCAGATTCCCAAGCCAGTTATGGTGATGCTAGGACGCTTTACCAAAGATAATGATGCCAAATATTTGGAAATGCTGTTATAATTCAACATATTTAAATTTAGTCTCCTTCACTAGTTAATCCAAACATTACCACCTGCAGTTTTCATCCCCTTATGAAGTTCTTTCAGCTAAGACAAAATACCTGTCCTGAGATCCAGCTCAAAGATAAATAACACTTTCCATAGTATTATTATAGGAACCCTTAGACTATACACATTGCTAGCCCTGGCTAATGTAGCCATCACTTCCCTGGCAGGGAGGTGATTGAACCTGTAAAGAAGAACGTGGTATAGGACAGGGGGTAGGCAATAAGGGCAGTGAAGCTCCATCCATCAAGAAACTGGTGGTAGCACAGGAAGGAGTAGGTGTGATTTGTGACCATGTTCTAATTAAGGCTGTATGTTCACTGCATCCACTGTGATATATTAGTGACTTTGATCTATGAGGGTGAAGAAAATACAAGTCAAAGTTCATCAAGATCCTCAAGTTGCTCTGTTCAACAGGCTTTCTGCCTAAGCAGCTTATCATTTTACTGATCTAGTATTATGCATTATTTTACGTAATACTAAGATATTCCAAGGTCAAACATAACAAGTACCGTATTCGACGTAATAAGGGCCCTGGGCACTGAAAAGATTATTTTGAGTGGAAAAAATCAGCCTCAAATCTCCTTTCTAGTAAGCGCTCCCCATGGCTGCCATATGCAGACTACTGGCCCACCTCAGTGGCTTCTACAAGACTTCTACGCACCCCTAAGCCTTCACACCTAGCTTGGCCTAAACACCTGTACAGCCTTACAGGTGTGAAGTGCTCCATCTCACACACAGGTGTGAAAAACAATGACAAATTCGGAGGAACATATTAGAAAAAAGTCTGGGAAAAATCTGAAATGGGGAGGGCGCTTATTAGGGGGAAGGGCGCTTATTACATCGAATACGATAAAGATGGTGTTTGAAAATACATTATTACCGTAAAAATTCTTAAGATAATTTTATATCCATAACGCCGAATATACCGAGTTTTGGGTCATTTAAACAGCTTTAAACTATAATTACAAGGTTTAAAAAACTTTCCTTATAAGCCAACTACCCACTTTGAGAACAAGCTATAAGCCGAATCAGGCCTAAAATCCCCCCCCCCCCCAAAAAAAAGTCTGCTTATAAGAGAGTTTTTAAGGTAGTAACCAAGACCAAGATTGATAGTCCGCCAATGGAAAAAATATCCAGAAAAATGGAAAATGGAATTGATGAAGTGATAAAGAGTGAGTGATGAATGGAAGGAGTTGGTTGTTTGCTCATTTTTGTCATTTCTATTCCCCTTTTGAATTCCATTGAGTCAATCTCAATGAGAGCCTCTGCTTCCCTTTCAATCGCTCTGGGAGGAAAGCCATATGTCTTCAGATTAAAGAAGGTTTTACGTAGTTGATCTGAAGACATTTATATGATAATGATGTAGAATAGTAATGATAACTGGAACCTGTAATACACTATACCTGAGAACAGGGAGACTGCATAATGCAAATATGCAATGGATGTTTGGCCCAATTCTAGTAGGTTTTTGTTCCTCTTCTTTCATTTTTATCACTTACCTTTGCTAATTGGGAAGAGATGGTTTTGAAGTCAACTAGACTCAGAGTATTACCCTCATGAGATTGCGAAAGGGCTTCTATTCTCTGTGTAATGGAAAAATTTGCTTTTTTTGAGATATTATCCTGTGATATCTATTTTCATCTCATTTTCTCTTGTGCTTGTCTTTCAGGGGAGAACTACCAGGTGAAGGTGGAGAGGCAGGGGCTTGCACACGCACTAAGTGAAATGGTAACAAGATGGCTGAGTGACAACTGACCAATAGGCTGACCACTGTCTTCACACCTTCCCGTAGGCTGCGTTCACATTGACTCTCAAATGTCTATTGAGGTGCTTAAATAACTTACTGAATCGACCAAAACATCTACTAAGTAGGTCAGAATTCCTACTGAGAAGGTCAAAATACCAGCAGGTAAAAAACTCCTCTGAGCAGACAGAATATTGTTTCTAGCATGTTTAGACATCTTATGAGGAAGTAAAATTGCTCAAATAACTCTTCATTGAAGCAACCCCCAAGAGGAGCCACTCAGCAGATGCCTTTGTTAATTCACCTACAAGTTCAATGTTGACAATGTGAATGCAGCACTACATAGTCATTGCCACTGCCACTAGAACCTTATCTTCATGCCCAGAAAAGGTGAAGCAACATCCCCTATCCCACAGTATGTGTGTTGAACTTGAAGAATAATTCTATAAAAACTCCTGCCTGTTTCCCATTTTGTTTCATGACATTTGGACATACTGCTATCAGAATGAGATTGAGGAGATTCTTTTATGCTTTATGTATGTGTTTTATTTATTATAAGCTTTCAAGTTGATTTACCAAGGTGGTGTTTAGTAAGAATGATATGTCTGAAGAAAGTTTAAGACTAAAATTTATGAGGTTTATACTAGGGTTTCACTTAATATTTTGTGAAACCTTCCAACTCAGGACAAGATATAAATTCTGACAAATGATATCAAACACCTAAGAAACAGTTGGTCATTTACGCTCACATGGCAACCTAACAGATACACCTGTCTGACATGAGGGGTATCTCAATGCTATTGTTACAAACTTACTTTTCCTCAGCTAGTGTTAGGGGCACTGTACATAGAGTCAGTGCTTTGAGTTTTTATTCATGTGTTTGATGTTATTTAACATTTTGATGTATTTCTATTCGATATTGAATAATCAACAGCAAATCAGTATTTAACTCACTGTGGAATATATGTTATGGGAAACCAGTCCCTACACCTTTATCCCATAAAGTCCCTATTCATATAATATCACTCTTTACATGTATTTCACACAGTGTGATCACCTCTATTATTATGTCCTTTGGTGCACTTTTTTTTTAAAAGCGATGGGTACAGCTTCATCGATACTAATTATAATGGGTGCACGTGTCATGGACGTATGTTATGCTTAAAGTTTTAGATAAGAGCCATCATAATCACAGCATCTGAAAAAACAATCCCACTGGTGATATTCCATGTTGTATTACCATTCTTAACGTATAATATGTTTTAAAGCTTTACCAACACGTCATTGGGAAGTATTAAAGAATGAAATATAGTTTCTTGCAGCCACGGGTTAGTTTCTCCATTTACATGTTACTATTGAATCTCCATATGGAGACTCAAAGCATAATGTACTTACCTGTCTACATAACAAATTAATGTTTCCCAAGGGTTGTTGAATTTGGTCTCAGAAATTGTTCAACAAACACGAGTGAAATTCATATCAGTTTATATTGACCTAATCTACACCAAGGATCTCAATATCAATATCTGGCATCAGACATTTTCAGCTGTTCTTCAATTTTTGTACACTGTATTATCTATATTATGGAAGTGCTGATTGATTATATCAAAGATAAAGTGAAGTGGAAAAACTTCATTCGAGTCTAATATAGGCACATTTATCAGGTCACACTTCAATAACGGTCAACATTGGCAAAACGTGTGTAATAGTCGATCATCTAGGAAAAGTAAATGCTCCCAGTAACAAAAACTCTAAATGGAGAATACCGAATTGCTCATATTGAGATTGTTATATTTTACTAGACGGGATATTTGTATTGTTTACAAATGCCAGTTCCATTTACTGATGAGTTGCATCAATTAGTTTAGTTCAAATTTACCATGGGAACATATATACATTTGGGATTTAAATAAAGGACAAATATGTTCACTGTTTGTGATCTACATTGAAATTGACATTTTGGCCAGTTGATACTGAAATGTTCTATCATGTTTACAGTCTTGTTCATACATATCGTACAACAATGAGCCAAGGCACCAAAAAAGTGAGTTCATAGGGGGGTTATGATTAGTATAAGCTACATGTATCATGTTGAAAAAGCCAAAGACATCGCCTTGCTAACAAGGTTGCAGGGTCATTATGTTGGTGATATCTGATATAAGATTGTGGTCACTCGAAAACCTCATTTTCATAGAGGATATACTGAATAGCCTAACGATGGTGACATGTTGAATATAGAGGCTGAGTACATAATTTCAAACGTGTGTATAATATACCCGAAATGTTGAACTTATACCAATTGATGTTTGAACAGTGCCACCATAACTGCTAACCAACTTAAATTTAAATGAACTTTAGTATAGATATGTAACTCAACTTCCTTGTTTGTATTGAGATGATGGGAGAAAAAACACAACTCACCTGGATATTACCATAGTGAACAACTACCTTCAAACTCAAAGTTGTACAAAGCAATCCTTACTGCCTTACACTTAACACTACTGCCATGTAAAGAGTGACCAGCACTATGGAAACTGACCAAATGTTTAAATCACTGAGACTGGATAGTATGCTGCAGTACAAGAAGATCTGTTTGTATTTGCTGTGAAAGTAAAGGATTGTGAGAGTGTGTAAGTTTGTTCATCCATTTACATGTAGAGGCTAAGTGTTCGCTATGAATGATGTGTATGTATTATAATTATGTCATGAATTGACAGTGCTTGCAGTGAAGATGTGACATGGTGGATGTGTATACATGTATTTATGACTTACATATATTAATATATAATTCTGATCTTGTAGAATCTCATGTACAGACATATCAGCTGTCATGTGAAAAAGGTTGCAGTTGTGCTGTGCCAGATGTAGTACTTTCAATGTTAGTAGTCCCTAGTTCATGCTCTGCTTTACGACTAACTTCTCTGCCTACAATAATATATGAAGGCTAAGCATATGGATAGTCAGTCTGAGCTAACTCCTTTTATGAACTATTCTTCAGAAGTTTATTTGCTGGTGTCGACATGTATTGTTTTATTATGCTCTAACACACAAGTTTGGCTGCTGTGAAATACATGTCCCGGGTTTATTCTATGAAATTTGAGTTATGTAAATGTTTCACCGTGAAAATATGATACTCTAAATCTCTTGAGGTTGTTTCATGCATGTGTGTATACCAATGCATAGAATGCTATGCACGAATTCGACCCAGTTTAAAAATAATGGTATTTTCTATAAGCATACGAAGCTTAAGATCTATCTTATAATCCCGTGCTTTTTATGTGAATTTTTAAAATTGATTGCACATAGCATGAAAAGTTACATAATTGTTTTTGTGAGAGAAATCTACCAATGTCATTTTCAATTAATCAGTTTACTACAATTTCTCTGGTAATTTATGAAACTAAACCTTATGTGCTTTCACTTCACATCAGCTGCATTTAACTGCAAGTGGTCCAATCTACCTTTAAACGCTTTTACCTTGTGATTGATCTATTCCTGCCTATTATGCTTTATCCTGTTACTTTAATCAAAAGTGTAAATAGCTTTACAAGTTGCTCAGTACACATTTTGCACAAATAATGCTTTTTTCAGAGTTATACACAGGTGATGATGCGTTGCTTATGTTTAACATGTTAACCCATGTGTTTCCTCTCTTGGGAGTGCTACATGTACAATCTAGTCAAATGATATTGGAATAAAAGCAAGTCTTGCTACATTTTACCTTAGTTGTTGTGTTACATGTTAATATACAATCATGAAAAAGGGTCATATTCACACCCATGGAATCATGAAGATTGCAGTGTATGTCGATGTAATGTATAAATGTTATCCTCAAGTGAGAGTCCCCTCTCCCAAGAGAAAGCAAAACAGAGCTCATCTATTATATCCTTCAGACAATGAACTTCATTATGACTGAACAACATTTAACTTTAAAAAAAAGGGTTCTCAGAAAGTAGAGAGTAATCCTCCTCTCTGTTAAAGTTACATATATAATAGTTGCGTATAAGGAGGTTTACCCCTATAACGGGGACATCCCTTTCACGGTCTTGTTATTTCTATATTAAACTAAGTAGCATAATTTGACATAAATAGGCTGCCAGCGGGTGAAAATAATGGCTCCCAAGATACAGAGACCACTCTGCTCCGTGTCATCACTTTATGTAGGGTGGCCGGAGGGTCTAGCTGAACGCCCAATCCGTATCTGATCCTATGTTAAATGACCCTTTTATGATATTCCCCCATTTTAACTGGGGAGCAGATAGAGACTTCTAGTAAATTTGTATAAACAGATCCTGAATGGATACATCATATACAGGTGGGAATAAGCATACAAAATTGTATTACATACTGTAATTCAGGGGCAATGTTGACAGACCATCAGATTTCAAGTCTGTCTTGAGCTGTATAACGGAGTCTATCATTTGGGAGAATGGGCACTACTTGGTGGCAAAGCCATGTATCAATGAGATTCTTTTTTTGATTGATGCGTCTTGAATGCAGGTATCCCCTGGGGTGTCCTATAACATCTTAGGAAATTTATATCTTTTTGAGATAAGCCACCAAAACTGTGTATTTTCCGAGCTCATTCTTTCATAGAAGTTTTTAATTGGTAATTCACGGTAAATTACTGGTAATAGAGCTAAATCAACTCAAAATGATGCATTTGGAATGGAAATGATATAACCTACCGCCAGCCAGCGTCAGGGTATCTCCTGAGGGTCATAATGAGGCTTCTTATCATTCATTACATGGTGCAATACCAGATGGCAGCACTGTATAGCACCTGTGTCAATGGGGTGCAATGGTGCATGAAGGCCACTATTTCAACAAATATTCCCCAGGTGGCATAGTGGTACCGTAAGAAGACTGCCATGATTTCTAATAGTGGCATTGGCACCAGTTTAAAATATGTCAGAAGGTTTATCAGGGTGAGGTAGTTTCAAACAACTACAGCTAATTCCCTATGTATTATATCATTGTAACAAAAGTAGTTTAGGAAATGTGAATATTAGGCCTGTTGGTAGATATGAATGATATCAATCTCATATGGTTTTATAAAAATGGTCCGGCCACCCTACTTTATGATTCATGGTTAAAAAGTGCTATGCAGATAGTTGATTCAGTTGACACTGTGTGGCAGCTATGTTGTACGAGTATATGTGCCCCGATGTGTGATGCAAGTCTGAGTCATCATTAGGTAGGGTGATAAGGCATATCTGGTCTTGAAGGTTGTCATTACTGATGACTTGAGGTCTTCAAATTGACATAACCTTAGTCAATAAACCATGGTCATCATTTTGACAACCCAAGGTAGTCACAATCAATGTAACGACCTGAGGTCGTCATTGTGACACCTTGGGTCTGAATGGAGCAAAATGTAATGACCTACGGTTGTCACAGTGATGAAGTAAGGTCCGCAACTAGACGAAAATCGTTGATTGAATATGTAAAGTCGTCAATAAGGTTTTCAGTGTAGGTACACTGTAGAGAATATTTTACACCTTTCCATTCATTAATTATTTTGACTACATTTTGATATTCTTACCTCATTTATAATCAAATGTATTTGGAAATCACAAGGTTAATGAGAGTAGGATACCCTTTGACGGCCTTTGCCATAGTTAAGCCCAAATCCTTACATATTGTGTACATCATAGAGATGTAAAGACAATGCACCTGGAACAGGATGAGAGGAAGAAGTGTGAAGGAAATAGATACAAGTGTACTCTCTGTTATCAATCTATGACTTTGAGCAGGTTATCAGGTTGGCTCTGCAGTAAATGTGTAGACAGAGAGCCGATGTAGATTTAAATGAAATAGTATGGTTATGGAGGACAATAGATGATAAGTTGTTTATTATTGACACACAAAATGAAAAACGATTAATCTCTAAATAACTGGCATTGTTTTGGTAGAAAAATATTGCATAATCCCACCACCATGACAAACAAGCTACTCTCTGACAGGTGCAGCTCAAGTTGCTCATATTGCCCATAATAATGACAGTTTACAGCTGTCTTCAGGGGTCACCTCTATTTATGACACTATCAGTCTATGCCACCTCACTATACACAAAGCATAGCGCACCAGGACAGTGTACATATAGATTACCCTATCTACCTGCTTTAGTAGTAGGGGTTAGGCCAGGACCCAGTTACTATATGTGACATGTCCTGGAAAAAGAGACCATAGTGCACCCTGCACTACGGTCTCTTTTCCCAGATCGTATCACATATATTGAGGAGAAGCCACTGCAAGCTAAGTACCCTGACAAAGTTGCTGTCACCGTGTTCTACTCTAACAAAGCACCCACGGGCAGGGTCCCTGAGCCCCTTTATTATCCTCCATAATATAACAAGGTTAAAACCTGCCTAAAAGCACTATAAGATCCAAACCTTTTTGACCCAAGGTCCTACCTAAATAATTTGGGACGACTTTGAAATGAACAGAGTTCCCAGCTGAGGGGGTAATTCTCAGCAATCTACCATGCCTTCAATTCAAACAGTAGAACAAAAAGACCAAAAGTTGGACATCTACAATAAAGGCTACTAGACTGAAAACATATTTGAATATTCCACTCCCAACAGCTGAAATAATTTTTCCAAAGTGTCACAAAATGTGTAATTTCGGTCCCTATTTAAAAAAAATCAAAGCTTGCATCAAATATGATATGGATGAGGGTCGACCAAGTCCCGCACATTAACCTACTGATTTTGTGGATAATTCTGACATCCATCCCTGTAAGCAAAAGGAGAGGCAAGATATAAGGACTCGTTTCCTAGTGAAGGGTATTTAACAAGAGCAGCACCTAAGGGAATGACATTGTACTTTGGAATCGTGAATGGAGAATGGTCATTGAATCACAGATACACTCGATATCTTTTCATACTTAACAAGATCAAGAACCTGATGCTTACAAAAGCTCATTATTCCAGAAGGGTTTTTCGCCATGACTTTATAAACAAACATTAACAGTGACGGCTCCAAAGCTGAGGATATTCCAGCAATCACAGCTGGGTCATTGTCACTTCCAGAGAACACCTCTGACAATAGCCCATTGTGAAGGACCCCGGAACACTCCCAAAAGCCTACTCCCTTTGGAACCAGCTTAGGAAAACCCTTTTACAAGGGTGATTGGTGGTGGTGGTTGGAAAGGGTGGGGGACAATCAGCTGCAAGCAACAGCCACTTTCTTCTGCTTACCCACAACAGAGAAGCACAGGGTTGCATGCTTTTCAGATTTGACAATAACAGCCTGGTAATGGAGAGGCGGCTGCATCAAGGGGCCTTGGACTTGGGATTTAACCTTGAATTCCGTTTACCTTTTTGAACCAAGTGTTTATATATATCATGCAAATTTGTGTAGGGTGTGATGTGGCGTTGTACTTACTCCCTTTGAACTACTGTAAGCTGTTAGGCCCCAACCTTAGCGGTTTTGCTCTCATATCTGGTGACTCTAGTCACTCTCCAAGCATGTAGACCCTTCTTCTAGACTTGACCTGAGTACCTAAGTATGTCTGCGTAAGGTGACTGTAGGTGCCCCTATTCGCTATGGTTTCATAACAAAAACGTACCTAGGGAATTTGGAGCAGCCTTCAAAAGGTGGTCCAATATCATGCAAATTTGGTTTTAGTGATTTTACGCACCTCCTGTTGTAAAAAGAAAATTGGATTCCCCCTGTAGTACAGAGCTAGAAAATAAATATTTCTACATATTATATGTTACTTTACATTTTGTGCTGAATACTCAAATACCTGTCTAGGGCACCTATTGCAATCATTGCTGTGATGAAATCCTAAGCTGATTGACAGGTGTGACCCCAGGTCAGCAGATGGCCTGGGGCCACACCTGTCAATCACCCAAAAATATGATTACCCAACGAGGCACAATCATTGGGAATAGAATGCATTTGACCATACCTACCCCCATTATACAGACCCTGGGGATTCTATAGGAACTGTTGTCATTTTGCTAGGACCACTTTGTTACCTAGCAATAGAAATTCCCAACATTCCATGCCAAGCAACCGGCACAATAGATGGGAATAGAAAGTATTTCACCCTACCTACCCCCAGTATACAGACCCTAGTGATTCTATTGGCACTATTGCCATATCCTAGGACCCAAGTATTACCTAGAACAGCAATTCAAAACATCCCATGCCTAGCAATTGGCACAATATCTGACCCGTTGCCCTAACTTATCTGTCATCCCCCAATACCATGGATGCCTCCAATTTCAGTTGAACATATTCAGAGCTCTAGCCAGAATCGAACATATGTGTTCGGTTCTGGCTTGTTCTATAAAATAATTAACTTAGCTACTTTTGGGGAACATTCTCCTTCAATTTAATGTGAATTGGTATGCCGTTTATAAATGCTATGGGTCATAAACCAGTTGTATGTGTTCAAAAAAATGAGATTCAAAGACATCCCCCTTTTCATTCACAAAGATAAACACATTACCCTCACTGAAGCAGCTTGGATTAAATACTAGCAAATATTACCAGTTCCTATATTATAACAATGGGTTAACTGTACAGTACACTAAGCACCCCATACTCCCACTTTGAGCTGCTCAGGAAGCTGTTCTGTCAGGCCCCAGCCCTGCTTTGCCCTAACCGAGGGCACTTTGGTTTCAATCTGAGCCAAATAAGGGAGAAGTTAAGGCACCACCAGTAGATATACTAATAAGAGCTGATAGAAAAATCCATATCCAATGCAATAGTCCTACTAGGGGGATTTTGATCCAAGGGCTGGATGAAAGGCCTTAGAACTGGGACTGGGGTCCTGGTCTTGATGTTGGCTAGGAAAAAGGATGAGGGATAAATGCATTGGTGTGTTATAGAAAAACACTGCACTGAGGTTGCTCCTACATAGCAGTGCAGGAGAACAACACTATACATTTATTCTATGAATTAGCATAATTGAAATTTGAATGTTCAATGACCAAGAATCTATTGAGAAACATGCCGCTCAGATAGACTTAAGTCAAAGAGGGCAACTTCATTGTGATACTGAACTTGTGGTGGGGGAGGTATTTGTTCCGCAGGCATAGTATACAGGTCCCTAGATTCCTATCTAGCAGCAGGGCCAGACATCATCATTTAAGCCATACAATGGGGGAAAGGGATGATGGTCAAGGCCGTGACCTGGTCTCTAAATGTAAAGCAGATCAATAAAACACAGGCTCTATTCATTATACCCAATTACAAAGTCAATGAAACTGCCAGTGCGAGTTGTACACACATAGTGACTTGCTTATCATATACTTCCATTCCTGCTTTGTTTGGATGTTGTATTGTAGCTGCACAGCACTGACTCTTTGTCAGTCATGCTATTTTGTCAACAAATAATTTGGGAATGTCAAAGAACCCAAATTAGATCATCTATCTAAAAATGCAATGTTAATAGGAAATATCCTATCCGATAGGATTGATTGTACTTGTCTACTGGAGTTCAGTAAACACTTAAAATTCACACATCCCTAATGAAACTCCACCTCAGATTCGCTTATCTAATGGAGAATGGATACCGGTAAAAAATATACCCTACAGTAAAAAAACCTCCTACTTTAAAGGAAAACTCTACATAGATCGATGAAGAAGATCAAAAACGTTACTTCTAAAATAAGGTCAGACCCCCTTAAAAGAAATGTCAATTGATTTCACTCTTTTTTTTAATGCAACCCATGCAGACATCTAATGCAGATCTATGAGAGATGCATCAAATACCAATCCCAATCCCCTCATCCTGGATCCAGTAACCTCAGAGTAGAGTGGTGTTTGTCATAAAGTCCCAAAGAAAAATAATGGCTGAATGGTTAACTCTGTAGAGGGAAAACTTAGTTACGGCTGTAACTCTCAGATGGAGCCTGGGCTGTCTGAGAGTTACGGACAGAAGGGTCAGTTTTCTATTGATTGTGCTTATTCCGGCTAAGGTCAACCAATCATGTAAATTTCTACACCCAATGAAGACAGGCCATGAGTGGCTGTTTATGGCACTCAGGGCTTTAATTGGGTGAGGTGAAATGTACAACTAGGTAATTATAGCAATGTCTAGACCAATCAATATTGGGTTTCAAGGGGCTAAAGATTGTCTCTCCCTATACAGAATACCTTCATCAAAGTGGTTAAATATGTGATAATTGAATATCATCCGTGATTCAATGTATGAACCAACTATAGTATACATATGTAACATACTACACATACATTTTTAAGTGTGTATAGTAAATATCAAAGCCAGGGGAATGCGTGGCAAAGTAGCCTCGCAAATGGTACCGATTTTCCAAAGGCTATACTAGGAAAACTTGGGTGGGCTTGTCCATTGACAACATCTTTGACGAAAAGGTCTTTCCCTCCAGGGTGTTAATCATCTTCCACAGGGCCTCACTGCCATTGGAGTCTTAATCCTCATGACCATCAAATGTCCTCCAGGAGGATACATTCATGAGAAACCCTGCTTTGGACATTTCCGCCACCAAGAGTGCACCTCTCGTCTCCTGCTGTAAATGGGACCTGGACAGTAGGAACCAGGGGTTGGGGGTTGGGGGTGGCTGCAGAGAGTGTCCATTAGATGAGAGCTGTGTAAGAGGTGAACAGTATGCAGCTGCCATTCTGCCTTCTGGTATGCCCCTTGGTGAAGGTCACAGTCTCCTCCTTTGATCTAGTTACATCCATGCGAAATCACCACAATCAAGTGGGATGGAAGAGTGTCTATACCGTGGGTTGAGAGTGATTACCTTAAGGGCCATATACATCATGTTAACATCTTAAATTTCCAAACTATCTTTATATCAAATTATTACTATTTCATGAAAAACTCCTCCTGAGAATAAGACCTAGTTTATAATTTCTTCTTCATTCCATTATGACCAACAATTCCCATCTTCACATGCAGGTCTTATTGCTATGGACAACAATCCTATCCTGGTGAAATACCAAGCTCGAAGATAAGATTTTCTGCATAGGAACCAATAGATTATACAATTTGCTACCCGTAGCTAATGTAGCCATCACTTCCCTGGCATGGAGGTGATTGAACCTGTAAAGAACAAGGGCTACAGAAGAGGGGGGAGGCAATAAGGGCAGTGAAGGTCCCTCCATCAATAAACTGGTGGTAGCAAAGGAAGGAGCAGGTGTGATTTGTGACCATGTTCTAATTAAAGCTGTGTGCTCACTGCATTTACTGTGATATAGTACTGACTTTGATCTATGAGGAAAAAGTGTGAAGAAAATACAAGTCAAATAACATCCATATCCTACAGTTGTTTGTTGAACAGCCTTCAGGCTTAGCATCTTATCATAATTACTAAGCTAGTTCTATACATGATTATAGTTACGTAATACTGACTTATTCCAAGGTCACAAGTAATAAGTAAAGGCAAGCTTCAGCTTAATGCTTGAGTCATCACCCACCCAATATTCAAATAGAAGGCAGCAGTGCTTAAGGAGAATCAAGGTACATTGATGTGGTCTGAGCACCATTAGTGATTTGACCAGGGTGCTGTTTCCAAAAATATACCGTATTGATTATGAAGAAGATTAGACATTCGCGACAGATTTTGTCATTTAATGCTGTGTTTGTCTGTTTAATTGAACATGTATAAATGGCTTCTTAAAACAAGTGTTTCTCCTCATTTATTGCTGAAAAGACAAAAGGGCGGACCTTTATAATGCCCAACATCAATTTCAATTTGATAGGATCTGGTCATTCCCCAGGCTTCTTTACGGCCTCTACACTTAAATTCCGATTGATAGACCGTTGAGTGAGAACCTATTCTGAAAGAAATGGAAAAATAATAAAATCTCAGGGACTAATGGAGCTATAAAGAGTGAGTATTGGAAGAAGTTGGTTATATGCTTATTTTTGTCATTTCCGTTTCCATTTCAAATTCCATTAAGTCAATCATATCATAATGACAGTCTCTACTTCCCCATCTTTCGCTCTGGGAGGAGAGCCACATGTCCTCAGTCTAATGGAAGTGTTGGGTAGGTGATCCGAAGCTCATTCTCACTTTTTAAAATCTTGCAGGAAATGGCAGAGTAGATTTTTATAAGATAATTTCATACCATTATAATGTAAATATGGAATGGATATTTGGCCCCAATTCTAATAGGTTTTTGTTTCTCTTCCTTTTGTCGAATACATTTAGTTTCGGTCTTAAGCAAATATATATTGAGCCGACCAAACACTTACTGAGAAACGGCTATTAAGTACTTAGGTCAGAAATAGGTCTCCATTGAAGCAACTACCAAGAGGAGCCACTCAGCAGATCCCTGTGTTAATTAATTTACATGTCCAGTGTAAATAATGTGAATGCAGAACTACAGTCACTGTCACTGCCATAATAACATTATCTTGATGCCTGGAAAATGTAACGCAACATCTCAGGATCCCACAGAATGTGTGTTGAACTTGAAGAATAATTCTCCTGCCTGATATTTGGCTATTGAAATGAGCTGGAAGGGATTCCTTTATATTTTATGCAATGTTATTAAGTTTTTGGATATGGATTTTGATTTGACTTATACAGTTGGTATTTTTAAAGTGTTTACACCAGAATTTGACATACTATTTGAAATAGCTATTCCTAAAGCACCCCTAGAAATACTACCTCCCATAGACCAATAAGTACTTATTATACTCTGGTGCTGGCTTGAACGATCTTTGCTATCAACCACCCTGTAGACACACTACGTAATTCCAACATTGCTGAGAGGTTTCTGTAGGTTTCAAATACGTTTTTTCCCAAGGTTTATAGACGTCAAAACGTGAAGGTTTACTTACGTTGGACAGACGTAGATGTCTGAATTACGTTTTTCTATGTCATTTGGACGTAGATAAATGTAGCAAACTACGTAGATGAACGTTGAAATTAGTCTTTTACCAACTGCAATAATCAAAACTTGAACAATTCTAATATGGAATCAAATGGGGGTTTACAGTTTTAGTTTTAATATTACAAATCTTGTTTGTGAATGTAAATATAAATATATCAATGACACAAATTTTTACATAGAATATAGATGCAAGTTTATGTTTGATTTTGACGTTGATTTACGTAGAAAAACGTAAGTCAGACTTGTAGGTTTGTGGGAGGTGAATATACCTTCACGTTTTGACGTCTACAAACCTTGTAAGATTACATAGTTCGTACCCCAAATCAATGTAGATTTACGTTTGAGCTACGTATCTGTGTTTACAGGGCAATTATCAGTAGTATAGTATGTATCGGAACGGGACTATAGTTAAGTACTGTTTATTACTCAATCGACCTGCAGCCAATCAGAGGCCTCCATTTGGTCACGTGACCGGAAGTGACCTACTTAGGGGATTAGTGGTGACGTCACGTGACCTAGTTAGCCAATCAGAGGCCGCCATTTGGTCACGTGACCGGAAGTGAGGTCATATGACCTACTTATGGACCGGAAGTGACGTCATATGACCTACTTAGGGGATTAGTGGTGACGTCACGTGACCTAGTTAGCCAATCAGAGGCCGCCATTTGGTCACGTGACCGGAAGTGAGGTCATATGACCTACTTATGGACCGGAAGTGACGTCATATGACCTACTTAGGGGACCGGAAGTGAGGTCATATGACCTACTTTAGGATCACGTGACCGGAAGTGACCTGATGAGTCACGTGACCGGAAGTGACGTCACATGACCTAATGGCCAACCGGAAGTGAGTGACCTGATTGAGGATCACGTGACCGGAAGTGACCTGATTGATCACGTGACCGGAAGAAGAAGAAGAAGTGACGTCACGCGACTTAATGAAGAGATGAGTGTCTTTAAGGGGTCACGCGCTTTAAAATGTGATATCTTTTTTTTTTTTGGAGGAGGAGGAGGAGGAGGAGGAGGAGGAGGAGGAGGAGGAGAAGGAGGCGAGTCTCTTATTTTTTTCGGTAAACTAATAAAAAACACTACGATATAAGTTTTTGTTTTTTTTTCATTTTTTATTGTTTTACGAGCGACTGGAAGTGACTTATTGAACTAGGTAGAAGCGTTCTTTAGAGTGTATAAAGGGGGGGGGAGGGGAGGGGAGGGGAGGGAAGGGGAGGGGGGCCCCTTTAAGATGCATGGGGAGGGGGGCGCTTTTAGGATGCATGGGGCGAGTGGTGGGGGGGGGAGGGGGGGAGGGGGGAGGGGGGCACTCTAGGGGGGTGGGGGGGCACTCTAAGGGGCGTTTGTCTCTTTTAAGAAAAAAAGAAAAGAAAAAGATTTCAATCGAGAGACACGCTTCTTCCTCTCGAGAGGAAGAAGCGTGTCTCTTCGTTTTTTTTTGTTTATCACGTGCTTCGATGAGGCGATCAGCTGCGACTGGAGGAAGTGACACTTTAAGAGGGCGCGCGTCTTAATTGTTATGATTTTTTTTTTTTTTTTACTTACTAATAAAGAAGACGTATGAAAATAAAACACAACAATTCACATGTCCGTCGTTCTCGTTGTTTCTTGCTTGATAAAGTCAAGTAATATCGCGATGCCGAGGTCAAACTTTCCCATGTCCTCAGTCAACACTCGAAGGAGTTCAAAAGGTGTACCGCCGGCACCGTCAGCTTCATCTTGCCACATTTTCAACACTCGGAAGGCTCACTCAGCGGGACTTCCTCCGTATTCGCATTCTTCAGCGATCTTATCTAACCTCTCAGGCGACAATTTTAAATGGTCCCCCACCTCTTTCCACCTGCTACCTAGACGTCTGCCGAGGGTGCCCAAGTGCTTATGCATCGCGCGCGAGTCGGGGTTTTCGAAATCCAACCCCTGTCTGTGGAGAAGGGACATCCACTGAGCCAACAGTTCCACGCGTCTAATGCGGGTGAAGACGCGACCGAGCTCTCCCCATCTATGACGATGCGGGGTTTCACCCCACCAGACTCGGAACATCGCCGTACACAGCTCCTCCGGTGTCTTGACACTGCGCTCTACTAGAGCATCCATACGGGCGGCGGTAACTTTTAAGCTACTGCCCAACTCTCTCCAACAGCCGCTCAACTCTTTACCTAGTTGACGAAGCAAGGCGTCGCTATAGGCTAACCGCCGCTGTCCTACCTCTCTGTTCTCCCCATCGGTCTGCCTCGCGCGTCTCACGTCGTCAAGCCGCATTAACTTTTTTTCAGGTGGACAAGGCGGTGAAGGCGAGCTTGAAAGTGGAATAGCTTGAGCCATCTCGTCTCGTCTTGGCGGCGGCGGCGGCGGCGGCGGCGGTGGCGGCGGCGGCGGCGGCGGCGGCGGTGGTGGCGGCGGTGGTGGTAGTAGACGTTACTGTGGTCAGAGGCGATATGGTTTTTTTCCAACAGAAATCAGAGCTTTTTATACAGAGGGAGTTTAATCCCATTTCCAACAGCACTCCAGCTGTGTAGCGACCTGTCCGCATGACGCTTTTTCAACCGCTCCGCTCCTTAAGAGCTTAGATGACGAGGGGTGTGTCATCGCTATCCGTGGAGACCAGCTGAAAACGGTGTTTCTTCCTCATCCATAGCCTTACCTCCTACCCCCTACCTGAGGACGTCTCCCTCCCTCTGACATTCATTGTAACAAACGTCAGAGGTCAGGTGAAAATCGGATTTTTTTCATGCACAGCCTTAGTCAGCTGTCACCCCTCCCTATTGAACTAGCCGGCCGCCGCCTGGCCGGCCCGGTCTACTCACCACGGCAGGAGGTGGTGATTTTTTTTTTGTCTTACACTTAAGTCGCTCACCACATGCACACGCCTCTACTCACAGACAGACACGTTCGTCTTAGGGGGGTCCTGCTTCACGCCACACGCCTCCTGTAGTTTTTTTTGTATACACACTCTAAGCTCATCACCGTTAATCCTTTATACAGCTAGCGCGCGCTGAATGGCTGAACAGGGTGGTAAGTGGCTTAGCTCATGACAGTGGATCCCTCAAAAAAAAAGAGGGGAAAGGGATCCAGCTGAAAACGTCATACCTTATGTCTTTGTGAATGGCCGCCGGTCAGTCGACGGCAGCAACCGCTTAATCCTTTATACAGCTAATGCGCGTTGAATTGCTGAACAGGGTGGTAAGCGGCTTAGCTCATGACAGTCGATCTCTCAAAAGGGGGGAAAGGGATCCAGCTGAAAACGTCATGCCTTATGTCTTTTGTTTCTCTTTGTGAATGGCCGCCGGCCAGCCGGCGGCAGCTGAACAGGGTCAGTAAGTAGCTTAGCTCTAGAAGCGAGAAGGCGTATATAAGGGGTCTGGAAACCTCCATTCACTCACTCATTCTTTTGCTGCTCTCTACAGTCACCACCATGAGCAAAAGACAACACCTAGCGCCGTCCAAGAACAAGAAGACTACGCGGAACAGCGCTCGTTTAGCGTCAGTGCCTCCTCTTGCTACTGAAAATGAGACTACCGCCGCAGCCGCTTGGTCTTATCACCCTCCCGCTGTAGCGAGCGCTCGCGGCAGTAGTAGTAGTAGTAGCAGTAGTAGTAGCAGTAGTAGTACTAGTAGTAGTAGTAGTAGTAGTAGTAGTACTACTGGTAGTAGTCGTCGTGCTAGCGACGTTGTTACACTCGCGACGGTACACGTTGCTGCTAAGCGCGCTGCCGCTGCTACTGCCGCCCCGCCTGCTGCGGCTGCTGCTGCTGCTGCACCTGCTACCGCTGCGCCTGCTACTGCTGCGCCTGCTGAGGCTGCTGCGCCTGCTACTGTTGCGTCTGCTGCTGCTGCTGCTGCTGCTGCTGCTGCTTCTGCTGCTGCTGCTTCTGCTGCACCTGCTGCTACCGCTACTACTACTGACGACAACGCTCCTGGCACAGCGCAGTACTGGCAACCGGGTTTTTACCTCCCCACTACTGTTGATGACTTTGATGACCTGCCGCACGTTGCACAGCCCCTCTCCTCCACCACTACATCGACCGACGCCCTCGACGCCGCTCGCGCTGAGAGTGACAGCTATTCGGACACTCAGCCCCTAAACCGAGAAGAAGAGGAGGAGGAGGAGGAGGAGCAGCAGCAACAGGGTGAGACAGAGAACGACGCTGACGACGAGGCGTACGAACAACCCGAAGGGAAAGGGGTGGGCGGTACGTTTTTCGGCTTCTCTCTTCGACCTTTCGACCTCACTTCCTCCACTAGTAGCGTCCCGTCCGGTCCGTGGCGACTGCCCTCACCGCCACCTTACGAGGGCGGCGGCGCTTCATCTTCTACCGCTACACTCAGCACCGACGGCGTGTGGCTGCGCTGTTCCAACAACGAGGCCTCGGATACCACCAGCGCTGACGCTGCTCCTGCTATCGGTTCTGCTGCTGATTCAGCTCACGCTGATGGTGTTACTCATCCTGCGGGTGTGAAACGTTCTAAGGTGAGTTCCAGAACAACAAGGCCTAGTAAGAAGAGAAAAATACAAGAAAAAGAACGAGATGGACGAGAAGAAGCAGAGAAAACCTTCTCCCGTCTTCTCGGGTTAGAGTTCTGCTTAGACGGAGCTTTGACGCTGGAGATCTGGGAGGACGTGGCTAGACTGTCTAGGAGGCCGCGCTACACAAAAGACGGCCAGGTGAAAGAGGCGTCTCTGACCAGAAGCAAGCGAGTGCACTTCACGGCCGACGCGCTGCGCGAGCTAATAGCACGCATCGCCGATATCCGCGCAGTGGTGCGCATACGCGACACAGCGGCCGCGCAAGGAAAACCTAATCACACCCCCTGGTTCGCAGTGCTGGATGAGGAGGGCGAAGTGTACGCAGCTGTGAGCTACTACAGCGGTAAGAACCTCGTCCACGTGCGCAAGTACGAAGGTCCTGACAAAAAACCCACACAGCAGGGAGTGACGCTGTCCGCCAGAGCGCTCAAAGAGTTGGATGACAAAACAGAGATCATTCTGAAATATCTCGGCATAGATTCGGAATGAGAGACGCTCAACGCTCACGCGCGCACACACACACACACACACACAGCGTTTGACGTACGCTGTATGAGACAGACAGACGGATACACAGACAGCAGACAGAAAGATAAATAGATAGATAGATAGACAGATAGATTGATAGATAGATAGATAGTTAGACGGCTAAGTAGTTGGTAACTGAGTGAAAAAAAACATGACACAGTACGTATGCGAAAAGTGTTTCAAAATGTTTAAAAGACCGTACAACCACGAGAGACACGTAGAAAATTGTAGAGTAGTACCTAAGTTTTGCCCTCTATGCGGCGAAGGCGATTGCCGAAAGATCGCCTGTTGACGCGAATCTCTGGACGGGGTGACCGTCCCTCCGCGCATATGTGCTGTACCGAACGGGGAGGAAACGTTCACGGCGAATTGGCCTGCGATACAAACGGGCGTCAGGATGCACGGGACTCGCGTGAGTGTAACAAACTTCAGGCTACCAACCGGCGAGTTGAGTGACGCTGTAGATACTATGCGTCGCATTCACTTGACACAAAGATTCAGATACAAAGTGGGTTTCTCGGTAGGCTTACTCTTACAACACAGAGAAGACAAGAGCAAACTGCGCTACTTTCACGCCTCCCAGAACAACGCAACTCTCATACAATCGCTCCCTACTATAACTAATTCAGAAACTTTGGAAGAGCTCCTCTCAAAGATGGAAAACACCGTCGCTTGCGAGGAAGTACGGAAACTTTGCGACGCTGACACCAAGTGGCACGTTCTTTTTCCTACCAATTTGAACATTTGCGTTTACATGGGACCGGGGGAATTCCCCATAGGCGGTAGGATCACTCAGGCCGGTCGAGTTGGAAAGAGAAGCGGCGTGTTAGATTTTCCCAACAAGGACAACCTCTGCATCTTCCGCTGCATTTCCTTTCACTTATACAACACCAGCAAGCGCGCTTCAGATTTGTTACGTCAGTTCTGTCCCGCTGCCACACCTGAATCCTTTCCGGGTCTGAACATCCGCGACTTACCCGCGTTAGAGAACTTGTTTGACGTACAGATAGCGGTTTACACCGCGTCGCGTCAAGTGCCGGGGCGGAAGTTGAGAAGACGCGTTACTCTGATCAGACCGCCTTCCAGAACTCTGGCCGCCCGAGGTAAAGTCAACCTACACCTGACGGCGAAAGGCGGTTTGCACGTCTCTCTCGTCACGGACTTCAACGCGTACGCGGGCATATACGAATGTTGCAAGTGTAAGGCGGCGTTCACCACCGAGTTCTTGCTGAAGAGACACAGGAACCAGCTTTCCTCTTGCCGACAAGTCAAGTTGCGCTACGTAGGTGGCATCTACCAAAATTCGAGAACGATTTTCGAAGCGCTAGCAGACTTCTCCATTTTTCCCCCCGACGGACATTCCGGAATCTACCCTTACAAGATCGCCTTCGATTTCGAGGCTTTCTTCAGACCATGCAAAGAACCGTCGACGGAACACGTGTCCCTGCTGTGGGATCACGTCCCTTTGTCGGCTAGCGTCGCATCCGACTTTCCGGGGTGGGAGGGGCCCGTCTGCTTCGTCAGAGAATCCGACGCAGATTCCGACCCCTTGTTGGACCGAGTTTTAAATCACATAAACGAGAACGCCAAAGTCATCGGGGAAGCTGTGCTAGAACTTTACCGACCGACCTTAGCGAAGTTAGATGCGGCGATAGGTGAAGCTCTCCTGCTGAAGGAGGCGACGTTCACCCCTTCTCCAGGCGGCTTCGCTGCGGCTCAGACCAGACACCCGTTAGTTCAACTGAAGAAGCGTCTTCTGAGATACATCCGTCAAGCTCCAGTCGTGGGCTTCAACTCGGGGCGTTACGACTTGAACCTGATCAAAATACGCCTTCACTCGTTCTTCGCCTCCGGAGACCGAAGAAACCAAGAATTCAGCGTCATAAAGAGAAGCAATCAATACTTGGCGGTTTACACACAGCACACGGTTTTCTTGGACGTAGTCAACTATTTGGCACCCGGTTACAACTACGCGACCTATTTGCGAGCTTTCACCAGGAACGAAGAGAAAGGTCACTTTCCTTACGAATGGATGACGTCTACCAGGAAACTGGCAAACAGAACGCTGCCACCGAGATCGGCTTTCGACAGCGAGCTGACGGGCGTCAAAATGTCCGAATCCGACTACGCCGCATGTCAGAAAGTTTGGTCCGACGAGAAGATGCAAACTATGGAAGACTACTTGATCCACTACAACAACAAAGACGTCAAACCTTTCATAGAAGCTCTGAAAAATCACGCTAAATTTTTCCAAGATCGCGGCATTGACATGTTGAAAGACGGAGTTTCTCTCGCCGGTTTGACTTTACGGTTCCTCTTCCAAAACCTAGAAGACGCGTTCACAACGTTCCCCCAGTTCGACGCCGTCCTCCACGCTCTGATCAAAGAAAATCTAGTCGGCGGTCCTTCCATCATCTTCCATAGATTTCACGAGAAGGGCACCACGCGGATAAGGGAGCACAAGTACGGCGAAGAAGCGAGACCGTGCCAACACATCCTAGGACTAGACGCTAACTCTCTGTACTTGCGCTGCATGAGCGAAGCGCACTGCACGGGCTATTACGCGGTGAGACGGCCCGAGACCGAGTTCAAGCCCGAAATTAGGCAAAGAAACTCTCACAGCGCTTTGGAGTGGTTACGCTTCGTAGAGCACGACCGCGACGTGAAACTGCGCCACGCTTTGAACGGCGGCGAGATGGTTGTAGGCTGTCAGAGAATTCGCGTGGACGGGTTTCACGCGGCCTCTAATACGGTTTTCCAGTTTCACGGGTGTTGGTTCCACGCTCACGAGTGCATACCGTCGCACCGATATCAGTGCGCTTCACTGAGAGAGGAGAGACGCGACAGAACGACCAGAGTAAGCGCTTACTTGAAAGCGCTAGGTCACAAGCTGGTCGTCGTGTGGGAGTGCGAATGGCGAGAGATGAAGCGTCGAGATGAGCGGGTCAAGGCCTCCCAACAACGCTGGAAGGTTGACGCTTTGAAAGTGTCTCGAAACGCAATGAGCGAGAGCGACATCCTTTCCGCTGTGAAAGAGGAGAAAATGTTCGGTTTAGTTCAAGTGGACATCACTACGCCGCCTCACCTACGAGACTACTTCGAAGAAATGACCCCCGTTTTCAAGAACGCGACCGTTTCAAAATCGGACATAGGACCTCACATGTCAGACTTTGCGCAGGAAGAAAAGCTGTTGAACACGCCTCAGAGATGTCTGATAGGGAGTTACCACGGAAAAAATATTCTCTTGGGAACGCCGCTTCTCAAGTGGTATTTAGAGCACGGTTTGATAGTCACCAAAGTGCAGCTGGTGGTAGAATACCTACCTAAACGCTCCTTTGCCGGTTTCGCGGACGAAGTAACGGCGGCGCGAAGACGTGGCGACGTGAACGAGAACGAGAAAATTCTGTCAGACTGTTACAAGTTAATGGGAAACGCTACGTACGGTAAAACCATCTGCAACAAAGAAAAACACACGGCGGTGAGATACACTGACAGTCGGAAGTTCGAACTATTGGCCAATTCGTGGCGCTTCAAAAAGGCGTCCGAGTTGAGTTCCGATCTGTTTGAAGTCGAACTACAACCGAAAACAGTCAACAACAACCTCCCTATTCAAATAGGGTTCATGGTATACCAGTACGCGAAGTTGAAAATGTTAGAGTTCACATACGACTTCTTGGATAGATTCGTCGATCGGCGCGATTATGCCCTTTGTCAAATGGACACCGACAGTCTTTACATGGCTCTCAGCGGTGACACGTTGGATGACCTAGTCAAACCTCGCCTGAGAGAGACGTACTTCAGAGAGAAACGAAAGTGGCTTCCGACAGCGGTGTGCGACGATCACTTAGAGCTTTTCGTGAAGACAAAAACGGAAAGAGTGCGAGAATGGTGTCCGCCGCCCGGCGGATGTTGTGAGAGACGGTACCTTCACGATCTGAGAACTTCGGGGCTTATGAAAGCGGAGTGGGAAGGTGACGGGATCCTAAGTCTCAACCCTAAGACTTACATTTGCTACGATCGAGTCAGCGACACCGGTGAAAGAAAATCCAAAAAATGGAGTGCAAAAGGCGTACAGAAGAAACAAAACCCTCAGGAACCAGACGACTTCTTGGATGTTCTTCGCCAACGAAAAACTCTCATTGCTGTAAATAGAAACTTCAAAGTGGTGCGAAACAAAATGGTCACCTACACCATAGAGAAAGACGGCGTGCGCTACTTGTATTATAAGCGTCGCGTGCATTCTGACGGTGTGACGAGTCCTTTAGAGATATGAAAAAAAAATAAATAAGCGTGTGCATCTTTTCAAAAATAGAGTGTTTATCAAGATTGAAAAAAAAAGAAATAAAAAAAATAAAATAAAATATTGTTGTGTTTTTATTTTCATACGTCTTCTTTTACTAGTAAGTCGCGCAGTCTCTTAAAGCGTCACTCATGTGACGACGTCGCTTCCAGTCACGTGATCCTAAAGACCCTCACTTCCTAAACAAAAAACTTCTTCTTCCGCTCACGTGATCAATCAAGTCACTTCCGGTCACGTGATCCTCAATGAGGTCACTCACTTCCGGTCGGCCATTAGGTCATGTGACGTCACTTCCGCTCACGTGACTCATCAGGTCACTTCCGGTCACGTGATCCTAAATTAGGTCATATGACGTCACTTCCGGTCCCCTAAGTAGGTCAGTAGGTTACCCAGAATGCACCACTAATCCCCTAAGTAGGTCACTTCCGGTCACGTGACCAAATGGTGGCCTCTGATTGGCTGCAGGGTTACCCAGAATGCACCACTAATCCCCTAAGTAGGTCACTTCCGGTCACGTGACCAAATGGAGGCCTCTGATTGGCTGCATGTCGATTGAGTAATAAACAGTACTTAACTATAGTCCCGTTCCGATACATACTATACTACTATTATCCCTGCAATATATTCCCAGTGTGGAATCAGAGAGTGTGACGGGAAAAAAATACTAGTCCATTCTGTGTTATCAACCTATGGCTGAGCATTCTATCAGGTTTGCATGTGCAGTAAAACTATACCGAGGGCTGCTATGAATGTGAATGAAATAGTATAGCTATGGAGGCAATGTATCATACTGGTCTGTGAATGAAATAAGTTTAGTCTGTAAATCATGGGCATTGCTCTGGTAGTAAACTGATCCCCATCCATAATCTCACAGTCATGAATTAGAGGTCGCCTGTAGGTCATACCATCTCCCTGGCAATGGTCCATTGTTATAATCATGAGCTATGCTTTGACAGGTTTAGCTCAATCTGCTTATATTACTCATAACAATGGCAATCTACATCAGTCTTCTGCCGACATGTACCTCTATCTGTGACACTACATCAGTCTATGCCATCTCACTATACACAAAAAATAGCACATCAGGACAGTGTATAATTATAGATTACCCTATCCACCTACTTAGTTGGAGCCAGGCCAGAAGCAAGTCACTATATATAGAAGATGAGCCACTCCAAACTAAGTGCTCCAACATAGTTGTTGTCAATGTGTGTTACTAACAAAGCACCCCAAATCCAAGTGTCCCATTTTTAACCTCCATAAGATAGCTACAGTAAATTATTGAATATAAACCTTACTCGCATCTTCACTTGACCAATCCTAGAGGCCTAACAGGGGGAAAAAAGTTGTAAAATATAGTACTGTAGTATACTTGTAAAAACTCGCGTATACATGATCTGCACACCAACGTTGGGACAATTTCTAACATTTCCCTCTTAAATTCAAACTAGGAGGTCTGCTCTTATAGGCAGGGTTGTAATAGTTTATAAATTGATTAGAAGTAACGTTTTAAATCTTATATAGCCTAGTTATCTCTCAAGGTAGATAGGGATTCACAGTATGGTGTATTTACCAAAGTCTCCAATTATTCAGTGTCCTTGCGAAACAAGGCAGGAACAGAGGTGCGCTGTAAGCAAGTCACTGCGTATGCATAACTCGCTGGGGCAGTCATATTTACTCTGTAATTGGGTATGAAGAATAGGGTCTGTGTTCTATTGATCTGTTGTACATTTAGATTTCAGGTCAGGCTCCCCCAACCATTATCCTCCTCCACTACTGTAGGGCCGAAATGATGATGTCTGGCTCCACTGCCAGATAGGAATTAAGGGACACTCTGCCTGACCCCACATCTACCTCCCACAACATGATTGCAATACCACAGTTCCAAACTGCCCCTATTGACCATACCATTCCCAGAGGGTCACCACTTTCTATAGATTCTTGGTCCTTGAATATTCAATTATATTGATTCATAGAATAGATGTCCATATATCTATTTGCACTTCTATACAGGATCAAACCCAGTGCAGATGATTTTCTCCAGCACCCCTTTGCATTTTTACCCTAAACATATCCTTCGTCTCATTTTTTTTCTAGCCCAAATTGAAATCAGGACCCCTTTAACATTCTGGTAACAAGGCATGTATCATCTGTCCATTAGATCTAATCCCCCCTGTATGACTATTGGATTGGATATGGATTTTTCTCTCAGCTGTTATTAATATAATGTGATTTTACACGGGTGGGGATTTCACCTCCCATTCATTGGGCTCAGATTGAAACCAAAGTTTGCTCCAAGCAGAACAGGGCCACCTTAGTAGCAAAGATGATGTGGCCTCCACGTGGAGCCACAGTGGGCTCCTGATGTGGCATTGAATGGTCTGCCCAGTGTGAGTCCAAAGGGCTTGGTCATTGACTTTTGTTGTGGACACACACTGGCCAACTAACTTGGGCTCAGATCAGGTTTTAGCCTGATTGCCTCATAAATGATTAAGTCATGTAGCGCCGCCTAGGGAAAATAGGGTTTCAGAATGGATTTAGAATAATTTTATTTATGCAATTCTTTGGAACATGTCCCCCCCCCCCAATTCCTTGCAGAGGTGAACACATTTTTGCACTCCTCAAAACCATCCTACCCCCAACATATAATGACCACTCTAAAAACCTAAATTTAGCCCTCATCGAGCCAAATCTGAAACTGATCTGCGCCCACATCTGCGCCCACATCAGGCAGCCTGCATGGAAACACACCGACGCCCAATGACCGAGCAAAAGCTGATTTAGCCTTGTGTGGGCCTATTACCAGGGCCGGAGTAGCCTGCTCACACTGCAGCTTCCTGGGAAGCTCACAGTAGGAGTATAGGGTACTCAGTGTATTGAGTTTACGTCATTGTTATGCAGGAACTGGTAATGCTATACTTTGGTGATATTATATCACACATACATTCAAAGATAGCACTGTTCAATGTCTTATGGTAGTTCACCACTGAGGCCAGCGCAGAGAAAGTGGCTGCTGCTTGTCCCCATCCTACCCCTCTCCAACCACCGCCACCAAGCACTCTTTTAAGAGGCTTTTGCTGAGCTGATTCCAAAAGCAGTAGGTATCTGGACCACTCCAGGCCTCTTTACAATGGACTGAGACTACTGCATGTGGAAGTACTTATTTCCACAGGTGTAAATTTTCGCAGAAGAGTGAAAATCGGCAATTTCGCGGGTATTTATTCCATATAAAAATTTCGCGAAAATCGCGAAAATATATACCCTGCAAAATAAAGTACTTTCACAGTATAGAAGCATAATTCTCTGGTTTTATTCATTTCGATTTGTTATTCCAAATATTTTTGAATTTCTGTTGATATAAAGAGGGACCATTATTTGTAAAATCCTCCTCCAGACCGCTGATTAAAGTTTCCACACCTCTTGCTCTGGCTTTTATTAACAGGTATGTTATCTAGTAAATCCCTATTATCCAGTAAAATAAAAGCAGAACATGTAAATTCTAAATCGTAAAGAAGTATTCAATTTGTAACACTAAATATTACTCCATAGTTTGTGTCTTTGAATTTTTGAAGCTTTGCTAGATATATCATTTAGTTTTCATGGAAATTCTCCAAGTTTGGCTGGTACAAATATAGAAAATCCTGATTGACAACTTAATGGCATTGATAATGGATTTTGTTCCATATAGGATGATTGTGATTTACTGGCCCCATTGAGGACCGACTCCCTGACAGTGCTAGATAATCAACTTTGGCATGGATGGCAGCCATTTTATTACCTCAGACAGGAATAGTACTCCTTTATTATGGAGACTCAGACAACATCCCGCATCTCTGCGATTTGAATAGGAGCATGACAAATTATAATCTTCAAAAGAGCCATTGGTGGGTGTCAAATGATTCAGATGATTCAGAGCACAGGCCTTGCAAGGGGAGTGCAGGAATTGGCACTCTGTGTCTTTGAATAATCAGATCAAGCCAATGCCTTTCCACTCAACCGTCGGTGCTTTGGTGCTTTCTGTTGTATGGATGTTGCCAAAAATTAGTATTGTGCAAATCTTTTTCTGCACTGGCAGCTATACTGTCTTCCAACCAATCTACCCTGCTTCATGGGAAATACACATGTTGTCCACCACCCATTAGTCCCACCATACACTGCATGTTCTACTAAATGTCACAATTCTGTCAATTTATACCGGACAATTTATAGAAGTCATCATGAAAATAGGGTGGTATTTCCCTCTAAGTTATTACGAAGAGATGATAAGAACTATACAAATTTGAAGCCGGTATTTCTTGAATGACATAGCTTTTAGGAACCGCGTTGTCATAATAAAGTTGTAGATCCATGAAGGGCATTTAATTAAGTTAAAAAGAATAGTAGAGACTCCACAGCTGCTATTCTCGACAAATTAAAACAAGACAAACACGTTGTAAGACCGTTCACATATTGTAGGGGCCTGCATGTGCAACATACATACACATAAATTGAGTTGAACATTCTTTATTTGGCACATAATAAATCACATTTCACTGAGCGTTTTAAACCGTTGCCAAACATAACCTAAACCCATAATTATATGCATTATGGTGAGGTATTGGGGATACCTCTAGCTAGGGCATCTACTTTTAGTACATTATGATTTAAGCACACCTCCAGACACAGTTGAGGGTTGGAGTGTCTGCCTCTGTCCATCTGTGATGAGTAGGCATAACTAAATCCTGTAAGATGTAGATAATATTGTCCTCCTATGCCGCAGAATCGCCTACTGGAAATATCTTAAAGCTCTCTGTAAGCAGAATGGTGACTGATTTTACAAAAATAAAAAAACTGAAATGGTATCCTCCGGAGGGGCTGTGCTAGTGTTATCTTGTTAAATACTCATCACCAGAAAGGACTCCTGACAAGTTCACTCTCATATTGCTTTTAGGGGTGGGGATTGGTCTGATTTATTCATGTAGTTCTTAGGCTAAGGTGTGGGGCTTTGTCGACTTTCATCCATATTACATCATGCTATGATTTAAGAGGAAAAGTAGATGTCCTGCTGGGGAGAGAACCTTTGCATGTAGGCTTATACAATATTTCTAGTTGAGCTTTTAACTTTGAGTTAATTTCAGACCACCGGACCAGATGGGAAAATGGGTAAAACATTAAGACAGGTGTTAACAGAGGCAGCTAAAAGTCAATATCGATCTTACCCGATGTCCATCCTTAACCACCTAGATAGTAGAGGTTCAGTTAAAAAAGATGATGCATCATTTGTCTAGAGGCTACAAAGCGTCTACATCACATCATGTTCGCAGCCTTCGATCACAAAGTGTCCACCACACACAGTTGTCCACAGCCTAGACTACCTCAACTGTATTTTGTGGACACTTTGTGATGAGAGGCTACGGACAGATTGTAATGTTGACACTTATCAGCCTACGGAAAAGATGGGGCACAACTGGGTCAAACTCTGTGCATGTCATAATACGGTCTTTACGGATGGGCCTTTACTGAGCAAGCGCTTTTCTGCTGGTCTGCTCTGCATGCGCTTCGTTACTTGACTCTTCAAGCTCGAGTTGCTACGTTTTCCTCATTCATATGTCCCTCATATCTCTCCTTAATTTCCTCAACCTACCTCTAGCAACCCTGGAGCAAAGTGCTGCTTTTAATAGAATCCTCAATAAAGGTCGAAAGCTAAGTGACAAACTTTAGGGAGGTTGGGCAGCAAGCCTGCACATTAAGGTGGGTCGCTACCCTTGGGTCAAAGTCCCTGAAAGTTAACAGAATCTCGCAATTTTTTTACAGGCAGTTTAATTTATATAGAATCGGAAAATGCAAAGAAAAAATAGGGGGTCCCGAGCTGCTTTTTTAAATATAGAATTTTGAAAAATTAAAGTATAAATTTTTTTTTCTGAAAATGAGAAAAAATGTGAAAACGTCCATGATTTCTTTTCATATCAACCATTATGCCCAGAAATTTTAAGCATAACATGTCAAACGCCTATATGCTCCCCTTTACTGGATGAATAATTTTACAATTTTATGCCATTGCATTCTGGGTAAAAATATGAGGTTTCGGGAAAAAGACAAAGAAATCGTCATTATTTGTAGCCTTAGTGGCTAAAAATAGTATTCAATATCAACAGAATCTCAGAAAATAGTTCAGATCATTTGCTAACATATAAAAGTAATTTTGATGGGGGTCCCAGGCATATTTTTAGGGTTTGGACCTTTGAAAATGAAAAATAATGCCAAAAGATGACTTAATTAAATAGATATTGCATTGCATGATGGGTAAAATGGCATAAATCAATGTATAAAATTGTCATGATTTATAGCCTTGGTGTTTTTTAACTATATCATAGCATCTATAGTGTTCTAAATAGTAAATATCTCCAATGCACTAGCTCATGTTTTAAAAAAAGAAATATTATCAGCTACCAATTCATCAAATATTCAAAATATTACAAAATGCACAATTCTTCTTGAAATGATCTAAATTTTTAACACAGTTTAGGGAATGTATATATGTATCTGGCTATGCAATATTAGCCCATTCTGACAGATTTAAGAATTTGAAGAAATCAAAGGGTAATGATCCACCTTAACCATGTTTTACACGGCCTCTACCATCCCCTTCAGGACCTCACTGCTATTGAACTCATAATCCTCCTGACCACCAGATGCCCTCCAGGGAAAAACACTACAAGCCCTGAGGTAGGCCATTTCCGCTGCCAAGAGGGCACCACCAGCATTCTACTGTATATATGGGACCTAGCCAGTGGTGAGAAGCGGTAGGAGGGAATGGTTGTAGCGAGTGTCCAGTGGATGTTAGGTTGTGTGCTGTGTAAGGACTGACCAGCGTGTGGCTCTGCCCTCTGAACTTCTTTACTTGCAATAGTATACATCCATGAAATGTGGAAAGGATGAACAGCAGCGTGTAGAGGGACATGCATGAATATCCTTTACCTAAAACTTTACAGCTAGGAACAATACCGTCCAATCAATATTTGGCAAGATTCACATGTACTTTTATGAAGGCTACCTCACCACCAGTGCCTGTTCTTATTCACATAAGTTCAACATTGAAACTATCAGAAAATTTGTATAGGAAAACAAGAGTTTTACTAGCATAATAATTCATCTTTATCAACAAGATTGTAAAAGCTGTACAGCAATCATAGATCGAAGCTCCCATATCCCAGAGATTGGGACTGCAGTGGCAGGAACCGAATACACATCTTGCGAGGTTCTGCTAAATTCAAATAACATTTCCTTCACTAGGAAACCACCAATGGTGTCTGTGCACTTGTAGCTGATTGCCTGTTGATTTGTAAACGGTAGGTAGATTCCTGTCCTGTATTTGATTACCGTCTCTGGTGGTGAGAGGTCTAGTAAAGCAGTATTGACCTTTTGAGCAAAAATCACCTCTGATGTGACACTAGAGGGACAGGAGTACTCGGAAGAAACCATGCCCCGAGGTCACCCTTGCCTCCCCTTTACTCTTCGTCTCCTCTCACCCCCCCTGTCCCTTAGTCTTGTGAGTTGCAAACCACCACCCATCCCTAGGGGCAACCTGTTGAAGTACCCCTCCTAGCCATGTGTCCTAGCTTCTTTTTTTTTGGTGTGGTTCCAGTGGCCTCACTAAAGGAATTGTGGGAACGAATGTGAGTAGTGCTCACTGGCGTGTGGTCTCTGTTCTATTCTGAATGGGGAAGCCTTGTTTTAAGTCACAGAGAGATTCATATAAATCTGGTTGCATTGCATACATATATTTAGGTTTATTGATAATCTCATATTGACTTGCCATGTATTGTCATCATGTTTCCCGCTACCCTCCTAAGGTAGCTATTCCTCTCCTTCTATTCATAATGCCTCACATACATTTCTCATATTTATTTCCATCTCTGTGCTATCTCATCTTTCCTTACACGGACAACCACCACACCTACAGCTTATACTTCCCATGCCCATTCAGTGACAACTAGGTTTATGACTTGAAAGGTCCAGCTCTTATAATGCTGGTCCCAAGAAACGACACCATTCTGACTATTAATCTTCAGCATTTGATGATCGAATGATTGGAGTAACCTATCAATGTGCAATGCAATTGGTAGTATGGTACAATTGATCGCTAATACAAAGAATTGGCGTTTAATCGTGGCGGGAACATGGTAATTCCCCTCCTCCCCTCTAGGTGGAGTATTGACTTGTATCGCCCCCTATCGGTTCTCCCTGTACTAATTACAACATTTATGTTTTCTTACCAACCGAATTGTGTTACCCTCTCCTCGCCCCGCTGTCGTTCACTTTGTCTGCGGCGAGCCCGGTGTCCACATCTCACAACTGTTGAATTGAACGTAGTGGCTTTACCATTTTCCTAATATATAAGGGATTGGTTGGCTAGACGTTTACTTCCCAGTTCTGTTTGTTGTGCGTCTCGGCCTTACAATGCCTCCTCGGAAGCAACGTAAGGTGAAGAAGATGTCGGCACCGCCTGTGGTCGACACACTGGCCCTGCCTGCTGCTGTCAACCCACTCCCGGCTGTCAACACCGACCCTGCCCCGGCCCTGCTGCTGCCGGGCCCCGCTGTCATTGCGCAGGCCGCCAATGACAGTCCAGCCGACGGGGCGGTCCTCGCCGACGCCGACAAGAAGAAGAAGGCCAAGGACCCCAAGCAATGGAGGGAGGATGCCGACCGTAAGTTTGAAACTTTATCGGACAAGATTGATGGCTTTGTGGACCACGTGTACGCTGTCATACCTCGTGATGGTGCTGTCACGCCACGTGACACCGACACCCACCCGACACCGCCTCTCCCTCCCCGCCCGCCGGCTGAACGCCGCCCGGCCCCGGCTCCGCCTGCCCCGGGCCCCCTGCCGCTGCCGGCCAGCTCTACCCCGGCTTGCAGCATTGTTCCCCCGGAGGACGTCCTACCACCCTGCCCGGCCCCGCAGCGACTGCCATACACCATGCTGCCCCCGCCTGTGGTCAGGCCCCGGGCGCCGGCGGCTGCCGCCGCCTACATACCGCCTCCTACACATGCCCCGGTGGACGGGGAGGAGGTTGCTGGCCGCTCTCATTGCGGTCCCTGCCGCTCACCATGGTAAGGATGACCCCCATTTTGCTCACTGTTACGTCCGCCGTGGCCCAAAGAGGGAGCGCGTTGGCCTGAGTGACCTTACATTTTCTGAATACGTGTACGGTATGCTTAAGCTTCATGACTCCCCCCTCACCCTCCAGGAGGACCGTCAACATGTCCGCAACCACCTTGCTGCGATTGCTGCCGACTCGGCGCTGTATGAGTGGGAAGACATTCGTGCTTGGTCAGAGGCGGTCATCGCGGATATTGCCTTTGCCGGCTGGGAGTGGGGTCAGACATGGCGCATTGACATGAAAAGGGTAGAAGTGGGTACACGACGCCTGCTCTCCGCCGCCGCCTCCCCCTCTGCCCCCACTGCCCAGTCCGGTAAAAGAGATGCCCCTGCTGTTGTCGACCTTACCCCAACCCTGCTTGCTGCCAAACCAGCCCCGCCCTGCCCGCAGTATAATGCTGGGAACTGTAAGCAAAAGGCGGATCACGTCGACAACGGGTATAGGCGTATCCATATATGTGCCCACTGTCTTAGGGAGACATGTAGGGCGCGAGCTCACCCGGAGATCCGCTGTTTCACCAAGGAGGGCAACACAAGCCGTGCAAACAGCCGCTCTAACAGCCGCCCCCCTGCAAAAAACGACAACCAGTAGGGCCACCTGGTCCTGCTGACCCTGCTATTAAAATGTCTGCCCCTGTTGTTGATGTTGTGCTAGATGTTGATCAATGTGACGTTGAACCATGTGTCTATGAAATCACCAATACCCCTGTCACCCCTGTGTGTATTCCTGAACTCTCACATGATGTACCTCAACGACCACTCCCCAGTGACCTTGAACTTGGCCTTCCAGATTCTACGAAGGTTTCCAGCACCGCCCTCATAGTGGCAGACACTTTTTTTTACTGAATCACAACTTCTCTCAGTACAGGTTGATCCGGAGTTTAAATGGTGTGACCCTGTCTGCAAGGTGGCCCCCGAGGCGGCCCCCATAGGCCCATGGGAATTTAGGCCAACCCTTCAGACCATATGGCCATGGCCCTCACCTCATGGCACCCTCCTGGCCCCGCATGATATGGATATTTTTTCTAGAGTCAGGGCCACAGGGTTGCCAAATTACCTCTCGGCAAGGATCCCAATTGACACTAAGTTTAACCTTGATTTTTGGTCCAGCGAGCTCAAGGACTATGAGGATGCAGAAATAACCACCTTCCTCACATATGGTTGGCCAGCCTCATATACTAGGCCCTCCTTCCCCTCACCCTCCTACAAGAACCATGATGATGCTGAAACCTTTGCCTCCCATGTTGACGCCTTTATACACAAAGAACTGTCCCTGGGTACATTGCTAGGCCCTTTCTTACAGGACCCTTTCCTCCCGTACCTAAAGACTTCTCCTATTATGACAGCCGATAAGAAAGGTTCAGACAAACGCCGCATTGTCGTTGACTTGTCTCATCCCATAGGAGACAGCGTCAACTCGGGCATACGTAAGTCATGGTTCCAAGGTCAACACACCCCCTTCTCTCTACCATCCATCAGGGCCTTAACTGACAAGGTCAGGGACCTGGGAAAGGGCTGCTACTTGTGGTCAGCCGACATTTCAAGAGCTTACCGTCAGCTGGCCTGCTGTCCCCTTGACCTACCTCTCTCTGGCATCAAGTTCAGAGGGGCCTACTATGTGGATAAGTCGCCCTCCTTCGGAGCCCGAAGCTCCTGTATGCACATGCAGCGAGTTTCCCAGAGCATTGTGTACATGATGGCCCGTCGCGGATACCATATGTACGCATATATCGATGACTTTGCGGCTGCCCACCCATCCTACCAGGAGGCCTCAGCTGCCCTCACTGCCCTCCAGTCCTTAGCCTCAAACCTGGGCCTGGTCCTGGCTGAGGACAAAACTGTAACCCCGACCACAGAGATGCAGTGGCTGGGTTACCATGTGAACACTCAGTCTATGACGGTAAAAATCCCCCATGAAAAAATGTGTGAGGTACTTGATGAGTTATTACTGTGGAAGGAGGGCCGGAGGAGAGCAACAAAACATGACCTCCAGTGCCTGTCAGGTCGCCTTTTTCATGTTTCCAACTGTGTTCCCTCTGCGAGGCGCTTTCTGGGACGGGTGTTGGCTACATTGAGGCGCGCTCCCCATTCAGGAAATGTCCCCTTAACTAGAGACTTTCATAGGGACTTGGCGTGGTTTAAACTGTATGCCCAAAACTCAAATGGTGTTGTCTTGATTCCAGGTGACCCCCGGCCCTCATGGACCATAGAATGTGACAGCTGTCTGCTGGGTGGGGGCGCCTATGGCCCGGAGCTATGTTACGCCGTCACCTACCCTCCATGGCTGACCCAAGACAAACACATCTCTCAACTAGAGGCTATAAACCTCATCGTTGCCCTAAGAAACCTGTCTCCTCCTGATCCTACAGGTTACCACATCCATGTGCGCTGCGACAATGCTGCAACAGTCACGTCATTGAGCACAGGAAGGACCCGTGATCCCTGGTTGTCCACCTGTGCGAGGGAGATATGGCTGTTCTCAGCGGAGCATGATGTGAGGATCATAATCACACATGTGCCCGGTACTAGAATGGTGATATCAGATGCATTGTCCCGGGCCTGCCTGTCCTCTGGGGAGGCAGACCGTGCTGCGACCCTGGTAAGGGAGGCAGGGCTCAAGTTCATAGATGTAAACATTGAGCGTGATTTCTTTAACCCAGACCTCTGATTTGTTATAGACTATGGACCATCGGCTGCCCTTGGGGAACAGGCAGCACTCACCATGGAGGCAGCTGTCTCAGCCAAAACTGCAGAAAATCGACGACGTCAGGCGGCGTTCTACAGGAATTTCTGTGTGACCCATAGAGTCAACCCTATGAACCCCAGCCCCTCTGAAGTAGTGTCATTTCTACAACATGGTTTTAATACCCTCACATCAGTTGGGGGACTACAGAACTATGTGTCAGGGGCCCGGTTCTACATAGACATGAATGGTGGCTCGTCCATGAGCTTTGCCTCGAGGCCGGCGCAAGAAATGATGAAAGGTGTGAAGGCCCTCTCCAGGCATGTCCCGGTGCAGGCAGCAGCGTTGCAGCCAAGAGACCTGAAGTACTTATGCCAGTACCTGGACATGGGGGGGGGGTAGAACACCTTGTATGCAAGACAGCTATACTAATAGGTTTTTTCTCATTCCTGAGACAATCGAACCTCCTAACTGTATCGAACACTGGACCCTCCCTGCACACGTTATTTAGGCAGGACATTTGGAATACTCCTCGGGGCCTACAAGTACTGGTGCGGAGCTCAAAGACTATCAAGTCACCTAGAGACTCAGTTGTGATCCCAATCTACGCCCTGCCGGCGCCAGTCCCACACTGCCCTGTGACTGCATATAAACTGATGCTTAGCCTGCTACCGGCTCTCCCTGGAGCCCCAGCATTCCACCTCCCTGATGGGGTCCCACTGACTCCAGCCTATCTCATTAAGGTGCTCCGACAAGGGTTGCATGCCTGCGGTGTCCCTAACCCTGAGTCCTACACGCTGCACAGCCTAAGACACGGTGGATCTAGGCTGGTGGCTGCAGGTGGTATAGACGTCTGTGATGTCCAGACTCATGGGGTATGGGCTTCAGATGCCGTGTACCACTATACCCCACGGATGCTCTACTCAGCAGTCCCATCTACCATTGTGAAATGTTTGGGACAGAAATGATAGATGGATCTGTGATAATCTATGTTGTTATAAACTTACTCTACCGGTACTTCATATACAGCCAAAGTACTTTCTGATATAATGTCTTGAACACATTCATCCATTATTGAAATATGTATTTGGTTCTTGAAATACCAACCTCAGTATCTAGCCTCTTTAATAGGCCAATTGTGTTGCATAAAATTTGTTCTAACTAACTCGATTCAGACTTTGAATTTAGGTCTATGTTTTGACCAAAATCAATCTAACTCCTGATTGGTAAAGTTTATCATGCCAATTAATTGTTGTGACTATCTATATTATTTGTTAGTATGTCACTATTGGTCGCTGACCCAAACGTGTTTCAACATATATCATAACATGTTTACTGTGATAACGTCTTAGATAGGACTCAATTGTTTAATAAACATGTTATATTTCCAAACTTTGTCTTAGCGTGTTTTCTGTCACGATTGATCGCTAATACAAAGAATTGGCGTTTAATCGTGGCGGGAACATGGTAATTCCCCTCCTCCCCTCTAGGTGGAGTATTGACTTGTATTGCCCCCTATCGGTTCTCCCTGTACTAATTACGACATTTATGTTTTCTTACCAACCGAATTGTGTTACCCTCTCCTCGCCCCGCTGTCGTTCACTTTGTCTGCGGCGAGCCCGGTGTCCACATCTCACAACCCGCCCACCCACACCTTGGTACTGTACACTAGCATTATGGACAGAAATGATAGATGGATCTGTGATAATCTATGTTGTTATAAACTTACTCTACCGGTACTTCATATACAGCCAAAGTACTTTCTGATATAATGTCTTGAACACATTCATCCATTATTGAAATATGTATTTGGTTCTTGAAATACCAACCTCAGTATCTAGCCTCTTTAATAGGCCAATTGTGTTGCATAAAACTCGATTCAGACTTTGAATTTAGGTCTATGTTTTGACCAAAATCAATCTAACTCCTGATTGGTAAAGTTTATCATGCCAATTAATTGTTGTGACTATCTATATTATTTGTTAGTATGTCACTATTGGTCGCTGACCCAAACGTGTTTCAACATATATCATAACATGTTTACTGTGATAACGTCTTAGATAGGACTCAATTGTTTAATAAACATGTTATATTTCCAAACTTTGTCTTAGCGTGTTTTCTGTCACGATTGATCGCTAATACAAAGAATTGGCGTTTAATCGTGGCGGGAACATGGTAATTCCCCTCCTCCCCTCTAGGTGGAGTATTGACTTGTATTGCCCCCTATCGGTTCTCCCTGTACTAATTACGACATTTATGTTTTCTTACCAACCGAATTGTGTTACCCTCTCCTCGCCCCGCTGTCGTTCACTTTGTCTGCGGCGAGCCCGGTGTCCACATCTCACAACCCGCCCACCCACACCTTGGTACTGTACACTAGCATTATGGACAGAAATGATAGATGGATCTGTGATAATCTATGTTGTTATAAACTTACTCTACCGGTACTTCATATACAGCCAAAGTACTTTCTGATATAATGTCTTGAACACATTCATCCATTATTGAAATATGTATTTGGTTCTTGAAATACCAACCTCAGTATCTAGCCTCTTTAATAGGCCAATTGTGTTGCATAAAACTCGATTCAGACTTTGAATTTAGGTCTATGTTTTGACCAAAATCAATCTAACTCCTGATTGGGAACTCGAGGCTGTCACATCTGTGGTAGAGTTGTTTACATTTGCATGGATATCACCAAAGAGAAGTCTGATATGTGTTTTAAACACTAATATACTAAAATGTGAAATTATCACAGTATTGCACGGTAGATTCTGCTGTAGTGCAGTGTAAAGCAGGGAGGATACCCTCACTTTGCTCAATGGGCAGTAACAGGGGATTACCACCAAGATGCTTATCACAAGCATCATAGTTCACAGTATCACAACATTGGAAAATAAAACTCACTAATAATAAAAGTATTGTGTCGTGGATGCATTTTATATATGCTAATTTTGTCACAGATCTTATTAATCATAATTCAAGAAATCATAAAAGTCAGACTTCACCTTAAAGATAAGATGCTTTACATCTATAAGCTGAAGGCCCCGAACCATATCCTTTTATAGAAGATTATTCAGATATTAGGACTTCCTATTAGAACTGTTATGGAGTACATCTGCCCAAAGCAGGTTATGGTAAATTAATGTTTAAATAAGGAAGGTTGGTTAGGGTGAGACTCACATAGGGTAATATAAAATAGGGAATATATGTGTTAATTGATAGAAGTATCATATGAGCAGTGTAGCTCTAACCATGCAAAGTTTAAAGTAACGTAGCAGTTAATGTAGAAAATAAGGCCTGGGTCTAGACCTAAGCTTATAAAATGTCTAAGGATGCAAACGTGTAATATCCAGTCATTTGGAACCATCACATGTGCAGTTGGGTAATAGGATTAATGCTGTTCACTCACCTGTCAGTGACAACTGACATAATCTCTTTTTTTATTATTATTGTAAAATGATTAACTTTCAGCTCATAGACGATATGAGGTTTGAATCATGTTATTTAACATAATTCTCAGCAGGGTGCATGAAGCTGGTATTGACAGGAGGCATTGACGAGTCATTTATATAGATTGACATGGGTCTCATAAGAAGTCAGCATAATTAGTGTAATTTGGGCATGTATTTCTTTCAAACATTGATCACCACCTACAAATGCAGGTCATTTTAGGTTTTAAAATCAAAATGCTTTTCCTGGCAGAATGTTCATTGAAAAGATAAATAGCTATTTCGAAATGGGAATATTATAGACTTTATACATACTTTTCTACGCTTGGCTAATGTAGCCATCAATTAGCTGTCAGAGAGGTGGTTGAACCTGCATAGGAAGTATGTAGTAATAGATAGGGTGTGATATGAGCAGTGTAGCTCTATCCATCAATTTACCAGCATGTTGCGAAGGCGTGGGTCTGATTTGTGACCGTGTTCTAATTAAGGCTGTATGTTCACTGCATCCACTGTGATATATTACTTTGGGCCATGAGGGAAAAGTGTAAAGGAAACACAGGCCAAACATCATTGCGATCATCAAGGTGCCCCAACATAGCATCCGTTTCACACGAAGCCGGAGGGTGAAGTTAGTTCATCTATAATGCCATGACAGTATAGATATCATTCTAAATAGAAGAAGTCCATACTACTTAGGAGGGGTTTCTCCACTGAGAATAGAAATGAATATTAATTTTGCCCTTTGGGATACAGCCATCTCATCCAATATCCGTCAGGCATCTTCTCAAAAACCATAACAGATATACCATTTTCTGTTTAACCTGATTCTTTTTAACATCGGATGACTATGAATTTTCTCCTCATCTGCCCACACATGTATCAATCACAATAATTATTACTTAGCTATAGGTAAAACTAAAGGTAAGCGCGAGGACGTCATTTTATGACTCATGTGTTCATTTCTCACTACCATCACATTGTCCATCCTAACCTGGTCCATCCTTGCTTTCTGAGATGTTATCCTAACCTGCAAATGTCTATGAACGTATATAAAATGAAGACAGGACATCCATCATATAATCGTTCATATGAATCCGTTTCAATCAGTGACTAGCCAATAGCAGAAGTGTTTGTGAAGAACTAATGAAGATGGATATGGTCCATCTTTTGTTTTATGATGAGGATAATGTTACACCATACGATTAGTGAACAAAATTCATTGTTCGCATTAGCTTTCTTCTTTTATATACCACAAATGTTGTGCTTTAATCTGTTTAATCATTCCGATATCACAAAGTTTGAAACCTATCCCTTTGCCTGTAATACCTCCGCAGTATTGAAGATAATGTATGAAGATGGATGTGGCTAGATGATTCTTAATGATGTGACCAGGGTACTGTTACAGAACTATGGTGAGCAAACAGAATCTGTCATTTGTCAAATTTTGTGTCCATACATGTCGTTCTTTTTATCTTCCAAAGTCGTATTTAACATTATGCCCACATCTGCCACTAAAATAGCTAAAAGTCAGCCCTTGATGGTGCCTTTTATACTACCACATGGCGAATCTGCCAGAAACAAGCAGTTGCTTAGATGAGTCTGGCCATTATCCAGCCTCCGACATACGCTTCTAATCAATAGACCGCTGGTGCAAAATAATAAAATCTTCAGGGAGAATTGATGAAACTATAAAGAGTGAATGATTAATGGAAGTAGTTAGTTGGTATGCTTCTATTTTTGTTATTTCCCTTTGCCTTTCCATTAAGCCAAGTTTCCTTTGACCTGGGAGGAAACCCATGGTTCATTTTATGAGAGAGTTATCATACTGTTGCAGACTGTAAAGTTGTGAACAGAGGAGCTCTGAAGAAGCCAGTTTATGAATGTTAGAATGAGTATTTATCGGTTTCTTTTCTTCTTCCATGACATATTTAATGATCGATTTTCATGCTTGGTAAATAGCTGTATGCTTTGCAAAGCTATCACTTGTCTTTTTTTTTAACGGTTCTCATTGTCAATGGGTTAGAGATTGACATTGACTCGACTTTCAGATTATTACCGTGATGCAATAATTGTAAAGTGCTCCTAATTTTTTTTCCAAATACGTGACTGTAACTTTTCATCTCTTTCTCACCTTTGCTTCTCTTTCAGGGGGAAACCATTGGGTGGAGGTGGATGGAGCTATAGGACCTTGAACATGCACTATGTTAAAGGGTGACAAGATTTCTGAGTGACCACTGATCAATAGGCTGACCACAGCCCTTCACATAACATGCTGTCTTTACATTGACTCTCAAAACTAAGACTAGGAAGGTCAGAAGGTCAGAACATCTAATGACCAGGCTGAATTCCTTCTGAGCAGGTTGTAGTTGTAGTTTAATTATTTTATTTGACCATAAAAATCACAACGTGGGGCGCTTTTCATTATAGTCAAAAAGAATACATAATTGAGCGATCCATGTAGTATAGACTTAAGCTAGTATGGTGATAAATTACTAGTGTGATCCTAGTTTCATTGTTCAAAGTCATAAGTTCAGACAACAGCTCATGTGAACTGTCGGGCGCGTAGGCGCTAATAGGTTTAGATTGCATTCATGAGGTTCTAATGGCATCTAGGTCAGGCATTATATCATATAGTCTAGATAGTAGGGTAGGTGGAAAGCTGATTGCCAAGCAGAACTATGATTGTACAATACAAAATATTGTGGATAAATACAATTATCTGTAGGTGGTGCATGAGTGGGCAGTGTCTAAAGAAACCCCATCTGTGTGATGGTGCATACGTAAGTAGTATACAGAAATGGTTATTTGCTGATAGTGTATGAGCAAAAAGTAAATGTATAAAGATATATCACATAATGGTTGTGCATCTGGTGGTGGTATATATGTGAATGAGAAGTATACAGAAAATGTTATTTTGGTGGTGGTGAGTGAATGAGTAGTATACAGGAATGGATATGTGGTAGTGATGTATATGAATGAGAAGTATGTACAGAAATGTTTATTTGGTGGTGTTGTAAGAATGGCTGCTTTTTGTCTCCATATGAGTCTTATGATACTTTAGTACCTAGATCTATTCATGCATCCATTAATCTGAAAGAACACTCAAAAGAAATCCAATGCTATGCAGCTAAAATTGGATAACCAGAAATGGCAGCAAACGGAGTGGACATATATGTTATATATGCATAAATGGCTGGTCGGTTTTATTGGCATTGTACTTTGGGTATAATGAATAGGAACAGTGTTTTATTGATCTGCTGCACGTATACATTTAGAGGCTGGGTCTAGATCCCCTGGCTGCAATCTTCTTTCTCGGGTATATGGCTGAAATAATGATGTCTGACTCTGCTGCCCAAACAAAAACCTCTTCGTACCACAAAATGCCGTCATTGACCAAAACATACATCTGAGCTGGTCTCCCAAGTGACCCTTGCTCCTTGACCATTCGATCATGCTAATTTTGCAGATAACATTTATCGTCCATACCTAGTCTTCCTCTGACAGTGCTATATATGCAGGAGCAAGCCTATAATATCTTCCTCTAGTCATAGTAGATGATTTATCTAGGACACCAGAACATAAAAATATTACCCTGAAGATAATCCTCATCCTCTTCATACCTGTTCTGGCTTCAAGGTATTCTGTCATCTCTCTCCCCTATTGGGCTTAGATTGGACCCCCCCCCCAGACAGAGCAGAACAGGGCCAGGGCTGGATCAGCCCACAGAGCAGCTGCTGAGCACCTCACAGAGGGAACATGGGGTTCTCAGTGTAAGGTGGCTGAACATTCAAGTCAATGATTATAGGAGCATGAGGTCAGCAGATTGAGAATGATCCCATTATTCTATTACGGCTTAAATGAGCTATACATGAACTCACCATCTACACTGCAAAAAAGGTGTTTAGATCCTAAACACAATCCTAAACACATTCCTGCCCCGTTTTTGTCCACACAATATGATCCTAAACATGTTTAGACAAATAATATGTTTAGCTCAGTGCTTAGACATTTATGTGTTTAAAGCAATGTGTTTAGGACAATGAAGTGTTTAGAACTCAAGAATTTAGCATATTATTGTGTTTATCTGTCAAGTTTTTAAGGCTAAAAGTGGTGTGCCTAGAGACCTATTATTATTATGTTTAGATAAATAAATAAATAATTTTATTTCCATATAATGTCTTGAAGAGACTTCTAGCAGCCCCCCCCCCTTAGGGCAATATGTGCATCATTATTTCACATAGGCCTCTATTTTAACATAGACACAGCCTTGAGTCAATACAACAGACCTTCAGGGAAGATAATGCTTTATCCATTCTTAAAGTTCTTAGAAGAGGTGTCTATGTAGCTGATGTATCTTTATTGCATCGTGATCATAGTGATATAGCATTCAACCCTTGAATCCTGCAATGTGTATTATTATCCTTTTGTATCCCATGCAATTTAAATTGATTAACTCAGATTTAAGCACCTTTAGATCCACAATATCATTAAAGTGGTTGTAGAAACTTCAGCCAACCACAGAGCTGCCATCTGGTATGTGTTTGATATACTATGATCTAAACGCTACATGTTTACATCCTAAACACCAACCTTTCATACTGTTTAAATTCTAAACATCTAAACAGATTCAATATAACTGTTTAGGCATTTAGAATAAAAGTGTTTCATTCCTAAACAGAAGGATTCAAAGACACAAACCTAGTAAAATGTTTAGACTTTAAACATGTTTAGAGCTAAACATGTTTAAAACCTAAGCACCTTTTTTGCAGTGTAGGGCGTACTACACTGTTGAAATTACGGAGAATCAATGTTAATGTGATTTACGGTGAGACACTGTAAAACTCATTACTTTTACATTGAACATCCATAAACCAGTACAGTAAAACAATGTTTATTTTTCATTTACGGTGACTCCCTTGTTAAATGTTTGCCTACCAGGTCACAGCTTGGTTTGATAAGGAGAATTTAGTGGAAGCTATCACTTTAAAACATACCTAAATGTGTTAGATTTATGAAGATATCCAACTAACTCACTATGATTGTAGTCCTCAGGACTATAACTTAGTATAGAGCTACTAGAGGCCCCCTATAATAAGGACCTACCTCACATGTGCAAGATACAGTCCTGAGGACTGTCAGGTAATCCTCAGGATAATTTACTACCCTCCCCCCAAAAAAACACACACAAAAAAACAGAATAAAATGACCTTTTCCAATACCCCCCCTGCAACCCCCAACCCACTTTCCCGTGGGAGCAGCCCAGATCCGCCCCCCGCTGCTCAAGGCGCGTAAAAAAGACACGGGCCCCACCCCCCCCCTCTAGACAATCCTGGATCCGCCAATGCATATCTATATATAATGCAAAATATAACAACCAAAAACTTTAAAAAAGTAAGCCCTTTTATTAATTTCATTAATCAATTTCAATATTTAGTTTTAAATCCAAAGCACCAGGCCACTCTGCGGTGGTTTTAGGCTAACCTCCCCATTACGTATGTCATTGCTCAATCTGAAAAGCACACAACCTTCTTTCTCCCCCATTTGGAGGTAAGCAGAGCTGCTTGCCCCCCCTCCCATATGCCCCCGCCCCCACCACCACCAGCAAGCTCATTTAAAAAAGGCTGTTCCTCGGCTGGTTCCCAATAGTAGTAGGATTTCACAATCCTCTTCTCAATGGCCCTTATCTCAGGTGTTGTGCTGCAAATTGCACTGGCTTGATCTTAATTAGGCCAAAGAAAGAAGGTTTGTTTCAGGTAACATTTTTTCCTTTTAAACTTTACATGAAAGTACTACCCGCTCTCTCCGAAGACCCAAAAATTGACCCAAAAAGGCTTAAAGTAAGGACATTTCTTCAAAATTGCATGAAAAACGTAGGGTCGGCCCTGTGTTGATAGGGTCGGTCGGGTGACCTGAAACAAACCTCTCTTTTTTGGGCCTTACTGGAAATATATCAGCTTATTTCTTGGGCTTTAAGTTCACAAACTCATCATCATTTTCCTAATCCATACCATTACTAATATCATAAGAATCTTTTCCATGACTTATTTTGTAGGTCAGATAAAATAAAATAAAACATGTGCAATGAAATTAATATTGGCTATGTATAATAGAAAGTACTTCAGACACTTTACGCCAGACATTCCGGAAATACGCCACAAAATGGCTGAATAATATTTCTAACAGTATCTCATGAGGCAAGAAAGAATTGCTCATGAAGGCATGGCGGTCTTGAGTCCATGCTCCCTTTGGTAACCAATCAGCTAGTGCAGACAGGATGACACAATGCCAAATAGGGACCTCCATTTGGTGGCTTATATTAGAATTACGATGCTTTGCGATTGAATTCATTTGGGGCAGAAGATGAGGCTTCTTGAAATAATTCCCACTGAAATCTGACAGGAAGACTGTTTTACTGGATTTGGACCGAGTGCAGTCTGGAATTATTTGGGGGTATTTACCTGTCATTTTCTCAATTATTATGGTGGGGCAATTTCTGTCGTTCATGATCATTTTCAATTACCATCCTATCACTTTTTGAATAAGGACTGGTATTGTACAAGCGCTGATCTTGCAGCACTGGGGTATGGAGACTTCAAATATCTCTTGATTATTAGAGATAGATCTTGAATGAGCTCCTGTCTTGTATGAGTGCTGTCAGTATAAGCAGTCCTACAAATTTAGAAGTGCAGGGGCGCTTATTCATGACAATACGATAGCTATTGGATTTGGAAGCCCATTGTAAAATCATAATCCTGTGGCTGAAGGCATTGGAATTCACTTGATACAATACTTTGATTGTCTGGTGCATGCATAACGTATTGTTCTTTTAAGTACAAAGTTTGCCATACTGCGATAATACGTACGATACACATTTGGGTTTAGGCATATAATATAAAGTATGTATGGGAAGTCTGCCATTTTCCCTATCTTTAATCAAAGAGGGTAATCCATATTTCTGGCTCCCTAAATATTGTAAAGCTATATAATCTTTCAGAGGACATTAATGATTCAATCTCCTAATAATTTTGAAGCCCAATTAGAAAGAGGAATCCGCATAAGCAAAGTGTTTCAGTGGAAAATCGTTTTTCAGTGCAAAGCTGTGTCTGAGCGTAATACAGTTTTTCGGTACAAAGGGGTTTTTCAGTGCAAAACCTTTTATTTTAGTGCAAGGCCGTTTTTCAGTCCACTATTGACAGTTTGCATGAGGAACTGTCAATAAGATTGAAATATTCCACTATTGGCAGTGTGACCTGTCAATAACAGGAATATTTTCCACTATTGACATTTCAAACTGTCAATAGCGTTTTTGAATCAGGCCTGACAACCTAATGACTTAAATATAAGGTTTGATTATTAGGGTTCCAAAGGACGTATAATATACTCCACAGCTGCTATGTTGGTAATAGTGCTTGGCCATGTGCAGTGATTTGGGGTTCTCGCGCACACAGATGTTATTTTTTTCCAACATAAATAATTATCTTTATTGGGTCCCTAAGAATGCAAAACCACTTCTTTGAAATTTTTACTATGCTTTTTTGGTTGCCATGGCAACCATTTTCCTTGGTAACACTAAAAACACCAAAAATGGCCATTAGGAAGTAGATAAATTGTGTATTTAAAAAAAACAACCAACTGAAGCCCCAACTATAAACTCCAGGCATTTTATATTTATCATTCCTGTTATTTCTATGGGCCATGGTTACTTAGTAACAGTAGTTTATTATAATTTTGCCTAGCAACCAGCATATTAAGCCTATATCATTAGGCTACTAGGCCTATGCATGTCTCAATGCGCAAACTATGCACCCCACTGACTCGACTTGCTACTTGTGGTAGGGTCTGTTAAGTCCTATTTGGGGAAGAAAGGGAACCGACAGGACAAAACTCTGAAAATCAACATACAGGTTCATTTTTACCTCCTCTTTCAATTTAGAGGGGAAGCCAACGCATATTCCATTGGAACCCCCTAAATCCAAGATGGCCACCATCGGAACATAATTCTCCCTGGATTTTCATCTTTTTGCTCTAAAATCTGTATTTATCCATGAAAATAGTTGTGTAATAGCTCAAAATGATGGTATTAATGAGTCGAATCCTCTCATTGCTGAATTTGCTTTATGTGTGAAACATGGTAACCATGGCAACCAAGGCGGGGGATTTTTTCCTGACCTGATTTATTTAAAAATACCCTGTCTGACATGGCGAGATATTCGTGAAAAATAATGTCTTTTTTGAAAAGAATATTTTTCATTTTTTCTCCCTGTCTTTACCGACTGGGCTGGCGTGGGTAGCCCAGCCATTTAATAACTGCTTACTATCCAGCTCTCTGCACTTGCTGCTAGCTGCTTAATTATGGGCTAAATGTAATGCTATTTAGCTCTTATTAAGCACTTATAAGCATGTATTAGTAGCTTATTGTGCAACACATATTAGTCACTGCTGAAGAGCTACTAATAAGTGCTTCATCTGCAGCTCTAAAGGCTGACTAAATATGTGCTAAATGTTACACTAGGCAGCACTGCAAAATAAGCACTTTTTAGTGGCTTATTGTGAAACATGTATTAGTCACTGTATTGATATCCAATGCTTCTGCAGCCCTGCATTTTCAGGTTATATGCTGCACATAATAGATGCTGCTTTTACAGCACTTAACACACACCCCTTAGTAATAACTTTATTAGGGCTGCTTGAAAAATTATTGAGAGAATGTAAGTGAGGCTTACCTGAGTGGTTATGTATTTGTGAGTTTATACGTGAGATGAGACGCAGGAGGGACATGTCAAGGCGGATCACAAGTCACAGACAAGTGTACTCAGCTGAGCTGTAGAATATTCTACAGTTCAGTTCAGTTGGAGGGTTTCTCACTTTGCCTTCTATCAATAATAGACCATAGGTATATATCCAACTTTAACCCTTTAAACCACCACACATGCCACACACTACCCCCACCTCCCTGGCTTGCTCCGGGTACCAGGAGGCGGATGGAGAAGCCACCACACATGCCACACACTAACACACACCCCTGGCCGGCTCAAGGCACCAGGGAGGCTTCTCCACTAGCCCTCTAGAAAAACAGACATAGTTCCTAGTATATGAGATGTAAATACATCCACATATTCATAGAAGAAACTCAAGTGTCAGCCTTGTATAAGAATGTAGACGGAATGTCTACTGTCTTCTTTCAGAGCATTAATGTGATCTTGGAGCACCTCCTCCAGACACAGATGCAGCTTGGCAATGCCATGTTCGTCTCTGTCAATCTCTAATGAATGCCTCATTTGTGCTGCCTTCCTAGTCTCATTAAGGTCCATAATGAGATCGTGTAAGGCAGATAATAAATGTCTCTGGTGCATTGGTGGCCTGGAAGTGGAATACACTACCTTCAGGTGGTGCTTCTCTGTGGTAAAATGTAGGAGAGTGACTGGCTTCACACTCAAGAAAGAGGAAATGGCATTCCCGAAGGGGTTGTGCTGGTGTTTATCTTGTTAAATACTCATTGTCAGGAAGAGAGTCTTTACATTTTGTCCTGGCAGTTCCTTGCAGGGGTGGGAGATTGGCCTGATTTATTTATGAAGTTCTTAGACTACGGGATAGTGCTTTGTCAACTCTCATCCATATTATATCAGATGGAGGCAGTGGTTTAAAAAGAAAGGAGATGTAGATGTCTTGGTAGAGAAAGGAACCTTGGTAGAATCATGAATATGAGTTCATTATAGATAGATAACCTGTTCAAGCCATACCATTGCATATGTAATATCATTTATGGATTTGAGCAACCCCACCTCCGCAATTAAAAAAAAGAAAAGAATGAGGAAAAAATCAAGCCCACTTGTATGGGAAATCTATTTCACATTTTGTATGTAGACCTATAAAACAGTATTGGACTCAGTTTTGTCTGTATAGGCGATACACGTACTTTCGAGGATTCTGCGATTGGTAAGATTTCGGTGAACATTGCACATGGTAAACATCATGGATGTTATCATACACCATTTGCTCAAGCCTAACCCCCTATACAACTGTCTTTGAGCACCAACCCCGCAAGCCTCATGGGAATCGAGGCACTGGAACCGTCAGTGCCATGTGCGTTATATAATCCGTACTCCACACCTGTATACAGTGTTTAAGTTGATGTGAACAATGCAGGGTATGTTTTGTCTAGTTGTTTTTGCATAAAATGCTCAATTCTCACGTGTTTTTTTTACTTTTGAGGAGATGTCCTGTAAAAGGTTTGGCAATGCATCTAAATTTGAAATTAATATTGTTCAATTAATTTCTTGTTGAAAAGAATTAGGTACTCACGTAATAACGCAAAATCAGTCCCTCCTAATGCATTGTCCTATAGTTACAATCCCCACTCCCCGGATGCAAATTGCCTTCTAAGTAGTAATTGGAGAATTATAAAAGGCCCCCAACTGGACAAAGAATATTTCTTCAGTTATTTAAAGCCATTATTACCTTCCCATCGACCACTACGCCGCATTGGTGCCTCCCTGGGTGACCCAGCAGCTACTGTCCATGTCAGCGGAAGTTATTCAGCCACCTACTTCCGGGCTAGCAGGAGCTGGTTGCCGGCATAAAGTGGTACTCTATTTTACTACCAGCTATTGCTAGTGAAAGTGCAAAAAGAGGAGACAACTTTGATAAAAGGATGTTAGAAATAAGCAGCAACTAGGATAGCTACTCTATGTATTATCCAACCAGAACAAAAGCTACGCTCTTTTTTTTAATTTCTAAGAGCTACCTGAAATCTTAATAATAAATTTTCTTTGTCTAAGAGGTATGCAATTTCGAGGCTCACTTATCATTAGCATAGATGAGAGCGTATATCTGAACATATATGTATTTACTATCCCACCGGTTATATACAAATTGCTTGCTTCTACCACTAATTCATTTCATCTTCAAAGTGCTAACAAGGCCAAGATTAATTTTATAGAGACCAATATAATTGACCAACCTCCTCACTTCCCTAATAGGACGGGACCCAGTGCCTAATAAAAAAGGATAACTCTAATGTGGTAATGTGCTTAATACGGTCAGGGGCACGCTAGAGGGTGTCTGGAGATGACAGTCTAGAGATGAAAAGGGACTGACTTAAAGGGCAGACATAGTGAAGAGATCAGTGGTTGGGCCTCACAGTATGGTAGGCCGCTGGAAAACATGTATAGCTATATGCAGATTGGATGCGGTCCTGCTTAGCTGAAGCTATATAGAGAAGCCCCTAGACTGTATAAGTAAGTGGAAGTGTTTGCTACTTCACAAGTACCTCTAAGCCAATGGCCATTCGTTTTTACAGCAAATGGGGAGCATTCGGGTAGAGGCAAATAAGGCAAACTCGCCTCATAAACCTCTTTCAGGGCGGGAGGGGTTCTACATGGAACTATTTCCATGTGCTCATGCAAGAATATACCAACTCCCCGCCCCTTCTAAATGATGACAAATCTGTCTAAACAGTATACCTGAAGGTAATATACCGGGAGATAATAATCATCCCTTATATTTCTTTATTGACTCAGGGTTACCACCTAGAATTATAGGCATCGCCTCAGCTCCATCGTAAGACCTTTTTGGGACACAGGGAAACTCATGTAATATTCACAGTGTATGACATAGACATGGAAAGAGTGTAGCCCTGCATAGTCAAGGTCGAGGGACAGATGATACCAACAAAACGTTTTCTTACTTTATCTGCATGCAATCGGCCTTTCATCTTCTTCAATTATTTCTTTTGCTTTGACTTTGACTCCTTTACCTGCAATGTTAAGGTGCTACCATCTAGCATAGGAGAAGTGAAGAGTTTAGTGCTGAAACAAAAAGAACTGAGAAACTATGTGACATTCTTAGATGAAAGTTGGGTGTTTCATCTATAAAAGATGGCATTTCCCCTCTCATATACTCAAATTACCATATAAGCATTGCAGACTCCACTCACTGTAGTAGGTAGCATGTGGAAGAAAATCATCTACACCACCCTATGGCCGGTGACCGGTGTGGGCGCAACGACTACATGCTGAAACTACACAATGCTGAAACATGAATTATAATTTAATCAGGGGCGTGGCAAGCAGTTTCAAAGTAGGGAGAACTGAGGGGTATTTCGACCCTTTTTGACCACCTTGTCTTGACCTTTTTGCTTTGACCTTTTTTGGGGTTGGTCAAAAGTGGGGGGGGGGGGGGGGGTGGGATCCCCCCGTCCCCCCTGGTTGCCAGGCCCCTGATCATTGCAGGTTCCTACATAAATGCCCCTTGTTGATGGGTTGAGGGATCCTATGTCAAGGTAGACAATGTGGTCACGTACATTGTGTACATTGTGACCACGGTAACAACAGAGTACCATATCTGCCTGTACATGATAAGCCACAGATTAAGCTTATCTAAGCCATCTTTGAGGTCACTCACACACTCAATCTCCAAGGAATCCCCAGTTGATTCAAATTTCTTAACTTGATACACTTTGATATTCAAATGCCCCCATACAATCCCAAAGTTAAGGTTTAAGATATGTATAAGAGCATATTATGCAGACATTGGAAAACATTTTTCATATCTCACAGCAGGTGCTTCAGTGGCGTCAGAGGGGAAGGGGTGAACCGCATAGGTCATATAGAATTATAAGATACTATCTAATATTCAAGTGATGTGTTCAAGAAAAGAACACGAGGATTGTTATGCCTTTATAGCTAACCCATCCTAGACTGACCATCATGACCTTCCAGTATTGACCCCTCCAGTTGTGACTCCTCTCGGATGTATCCCTTAAATATCCCTGCCCTGAAGTCCTTCAGCCTGCCCACCCAGGGACAGATCCAGCAACTCTAAAGCAGAGTGGTTACTTGTAATAGAGTCCTGAATAAATGATGAGGTCTGAGTGGTTAAGGAGGAAGGAGACTTGACCATTGATTGCAGGTATATCTAAGGGTATTTACCTCCGGAGTCTCTATCATCCCCCACAGGACCTCTCTGACATTCGGCTCCTAATCCACCTGCTCTCGAGATGTCTCCAGGGGGAAGACTCCAGAATTGCTGTTGTGGGTCACTTCCACTTGCAAGGGGGCATGGACAGTCTTTTCATCTAAATAGGCAGTGTATGGGTGGCATTTTGCCCTCTGGGGATCCCATGGCATCTCGGACTTTATCTTTTACTTATTTACATCAATGAAAGAGATACAACGCCATGCAAAACGGAATAGAAGCCACCATAAGGCAGTGTCCTTGAGGTATCCTTTAAATAAACTTTATCTAACATTATGTCCATACCTCTATAATAATAGACTGGTACATGCAGTAATAAATGAAAAGCTGCCGCTTCCTATAGCTAGACTGGGACTGACAATCGCAGCTCAACAGTCTAACATACTATACTAACAGAATTATATATAGCAGTATCTTTAACCCGCACAGTAAACAGATGTCCGGACAGGATAGTAATCGAATCCTTAGAAGTAAAAGAACAAAGCGAAAGCTGCTGAGAACACAAAACAAATCTCCCCACATCTTGAAAGCTCTGATAAGGTTAAAAGTCATAAATATTCGATAACAATTTATCCACTAAGTAACTAGCAAAGGATATAATCAATACCTGAAGTTTGATTTACATATCAAAGTCATGAAACAAACTGTCTCATATAAAACATATATGTTAGCATGTATTAGAAGTTCAATCACTGAACAGGTAGCACTTCAGATTTACAAGAGTATGGTAGTTCCCCATTTTGATTACGGGGATATTTTGTTTATGTGCACAAATCAAGACCTCTTAGATGACCTGCAAGTAGCGCAAAAACCTGTGCATTAAGATTTGCCAACAGGTCCCCATGCTCACAAATACTGAATATATCCACGCTAGGGCAAAAGTCCCCCTCCTCAAGGAGTATCATCTGTACATGTTCATGTATGTTAGATCAAGAGATCCGCTTTACTGTGATAACAGAAATCTAAACACAAGAGGGTGTAACTGTGAGATTTTCCTGAAATAAAGATAAATGTTATTAAAAAAAAAGTTGACTGTTGATTTGTTACTGGAATGGAGAGTCCTTTCTTGTATCTGATTACTATATATGTGGTGGTGAGATATCTAGTAAAGTATTATTCAACCCCAGGGTGGTAACAACCTCTGATGTGGCCCCAGGAGAGTAAGCCTCCGATTTCCTACACTTTAAAAAAAGTGGTTAGATCCTGTCTGTTATTCTTAACACTCCTATAGTAAGGTAATTTACTATATGAAGGCCACAGAGTTTATATGGGTATATACGCTGTTACTTCTCCCGCGCGTCTACTCTGTTATCCGGCGGTTAGTTCTATGTTTCCTCACCGGGGGTGTGGAGGTAGCGTCTCACGAGAGCGCTTGGTTTGAATCACAGTCGCCTTTCAAAATTTCTTCTACAGTGTAATTTACCCTGGCTGGTACCTATCTATACCTTTCTATCGTGTCCCTGTCCCGCGGCATGCTTTCCTCCTAGCATCCCCCCCATTTGCACAGACTGCTATCGAGGGCAGAGACAGGATGGAGTGCATACTATGATGGACAGTCCTATGATGGCATCCCAGAGCAGTGCTTTCGGCCTTATCATGTTTCCCAGCCCTGTGATTTTGGTGTAGTTTCAGGGGACGTGAGTGTCCCTAAGGGGATTGTTACAGCGCAATGTATGTGAGCAGTACTTAACTGGTATAGTCATTGGGTGTGTCCCTTTTCCCCTTCACATCATTTCTCCTACCCCTTTAGTGATATCCAGGCAGTAGCACATACTAAACCACCCAGCAATTTCCAGAATGCAGCACCAGATTCCGATCTCATATCAAAGACAGATCGTCGTGACAGGAGAATCAGCCAAGTACTGTAGGTAATAAAAAGTGTGCAGCGAGGGATACTTTGTGATTAGTCCAGGTACTTGTGAGATGAACTCCCCTAATAAAGTGCTCAAAACTTTTATTGGACTTTTTAAAGGCGAAAGAGTCTGAGTAGAAGGCCTCCAATTGACCTCAGCTGATTTGAGTTGCGTGCCTTGAAGGTGTTGGAATGAGGGGTGTAGCAGCACCAATGCCTGCAGGCTGTTGCTACTAAAAGGAATACGTGTGACCCCATCATAAGGCCATGATCCGCTGTGTAAAGGCAGATGGTCCATAAATGCTACCTCAGGTTTTTCATATCCTGACATTAGTTCTTTTATTGAGCATTTAGGCAATAGCTGTGCTTCTTTATCATATGAAGCCTGTGATTGATACCTTTTGGATTCCCTTTCCTTACTGGCTAGGGGGAAATTGCTTTCATGGCTCTCACTTTGTTTTACTTCGTAGCATTTATACTGAGCTCCTTAATGAGCATTATTCGGTTTTATCTCATATATTCCAGAATAGTCTGAATCTTGAAATGGGTATTGATTATCATTACATAAACACGTGAAATTGGTAAATACTTATGAAAGCAAATGAATTAAATGAGATTGTGTACTTTAATGATCTATTAGATTGAGGGTTGAAATATAAGTTGATTTTGCAAAACACCAAGTGGGAATACATAGCCAAGGTGAGAATGGCGCAGAAAAAGACAAGGATTTCATATTAGAACTATGGGTCGCATGTGGAATGCTGGAAGTATTCACAGACATTCTGATTCAGATTCATGAGGGCGAGTAGCGTTTAAAGGAGATGACATTAAGCTTATGGCATGGCTGATGATGTTAATTAACATGAGCTTCATCAACTGTTCACAATATTCCCATTCCATTTAAATGATAATTCAACTTGTTTGAATCAAATCCCATTCACTCAAAACCCCAATCTACCCCTAATATTTTCATCAGAGTTTTTACATTGTCAACTGAAGTAATAATGGAGGTCTTCATTTTCCCAGTTCTGGCTTGATACATAGATACATTCTGAGTTTGAATTCTGGCGGCATACTTGGAGGGGAATTATCAGGGATTTAAAGCCGCGAGGATGGTGAGACATTTAGATATGCAATGGCAAATGATGCCCCCCCACCATCATTCATCAATCCGTCTGCTCCAGCTTTACTACTACATTCCTCTGACACATGTATGTAGTGGAAACTGGCACTAGATATCTTAACGTCTTTAATTACATCAGCCTACAAAGCCTGTATACAGGTTCTTTTTCTGTGTACAGATTCCGGCGTTTCCTTCATTTCCTTACATACTTAACTAACTATACTATGAACATAGATTTAGGTGATTATGGACAAATTCACCTGGCACAATATCTATTCAAGAACTAATAGCGCCATCCATATAGGAATATATAGCCTGCATGTGTTGCCACCCCCATAGTCGACGTAGCCTTTCCGTCCCTGAGGTAATTAGAGATGAGGAGAAGTCCTGAGTAGGTATATGAGGTAATATTTAGCGTGGTAGTAGCTAGTAATGGCGGAGCAGTATCAATTTAGATTGATCTGTGAGGAAAAGGTAGGATGGAAATACTGGACAAATTCAATACTCACAACAGATTTCCTTACACATTATGTAATTAGTGAAAACGTTTTGCCATTCATGGTGTTATGAATTGACAGTACTTACCGTCTGCCAAGCAATCCCTTATTAGTTACTGTCTGATGCAAACGTTTGACCTACTTCTGTCATGATCTTTAAGGAGGTCCGTTTTGAGTTTTAAGAAACTCAATTATTATATCCTTTAGTTTTATTTACGGATATGTGAAACTCAAAGTACGATGTATACTTTTGATGGAGCGGGGGGGGGGGGGGGGGGGTAGCCATTATCAGTTTTGAAAGAATGACACTTCTAAGGCTATGCTATATCATTTTATGTACTGCAAATCCTTATCGGTGATCAGGTTTTTGGAACAGACCCCTGAAGCAAGGGATGGCTTTGATATAGTCTGGGCAATCTCCAGCCTCCTTTATGGCTTCTACACTTAAACTCCTGATTGATAGACCTGCTTATCTCCGGAGGCTCCCTTGCTGATGGAAAACCTATTTGGAGAAAACGGAGAAGTAATAAACTCTCCGAAGTGATTGATGGCCCTGTAAAGAGTGAGTGATAAATGGGAGGAGTATTTCTTTTGCCATTTCCCTTCCCTTTCTCATCCAGTCAATTGGAATGACGGTTTTTGGTTCACTTTCAGTTGCTTGGGAGGAACTTTAAATGTCTCCACTTAGAATGAACTGTCGGGTGGTTTATCTTAGACCCCATTCATGTTTGTAATTCTGCGACCAATATTAGGTTAGAGTTCATTATACGGAGAGTTATGAGTATTTCCTGTCGTAAAATGTTTCTACTTTGATTTCAGAGACGAGTTGGTGTACCCTGTGTTTCCTCGTGTAAATATCATATGAATGTAGGACTATTATTGAGTGCACTAGTCAGGAAGTAGAACCACATTGCACATATGATTCACAGGAAAATATGAACCCCAAGATTAACCTCTTGTGTCAGTTTGAATTTGATCAATAATGTCTTCCTATAGCTGATGCAGCATTTGAAAGAACGTTTCTCATGAAACATACTTATGATTAGTAATTTCATCATACTTTCCCTTGCTTAGATATAATCTTAAACCGTATCTGTGAAATTTGAAAAGAAATCTGTCGTTAAGCAAGTAAATATGGTTGAATTTCTTTCATTTCACGTTGTGAAACCAAAACCAAATAGAGGGGCTCATTCAGTGACTTCAATTTACATTGTCCTTCACCTTTTTGCTTGTTGTCCGATTTAAGCATTATTAAGCAAGGATAAAGGTTGATCCTATTGACTAAATGTCTCCATCCAATCCCAAACTACATTCCAGATCTATCAAACTGTTAAGATTATGATTGTTACGTTTACGAAAATGGGTAGGCCTGACTGCTCGATCATGTGAGGGTTTATTAAACGAAGACCTAAGCCAGCCTATGGATTTATTCATGTGCGACTCAGCTTCAATTCTTTTGAGGCAAATTAAATCTGATTGAATTCTGCCTTTTAACAAATTCAATATCCATGTTGTGGTGACAATTCATTCTAGTAGGTAGCCTATTATCTATTGATTTCAGTTATGATTTAAGATCATTTAGGTTAGGCCCGAAGGAACCTGCGCTGTTTTCCTTTTTTTCCTATGCATACGGCACATTCACATCCCAGACCCGACAAGGCCTATTTTCCCAGAATACCAATAGATGACACCACTGCACCCTAGGGAGCCCACTATTGGGAGGATGTATCTGCATGGGTGTGTCGGAGATTCATTATCTAGTCACTAGTGGCTATATATTGTCTATTTCCCTTAAGGTCTAGAGTTTCTCCTGTGGACAAGTTGTATTTGTGTTTAAGAGAGTCTGTCACCTAAAAGGTCATAAAAGCAGGACAGTAATTACCATTCATCACTTAGCTGCAAACCACACTGTCAGACCGAGTATGTCACCAGGGACCTTCCTAAATGTAGGAAAGGTAAGTCAATACCTTTATCAAACACGATGTCCAAGTATACTGTGAAGTATTTTTTCCAAATTTTCCAAATATTACGAATCCTCAATGCATTTTACGAATTTAAAGGTATCTACAGTCAGTTTAATTAATTTTGATTAATAATGAAAATACCACCGGAGTGATGTCACGAATGCATATTACTGTCTATATAGATCTATGCAGATAATGTCATAGAATGCATAATTATTTCATCAATTAGAGGAATGTTTAGCTACACAATTTATCCAAAATGTAATATACCTTTTATAGATTATAAAACACTGTGAATAAAAATAGTTTTTTTTTAATTCATAAAGTATTTTATTTCACCAAGTGATTTTCTAAAATACAGTACAGGTATTCAAATGATAGGAGCATCATGAAGGATGTATTTGTATTATCTATCATTACAACTATTGACATATTGGTTAATAGGAAACCCATCATATCCGCCTGTCATTGGCTTTGGTACTTTATAGCAATTTAAACAATATGCTATCATTAACGAATGTACATGGTAATGTATAAGAGTGAAGGCAGGCTTGGGTAATAAAGTTTATTTTAGTAGATGATAAACTTTACGGTTGTATTTAATAGAGACAACCTAAGAGTGGTATAATAATAGACATAAAATATACCGTATTGATAATACAATTGTTGATAAAATAAGGTATACGTACAGAGTATGATAGGTGTACACATTGATTGATTAAAGGTGACATTGATAGATATTGAATTGTATTGAATATGAGTATATTTGATATGAGGTGTGGGTGGGTGGGAGTAAAAAGGTGAGGTGTGGAGGTGACGGCGTGAAGCCTAGGACTGAGGGAGTATGGAGGTGAGCGGGCTGTGAGGTGAGGGTGAGGGGACCGTGAGGGGTTTGGTAGTGGAGTAGTAGAGTGGTGGGTGAGGGGAGCACCGTGAGGGGTATTGGGAGGGTGACCACCATGTATCATCAATGACCCTTCCTTACCCCATACGGGGCAATGAAAGCACAATGCAAATGATTGGAAAATGGTACATCAATGTACATACATGATATTGCAATTATCAACTAGGAGAACCAAGGCAGGCAATGTAAGCCAGTTTAGAGAAGGATTGATTGCAGTGTTCATGACACTCATCGCTGGTTTTGTGCTTCGACACCTCAAATAGACATATTGATGCAAACACCTATTCCCAAAGCCAAACAGACATTTCTAGCGTGTCTCAATGGTGTTAGCATGTTACTCAGTCAGTGCTGCACAGGATGTAGGTGTGAAGTGAATTGGTACTGATTATGGTGATTATGGGACTTTTATCAGTATCATTCTATAGACGCTTCAATCATTCAGGTTTGGCTGGATAATCGGTTATGAACTAGGAAGTCTGTGAATTTCTTTGATGCAAAAGTTACAATAATGTTGGTATTTATTAGCAGATGAATGGATAAGATATTCGTCTATAGATCATGGTTATTGTTTGTTCTAATACATGTAACAGACCAATTGATTATAATCGGCCACCTCACAGCCATGGCTTAGATCAGGCATGTGGACAATTAATAACTAAATGAGACGTGCCAATAAACTTATTTTTTGAAAAATAAAAAATTTAATCTCCATGATAGAGGCCCATTATAAATTGAGAAACTCACAATTTAGCTCAATAAACTTATATACTACTCATGACCATGGCAGTCTACACACCTACAGGTAGAGGAGTTCTTATATTAGCTGCATGACACCCCTATCTCTGAAACCTCATCAATTAGCACAATCAATAACATAATAATGCCCTCTGAGGTGTATATCATATAGCTAAGACTATACACCTGGATACTAGGTCTGGATCCGGTCACTATGCCTAGTACCGCTCCCTTCTAAGTGGTCTAACAAATGTATGAGTTGCTCTCTCTCCCATTGGGGTCGTTCTCAATGTGCGCTGCGCTAACAAAGCACCATGGGATTTACTCCTAGACCCTCTCCATTATCATTCTGAATAGGAATTAGTGTGTTTGGACGTACGTCTGGCTGGGTTCCGGCTACCATGTTTTCCTCCGTTTTCCCAGTGAAGATACTGTTCCACTGACATTAAATGTTACTGAACAACCAGGACGTACTATTCCGTAGCAATATTTAAGATTTAGATTATCTTGAAAAGGTAATAAATTCCTCTTAACTCCAGGGCTCGTGTATTGTTTAAAGCCTGTCCACACTTGCATCTTTTAACATATAAAAGATCTATATATATATATATATATATATATATATATATATATATATATATATATATATATATATATATATATATATATATTCTATATATATATATATATATATATATATATATATATATATATATATATATATATATATATATATAATGTATATATTATGTGTGGCCTATTCTACTGAAAGAACCGCTAGCAAACCTATATAATAGAAATGCTAATGGGATCATTCAAGAAACATATGTAGCGACACAGTAGATATCTGGAGGCTTGTCTACATATGTATAACTGCCTGGGGCAGTCATACACCCATTGTGATTGTGTATAATGAATAGGGTCTGTTTGTTATTGATCTGCTGTACATTTAGAGGCCAGGTCAGGCTCCTCTGCCCACCATCCGTTTCTCTGCTATATATGGGGTAAATTATGGTGTCTGTCTATGCCGCTATAGAGAGGGAACTGTAGCTTATGATACTCCCAGCCCGTCAACTCCCCCTGAAATAAGTGCTACCAAGTTCCTTCGTTGACCACATCATATTTGTATGAACTTGGGAGAGTTCCCCAAGGAGATTATTGTTGCTTGGCATTCAATCATAATAAATGATATATCTTTGTCCACATATAAATGTGGTACGGTCTGTGTAAAGAAACTTTATCACAAGGTAAGTTAATATCCCTTTTCCCAAACCATGTCACCTTTCTTCTCCTGCAACAATGAAGGTTATCCCTAATATTATTTTATAGCTCACATTGAAATGAGGGCTCTTGATTAGATTTTATTCTGTTCTGATTCTGATGCCTTTCATCCTTCCATAAAGGTCAAATCCCACAACGCGAAAAATGGGCCAGAAGTGTTGATTATTGAGATAAAAACAAGGGTCAACTGTTACCGATAATGTAAATCGCAACACTTGTCCCACGATTTTAGGCCTCTCCAAATCCCACTGTATCAGATATAGGGTAGCAAGGTGTTGCCTATTAGGCTGCACTGTTACGATTTACAAGGGGAGTTACTTAATAGTATGATTGTTACAGTTTATTTCTTATAAACTTGCTTATAAATATCTAAAGTGCCCCCCCCCCCTGTATGAACCATAGCTCTGCCAGTCTATAATAAGCAACATTTTTCAGTGTAATCGGGAGAAAATATCAAACTCATTTGATGTTTGGGATGAGCCAATACACAAGACATACATGAGAGTTATATGTTGATTATTGGCCAGCCTTAGCCAATATAGGGGCCAATATCCCCAACAGGCCCAAATCACAACATTTTATGGCCCTCTCTTGCGTTGTGGGATTTGACTTTAAGGTCTAATATATCCCTCCATTCACGTGTAAGGATGTTGGATAAATATGGATTATTCTCTCAGCTGTTATTGGGTATAATGGGATTACCGACCAGCGGCCCTCTCACCTCGTCCTCAATGGGATCAGATTGGACCAAAATTGACCTCGGTTAGGGCAGAACAGGGCCAGGGGCCCGGAGCAGCTCACAGAGCTGCTGATGGGGACTATGGGGTGCAAAATGTTTTTTTCCATCTTAGGGGATGGTGTTTTTTTGCCCTCCCGCTACAATAGGGGTCCAATCATCTTCTATCTTTCCCCTTCGGCGGCTGACCACCCATCAATGGGTCCTGATCAAGCCCCTCCAAAATTCGACAACCCTCTCGAAGAAAAGGGGGATGTCGTCTATAAGCTTAACTTGAAATGTAAGTTATAATGAGGACATTCACAAAAAGTCAATGATAGTTATATTATTGTAGTTAGTATAAGATAAGATAACCCAAAAAAGAGAAGGACATTGGGGTTTTGATTCTCATTATCATCATAAGCCCTCCCACCCTTTAGGAACAAAAAACCCTAGTAAGAAACAATAGGTCAGAACTGATTTTCTTATCATCAAAAGACATCATTTAAATCCGACACACCATAGGACCTCCTACACTGTGAATGTAACCTGTCCATTATAGCCTGAAAATCACAAACCTTGTTACTCCCCATTAGCTGGTAAGCACACCAAAGTGGCTGCTGCTTGCAGCTGATTGCCCACACCCACGCCTCTCCCCCACCCTCCTAAGAGGCTTTACATGAGCTGGTTTCCATAAGCAGTATAATTTCACAGCGTTTCCCCGTGTCTTGTCTAAATGGACCTCTCTGCGGGGTTTTCGCTGCAAATGACATTGACTCAAATCATGGTGACTGGAAATTCTTCAGCTATATATTTTGGGCCCTGCATCCTTATCACTGCCATACCATCACCGAACTTTATACCACCATTAAATTACATTTTGGTAAACACACATGAGTTGAGTTTTGAGTTGAGTTGAGTTTTTCAAAATTTTTATTTGGCACAAATTCCATTACAAGTAACGTCTCTCAAATGAGGCCAAAGATAATAAGCGTATGTACATATTCCAGATACAACATGATCATCAGGGAAAGTACCAAAACTGGGCTTAATTCTAAGATAACATGGTTAATGACACTGACTTTGACAGAGCAACTCTTGTCCAAGTCTTTCATCGCAGTAAATAAATATATTTAAAAAATCAAACTTAGACCATTTAATTGTAAAATGCAAAGAATAGTGGATATATTTATGAAATGATTTACAATGTAGGGTCGGTTCTGTCTTTGCTAGGTAGCACACCATTTTTGTATATTTATTGGATACCCCTTGATAAGATTAGGAGAACCAGAGTGAGTCACAGAAAGGAGTTCCTCGTAGAGACACGGCGGTCCATGCTCCCTTTGATGATCAATCAATCAGCCAGTGTCAACAATAGAACAAAATGCCCCAATTAAGATAGGAACAGGACATTAGGAAAGTCTATAGGAATGATTGTATGGATGTAAATGTAGGTCGCATAGTAGGGACAGGGATGAACACCTTTAAAGGGAAAGGTTGACATATCCCTTTAGATTCTGTCACGTGGGAACTCTGTGGGAAGTGACTAAAGGTTATTTTAGAAAGTCACCCCTGAAAGGACTATGGCGCTACATAGTCTAAACTTATTCAACAGTCCTGACTGATTTGAACCATTTGGCATAGCTAAATTGTACATAAGATAGATGCCCGTTTTAGATATTCAATAGAATACCCATTCATTCCTTGTCATAGAGAATGCACCTCTTGGGGTGATTTTGATCTTCTTATCAACACGTGTGCATAACACAATCAACAATTTTGTTAACGGTATAACCCAATGATTTATAGCTGTACAGTCGACCCTAACTTCCTCGAGTCCTCACTTCCTCGGATCCCTCATTACCTAGAATATAGACCTGGACTATGTATCTCTTTAGTGACAGTGGCAAAAGTGCCACATTTTGACTGTAATAATCTTTTATGGTTTATGGCAAAATAGTGCCCATTAGTGGGGTTACTGTCAACATAATTCTCTGCCCCCCGCCTCTTCCAGCCTCTAAACCCCACCCCTTCCACACCACATGGTCATGGTTTTATCACCTCGGATATCTTGCTTCCTCGGATATTGTTTTTGGCGACGGCAGATATTCGAGGAACCGAGGGTCGACTGTACACTGTAAAAACTGTGTTTAACTTTAAACACCATAAAAGCTAAACATGTTTAATCTGTACACACTTAAGAAATCTAAACAGACATTTTGTATATTAAACACATCATTTCTAAATGTCTAAACACTGTAGACATGCATGTGTTTAGCCATTTAGAAAGTAAACACTAATGCAGATGGCTGTTTACTATTTAAACATATGTTTTCTTTGTGTTTAGGCTTTAAACATACATCTACCACCTGTTCAGCATTTAAACAATGAGGTGTTTAGATACCAAATCATGCATGAAACACCGTTTCTCTCGTATAGCAATCATAATATTATTGCCATCATTATTCCAATTAGCTAAGCAGTTTTTTATAACCTATTGGAATGAAAATTTAATTCTAATACTTATGATCCAAACATAAGTTTGGCTTTTCCAAAGTACATGTATCTCTCTATAGTTCAGAAAATCTGCAGAAATGATGTAAGTACTCCAATTACATGCAGAATTATAACCAGAAAAGTGGTAATTAATGGAGTGTAATCCCCCGCTTATATTAGAGGCACAGTTTATAAACAAGAAAATATGGCAGATCATGTGTCTGTTTGTCATGATTGGTATAGTTGTTTAAACACTTAACAAATACATTGTAAGCATGCTAAACACTGTATCAGGTTAGACTTGAACACATTTAATCTAAACATCTAAACATGTTTAAGTGTTTAGATATTAAACACAATTTTATCCCACCAGGTGGCAGTTAAGTCATTGGATGGACTTTCCCCACCCATTTATAAGCTGATCCTTGAATAAACATGCAAAATCAAACAAAGAATCAAATTATTTGAGTGATTTAAATATAGGAACATATGACTATTATAGCAGAGAGAGTAATTTTATGATTTGGGGTTTAGACTATGTGCAGAAAAGCTATAATCACTAGGGACACCTATTCTGTGGGATATAAGAAAATATATAGCAATATTCTCTTCACAATTCTGTTGTACACATTTCCAGTTACTTAGTATGGATGCTATGTAGCATATGTGATGACACTCTACAAAAGTGTTATAAAACAATATCTATCTGAATAAAGATGAAAGATTGGACTGATAATATATTCTAATATGCAAATTACTATCAACTTACCTAAACACCATGTAACTAAACACCTACTATATCTAAATGCTATTTATCTAAATGCCTAATAATTCTAAACACTACAAATGTAAACACTCTATATATCTACACATTATATATCTAAACACTTCCTTGGTCTAAACTCCATAATTTTAAACACCTACTAGATCTAAACACTTTGCACACTAAACACGTTTTATCTAAACATGTTTAGAAATTAAACATGTTTAGGTGGAAAAAGGTGTCTCAAAATGTGGGACAAGATAGTGTTTAGAAAAGTGTTTAGCCGCTAAACATGTGCATTTATCATCTAAACACTGTTTTTACAGTGTAGTATTAAATTTTCCTATCAATTCCATAATTATTTCGATTTAGTTTGGAGCTCTTTTTTCCTTTTTACTGACACTGGTCGCTAGTATAAAACGAGGCCATTTCTGGCTGGGAAACAGGTACTGTTGCCCCAGAAGTGGGTGGCGCTGTTAAAATGACTTCCGGTGAGAAGAGTAACTGCCCCACATCCCTGCAGGTGGAAGCACCAACGAGGCCGATCTGAACTTTATGGTGGCCGTGAGATGACACAGCAGGGACCATCTTTGTCTGGTAGGGGGCTTTTTACTTCTTGGCATAGGCGGGACAGAGACTGAGTTTGTATAGGAATGGTTCAATAGTGAGTAGGCCTACTTACTGCAGTATTCTGCATTATTAAATGAGTATTCTTTCTCTTCATCAAGAGATGCATAGAAAACACATCATTTTGTAGAAAAGGCATTGGTTCTTCAGGAGTTAGGCCTATGATGTATCCCATAGGCATCAAACATACAAAAAATGTTATATATTTAGCACAGCGAGGGATGCAAAATAATGCACATTCAAATGCATAATGATAGAAATCACAGTTGTAGATGGTCCTCACAGTACAATTTAACATAACCTTTACAGTACATATAGTTGCTGACAATGCCTAAGCTTCCGTTGTGGCAGGGAATTAGGCTTTGGAAGACATGGTGCATGGTCTTAACCTTATTTTGTAATGTGCACTGTGTGGACAGGAATGTTACCAGACTACTGGTGGGTGACGATGCAGTCAAGGAAAAACTATCAACTCTGTGACATAACTTGAGTATACTCTTTCATAAATAATAACTGTAGATTTCCCATGAGAGTTGTAGTGTGTTTGAGTCTAATACTGATACAATCCTTTGTAGTATTTATAATATTTACAACCGATTGTTTCAAAATACAATATTTTCAAATAGTACTCTATGAATAGTTTACTAATGCAATTATTCTCAGGGTCTATGCGATCCTCAATATAACAGAGTAATAATCAAGGGTCTCTGCTAGAGGTTAAAATAATTAGTTTTTTCTGTATTATATGTATATATAAGTCATTCATTGAAATTTAAAATTGGAAGCCGCTTGAGGTCAAAATTAGGACTAATTATTCAAGCATTAACTGTGCCCAGGAGCAGAGTAGCAGTACACACATCTTTGACTATAATGTAAGAACTCATAAATGAATAAAAAGCCACGGTATGAACGTTCTAAACAACAGCAGCCCCTCATCTATATGCATACTGTGATTGTAACCCCTCCATTAACAGCCTGTTATTGGCAGATTTGAAAAGCACACAACCTTGTTTCTCCCCATTAGCTGGTAAGCACAAGAAAGTGGCTGACGCCTGCAGTGATTTGCCACCGCTCCCCCACCCCTACATCCAACCCCCCAACCAGCACTAGCACCGAGCACCCTTGTAAGAGGCTTCCCCTGAGCTGGTTTCCCAAAGGAGTAGGTTTTTATAGTGTTCTACAGGGGAGCTTTCTCAATAGCCTTTTGTCTGGCGGAGGTGTGTGTTGCAAGTGGCAATGAACTGGCAGTGATTCCTCAGGTTTACTTGGCAGGATAGTGATTGTAAATATTGGTTCACCAATTCATTGGGAAAATACAATTATGACATAATTAGTTAATGTCATTAAGGTCAAATCCCACAATGCAAGAGAGGGTCAGAAAATGTTGTGAATTGGTCTTATTGCCGATTTTGGGCCCTATTTTGGCTAAGACAGGCCCAAATCGGTGAGAAAGGGTTGCCTTTGTCTTGTGATTTGGGAAATCACAAGGATCAAATGAGTTAGATATTTGCCCCCGGAAGGCCTAGAAAATGTTGCTTATTGGAATATGTTAATCATTTGGCTTATATAGGGGGGACACTCCAAATATCTTTAGGCTAATTGAGAGGGAATAGTGAGGACAAATCATACGATGAAGTAACTCCCCTCAAACAGATCCATTAACCAGTCCTGCCTGCAACACTTTGCTTGCCTATTATCGACCACTGTGGGATTTGGAGAGGCATAAGATCATGGGGCAAGTGTTGCGATTTAAAATATTGGCAACAGTTGCCCCTTGTTTTTGAGTCAATAATCAACACTTTCTGGCCCATTTTTCGCGTTGTGGGATTTGACCTTTAGTCAGAGGAGCAGCATCAATATATTAATTGTTTGAGACCTATTAGAATGAAAGTTATCTTTGCCCTTCTTCTAGATCTACCACTAGCATTACCAGAGTATAACCAATGCGCAAATAAGCTCTCAAGATTTGGCCTGCTAGCACTGCGGTAAGCCAGATTCTAAATCCGAACTGAGGCCAGAACACAAAAGTGCCAAGCACTGAGGAAAGGGACCAGGAGTAGGACCTAGGGTTTGCGGAAGCCAGGTAGGGACAGATGAAAGATAGACATGGCGCAGATAAGAGGAAAATTATACTTATTAGGGACAGCAAATTGGTGACTAAAGTAAGAATTCCCTGGCATTGAATATGCTTAATTGTACGAGACGAGAGGTCTGTTTTAAAGTAGAAGTCATGGTGTACGTACCATACGGGTGTCAGGACAAGTAGCCTTCCGACATCTACCCCCCCCCCCCCCCCTGAACATCCATCCCCTTGGACTTTTACCCTCTAGGACGTCTACCCCTGGGGACATCCACCCCATCCACATGCCCATATGTCTTAGACATGCAACAAATGAATTAGCAACAAATGGACTTTGCTATAACTATCATTTGTAAGACCATCATCCATACTGAAATAGGTAGAAGTTTTAAGGCCGTCCATACATCCATGTGTATACACATACTCTAATGCCCGGACTTCAGCATCAAATTGAGGGATTGGGGATTTCTCCAGGGCATTAATTTAGCACACCTCCAGATCACCTCCTCCAGACACAGATTTAGTAGGCCACGCCGGCTCATGTATATCTATAAGGAATGCTTGATGTGTGCAGACTTCATTCATAGTCTCATTATGGATGAAAAACCCTAGGGTGGTGGTTCTCTGCGGGTGATTTCACACTGACAAAAGAAGGAAATGACATTTCCCAAGGTACTCTTCTGGTGTTAATTAAATACTGTTTGCCAGTAAAAAGAGTCCTCACATGTTGCTTAAGGAGTTTGCTCTGATTTATTAATGTTGTCCTTAGGCTGAAGATCCGTCCGTCCACATCCATATATCAGATGGAAGTTCCGGTTTTAAATGAAAAATACAGCTGGTGAAGGAAAAAGAAAAGGTAAAATTGAATTATCTTAAACAAAATTTAATATCAATAATGAGATACCCTTGTATATTTATATGATAAGTCGGAGTTAGCAACAAACCATTTATATTTACATGCATTTTCAAATTATAAGTCTCTCGTGGTAAACCCAAAACTATGTGCAAAACAGGTTATGTTCCTGTATTGATGGTTAATGAAACATATGATTTTACACCTAAGGCTATTCCGAAATTCATATATTCACTACCCCCACCCTCTATCACAGACACAATAATCATTTTGATCGCAGATCTACCTAGTTATCTTTTAAACAGAGTATATCTTATACATTATGGATGTAATCGTTTTATAGACACATAGTAAGTAATGAATGATTTGTGCTTACTTCAAACATATCATAATGCTTTAAAAAAATAATGAATTCCCAATTTGGCGGCCTACCTAGAAAATCAATTTTACCAATGACATAAACAAACAACCAAAAAAAACTATTGAATGCGACAAACTCATTTTACTATGTTTAGATTGTCAAATATAAAGTCTTTTGTAAAAGGGGAACTGTACTGATGCACTGCACCTGCACAACCCGGATATCGTGGATCCTGAATCATTCATGTAGGTCTGATCAGCAGGTATGTTTCAGTGCAAGCACTCTTCTAAATACACTTGAATAACCCATCAATGTCGGGATACAATCATTATAATCAGTATGTAGCTCATTGGCTGTATAGAACCAAATAGAATAGGATCATTTTCATTAACTTTTACAAGCATGTGTGTAACCTGCATTTCGCTTTTTGCCTGAAGTAAACCGGACACCTTTATTACTGTAAATATTGGAGAGTTTCAAATAGAGTTCGGTGCAGTATTATTATATCCCTCCGTCTGCCAGACTCAAACGACATATTTGACTCAATTATTGACAGAAAGGTTATGATAGATTATACAATCTATAAGACATGGATATGTTATAGGCTATTGCAGAGCATCACTTACATAAGGTTGACTTCCTATTTGAAGGGTTTTCTCAATAGTACGGATTTAGAGACAATCAATACTTTTATTCAGTTGCTAATATAACAACAGAGAAACAACCGCAGGACACAGTAACAAAATATACATAGGTCTAATAAAAGTTAAAAATCAAATTATATTACATTACTGTATGCATAGCCTTTAGGAATACATATGATAAGAAATGCTGCATTGTCCCATACTTATCACACTGAAATGATGATTATGATTATGAAATTCCGCCCGCAGACATTATTACAGTGATTAGAATCAGTGTGTTAAAATATCAGTAACCTTACTAATAAGAAGCATAGAAAACATGTCTACAAGCTCAGGGGATACAGTAATGCCTTCTTCCCAGATCCAACATATTTCTTCGAGCATAGTGATGATGATATATGAAAGAAAAACGTAAAGCTCCAACACTGCAGTCTAGCTCACTACATCGTGTTGGTATGGAATCTTTATACACATTATGTCCGAGAGTAAATTGCCAGTCTGGTGCATCTTTATGCCATTATGCCCTCTCTATATACACCCATTTGCCAAAATATACTGAACCCCTCTCCCCTGCTATAGCCCTGCATGTACTGATGGTGGTGCTGGGAGGACTGATTGGACAACTATGGAACAAAGCCAAATTCCTAGCATGCCCCACGCTCACGCACACAATCTACCGACCACCCTACTAGCTATAACTTGGTCACCCCATTCATACTCCTGCTCAAACCTTCATCCATCCCCAGTTATATACCCAAACCCTGCCCATGTATGTCTCATCCCCTATCAAACCTTCATGGCACACATCCCTCTTGTCCAGTACCCACTTGTTTTGTTGTTGCTGTTGTTGTTTAGTCCTTTATTTATCCTGCAATTACATGGGGCCAGGCCATGTTTTTGTACTGCAGCTCATGTGAATCATTGCAGCACATGTGCATTTTAAATCTAACTGCTCCAACTTGCTGGACTAGCAACCATGACCTTCCAGGATTGACCCCTCCAACCCTAGTTGGTATCTACCCCCCTTGAACATCCCTCATCTATTTGCTTTCAGTCCCTCACCCTGTCCCACCCAGGAGTAGATCCAGTAGCATTAGAGCAGAGTGGGTCTTGTAATAGAGGCCCGAATAAATGCTGAGGGTTGAGTTAACTCTGCTGGGAAAAGAATAGGGCAGGAGGCTTGACCATTGACCTTCTAGAAGACCTGTGGTGCAGGGATACTTTCCTCCATGGTCTCTACTACCTCCCTCAGGAGCTCACTGGTATTGAGCCCCTGACCTTCATATATGCTGGCGTGGGGTCACTTCCGCTTGCAAAAGGGTGCCACTAGTCCCCTTATACTATAGCTCTATATGACCTACACTGTCGGAGGGAGTATGAAAGGGGTTGGGAGGGGAGAGGTAGATGAGAGGATGTGTGGTTTCTGTTAGCTCTGCCATCGAGTGTTCCAGAGTCAAATATCCCAAATTTCTACTTAATTACACCAATGATAAATACCCAGAACTTAGCAATGGGGAGCTGACATGGATTTCAAATTGAGAAAAAGATAAATACATTATTTTAATTCACATTTTATACGTTAATACACGACTAGTTGAAATCATGGCGTGCCCTACTTCATTCAGTGTATCTACATTGTAAATAAGAGTCCCCATGGTCATGCGATTTTCTCTGAGTAGAAAAACAAAAGCTCCGCCATAATGCAATAAAGGCTCAGCGGAGTCTATTTCTGTGGTTCAAATGTACTTAGGACACAGACTAACACATCCAATACCATTTACTCCACTAAGTAAATCGGAGAAGTGATCTGTACACTTCAAGGGCCTATGTTGACTGTTTATTTGTAAATAGAGAGAGATTACTGTCTTAAATTTGATTACCGCTTGTGGTGGTGAGATCCTCGTAAAACAGTATCGGCCTCCAGGGCCCAAACCGACCCCCGACCTGACACTGGAGAGACAAAATTAGTTGAAAGAAAATACGCCCCCACACACGCCGTTGCTCGCCTGTGATCATGGGACCACCTCTCCACCTTCTGGCTTCCACTGGCAAAGGTAATCGCCGTCCCTTCTTGCTTGCTTGCTTGCTTCCATGCCTACTTCACTCCCTTCCTAGCCCACCCCCTTTACCCTGTTCCACCAATTCATACTTACCCTGCCATTCCCGCTCGGGTTGACGGACAGAGCACTCTCTCCCCCAATCCACTTCTATCCCAACCCCCAGGGCATCCAGTAGAAGTACCCTCGTCCTAATCATGTTTCTCAGCCTTTTTGTTTAAGTGTGGTTCCTGTGGAAGACGTGGCAACCAAAAGTGATTGAAGGAGAAAGGAACAGCTGTGGGTTACAGTTTGATGTGTCTTATATTTTCCCTCTCTTGTATGACATAATTATATAGGCTTTGATGAGGTGAATTCACCTCTTATCTTATCGTCGTACACAGACCCACTGAGCATGGTCACAGTACTTTTTTTAATATGTATTCATATATGTTAAAATAAAAACTAGAATTATTTTAACAAGTAAATAAGTTAAGTCCAACTTCTAGGTACATGATAAAAAAAAGAAATGATATGGATTTTCGGAGAAATTACATGAAAAGAGTCTTTTTTTCCATAACTCGCTAAATAATGCCCCTACAGAGCTGAACTATTGACTCCTTGTTTCATACCCTACTATTACCAGCGCCTCGACGGCCTGGCACGTAGAGTGTCCGAGATCAAGTCTTGGGATAGCGTGTTCGAATCCCCATAAAACGTTGGATTTTATGGGAGACGAAATCTCGGAATTGCTCAGAAGTACCGGAAGAGTGCCGATATCGACCGGAAGAGTGCCGATATCCACCGAAAGAGTGCCGATATCACTAGATATCAGCATGGGGATATCCCTGAAAAGCACAATGAGTGGCCCAATCGTGTAATAACACCAAGTAACATTTCCTTGTCAACCTCCTATTAATATCTGTCCTACTTCTAATTCACCTCGTTTTTGCCTTAAATGTCTTTCTCCCCCACCCACGTTTTCCTCTTGTGCTTCTGATTCTCCTTACCCATGCTCAGTCTGTTCACATTGAGCACAAACAAAGTGTACAGCTTGGCCACCAGGTGGCAGTACTATGCTACCCCAAGCCTTCCAGCATGGGCCACCCACTTTGAGATCTCGCATCACAAAAAGATTGTCAAAGAAAATCGCCCAACTACCGGAGCTAATGCAGGACCGGCGGAGGGACACTTCCTTGTGATTATCCCTGGTACTTATTCGCTCAACTCCCCTATGGAAGTGCTCTGACCTGCTCTTGCACCATTTAATGTGAAAGAACATGAGGGGTAGGCCTTTAATTGATCACACCTGATTTGGCCTGGGGGCTTATAATGGTGCTGAGATTAAGGGTGGGCATAGTCAGCACCTCCGAGGCGTTGGAGGTAACAGCACGGCAAGTGACCTCAGTATAAAGCACACATGAGCTCATGCATCTAAGCTAATCCACCGTAAAGGCTACCTCTTTTTTTAGAGCTTTACCTCATTCGCGTTATAAGCAGGCATTTCGTCGATAACTGCTTCTTTTTCCCTTTGGTTTCAACTTTATTTTGAAACTCCTTTTGATATTTTGTCACTAGAATTCCTAAGGAGGGCTTTGTTATTTGTGGAGTAAATAGAATAAATAGAAGGCTGGTTAGTATTTCTACCGAATGTCAAATATTACTGGAACAATGGAGAAAGAATGGTGGGCAAGGCATTATAATCTCGAAGTATGATGCTAATATGAAAAAAAAATCATACATTCACCAATAGCAATGTCAATACTTTTGTTTTGAATTCAGGCTGGGTATCTCGGTGTGACTTAGCAGGGATATGGAGCAGTGGAGGGTGTGACGGGTATATTGTGGATTCAATGACAGGCGGCTGTCCCCCATCATCAGTCATAATTCCCCATCCATCTCTCACTGACCTTACCACCACCTACCTCCAGCAGATGTGGTGCTAATAACCATTAAAACCCTGATGTGAATTTTGTCAAGAAGTCTTTATTTAAAAATAAAATCAATGAATTCATATGATTAGGCTGGGAGAAAACCCGCTTAAACATGTTATTCCTTTGGGTAGAAATTCTGGCTAATGTAGCGTGTACCCCAAGTAGCCTACCTCTCCGACACAGAAGAACCAGGCATTAGGTTATAAGTAGTTTGTGTGGGTGGGTGGGGTGGGGGGGGGGGGGGGGTGAGGGCTGGCTGTAGGTAATGAGGCCTCTGTAGCTCCATGCCATTTATCTACTGGAGGTAGCTAAGGGGTGCCAAGGTACAATCTGGGACCAGGTTCTAATCAAGGCTGTATGTTAGTATGTACATTACCCCGTCCCCCAGTGACAAGATCAAGACGTAAGTGGGGTTAATAAAATTTATTTGTATTTTAATAAATTTTATGTATGAGATATACACCATGATTTTATTGTATGGTGTTTACAATGAGATTTTATTGGTAAGATATGATGATAAGAAATTGGTAATATAGATGAAATATATGTATTGAATTGAATTATGAATGAAATATTGAGAATATTGAAGTGGGAATAATTATAAATAGGTGTGGGAGGGTGGGAAATTGAGATGTTGGTAGGACCGAGGTGAAGGTAGGAGTGAGGACGAGTAAAGGTGGTTTGAGGTGAGGTGAATGGTTAAATGGATGACCACCAGGTGGTGGTAGTAGTATGAAGTAAATGAAGGGAGATTTTGACACTAGAAGGGGGTGTAATGATCCGGCGGGAGGAGAACCTCCCGCCACCACCATTACCCCGTCCCCCAGTGACAAGATCAAGACGTAAGTGGGGTTAATAAAATTTATTTGTATTTTGATAAATTTTATGTATGAGATATACACCATGATTTTATTGTATGGTGTTTACAATGAGATTTTATTGGTAAGATATGATGATAAGAAATTGGGCCAAACGGCCAATAAAATGGGGGAAGGGGGAATTATGTGATTGGGTACAGGTTAAGACATGTAATGGTAAAAGTCTGTGATATGGCAGGACCACATCATGTGTGGTTCCTGACCAGTGTTAGTGTTCTATTCCACTTCATGTGCAGAGGGCCTGCCGGATCGCCTTGTTGACGTTTGCTGAGCGAGTCTTCTTGACGTATACTCTGTGAGCGTTGCTCCTCCAACCCCCGTATTGCTGAATGTCTAGCTCCCTGCAGCCCTGGAGATGGGCCTGGGTTGCTGCAGCCCGACGGAGGGAGTGCATTGTGTACTTGTGGTGGGATAGGCGCGAGTCTCTCATGGCTGTGTACCACCTTTTCCTGGCGAAGGTGACAGGGATGGGCCTTGTTGATGCTGGAAATACCAACATTGGCTGCCTGGGGTTGAGGGTGGGGCACTGGGCAATGTGCTGTTCCAGTGCCCTGACTACACAGTACCTTCTCTCGTGGGTCCTTCCGAGAGTCACAGTTTTTTGTTGGGTGTAGGATTGTAAGTTCTTGGCCCATTTTACTGTCAGGGTCAAGCCCCTGGAGGAGAGCTTCACGTCTTCTCTTGTGGGGTGCTTTGTAGGGTTGAACAGTCTTAGTGATGGGGGCATGACATCTGACTGGCGCATCGCCGCATGGTACATGAGGAGCCATGCAGCCCTGAGCGCCGTGTCCGCTGGGGTGTGGTCGAGAGAGTCTATCATGAGCCTGATGTGTCGGGTTGGTATTGTCACTGACTTGACCGGTCTGTATGACTTGTCCCGCAGGAGGGCGTCCAGGGCCCTTGTTACCCGCGGGTCGGTGAATGGGAGTAGGGGCACCCCCACCAGCTCGGCGTACATCCGCAGGTGTGAGACTTTGTTGCGGATTGTGAGGGGCCTGTCCCCCCACCGGGCCCGGTGTTCGATCCAGCCGCAGATGTCCTGGTATGCCGGGCCGAGGGGGTCGATGTTGTTGGCCCTGAAGAAGGCCAGGTACTGCCTGACAGCCGTGTGTCGGGCTCTGTTGGTGCCCGGGGCCCGGGCTAGGAGCTGCCTGCTCGCCGCAGCCTTCTGAAGTGATTGGTAGTCCGGATCTGGTTGGAATAGAAGGGTTGCAATTGTCAATGGCATGGAGACATGGGTGCACAAGTGTGATGGCATAGTGGCTGAGGATGGTGTGGGCCTGGGCCTTGCTGCACTGCTGCTGTGGGCACGGCTGAGTCTGTCTGCTAGAATGTTCTGTTTGCCTGGAACATGAACAAACTTCAACACCACATTAAACATTGCCTGGACCATCCAGGCCGCCCTGGCCACGTCCAGGAGGACCCTGTCCTGGCCCCTTCCAGATTGGAGGACCAGGACGGCAGCCTCGTTGTCACAGTGTATACGGATGGCTTGACCTGACATGGGTGATTTAATAAAAGTGTGGAGGGCCACTACAATGTTAATAGCCTCGAGGTGGGCTATATTGGCCACTGGGTCGTGGTCCGGGGCCACCCTGCAACCATATGCAAACTCGCCGTTGTGGGCCCCAATACCGGTACCACATGCATCCACATAGATTTCAGAGGAAAAAGTGTCAGTGGGGATGACAGCAGTGCCGTTCCAGTTGGCGGCGAATTCGAGGAACCAAGCAAGGTCCTTCCTCATGTCGCTGCTAACATTGATGTACTTATACTTGATACCTCTGAGGGCCTCCAGGAGGCGGCCCACAAATAGCCTGGCGGGCTCGACACACTTGGCCACGTGGATGAGGCTACCGATGACACTCTGGAGTTCTTTTTTGGACATTGATTTTCTGTTGATACACTTACTGACCTTTTTGATGACGTCATCAATTTTGTCCTGGGGGATAGACAAGGTCATGTTTATGGAGTCGATGTTGATGCCCAGCCATCTCACGACAGTGGAGGGGGGCTGGGCCTTCTCCTTGGCCTCTGGGAGACCCAGTACCCTGATGAGGTCACGTGCCTTCATGAAGTCGCTCTCTGCCTTCTACCTCGAGTCTGCAATTAGTATCAAATCGTCTAAGTACATGAGACCATCAATATCATGGGACTTGAGGATGTCTACAATTGCTACAGCCACTCTCTGCATGTGATTAGACGAAAGTTTGGCACCAAAGGGCATGGAAGTATCACAGAAGAACCTGTTCCTCCACTCAACACATAGTAGAGGCCAGTCCAGGGGATCACTAGAGAAGTTCCTGTAGGCCCTTAAAATGTCCAATGATGACATGAGTGCCCCCCGTCCATGTGCCTTGAGTTTGTGAACAAATTTTTCAATTGTAGGGAGGGAGTGGTCCCTCTCAACACCCAATACACAATTTTTGAACACAAATGCGTTGATAGAACTCTCTGAAGGATATGTGAGGTCGGTGATGATACGCCTGTCAGTGCCACCTGACTTCTCCCGCGTCATCATGGGGGCCACATGTAACCATGGCTTGAATGGGGGGGCGCTGAATGGGCCCTGGCTAGCGCCCAACTTGATTTCTTTATCAAGAAAAGCGTCTATGTGCGCGGGGAAGTCATTTGCACTGGGGTGGTTGCTGCTGCTGTCCGCATTGGATACTGGGCCCATATACCCGACAGGGAATCCGTATTTAATGAAGCTGAGCAACTGAGTGTTGTCGGGGGATTTGGGGAGCAGTGTGTCCCACATGTAAATATTAAGTTTTGTGGGGAGTTGAAGTTGAGCCTGAAGGGCATTGGGGAGGCCAGAGGCGGCGACAGAGTCATAGATCTTAACAAATGCCGCGGGCATGACTCCGGGGGTAGCTGACGGCCAGTTGTCAATCCTATGTTGACAGAACGCCCCGGGATCCCGGGGGATGGCGGCTGTCCATTTGTTGGCTTCGCACATGACACGTATTTGTTTGAAATTGGCAGCGGTGAAATCGTGAGAAACAGTGTTTTTGTTCATACCTGTGACCGCCTGTGTGTTGGGCGAGTGAGGGAGAGGTGTTGGCTGTGTGAGTGCCGCAAGTTTCAGCGGTTCCACCATGTTAATCGGCTGAGAATTCAATGTAACAGCGGGGAGATGATCTGGCTGCGTACTGGCATGGGCGCCGCCATGTTTGTTGTGGATGCTACGCTGGTTGCCGCCCGCGGTCACTGGGGCTGGCCGCCGTGCGGGTGTGACCGGCGGGGAACAAGCTTCAGGCGCGGGGCGTGTGACGTCATCGCGCTCCGCGGAGTCGAGCAAGGTGTCATGGCGGCGATGGCCTTCCGGTTCAGCGATCTGCGGCTTGTTGTGAGTATAAAAATGCATGTTATTACACAATACTGGTGAATTTACAGCATGGGAACCTTGCGGGAGGTGAATGTGAGGCGCCCCGACCTGTGGGCCTAGTGGTGGGGCGCCAGATTGGCGTTTTTTGACTGTGGGTAGAAGTTGGCAGCAGGCTGCGTATGCTGGGCGGCCGGCCAGGCGTTGTTGTTACCCGGTGCGTAGTTGCCGCCGCCGTTCTTGGTGTTACACGTAATGTTAGTATGGTGTACCCTTTTGTTGGACCGCCAACAGTATGAGCAGAAATGCAGGAAGTTGGTGCCGTTATAGGCATGGTGGTGGCGGAATCTACATCCCCTTTCCCCATTGAAATCCCTGCATGTCACCCCTTGGATCGTGTACTGTTCAGCATTGTTTATGGGGGTGTGGGTGTTAGAACCGGAGTTGGCTCCCGGGGCGCTGGACTGAGGGTGTGTGGACACCAGGGCTTGGGAGAATCGCTCGTTGAGGATAGACTGACGATGTTCCCAATTAAACTGATCATCCTGCTCTACCTTATCCCATATGGCCTGTGACCACCGTCTGACCTCGGGCCACTTGCGGTGCTGGAGGTCTTTGGTGACATCACACAGGTGCCTGAGGATATTATCCTTGTCGTCCTGGTCGACTGCCTTTTTATCCAACACCAGCCTGAGGGAGGCATTTATGTATTCAAAGTCCCCCATTTTGTTTCTAACATCAAGCTTTTGTTTGAGAGTATAGACCCCGTTCCGCTCAATGAATATGTACGGCTTGTAAATGGGGGGCTGACCGTGGCTTGCACCAAACAAAGTGGCCTTACCCTCGCTGTGTTTTTCCTGGTACTTCTCCCGGCTGATGTAGTCCTCCATGTAGTCCACATATGGGGGCTGGCGTGGAGGGGCGGCCCTGCGGCGAGGTCTTGTCCTGGAGGTGTTGCGGGCCCTGGGTGAGCTGGAGCGTGACCGGCTTGCCTGCGTCTTGGTGACCGGGACCTGTTGAGGCATGACGCCGGGGTGCTTGACCGCTTGCTGGAGTGGAGCTTCTTCACCTTGTCGGGCACTGTAAAACACTCAGAATCATCGGTGAACACAGAGTTAGAGCTAGATGTAGAGTGAGCACGTTTACTGGGCTTTTTAGGGGCCGGCTTGGGAACACCACCCTTGCCGGCTTTAGTAGTGTTCTGGGCCTCTAGTAACGATGTAATGCTGGGCGCTCATGCCGGACACAGTGTCTTTGACGTCTTTGAGACCGCTCTCCAAGTCTGACACTCGCTGGGCCTGAGATATCTTAACATCAGTCTTTTTCTTGAGAAGTGTAGGGTTTTTCTTACCAGACTTCTTGGTTTTAGATTTCTCAGGAGCAGGTAACTCCTCCCCTCGTCCAGGGCCACCAGGCCCACCTGTCTTTTCCTTACCACAGCACGTGTACGGTGGCCGGTGGCCGGCATGTTTAACCAGTTGGGTGGACCAGAAGTCCAGAATTAATCTGATTAAATCTCGTATAACGTGTGGGCATCGGTGGAACAGGGGTTGGTTAACCGCAAATACAGGTGACAAATAAAAATATTCCTTTTGGAATATGTATGATAGAATTGTTGTTACTTAACTGTGTGCGGAAATTGAGATGTTGGTAGGACCGAGGTGTAGGTAGGAGTGAGGACGAGTAAAGGTGGTTTGAGGTGAAGTGAATGGTTAAATGGATGACCACCAGGTGGTGGTAGTAGTATGAAGTAAATGAAGGGAGATTTTGACACTAGAGGGGGGTGTAATGATCCGGCGAGAGGAGAACCTCCCGCCACCACCATTGCATCCCCTGTAACAGATTACTGACTCTGATCTATGAGGGAAAGGTGTGAAGGAAATACAGAGTGAAGATCAATAAGAGCCACAGGTTCCTTGCTCAACAGTCCAAGCACCCATATGAAATATTACCACGTGTATACGACATATATTCTCTGACTTTACTATGTGATCAGGCTTACCAGTTTACATTGTGCAAAGGGCCTTTTCATGATTATACGCAGGTGCGATTTATAATATTTACCTTTTTAAAGTTATGTGCTTCCGTTGTTGGATTGGCTACACGATAATTATTGTACTCAAATGACATGTGAATAAACGCAATTAAGCTTCACCACATTTCACCATAGTGGTTGTTGAATTGGCTCTGATATAGCTACATCTATGATACATAAGTTCATTTTTAACATTGGCATTTTCGTAGAATCTAATTCAACTTGAGGTCGTTTTACCCTGAAATCAAACCAATATGTAGTATTAATAATTCTGTCACATTAAACCAAACAGAGAACACATACTTATTTACAATTAGTTTATACTTTCGGGATACTTCCGCAGGCTGCATTTGATTACTCTATTTAGAAGAGTACTCTATTTAGAAGAGTTTGACGCATTTGCATGCACTGCCCCATTAGTCAATATCTTCCTTTACAGAGTCACACCATCTACAAACACACCGACTGTGACTTTCCCACAGGGTATGGACAGGGTATATTGACGGTGGTCTCCTTAAGTAAGTTTAACACAGTCACCGTTTTAAGTACATCAGACTGTATAGCAAGTGGCTGTGCTGCTCTGGAAGAAGTGACTTTATAGAAACAATATGCAATTTTATTTTTTTGAAATACAAAATTCACTAGATTCACCTGGAGTCGACACATACCTTGAGATGGGGTCTTGATTTTGTGGTTATTCATGCACTTTATGCCCTTTATTTGTGAACAATAATAAAGATTAAGTGTTATTCTTTCCACAAGATAAACACCAGAACTAGTACTGTACATAAATAACCTCAAATTTCACTGTCCGTCTCAGGATATGTGTCCGACTCATGGTGTATTTACCCTATGAACGTTCAAGGAGTAGCCATGCCTGCCTGATGGCAACACTTTTATTTGCAATGAGAGGGATAAAGGCATTTTGGAAATCAATTAGATTAGGTTAGACTAATCATTTACCTCACCGCGCTATATGTAAACCCAAGAGGCACAGTTTACTCTGCACCCCAACGTGGTATAGACCAAATTACCTTTTTTTAAAGTGTTTTATTCGGGTAAAAGATAACAAGTACAAAAGTAAATACATCACCTAGCATGTGCGTATTGCATTGCCTCCGCTAGGGCCCCTAGCCCTATCCTGGTAAGTCTCATTTGATTTCACAATTAAAGTAACTGAGATCTAGTCTTACAGTATACAATGCCGTATTTTTGGGTTCACTGCTTACAGTGTAGTTGTCAATTAATACAAAATGTATAAAGCATTGCTTAGACCAGAACTGATCATCCCAGGTTTTCAGATCGGAGCTGACCACGAGACATTAGATTACGACTCCCAATCCGATATTGCAATGTTAAACCGATCTTTACATGGCTAAACAACACCTAATATTTTCTCCAATTGTAATTCATCTTGAAGGCCCGATTTGCTAATGGGGATGGCGCTAGTCCATTACACTAGTTCCTCTAGATTCAAAAGAAATCTGCGTTGATGGATATCATGTCTTCGCAATTAGTTCATTAGTAGTGCATTGCTATATTTAATCTCATTATTGAAAAGGCAATTTAATGCTATAACATTGTCAATTCCATGTCACTGTACATATCTTAAATTAGCATAAAATACCGCTTCCGAGACTGAACGTTTAAATATTGATGACTTGACAATAGTCTTATATTCACTGCAATGCCTATCGCGGTATTGTGGACGGAAATGAAAGTTATTGATCTGGGAGCCCAATTCTATGTCATCAATCATCCCACAGAGTGTAGTTATGAATACTCTATTTCTGGGGAGACACCCAGCAATGAAAACCAATGACTGATGTAGAAATAACTCTGCAAGCATATTTATTTCTCGTGTTCTATTATCAATGTTAGTTATTCATATGTAGCGAAGGTGATGCATGGGGGAGTCGTCGGCTTATATGGAAGTCGTTGTTTTAAAGGTTATGTATGAGTGATTTACTTGGAGGGGATAAGTATAAGAATTAGTGATATACATGAATGGTTATCATTTGGTGGTGGTGTTTGAGTGAGTAGTATACAGAAATGGTTATCTGGTGGTGGCGTATGCTTGAGTAGTATGCCAAAACCTGTATTTGGAGGAGGTATATGAGTGAGTAGTATACAGAAATGGTTATTTGAAGGAATTGTATTTGTGAGTAGTATACAGAAATGGTTATTTGGAGGAGGTATACGAGTGAGTAGTATACAGAAATAGTTATTGGGGGCTAATGTATGTGTGAGTAGTATACAGGAATGGTTATTTGGAGGAGGTATACGAGAGAGTAGTATACAGCAATAGTTATTTGGAGGAGGTATATGAGTGAGTAGTATACATAAATAGTTATTTGGAGGTAGTGTTTGTGTGAGTAGTATACAGTTATGGTTACTATATCGTCGCGTTTTGGCGCCCTGGCACCTATTGTTTTCCATGTGCTTTACCCCCGGTGCCTATCTAAGGCAGGCGGCTATTTAGAGGCATATTGATGGGGAAAAAATGGTATCACCATAGAAAGGGAGTACATGATGCAAAGGTTGGAAACAGTAAAGCTGACAGTGTGAAGCTGTATAAATGCTGCAGGTGTTACAACTAACCCCCCTCCCGACACCTTAATTGGCTGGCTTTATTTCACACATAACTGCTAATTTCCTATATCCTCTGTTGTAAGGCACTAGGGAAACGCATACATGTTAGGAGTAATACATAATATGATACATGCTTCGTTGTTATAGTCCTCTACTACAATGGGATATTCTATAGAGTCCTTAATCTCTAGTGTAGACCCGGCGCCTATTCAAGGCCCGGCGCCTATTAACTTCAGAACCCTCCTACCCCCAGGCCCTATTCAAGACCCAGCACCAAAACGCGACGATTCTGTATTTGGAGGAGGTATCCGCGTGAGTAGTATACAGCAATAGTTATTTGGAGGAGGTATATGAGTGAGTAGTATACAAAAATGGTTATTTGGAGGCGGCAAATACCGTTCAAATGCTTAATTTGGTGTAGTGACGGTTCGAGTAGCTTACAGAAACGCGCTCCATACTGGCAGACATAATTCTTATGATTAGATGCTTGTTGGACACAGCAAAATGTCACATTTCATTTAGATATGAACTCCTTGTATGATATACTAACATAAATAAGCAATTTACTCGCACTTAGCATGTGGAAAATATCAGTGTAAACTGCTTCAATCTGTGTAATTACCATGCTGTGTTTTTTAGGGAGAAGTCGTCTTCATTATGAATTATATTTGCCAAAAGGATAGAAGTATCTTTTGCTTCCCTGGAAACTACTAGACCGAAGTGTACCTAATCAATCCTTAGCTGAGCTGATACTTATTGTTGGGTTGGCTTATTCAATATCCCCAGGGACTACCACAGACTGACTAAATAGTCGGTTAACTAATGCCATATATTAATTGAGTTCTTGCATCAGTAAGGATTGATAATTGATTATATCAATCATGGGGGGAGGCTCAGCATAGATCTAATCTATTTAAAAAGACTACTAGTCAGGGGACTGTCATAGGAATCACTTTATATAGAGAATGAATAGGCCCAATATATATGAAGGGCCTACATATGTAGCCCTGAATATTGTTATATCTATCTCAGTAATTAGAAATTAAACTAGCAATTTATTGAAATGTCTTTATAATGTATGTTGTATTATAAGGTTCTAACTAATTGGTATTGACTTAAACTTCTGAATATTGTACGATCGTGCTTTCTTCTTTATCAGGGTTGTATAGCTACAGCACTGTGTTTTTACCATAGCTTCATGTAACCCTATTTGCGATTTTTATATGATATTTGCGAAAAATAAAGCCCCCTTTAGTATATAAATCAATATATTACCTACCAAATTATAGATGCAATTAGTGCATGGTCCATTGCATTCACGAGTAATTACAAGTTTAAATCTGTACATTGTCTGGTTTTGGGCACATAGAGCATGGTATATAGCAGCTGTACATGCTGGGAGAAGGTGTGAAAGCCTGACCCCCAGCCTGCTATATCAGGTTGATGTGCTGGGAGAGTGTGAACAACCTGACTTAACACCCTGTCTATAAAGACTCCCGGCCTGCTAAACCAGGCTGGGCAGCCTGCATTAACAGGCTGCCTAGAAATACGGGCCAGGCTGTATCTCTTGTCCAGTCCTCCACCTGTTTATAGCAGCCAAACTGCCCTTGATTGGTTTCTACTCTGACAGGGACTTTTGCAAGCAATCCATATGATCATTGTGTTTACTCCTAACCCCTACCCCCTACCCCAGCACACTGAATAGTGGGTTATTGACCGCCATGTCTCAGGTACCCTTATAGCTAACACAGCAATAGGGGGGGTTGGAAGCTGAGTGCAGCTGAATCCTCTACCATTCTCATTTAAATACTGGCAGAGGGCGTGTTGCGCCTGTCTTCATTTTGAGGCGAACAAGTGGCCATCCAGCAAACATGACATGTGTATCCCAACACAGCTAGCAGGAAACAGTCCATGGTGGGCAAGTCAAATGCATCTTGGTACCAGAAAATAGTCTGAAGGGTATGGCTTCACGGTATTGCTGATACTATAGCAATCGACCAGTCGAGAGGTATTTAGTCCCGTGTGCGCCCGTTCAGATTACTGCACCAGTAAAAAATATCTATCCTTGAAAACCCTGATGTTGATGTGGCATAAGTTGGTGTACAACATTGGCCACCTGATACGATCATTATGATATCTACATTAAACATTAAAACACCAACATCAAAATTCAACATCTTTTGATATTGTCCCTAGGTTCCCAGCCTCTGAATGGTACGTTAACCATTTATGTTACAAGCGAGTGTACATTCGTTTTGCATAAATAAAGAGAATGTGACCACCAGATTTTGATGATTTCATTATGTGGGTCTTTATTAGGGCATGGATAAAGTTGTTAGTCCAAACCTTACACAACATTGATGAGGCTACACAAGAGAACTGAATTGTGTCAATCCATGAATGCACTTTGCTCTACTTGAGGAGATTCACCCACCTGTTGATTCAGCCAACGTGTGACCTTTTCAGTGTTGATTGCCAATTGAACCCGTTTGAACCAATCAGTCACTTTGTCTTGCACTCTCATCATAGTTTGGCCATCACTGTTATTGTCACTCAGGCATTAATTGACAATTCAGATCGAATGTCATTTTGTTTACTGACTAGGATTGAATTGTTGCCAATGAATACCTTTGGAAGTTTCTTTGGCACACGCTGTTGAATACCAACTTCAATCTGTTCATCTTTATCACTGCCCCTCCACCTATTCCGGTAGAAAAACAAAGTTACTGCGCTCAAGTACTAGAATCGGAATTTCCCCAATCCCTGTGGGGAAACTGATTCTCGTTCTGCATGGCCACGTTTTACACAGCGACTTCATCGAAATAGCTATGAAACCAATCCCAGCTAAAATGTTTTATTTTACGTCAAAATAAAGTTTTTAACGTTATATAACGCTTTGCCACAATAAGGAACATAGAGAAGCGTTATAGAACGTTGTAAAAGTGTTTTTTGTTGTTGTTTACTGAGATCCTTAAATGCCTACCATAAACCTGGTCCAGTACCGCCTTCTAGCAGCTGGTATATTGTTTTTAGCTGAGCATTGAGTGCTATACGTTATTTGGAAGCTACTTTAATAATCTTTCAACATAACTATTTTGTATACCTTTCAATTTGTTTATTTATAAAGAGACTTACCTTTTGATGTCGGTGCTATTATATAGCATGTGGTCTGTGATATGTAGGGTTGAGGGAACACAAATGGGTCAAATGGCATTTGCATTGGCCTTTCCATATAAAAATTATGTATTATGTAAATATATTTACTCCTTAACACTGAACAATCTCCTAGACATTACGTAACAAATTATTTGATAAAGCAAAACGGGTGAGCGAGGTAACAAGTTGGTGGGTGGGTGAAAAGCAAAAACTCACAATAAACTATTTGAGCAATGCAACATGTTCCTGTGGTCTCGTAAAAAGAAGAAGCATAAAGTGCCTGGACTAACAACACCTGCCGCGTCACCCTGCACAGTATAATGTGTGCCTTAGGTTTACCTTGTTTAACCAGATTCCTTTGCTGCACCTTTATATTGATACATATAATACATTGTTTAACCAACCAAGTCTATTTGCCAAGCCGCACCCGCTTATTGAAACAAACAATGTAGCTTGTATATTCAGGTTTCTCTCACAAACTGATGTTTGCTATTCCCTGAAGTATGATGTGTTATATTGATTCATGTGCGGGTTGAATCTAAACTAAACTGGTATAATGCCTGTTATCTCAGTGTCTTCCCAAGCATCAATGTAGGGTTTCCAACGGCGTCCTAAACTTGCACCAGTTCATCCCTAGTTTCAAAGACCTTCTTACTGTACTGTTGGGTAAAGATAGCTACTAAGACAGGCTTTGGACACATCTCTACCAGCAGTTTAAGGAGCAGCCCCCGAACAACAACACAAGTCATATTAGACACATGAAACGTGACCATGTTTCTTCTTGGTATGAGAAGTAGCATGGTATGTAACCATCTTTCATGGCAGAAATAATAGTATGTCCAAATAATTCCTGATTCGTTTTAATGCAGCCCTCGTTGCCGATTAGAGAAACGATGTGACTTCTACCTCTGGTTTCAGTGCATCATATGATTTTCCTCAAAAAGCTTATGATATAGATCTTAGGGCCCTCCAGACTCTTTTCATGATCAACACTCTATCATGCACTTCCTGTTATAGTTTTTCTCTCTATTTTTGTAAGACAATACTGTACTTCATAAAATTAACGAACCTTCTTGGCGATTGGGCAACATAGGGAGTAGACCAAGGCTACATGCATGCATCGTGACATGAATGGGCGTAGTACATTAATGCACAATGTGGCCCATAACCGGTTCTTATAAGCAATGGACTATGGTAAAACCATGGTAGATGAAGTCATTAAGAGTTACCTAATATTAGGCTGTTAAATGACTGGAAGAGTTTGGATGCAAAACGACATATCTCCATCCCAGAATTGAAGCATATAGTCCTTTTTGTAAAAACACCCTGGGGTCAATTATCATCCTTTGGTAACAGACTATATATTGAGTAGGTCCTAATGATATGAAAAATAGTAAAATCTTGGAAAAATAGCTTGAGGATTATATTTCACTCTCCCTAATCTTCATTTTTGTCAGATTTTTGTCCCTATTTTTAGAATGGCGCTCATGTCGTTATGCATCCAAACTCTTCAATTATTATTTATTTTTAATTTTATCAAAAATTTAATTCATTTCAATTTAAGTCTTGTTTCATTAGGCATGCACATCTGATCCAATCTAGCAGTGCTTATAATTATGTTGTTGTTGATTATTTTCTTTTGTAACAGATATTGAAACGCACATGTAAGTGTTTCATTATGAATCTAATGTCTACACTACAGCAGGATAGACAACAGAAAAGAGATCGACAAAGTCATTCAAGTGTCCATATCTACAGAAATGCAACTTTCAGCATGTATTACTTGAATAATACGTAGGCGTGTTCATGGGTTTGTTAGGGTCAAGTTGGTACTGGGTTTCGGGTGACAAATTGGTAGTCCTCGGTAGAGTGAGCTCCTCTCGTACACACATTTGTATAAACCATTATAAACAACACATTATATTCTAATGCATTAATAGTTGTATAGTCAGATAACATGCAAATCATATAAATCTAAAGGATTTTGATAAATGCATACACAAGAAACCACCAATATGAAATGTGATCCTTTGAAAAGAATTCAAATATTATTTTAGTCAGCTCCCCCTTCTGCGCATCGGTTTATCCCTGTTGATCAGATCAATTCCCTGCTCTCAAGCACCTGCCGTTAGTTAAACAGATCGGCTTTTTTGAAAACACCTATGTCAGGTCTAAACCAACATATACAACATTAGAAGAGTATTCACCTTGCAGCTGTAAAAGCAGGCCATTCTGTAGTTAGAGATGGCACCACAGGAGCTGATTACCTCTCTGTACGGATACGACCATCCTTAGCCATTGGGGCCAACTGTATGACAATTTATGCAACTGGGTGTGAGTTGAGACCAAGAATGCGATTGGAGACTGACACCTCTGCTACGAATTTGAACCTCTCAGAGAGGAATTAGTCAGTCGCCCTCTGTCTTAGAATGCAATCTTGTATCTAGCTGTGTATGTTCCTGTCACACACTATAGGTGGTATATATACCAGACTTGTGGCGCAGGTAGAGCATAAGGTGTCACACTGTTCCTACCAGACAACAGAAGAAATACTGTTATTGGCTGTTTATTCATCAACACCAGTTAAGGTGAGATTGTGTAAAGCTATAAGGAGAAATTATATTCAGTTTATTGTCATATGATGATTCCTAAAAATTATCGTCTATATGTCTGGACACTAAAACTCTGTTCTTTGATTAGACGAATGTCCTTACAATAATTATCCGGGAATCACTCTTTGTTAATCTTTTTTTGCTTTATTATGTTTTTGACAGGATATAGCCATGTTGTTATCAGTAGGTGTTATTTGTTGTATTGTGAATAGGTTTTGTTTGTTGTTTATTGCAGATGGAGTGGAGACTGCTGTTGTGTGTCATGCTGCTATACAATGTCATGGAGGCTACAAGGTAAAACTATGCAGTAGATTTGGGTTCAAAACTAGAAACATGGGTTTAATTTAGGCTGCCTTTACATCTAACATCAGCCAGGCCACAAGACCTGCCACACGACCCATCCCAGTAAAATCATGTTAATATTAGCCTACGTTAAGATGCCAGGAAATACGTCCGTTTTACATTCAAATGCTAGTAGGGACATCCAGGCTAGTGGGGACATCTGTGTGTGTCTTACCCTTTAAATATCTTTTTTTTTCAGTCAACAGGTGTATGGACCTGCTGGAGATATCTTGACAGGAGGTGTCTGTAATGCTGGCGAGTTTTATACTGAAGGGTACATCAACTATCCAGCTAACTATTCAGTTGACAGTGCAGCTAGATACCCCAACAATGCTAACTGCAGCTGGCTGATCCTCGCACCACCTCGAAGCACACCTACTAGTGCACTTCAGCAAGTAATTAGATAGATTATATTTGTTAAATATTTATGTGGGATGAGTTTTGAGTCTTGAATGTACGATCCCCTGTATATTTGGCAAGAAAATAATTATACTCGGCTAGTATCACATCCCTCGATCATCTCCTCAGTATACATTACTTATCCATACATTACTAGTATTGATATTCATAGCTACAGATGGAAAGTATTATTGACTTGTATTTGAAGATACACCTGTAATATAATATTCTGTAATTTTGTTTTGTTTTGCAGAAGATCAAATTGACATTTCGAAGATTCGTAGTTGAGGGTGCCTACAACTGTTCCTATGACAGTCTGACCATTCATAACGGTCCAAGCGAAACCTCACCTATCTTCAGGAAGCTGTGTGGAGGCAACTTGCCCGACCCAATAATAGTGCCTTCCAACAGTACCTTGCTTGAGTTCAGCTCAGATGGTGGCATTACTGAGCTAGGCTTCAATGTAGGTGTTATTCACACATGCTTCTTGTATTCTAAATGTTATTTACAGTAATAATCTGTACACTGTTCACTAAGAAGAATCTCTACCAAAGGTAAATTGTATCATTCCTGTAGCAGACAGTTTAGCAAACCCGGCGCTGTTAATGTTGAATAGATTGTTTCATAAGGCTTGGACCTATAACTATAACGATTTGTAGCACTAAAGCTAGACTAGCCAAGGTAACTGACACAGTAAATAGTTATATGTCTCCTTGTTACTTTGCAGCTTACATATGAGTTTGGCACCTTTGATAATTCTTCCTCAGAACCACCTCTTAATCTGTCCACTGTCTACCCTACCTACTATCCGTCAACAGCAACTGCCATGGACAATTTCACTGACGGTAACTCCAGGGGTGAGTGATTATATCAAGTATATATCAATTAACAAGAAAAGCCAAAGGCCAGAGCTAAACAGTTTTGCGTATAGGCCATGAAATCAACAGCATTACGCTGAATCAGTGGCTAACTAATTTGAAAAAAAGCTTAAGATAAATGATTGTTCATGACTCTCCCACATCGCTCTCCAATACTACAATTGGGATAATGTATCTTTAAGATGATTCTATCCCTGAACTGGGTATATCTGATCATGATTATTTGACCTACTGCAGTATGATTGATGATACCTGATACATGACTAACTTATGGCAATAGTATTTAAAACCTCTAAATGACCTACTGCATTATAGTATGTGGTATGCCATACCTCTTAATGACTTACTGCAGTGTTACATTTTACCTAATTATTACACTTTTCATACCTGCGCTAGTTAAGTGTATCTACGTTTCACCTTTACCAACAGCTCACTGTAATGGTGGCCTCCTAACGACTGAACAACAGCTTGTCTATCCAGCTGACGGTGGTAACTACCCTAACGATGCCTACTGTTGCTGGGAGATCCGCGTGCCATATGGACAGGTTATTACACTTATATACCCCTATTAAGTACTGTATGACTAGGAGATTACATTTAGAACCCAAACAAGATCTCAAAAGAAACGCATGACCTTCTCGAGTCATGGCTCGTAATTTCTTGAGAATGTACTATTTCTATCTCATGTATCCCAGGTTACATCCAGTTTTGGAGGTTCAATTCCTGAGAGTTTATGGCTAATTGTATTGTTCCCAACCCACGCATCATAATCATTTACACTAATAATAATACTGAGTAATAACAAATTTCAGAAAGTAGCAATCCAGTTTCATAACTTCATTCTGGAAGGTCCATCACCAGGCTGTCCATATGACAAACTGAGCTTCGAGGATGACAACGGTACTATCACTGACTATTGTGGAGATATGCATGGCGGTTACTTCATGTCAAACAGCAACACCCTTAAGCTAACCTTCTCCTCTGATGGTTCTGTCGTGCGTAGCGGATTCCAGGTAAGTTAGCACTTCACATTTAGCTCTGTGGGTTTATAAAGTGGAGGCTTTACATGAAAATGTCTATTACATTGAATGAATTAATGCATGTGTACACATCATATATGCTAGTAGAAAATAGTATATTTACAACAACGGTATGATATTTACTAATAAAATACCCAAATGAGAGTAAATACCTGATAAACACTGATAAATGCGCGTTGTAGTTGGTAAATAGAAAATGTTAGCAGTAAACTTACAGAAATGTATTCTGTCCAGTACAAGTACCTGTGGTGACACTTTGTGTGATGGCATGACGCTTACTACAATCTACATTGTATATACATACATGATCCTTAAACATCATTAAACATTTTCCCTTATTAGGCGAGTATTACGTTTGTCAACCCTGAGACGACGACTCCAGATTACATCACTGAAATCCCTGATAACTCAACAGGAAACATCTCAAGGGGTAAGTGCCACATGCTGTATAGGCTCTGCCTCTGTTACTCTAAGGTTCCGGCAATAGAATCATGCCTGTATCATCATCATATCATAGGGCTGACAGGTGCCATTAATGTAATGTGGCATAATCACCGAGCGTATCCCACTCACAATTCTAGTACTGTTCTAGTCTACTATGTGGTTAAGTGTGAGTGTTGAGAATGCCCCTTTAACTCTCCTTGAGGTTGTTGACTAAGGCCTCCTGTAATGCCCAATTTTGTCCACGGGCTCCAACGTTTCCACAGCACCTTATGTCCTCTGTCTTACATTGACAAGTGTCCACAAAACATAGTTTTTCCACAGCTAACCATCACCGAATTGTCCACAAAATAAGTTTGTCCACATATTTTGTGCATGTCGGAGACGGACGAACTGTATCTTATAAGCTCTCTGTGTTGGAGAACTGTGGAGATAATGAAATATGGATACTTTGTAGCCTGTGGGGGACAAGACTCCTTATTGTTCTTATAATAAATAACCCCCTTTCCCTACAGAATTCTGTATCAGCGAGACATTGATAACCTCTCCTGGAGTAATCTTGTCGCCCGGGTTCCCAGCCAATTACCCAAACAATGCCCACGTCAGATGGCTAATCCAGTCTCCCTACGACAAAGTAAGTGTTATTTTCAGACCTTTGTTATATCATTATCATACATAGTTATACGGTTACTACAGATAGGAAGTTAATTTCGGGTTCTGTAAGACATCCTACTAAATGCATTAGTTAAAGCCCCTAGAAACGTTCGAAAAACCTTTGTAAAAAGCGGTATAAGTATGAAATGATTGTGTTTGAACCGTTTCAAAGTGTTTTAATTCAAATTTGATATCTTAAGAAATTATTTGATAAAATTTCATAAACTACAGCTGTTGCAAACGGACCGTTTCATGAAAACGCAACCTAACGCTCCAGGCTGATACATCTTCTCATAACACCAAGGGACACCATACACATCGTGGGTGGTTTCTCCGGTTTTTCAGTATGTTCTGTCTCAGTATGTTCTGTCTCAGGGTTATATTTATTGTCCATATTATATGCATATAGGCCTATTTAGGCCTATAAGAAAAAAGGTTTGTTTTAGGTCACCCGACCGACCCTATCAAAAGAGGGCCGACCCTACGTTTTTTATGCAATTTTGAAGAAATATCCTTATTTCTAGCCTTTTTGGATCAATTTTCGGGTCGTTGGAGAGGCCGGGTAGTACTTTCATGTTAAAAAAAAAAGTGGAAAAAAAAAAAGATCCGACCTACCGACCCTACATTTTCATGCCATGTTACCTGAAACAAACCTTTTTTTTGGCCTTACATGGTATGATATATTGCCGCTGGCTTGCAGATGATCGAACTACATATCGGCAGCTTCAGTCTCGAGGTGGAAGACAATTGCACTTTCGAAAGCCTGACATTTTATGAGGGTCCTCGCACAAACTCTCCAATCATCAAAAAAGTCTGCCAACCTTTTGCACCCCTGATATCGCGAGCCTATCAGCTATTGGTTGTATTTGAATCAGACGAATCCGTCACAGAATCAGGCTTCATGGTAAATCTTGTTTTGTATTATATAGGGCAATAAAGTGACATAAGCCATATTTCCCAGCATTGCTATTAATAAAAATCCATAAAGGCAAGAGTAATGTCCAAATAAGACATGCCCTCAAGCACAAATGCCGTAATTCCATGATTGGACAGAAAACGTAAAAGCTCTTGAACTATCTTGGATTTAGTCGCTATATATCCTGGCTATGTACTTGTGAATAATAACATTTGATAACAAGTGTGTGCTCTTTTACAGGCCTGTGGCGATGAGAGAGTTATTAAACTATTTTTTATTTTTCAGATATACGTTGACTTTGTAAATCAGGCGACTACGGATCAATCTGTTGGTCATACTTCTGGTGATTATTATCCTCACTATTGATGATTAATGGTGAGTATGATCACAACTAAGTCACCAAAGTACTATTTTCATTCAGAAAGGTCCCGGTATGAGATTCAACCCATGGGCAGTCTATCTATTGAACAATGAAGTAGAGGAGAGACAGGAGACCATTGTGGCATTAACAAAATGACATTTCGTATTCCTATAGACCTAGCCACTCTACAAATGTGGTCACAAGTCCAAATGTACTAACATGTAAGGATAGTATTTCTATCATATGACCACACTCTGGCCTGTTATTATTTCCTTTCCATCCACAGGAGTTCCTTAAACATGTAGCATGGACATTGGATAGATATCTCGGTGATTGACCCATGACATACACTATTCCAACCACGTGCAACTAGGAACAAACTGAAACAAACTGGAACGTGATGATAACGAACAGTATAACTCTGTATTAAGCATTATTAACGTGTCACTATGGTTGAGGATTTTCAATTTTATTTTCTTATTTATTTGTGATTTGAAAGCACCATTATATTCCCTTACTCTCGTTGAACAAGATTCATGTTACTACATAGAAACTCTAGTAGATACTACATAATTTACATCTTCCGTCCTCACTCGTTTTCATGCAATAAAAATGCGTTTCTCTGCAGCTTCAGTGTTTCATTGTTATTGAACTTGGAAATTGTAAATGATTTCAATACCGGCAGTACATCCAAATGCATCTTAAAAATCCAGCTTAAATGTGTTCTGTAGCCAGTGGGTAAATAACCTCATGAAGGAATTCTTTGGATTTCATGTGTGTTTATGATAAAAGCAAGGTATTTTATGCAGGGCCTATCAGTTGGCTTTGAGTTTGACGGAACTACTTTCAGGCTGGAGAGTTTATAACTTTATTATAAGTTAGAACTGATATTTCATCCTCAGAAAAAAACCATAGTAATTTGCCACTACCTCAATAAATACCCTCGATATACATTTATGAACCATATATATATGTGTGTGTTTCTAATATTGTATGTGGCTTTCCTGTATCTATATGCGAAGTCACTGGGCCCTGTACCAAGTTCCAGATGATGGTGCGTTAACACAGCACCATTATATTCCTTTACCTAATATGCCAATAAGACTGTTTAGATACAGTTTGTAGATCTTGTCCAAATAATTTGTTCTTCCACACGATGACAAATGGGGTGAACGATTTCCGCTATTTGACGTACAGCAATAATATATTTGGTTAATGTATTTCTCAGAATCGCCCAGTTTAGGTGTGCCCACTAGGCGTTATAAATAACCTCTCAAACTGCACAGGGCATTATGTGAACAAGATATCATTATAGGATAAGGAGAATATCGCCCATTTTCTTCGCAGAAATTCAAACATGTCTGATTTTGATATTAGGACTTTTGTCATTGCTTTTGAAGGACAATGGCTTACATACTTTTGATATATTCCAGATTTTTGTCGTCCACCTGTATCCACAGGGAGACACAACTTATATATCATATTTGTATTCAAATTCATGTTTTGACAGACGACAAACGGCCTGATAAATGCTAGTGGACACAGGCCTATTTTTAACAATCGACTGGATATGGAGCGAGTACACGCATTATGTGCCTACCCATAATCGGTATAAAGAAAATGATTTAAAGCAATAACCTAACAGTAATTTGCTGGTGCTGCATTATTTTACCATTAATCAACCTCGTTAAGTTGACGGGATAAATAATGAATACCTCACTGGGGATCTACTCGCATGTGCTGCAGTCATGTATTACGACAATGACAGATCACAGTTGATAGAAGTACTACCTTCAAATGGCTAATAATCTACTCCTCGTATTCATACGCACATTAATAGCCAATATGAGGCTTCAATTTGGATGGATTTACTTCACATGTTTTAAAGGCCAGCACAGGGTAAATGAATGAAAATATTAATTGAGATAAACCTATAGGGCACCTATTGAATCCAAACCTATCATCACAACCATGCAAAGCCTCAAATAATTACTATTCAGTTATCAAATTAAATCCCTCTGACTATGCAAAGATAACACTCTTATCAGTACTTAGTCCAATGTATTTCATCACACCATTCAGTCATCAGTTAATGGGGAACCTACTACACGACTCTCCTTATTAGGTTACAATGGCATTTGTTCCCTATCAGCGGAAGTATAGAGGATAAACAATTTAATGAGAAATATCCTTCCCAATAGTTGCTAAGGTTCCTAAAGAGCCATGAATGGGATATTGAAAATAAAAGTGTTTCTGTAAAACCTCTACACTAGAGGCCATCAAATTGATGTGTCTGCATGTATGCAGATATGAGCTAGTTGATGTCTGTGCCCCCAGAGCTTCTAAATCCGGAGCTCCTATATAAGCTACCTCATCTGCCTGTAACAGCTGGTATTTCAGGTGGAATGAATAGACCAATAACGGTGCTCAACAGAATCATATGAGAAATATTCTTGGAGATCCAGTGGCGAAGGAGCCGAATTGCATTTTTTTCCTACCGTGAATGTAATAGTGATAGGAACTATGCTTATACACAACTTTGGTAGATTTCAACCGTGCCCACTGCTAATGGCAGCAGTTTAAAGATATTTTGCTGACCAGGCCATTTCAACATTGGCTATATGAATCTGTATTCATAGGAGTTGCTTATCACGTCCTCTGCAGTATGGCCTGACAATGTTTGCCTGTCATTGGAAAGAGAGCTAGGGTGAACATGCATATTGCTAACACCCAATCCTCTGTCTTCTCCCCCCCCCCGTCCCTCTCCGTTAAATGATATACACACACAGAAAGGTGAGAGTCGTTGTCGCTAAAACTACCCTGACTCTCAGGTGAAGGTAGTTTTAGCGACAATGACTCTCACTTTTCTGAGGGTGCAGGAGCTGTCCCCAGATACAGCCAAGCTACTAGAACTGTCCACCAGGAACTGTTTGAACTGTATTTCCGCTGGTTCTGTCATCTGACCAGTGCATGCAGAGTACCAGCGGAGTTGTTCTCTGTGGGACTTCCGCTACAAAATGGCTGCAGTTACAGAACATAATAATTTGCCATCTCCCGCACTTGTGGTAGCAGATGTCTGATTGCATGCCAAGAAAATGTTTGGAGTGTGGAATGGGCATTTGGTGCTACATTGGTGCTACATTGAAGGTCCCTGGACATCTCCGCATCACTACAATGGCCTTGCTATAGCCACATCGTACCCAATTTAAATTCAATATCAGTTAATTCCATCTGAGTGAAAACATCATTAACTTTCCTGATAAAATACACATATATACCACAGAAAACGTTTTACCAAACTCTCTGGGGGTACATTTATATATGTCATGATCAGATGGACCAGTAACTGCACCTGCTATTATCCCCCCAAACTGCTCCTACGGGAAATGAATCGCATTGCATTTCCCTTTAACAGTGCTATTTAAACAGCGCTACCAAAAGCAACATGTATACCATGTGGACACTCGTAAATATAAGGAAAACATATATATGTTTGCTGTCCCCACTTAAGTTGGCAATGATAAACTGACATTGTTAATCCGTTTCCTTTATTTCACCAACAGGGCCCACATAATTATAATACACTGAAGATTGAGAAGAACTGCCGACTACAAGACTTACATGCGGTTATCCACAATCAGCATTATATGCTGCAGTGGCGTAGGATAAGGGGGGGGGGCCCAATCACTGAGGAGGGGGGGGCCTGAATATGTTTGGGCCCCCAAAAATTTGTCAAGACCTATAATACACACGATTTTCAATCCTTACCTCTACCACATAGAGAAAAGTGGGTGCAGAGGGGAAATCAGAACTAAAGTGGGCTCAAATAATACAGTCTAATATAGGTGTTTATTCAATATTCTGGCACAATAGCCAGAGAGAAATTAACCATTATAACACCACATGCTTGTCCTTTCGGTTGACATATTCCACAAAAACATAGAAGGTGTCTGATGACCATTTGATATCACTACACTCATCAAGATTAATACAGTTATTAAATTCAGAGAAAACTAGAAAACAATGCCCTGCAGAGATAATAACGATACCGCTGAAGCTGGAACTTGTCAATGCCCTTTGACATTTTGCTGATATCAGATATTTTAAGTGCACTTTGACAATGACGTTGTCAGAAAAGCAGCCACTCTTCTTTTTGAATACTCCACTTCTATGGCGTCAGGTCTTGTATGGTGTTATCAGTTGTCTTTGACATCCATGGAACCATCATTGGAAAGCATAACACTGAGATAGTAGTTCTGTTGATAATCTAATTTATTTATTTATTCGTGATGGCTAGACATATAAGTAATTTTACACATCAAGTGCTTTGGTATGTCTCAGCAGCGGACCTATAGATAGGTCTACCTGTAATGGTATGAGGAACATGTTGTATAGAAAGTGTATACAATGAAAATGTAATGCTGGTGAGGGGTCGTGCTGTAGAGATACAGTAGGGAGAGGCAGGTATAGATTTCGAGTCATCTCCCTATTAGAATATATTGCTTAGCTGAGAAAGTCAGCCAAATACCCAGTGGAAATCTCCTGGATGAAAATGACAAAAAGTCAGGCAGTCAAGAAATCCCCTAAATTGGAGCAGGCATGATACTCTTATTTGGTGTTTAGGCTCCCAGCATGTACTTCTTGGTCAGCCCACCTCCCCAATCCCCACCTTAAGCTGGCTACAAATTGAAATCTATTGCCAGTGGTAGAGGTAGGATCAGGGGTATTTTTGCATAGGCTTGGGAACTAGGGGCATGTGGGGCATAGCAATGAATTGACCCTATAGGAAAGAGAACAGTGTTTCACAGAAAAAAACAACAACCAACAAGCCAAAAAGGAAGTCGGCAGAAAAAAGAAATTCAGTGGCAGCACTTCAAAGTAAAGGGTGATTGGGGTGGTCGTCGATTGGTCTGCCGATGTCCGTGTAATGCTTTGTCAGGCTCCAACAGGCTCCCATGGTGAAAGGCTTTTCATAGGCTCTGGAGGACGGTTTATAGACCCAGACTATTGAGGTGAAGGTGGAAAGAGCTCAGATGAAAGGCCCACCACCTACACGACCACACTATAACGTTAAAGTGGGTATCCCCTTTTTTGGTGAAATTCTAAAATTGTAATTAAACTAAAAAAAAGTATCTATGTACCTATGTATCAAGAAGATCAAAACAATGATGTACAAACAATGATTTTATATGCAATTTAAAAGCCCAATTTCTTTCCACACTTTGCATAGCCATGGGATGCAATACCTATAATGGTGAGTCCATGAGGCCAGCCAGGAAACAGTATGCTATAAGTCCTCTGTGTGTATGGAGAACGTTATAAAACTGTAATTATGCACGGTGAGTCAGACTACCAGCCATGTATACTCTGGTATTATGCCTCTCCAGGCACCACAGCTTGCATATACTATTAAGCAGACGCCTCCAGGGTCCTGGCTGCTCCATTATCTGAAAAACGATATAAACGTGTTCCATATAGAGGTGAGGGATGCTTGGCACAGGGCGATGCAGCTGGTTTTGCATGAGGTTGTCTTGGTACTGAACACTCTTAGCAGTATTTTATTATCCCCACAGAAGAACTTAATACTATGATACTGTTGGTTCCACTGTATCCTGTTGCCATTAAACCTATTTTGCAGACGTGGTACATTGAAGTTTTGCGTATGGATACTTGAAGGATTTGGAAATGACTATTTCGAGGTGGTGAATTAGTAAATGATAAACAGAAATGGTGACTGTTTGTTACCCGGTTATTGTATTTCTAATCCCTTATTATCATATGAGCTGACATTTCTGATGGCTATTGTTCAATAATTCAAGTGAATAGACCAATGATGGTCCACGGCGGTATAATCTGAGAAATGTTGGAAATTCAATGGCCATGAAGCTGAATTTCTCACCTTTTATTTTTTTTCTTAAAACAAGTGGTTTGTCCGCCGGACTAACCTTTTATTTTGAATGGACTACTGATATGAAGTCTGCCTACATCGATACTCATTGAATAGATTACAGTTATTGACAATGTTTATGAATGCTGGAAATAATGGTTCATAGCTTTCTTATGTCAGTAAGAGTTGTCCATAACATACTGTGCAATTTTCATCTTGACAATGACTGATATCTACATCATATAATCATGTACACATTGGTCGCATGCAGTAGTGCTACCGGGGCTCATCCAGGCTACATTAATGTCGCTCCTAAAACTGTTTGAACTGTGCTTTTTCTGGTTTTGTTGTCCCACCAATGTATAGGGTAGGACGCAGTGGAACAGTGATCCGCAGGGCTGCCGGTATGAAATGTCTGCACTCTCAGAACATAATATTGCTCTCTTCTGGGTGTGTGGCAGCATCTGTTCATGGCCAACTGAGGGAAATGTTTGGAGAGCGGAATGGGCATTTGGTGCCAGCTGCCTGTTGATATGTGGTGCTTGTGGTGTACAATGGTACGAAATGGTGCCCATTGGTGCTAAATTTGTGGATCAACAAGGGAAAAGGGACCTCCGCGGGGGATTTTTAGTTCCAACTTTGGCCTCCAGGGGGCTCCAAATAGCCAACAATGTTCAAAATATCATAAAAATTGTTCTATACTACTTTTTGATGGAGAATACAATAAGCCACTTTAGAAAACTCCAACGTTAGTGAAAACCTTCCATATTTGGAATGTAAAAAGAATGTTTTTGGGCCTAAATTGGTGTTTTTGCACTTGTTGGTTGCTATGGAAACACAATTTTCATTCTAAATTTAATTTTTCAAGAAATTAATGATTACAGGCCCCACAAAGATTTCAATCCTGAAAACGGAATGCAAATCCCATTTTAAGATTAAAAGCTGTGACCAAATGTTTGAAAAAGTTTGGATATTGTGGAAATTTTCGTAATTATGTTAATTAGATAGAGATATCTCTAAAACAAAGTAAGATAGAGCTTATTGGCATTTGAGATTGGACAGTGCCCACACATATTCAAGGAGCCAGTTCTCAAAAACTAGAAGTGGTACCTGCTAATGAAATATATCACTGGAAAGCTGATGACCTCAATTTTCTAATTGAGTTTAACCTTTGGAGGACCCTTTTCCCTCGACTGTCCACTAATGCTGGATGTTCTGCATATATATCTTCCCATCTAGCTGCATATGCATTATCCTCTGGGGTAAAATGCTTGACATTTTATATATCATAATTTGCATACGGCCTATGGGAACCTTGAGTTATTTCTTGAATAATCAGGTATTTATAAGCTGACCTTAACTGTTGAACTACCATTAACAAATATCTTTTTATTATTGGCAGTGGCGGATCCAGGATTGCCTAGAGGGGGGCCCAAACCTGGCCAACCTGAAGTCACTATCTGTATTGCGTGAGCAAAGCGCATTAGCTATACTTGGGGGGGTTTGGGGGCATGCCCCCAAGAAAGTTTTGATGACCTAGACTTGAAATGGTGCATTCTCACAGTCACACATTTCAGGACACAATATTTTAAGACTCAGCCTCTTCCCCCCCCCCCCCCCCGCATTCAGATCAGAGGCCCTTGGTTAGGGTCTATAAATCATACTCCACAATCTCTTTATCTCTTTACCTCTTTTCTTCTCCTTTTTCTTCTTCTTCCTTTCTTTTTTTTTTGGGGGGGGGGGGGGGCAAGGCCCGTCGCCCCGCCCCCCCCCCCCCCACGGATCCGCCAATGATTTGTGGTAAATATTCCCATGTTGGCTAGGCGGCTGCTCTTCTACCTGCAGTGTAGAATGTCTGGGAATGTCTACTCTCTGGATGTACATACGACCCTACCATACTTCTTTGATGTTCGTGTTCCTCTGTAGAATACCCCTGCAGGCAGACATCACCCAGCTGTATAGTTAGGGCCTGAGTATAGTAGGGTTTCCTCCTAGTAACCCGGAAGGCATACAAGGTGCGTGTACAGGAGCAGGAGAGGGTCTGGGGCCTATTTCTCAAGTTTGAATGATTTATTTTGCTTAATATTGCTTAAGTAAAGCAACGAACGATTCATGCAACCCTTACATATAGCAGTGAACGATTCATGCAGCCCCTTACAAATAGCTGAATCGTCCAGGTATACATGGCTATCAAATAATCATCCCTCCCTGCCTCCCTCCCTGCCTCCCTTCCTGCCTCCCTGCCTCACTCCCCCCTGCCTGCCTTCCTGCTTATCTCCCTGCCTCCCCCCTCTCTCTGGACAAAAGCTCTGGATGAAAGCTAGCTCTAGATCTGGACGAAAGATCTGGATGAAAGCCATGCATTGAACAATTTGCTCTGGACGATTTTACTAGATATTATTGTTTTGCTTATGATGCGATCGTTTCCCATTGAGAAATGGGCCCCGGAGACACACAATGAGGCTAAAACATTCTTTCTGATACTCATTACTAAATACATAATCAAATCAAAAGGAAATCAGGGAAATACTTATTTGAAAGGACAACTACAAGTCTTTCTCATGTGATTTTCTCCTTTTAAAATGCAGAATTACTTAATTTGTAGGAAATAGTACCGTGTTTCCACATGGTTGCTCAATAGCTATTGATATCAAATATCTTTGGCTTGACTTCTAATCACGGCTTTCTAATCAGAGAAAGTCTATTAATTTAATGTAATTTAATGTTTTCAATGAAGGCTAACTAGCTCAGATGATATTGCTAATGTGCTCCCTGGCACACAAACAGGATCTCTTTAGATAAAAATTACTATGAAGCAAAGCTGTTACGGGGATGATATCCCAGCAACGGTTCTAAACGCATTAAACATCCAATGGCTATTATACAATGACCTGATTCTTAGGATAGGCGGAAACAATTTAGACAATTGTAGTTGTCATTATCAAGGAATAGCATCCAAATGTTGTGGCAAAATTTCAAATAGATAATATTGTTAATTTTGCGCTTTTGTGTCTTTAAGATTTCAGTAACTTTGCATTAAATATTTGAATAAGCGCAGACCTCCACTGTCTATGCATGTATTTCGAATAAGCATTGCAGAATGTTCTCATTCCATTCCATTATGCAACCTCCACTACTCTCTAGAGAGGCTTCTCTTGGTATTTTGCTTCAGTTGAATTCTCATTGAATATGGTGGTTAATTGGTATGCACCCATCCCCCTCCTGGGCCCCAACATTAACTGGAGCTGCCTGCAATGGTTGTGCATAGGGGCTATAGAGCTGAGAGATTACAGATCATTATACAGGCAGTACCACCCATCTTGTGGTCAACAGACAGACAGTAGGAGTAGTAGAAACTGAAATAGGCTTAATAGAGTTGGTGAGGATGTATATAAGATCATAAAGAATAGGCGATAATACTGATGCTTTCAGGTTGAAGGTTCGCATAGGCTAGGATAATAGGGGGACCAAGGAGAAAAGGAAAGATATAATGAAAGGAGAAAAGTAATAGAGGTGACACAGAGTTGTCCCATTATACATTATCCCATAGCGAAGAACATACCTTACAGCTGTCAATCCCCCACCGACATACTGGTCACTCACTTTCTATAACTTCCCAAATAACATTACTGCAGTATATAGGGAAGAAGCCTTAATCCTCTGACAGATGGCATCATCATTGAAATAATTATGTATCTCATTATAAAGCATTACAGGACAGCAGGACAACTGATAACTAGGAAGTTCCAAACCGTATCCTCCAATAAATAACTGATACAGGGGTTCATGTAAATGGTGTTCCCTTATTGGAGTGAGTTATCCTTTCTCTTCCGGCACAAGAGATTGAAAAATATGGTTCATTATCAAATCACAAATCCTGTCCATTCAGTTGACATCTTTTCCAAAATGAAACCACATTTATCTGATGACACTCCAATTATCGAGATTAGTACAGTTATTAAGTTCAGAGATTACATTTCAGGATTGTTTCCAGAGATGATGCATTGGAAATTACCAGGTCTGGCTGAGGCTGGAGCTTGTCAAACTGATATCACATATTTTGAGTGTGATCTGAGAATGTCATTACCAAAAATATGGACCATGTCCGCTCCCTCTCTCTTTTTGTAATCTGCAGCTCCACGCTGTCAGGGATAAAATAGGGATGCTGCCAGTTGACAACTATCTTTGTCATCCATAGAGCCATGTAATAAGACAGCGACACTGTAAAAATATTCCATTGAATATACAAGGAATCAATGTAACATTTTACAGTGGATCATCGTAAATGTGATTACGTCGAGACAATGTAAAGTCAATCAATTTTACTTTGAATATCTGTAATCCAGTATGGTGAAACACAGTTTATTTCACAGTGAAACACAGTTTATTTTACGGTGAAGCTACGTTTAATTAGTGTGCAGCTGAAGGGTTTGCTCTGTAGCCATCTTAGAGTGACTTCCACTCATGGACTGACATTGCAAAGTGTCATGAAGCATTCTGTAAGGCTCTCATGGACTAATTCCTAGTGATTAGTCCTGAAGTCTTGACACTAAGATGATTGGGAATGGTACCAAATTGGGTATGCAACCATATTGAACATGGAGGGGGATAAATGGATTGAAAAACACTGGGATAAATGAATTGAATTACACAAAATACCATTATAATTATTGTTTAGGCACAGTATTAAAATGACAGTATTGTTCCGTATTCCCAATAACAGTGATTCACTGGCACCAGTGGGTGCCAGACTTTCACGTTAAAACTATGGTGAACTTGAAACAACAGTCACCGTTATTTTTACAGTGAAAGTCTGGCACCCAGTATTGCCAGTGAATCTCTTTTCACAGTGTTTATATTGACATGATGATAATGTAATTAATTTATTATTGCAATAAGTTCCCTTTTTGAATGTAGTGCCACAATTCATAATGGCTAGAAAATGTTGGCATTCAAATCATTATTATATGAACTATGTATATATGTTTTGGTATGTTTAATCAGTAGCAATATAGATGCCCATAATACCACGAGGTGCATACTATATAAGGCTGTGTCTCACGAACTTGGGCCAATGTTTTTGTCTCTGACCGGGTGCCAGCTCTGACCGGGTGCCAGCTCTGACCGGGTGCCAGCTCTGACGGGTGCCAGCTCTGACCGGCCTGAATAAAAACGGGGTATTTAGGGCAGATGTAGATAGAATTTGGCTGAAAAGGTTAATGGATGTTATAACTCTTTAAACTAGTAATTATTTGCCCATTTTTATCATCATCTGCCCTGAATAGCCCGTTTTTATTCAGGCAGGTCAGAGCTGGCACCCGGTCAGAGCTGGCACCTGGTCAGAGACAAAAACATTGGCAGTGTGTTCAATATTGGTGAGAGGGTGCTTCAAGGGATCGGTTTAGAGAGGTAGGTCTTGATTGACCATCTCCCCATCACAATCATTCTATTGATTTCCAACTGAGAAATACTGGAAATCTGATGGATAGAAATGGCCAATGGCAGGCAGCCTCAAAGAAATCCTGCAGATTGGACCAGACATGATGCCCTTATTTGGTATTTAGGAACCATCGAGCAACTTCTCTGAGGTCAGCCCACCTCCCCGATCCCCAATTTAAGCTGGCTACAAATTGAAATCTAATCTCAGTGGTTAACAGAGTATTCTTTCATAGGGTGCGGAACTCGGGCATGTGAGGCATAGCAATGACAATACAATGGACCCCGTAGGAAAAAATAGTGTTTGACACAAAAAAAACTGCCAGAAAACAAAAATAGGGAATCTGCAGAAAAAAGATTCAGCCGTACCACTTCAAAGTAAAGGGTGATTGGGGTGGGCGTTGATTGGTCTGCCTGGGTCCGTGTAAAGCTTTGTCAGGCTCCTACAGGCTGCCATGGAGGAAGGGCTTGTATAGGCTCTGGAGAGCGGCTTTGTAGACCCAGACTGTGGAGGTGGAAAGAGCTTGGATGAAAGGACCACCGCCAAACACGGCCATACCTTAAACCCTCCACACCTATACAGCATCCACTGGGAAAAGGGCCTTTCAGTAATAGAGTACCCTCAGCCTTTAAAAGACTAACCTTTGTAAAGGTATAATCGAAAGCAAGAAATAGAACTTAACATAAAATATCAGAAGTAGGATATATCATTTTCTTTTTAAATGCCAAATATGATTATGCATGCTATTGCCTATTATAAATCATTTGACACATCTCTATAAGGATAAATCTGGTCCTTCGATAGGCACCATCATCTTAGCCATCCATCTTGCGAGATCCCACACTACATGATGTGGATTTGATTAGCATAGTAGAGGAAATTGGAGAGAAGGAGCAAGAGGCCACAGGAGGGGAACATAAATGTGAAAACGCGATGAGATTTTTGATCATATCGGATAACAGGCAAACGGCTATCAGTGCAATGCACTTGGCATACCAAAAAGAAACTGTCTAGATAGCTCCAGACCTTGTGATGATTACCTGTAGACAGTGTATACTAATTCTTCTTCTGGTAAATTATGATCTTTATGAAAGGAGAATACCATCAACTAGTAAGGTATTAGGCGAAAGTTTGGCTACCAGCTATGTACTCTGTTATTATGGTATTACAAGCAGCAGGGCATGTACACCATTAACCAGTCACCTCCAGGATCACGGCTGCTCCATCACCTGAATAAAACAGAGATGAGGGATGCTTGTCATCAGTAGAAGCAGCTGGTTCTGCAGGAGGTTCCCTTGGTACTGAACACATGATATATAAAGCACTAACTTCCCAATATCTACCATAGCGATTGACACAAATAGTTGTATTCAAGCAGATTTTTGCCATCTACATGGTTTCGTGAAAGATGATCTATAATACAAACAGGGAGTACCCTCAGGTTTAGGCAATATAAAATGTGTAGTGATAATCATCTTGTGCAATGTATTGAACCTGTATGATAACAGGCTCAATGTTTCAGAAGGGATAGTACCTGCCTATTCTGTCGATTGGCTTACCTCCACAATCACCACCCTAGCTGGCTACAAATTGAAATATATTCGCGGTGGTATAGGTATAATAGGGATATTTTCTGATAGGGTTGGGAATTGGAGGTAATGTGGGACATAGCAGAGCTATTTCATTGCTTATGGCAACAGAACTTTAGGTACTGCTCAAGGACTAACCTAATTGATTGTCCCATGTACAACTTACAAATACTGCTGAGACTTGTGATACACCAGTACAAGCTATAATGTATTTGTCCAAATTGACAGGGGCAGCAGTATAATTGAACAATGGTGCCGGGGCGGGGGGAGGGCGTAAGGCTAGCAGATGAAGGATCCGGAAAATCCATCCGAACGTATAGCATGATGTCAACGTAGCTGGACGTGGCGCACCTGGCAGGTTGATTTGATGACTAAATTTACGAGACCTAAGTGAATTTGAAGCACTAACCGGCATAATAGTGAATTGTAAGGCGGGAAGGATCCTTGGTGAGATAAAATTAACTCTTTAGGATTATTATTAACTGAGATATAAACAGTTTATGACCCTAGTGAGCGATAATACGTCACCATGCCTGAACCTACGCGGATACGGTTCAAGGTCCCCAAGAAGGCTGCAGACCTAGACTTGCTCAGACTCGCCGAGGCCGTAGTGGTACTTCAGGACCAGGTCGAAACTCTTGACAAACAGAGAGAGGACTTGATGCTTAAAAATGAGGAACTGGAGAAAAAAGTGTCTAAACAGAAGAAAAAGTTTAAGTTGTTAGACTTAGACGTGGGCAAGGCCTACGCCATGCACGCCAGGCAGGAAAAAACGATCGACATTCTTGAAGAAAAGGTGGCAGATCAAGACAGGGAAAAAAGAGCATGCAATCTGGTAATTACTGGATTAGTTGAACCAGATGATAATGATACGGTGCGGCAGATAGACGAGCTGCTGGTTGACCTCAAAGTATCGTACGACCACACAGCCACCCACCAGATATATAGGATTGGGCGCTACAACCAGGGAGACCCAAGACCACGGCCTGTGATGTTCAAGCTCAACTCTATGTCACAAAAGATTGAGATTTTCAAGGGCCTAAAAAATCTGCGTGACAACAACAAATGGCGACGGACATATATCAACGACGACCTATCACCAAACGACCAGAGAAAGCAGAGAGACATGCGTCAGCTCGCTGGATACATCAGGGCCAATGGTGGAGAAGCCCAGCAGAGAGGGATGCATGTACTAGTGGGCAACAGTCGGTACAACTACAATGAGTTGGAGACACTGCCCAAGGGACGAAGGCTTAGTGATTGCAAGACACGGAAGGTGAAACTGAAAGACGGGGTAGCTTTTCAAGGACCAGCTTCTTTCCTCTCCAATTTCCACAGAGTGGACATTATGTTCAAAGGCAACTTGTACTCAACTGCTGAGGCCCTTTACCAGTCACAAAGGGCAGTTTGCTGTGGACAAAATCTACTGGCAGCTGACATTGCGACGACAGTTTGCCCATTCGAAGCCAAGAGGAAGGCGTCCAAGATCATAGATAACAAAGAGTGGGAGAAGAGGAAACGGCCTACCATGAAAATGATCCAGAGAACCAAGTATGAGAATGCCTCCCTGCTTGCCAAACTCAAAGCAACTGATGGTCATCTTTATGAAGCCACAACAGGGGATGCTTACTGGAGCTCGGGATGGGCACTAAAGGACGCAAACGAGATTGAAGACTCCACCCTCAAAGGAGAAAACCAACTCGGGATGATTCTTGAACACCTGCGTGACGATTTGCTCTCTGACGACGAAGGAAGTGACTCTGATAGTGATCCTGACTCTGACACGGATTCTGAATCTGAAGATGAAGATTTGGGTGATCTCCCTAAAAATGCTGATGTGAAACAAGTACAAGAGCCAGAAAAGGCTCCGCCGAAAGCGCCAGAAAAAGTTCCGCCGCAAGACGACAAAAAAACAAATGAACGAGGGGACGGTGAGATTGATGGCAAGTCTACCCCGGGCAAGAAAAACAAGAACAAAAAAAACAAGAAGTGAGGAATGGTCGGTCGACGCAAACAAGTAGAAATACACGGAATATGATAGTTATTATAAGGGAATTAAATATTATGGGTCTTGTTTATGTGTATTAGAGCCAATATTTAAATATAAAGGTAAAATTACACTTGGGTACGCAATAACATGTGAATGCTAACTCCGTATTGGCATGACGTCATAGGCAGTGCGTAGAAGGTCACCGAGATTATACGATAATATTTATGTAAGGTAGTCAAACTTAGCTAGAAAATATATCAATACCATGATAAGGACTTAAAACAAATTGCCTGGGTATTAAACATGTCAAATACTAAAAAGTAAACACTTTAAACCTGAGTACGAAAATAACAGATTAAAACGATGTTACTTGTCACGTGACACAACAGAACCACGAGGGATCCAACATGGCGCCCATGGTTGCTTTTTTCACGGACAGTAGGTTCAATGTGACAATGGAACAGGAATTGAGGCGTCTAGACACGACAGGGTTCCACATAAATGTATATTCTATGCCCGGGGCAAGATTTAGATCGGTGTGTATTGCGGCACACAACTATATTCGGTGTAACCGTGGTGATATTGTATACATTGCAGCGGGCATAAACGACACAAATACACCACATAGGCCTACATACAGGGGTGGACGTACAACGTACACCTTTGATTGGACAAGTGAGGATAATTTTGTTTTTAATATGTGCGACAATATTACAGCCATGTATAAGCATTTATTGGAACTACATAGTGATCAAAGGATTATACTGTGCCCGCTCATTGGAATGCAACTCAACAGAACATGCACAAATGCAACTCAGGAACGTCAAGTAATGATGGACAATGACATATGGAGGATTAATTCTTGCATATATAATCTAAATAGACTTGCCAAGACATCAACGCCATGGATCTCACGAGTGGTTCACACAAGCCGGAACACAGTTGGGAGAAGGCACGAGTACACAAAATATCTTGAAGATGGGCTGCACTTCAATGGAAAAGTGATTCCGATGCTAGCATTGGTTCTCACAACTCACCTCGCCCACATCAGGGACAAGATTAGTCAGCAGGGATATGTGCCAATATAATCCAAAAATGAAATTAATTACTTGTCGTGTATGATAAGAATTATTTTTAACTAGATATAACATTTGGCATAAAATTGGGAAATGAGTGTAAGCTAAGGAACTAACTTTTACTTGTCATGAACGATAAGGAAAGTGAAGGTCTGAGGCAGTCTGGGGTCTCACAAACATTAAGTCGCAATAGTTGTGTTATGTTCAGTTGTAAGTCGACTAGATGAATGTGAAATCCAAAACAAACTCAAATAAGGGTCTGGATTGTGACGTATTATCAACTATAACCAACAAGGTAGAATTATTTTCTTATACTTTGTTCATAGAAATAGTAATAATGTATAATGTATAGCCTGTCAGGTGCTGAGCCTTTTTCTCTATTTTTTAGACACATGCTCGTGACAAATGCAGTTTTCACTGCCAAATTTTTAGCTTTATTTTTTTATAGTGTTTCATCATCTTCATCAAAAATAGGAGTCCATTATAACATACTGACGGGGATGGGAAATGGTGGATCATGGTCAGGGACAATCTATATAAATGACTAAGATCCACAAAGATGTCAAGAGTTTCTCTACTGACTGGGGTTTCCACATGTCACACATCAATTTACGTAGCATTAGGAATTGTGTTGAGGATTTCAAGATTATGTTTGACAAATGTGCCCTTGACGTAATAACCTGCTCTGAATCATGGTTGGAAGAAAAAAACTTAACGGGGAATTATAAACTGGAGGGATATCAAACAATTAGATCTGATAGAACCTGGAAAGAAAATGGCAAATTGAAAAAGTCGGGGGGCTTATTAACTTATATTAGAGATGAGTATGTGGTGTCATGTTGTCAGGATTTTCAGATTATTAGTACACAGGATCTTGAATTATTACCGGTAATGATTATTAGGGAAAAAAAGAAGAATATTTTAATTCTAAATGTATATAGACCACCCAAGGGTGACTTTAGTAAATTTTGGTTGAAATTAAAAGAAATCTTGTCGAGGGAACAAAGACTACATAGATTTGAGGTGTATCTTTTGGGCGATATTAATATCAATATGTTAGTACAGAGTGATGAAGCAGACACTCTAAGACAGGGAATGATGGGATTTGGATTATTAAATTTTATTCATGTACCAACTAGATATGCCAAAGGACAAACGTGTTTAGATTTGATTTTCACGAACATTGACACAGTAGTGGAAGCAGGGACTGTACAATTTGGTCCAAGTGACCATGACATGGTGTATATTACATCAAAGGTAGAAAGAGTACAGAGTTACGTTAAGGATTTTATTGACTGCAGAAGAATGAAGAGCTATTCTAAGGAAAGATTAATAACAGCTTTGAAATCATTCAACTGGAATGCATTCTATTTATGTACTGACGTAAACAAGTTGTGGGAAATTATCTTGGATAGAATTGAACACGTGTTGAATGTGCTATGTCCATGGACTAAATACAAGGTTAAGGGTAACAAAAAGCCTTGGTTATCCAATGACCTGTTAGCAAATCTCAAAGAAAAGGACAGGATTGTAAGCAAAGCCAAAAAATCAAAACAATATGAAGCTTTGAAAGAGGCAAACAAGGATAGGAACAAAGCATCTAAGCTGGTTATTAAAACCAAAGGAAATCATGTTAAAGATAAGCTGGATGAGCACAGAAATAATCCCAGAATGTTTTGGCAGGAAATTTCTGAGTTGCTTCCAGGTAATAGTGATAAGCCAAGTATCTCACTGGTATCAGGTGACACAGGTGAAATTCTTAAGCCCGATAAAGTTGCGCAAGAAATAAATTCATATTTCACGGAAATTGGGTCAAAACTATCACAAAACAACAACTCCACTTGGATACCATGTTTCCCCAGAGTGGAAAGCGAATTAACTGAATTTAATACCTCTGAGGAGGAAGTGAGTAAATTGATTAGTGATATTAAGACGCACAAATCCTCTGGATTTAATGGAGTAAATTCCAAAGTCATGAAAGACGCCATGGGATATTTAGTTAAGCAGTGTACATATATGTTCAAGTGTTCTCTAGATACACAAACCATACCTGATGTATGGAAGGAGGCCACTATCATACCAATACCTAAGGATGGAAACCTTTCAATGGTCGAGAACTATAGACCCATTTCATTGTTACCGCTACCCTCGAAAATATTGGAGAAAATAGTACATAGAAACATAATGGAATATTTGGATGAAAATAACATTTTGTCAGAAATCCAGGGGGGCTATAGAAAAAAACCATTCTACGATACAGACTATAGGGGAATTAACTGATGACATCTTAAGGGAACGTAATATAGGTAATAACACATTAGCAGTATTTATAGATCTAAAAAAAGCATTCGATACGGTAGACCATAGTATTTTATTACGTAAATGTGATCGATATGGGATAGTGGGAAAGGCGGGTATTTGGTTGAAAAATTACTTAACAGGGAGGAAACAGTGTACCTTGGCCAATAATCATAAATCATCTACAGCTAATATTAAGTGTGGAGTACCACAAGGGTCGATTTTAGGACCACTATTATTTCTGTTATATATCAACGAGATTGAAAGGGTATGCAAGCATAGTAAGGTATTACTATACGCAGATGATACGGTATTATATGTTAGAGGTAAGAATCAAGACGAAATTAACAAGAAAATGCAGGAGGATTTACAACTGTATGCAGATTGGTGTAAACTTAATAGATTAACTATAAATAGTAAGAAAACAAAATTCATGTGTTTTACTGGCCCGGCACATTGGAACCATTGCAAGCTACAAATTAATGATGAAGCTATACATGAGGTTGAACAATATAAGTATCTAGGAGTGATTTTGGATCAAGCACTATCCTATGAAAAGTTTGCCAACCATCAGCTAAAGACTACTGCGTATAGAACGTACCAATTGGCTAGGCTAAATGCATTTATAGATATACAAACCGCAATATTGTTATATAAAACTTATATTTTGCCTATTTTGGAATATGGGGATATTCTATATGCTGGTGTGAAGAAGGATATTTTGAAAAAGAGACAAAAGGCACAGAATAGGGGACTCAAAGTAGCGCAAAGGGCAGATCATTTAACACCCACATATCACATACATGCAGCAGCAAAGCTGAATATGCTTGAGGATCGTCTATATGCACATCAATTGAAAGAGGCATATATACGAAGTAGGCTGGAAAAGTACAAGGATCACAGGAATCTTAATACCAGGGCGTGGGAAGGGCCGATACTCAAGTGTCATACCGCACATAGTGGTGCATACACACGAAGCTTAGAGCATACTTTGGCTTTTGTGTGGAATGATCTGGAACCTGAGGATCGAGCTTTAGAAACTCTTGGCAAATTCAAAAACGAAATTTCAAATTTTTTAGAAAATAACAAACCCAAAATGCCTGACCCCTGAAGTGATCCAACTCTTCCAACCTCCTATTACATTGTATAGAGTATCTCAAAATACTAGTAAGGTGACTCCTACATGTACGAGTATAAGATTAAAATAGACATTGAAATGGCGTGTCTCAAAGATCCTAGGTATGAAGCTTAATTAACTAAGTGAATGACAAAATATTTGTTTCATTGGTAACAGCTGAAATATTGCTTTTAGTAAAAAATCCAAGACTATTAGTTATCAAACAGTTAACCTGTCAAGTGCCCACTGATGGCTACTTAGTTATCTTAATTACACCAAGTAAGGCTGCCGCCCTCGAATTAGCCTCACCGCTAAAACGCAGCCCTTCGTTTATTTTGTCTCTGAATCTAAATCATAGTCATCTACTGTATAGTTTCAATACCTTTTTACTACAACATGACTTATGTAAGGTGAATACCGGTAAAGAAGGTTTTCTTGTCGTGAATGATAAGGAACCAAATATCATGTAATATGTGATGGCATTGCAGTTCTTGTCATGAAAGATAAGAAATGAATATGTTGTATTTTCATTAGAAAACTTCTCATGCAAGATGGGACGAAATAAAACGATGAAACCATAAAAAAAAACCAAAAAAAAAACCCTCTACAAAGTGGTGAATAAAATTGTGGGACCAGGAGTGAGAAGTTGACATTAAGCAGAAGGCTGTTGATTACAGAGAGTATTGATGGTGATACTTGGCTGATAAGGACCCTAGTGATGGGGCTGGGGGGAATAATAGGCATGGTCGCGGTATAATGAGATATGGGTGTAATGACTGATGTCAGAACACTGACTGCATGCATAATATGTACATTTTTCTGGCTTAGTGGTGGGGATTGTGAAAAGGAAATTTTAATTAGAAAAGCGATGAAACTGAAAAACAATCATATTACCGGTCAATGTTTAGAATGTGTTATTAAACCCTCTAAAGACGGCATGTCCCTAAAAGATGTCATCATTAATGCACCAATGCAGCCCCGACAATAACGCTGGTGCCGCATTTGTGCATTATGCCAACCCTTTGGGGTGTCTCAACCCCGTAGGGCCGGCATGATGCTTGAAAACAGCACTGGCAAGATACTTGCCATGGCTGGATTAATGCATCAGAAGGACCAAGGGTATGGCGATGACTCACAAGTATTAATGTATTATATCATCCATAATGGGTTAAACAGCAGAGCTTCTTATGAAGAAGGGATTCAAGTGAAGCAGACACCATTAAATGACCTGGATATGCCAGGTCTTTCCTGATCTCCAAGATGTACAGTATACTAATTATTTATTTGGCAAATTACCATCCTTAATGATAGAGAATACCAGCGGAGAGAAACGCATTAGAGGTGAGGCTACCAGCTATATGTTCGGTCATTACGTTCCTCCAGGCACTGCATCATGGTGAAAGCATTAAGCAGGCACCTCCAGGGTCCCAGCTGCTCCATAGCCTGCAGAAAAAAGGGTACCATGTACAACATATATAGAGGTGAGGGATGCATCTCAGGGGTGAGTGCAGCGGGTCTTGCAGGAGGTTGTCTTGGTACTAGACTCATCATTTACATAATAGTGTGGATTTAATCATTGGTGAATTTATTTATTGCTCACTGATAAATCTGCCACTGAATAGTATAACATCGTGGGTCCCACTGTATCACGTTTCGGCAGGAAAAACCTCTCCATTATGCCTATTTAGCAGAGGTGGTAATTAGGAAGGTATAATACACACACTTTGGGTACGATTCCTTAGGGAATAACAATCAGTTTGTCTCGTGAACGCAGATGGCACCTAGCTGACACAAGTGCACGGACAAACGTTTTGAGTTAGTTTTAAACAAATCTTAATAAAACCTAATCTTAAAGTCTTAATAGTACTCACCATTACTAAAGAAGGAAAAAATGAAAAGAAAAGCGGGGGTTGGGGGCATACCGCGCCATCTTTATTTGGTGAGAATTATTAAGACTGTAAGATTAAGATTTAAGACTCACTCAAAACGTTTGTCCGTGCACTCTGGTGAGCTAGACCTGTCGAGCTGAACTGTGTGTTGTGTGGAGGTCTCCAGGTAGGAGCCAGGTGTGATATACACATTGCCCAGGGGATGGAAGTGACCACCGGATAACACTGCCAGCCGCTCTGTTGCGAACGGATTACTTATGTGAGGTTATTTGTCTGCCTCCATTGATACTCAGCGATTATATTCCAGCCTTTCTAATGTTCACGAATACTGGACATGATGGGTTATGCATGTCTTATATGTCTGTAAGAGTATTGCCACAACAAACATTCCATGCCCCTTTTATGAATGATAATAACGTGGCTAAGCTATACAACTTTTTTTATTTGAAGAAATGCTGTATTTATTTTTGAAAATCAATTGGTGTTTCATAGTTGATAATCGGCAGCCTATGAACATAGCAATACAAATGGGATGCCCTATCTATCTACCACCGTACACATGCGGCGCCATATCCGAAACATTCACAGTTGATTTGTGGCATAGTGTGGAACAATAATTATTACACTATATGATATTCATACATTCAAACAAACCCCATCACATCCAATACTAGTGGCATTTTACATGCATAGATACACGATATCCATAAAGATACGATCACCAAAACACCAGGGAACATGCAAAGTGTTTCACAAACTCCCTGAGGCTGGAGTTATGTTTGTCTTTACAGGATCGACAAGTAACTCGACCTGAAATTGTTCCTATGGGATACAAGTCATATTGAATTTCCACTTAAACCATCCATATGTTGAAATAAACTCCCAAGTGTACAATACAACATAATTATGAGCAAACAGATTGTTATATCGTTTTCCTTTGTTTCCACAGCAGGAGCAAGTAATAATATGCTGGGGAACGGTTATTCAGGATTGTAATTATTCCGATCCAGGATTCTGTTTCTCCACAAATATAGTTATGGACGTCCGTATATATTTGCGGAGCTTCACAAATTTATAGAATGTGTATTCCGCAAATTTGTGGATGTCCACAAATTTCGTTTTCTAGTACTTAACCATACAAATACGGACCTCCGTATATATTTGCGGACATCCGTATATATTTGCAGAGCTCCATAAATACATTTGCGGACGTCCGCAAATTTGCAGACGTCCGCAAATTTGTGGAGAAACAGCATCCTGAAACATACAATCGGCGATATTGCTGGAATTTTCTGATTGATATTAATTATGAATGCCACAAATTCAGAAGCTGGTATGATATTATTTACATTCAAAGTAGTATCCTGCTGTATGCAATGATTCATGTAAATATCAGTTTCCTATTGAATTTAATAATCTTTCCACTGCAAGGACATCAGATTAAAAATGTTGTCCATTATAATTCCTGTCCAATCAGTTGACATCTGTCTCAAAATGACTCACGAATTACCTAATAACACTACAATTATCATGATTAATACAGTTATTAAGTTTACAGGTTACATTTTCAGTCCCAGAGATAAACTAATTATAGGATCCTACCGAGGCTGGAAATTGTAAAACTGATATCACATATTTTGTGTGTGATCAGACAATGACATCGCCAAAAAGGCAGCATGTCCCTTCCATTTTTATCCTCCATATCTCCGGCTGTCATGGGGCAAATAGTGATACTGGTCCAGTAGTTGTTGTTTTGTTATCCATGAAGCCATCATATTTATGTGATGTGTTGAGATAATTATCTACTGTCTCTTGTTATGGCAATGCATTCATAATGGCTGGAAAATGTTGGTTTTGGTATCTCTACAGTCTAAACTATGTATCAAAGGTTCTAATGTGTTTAATCCATTGAAATATAGATGCCGATAACATCATGAGGGGCATACATATAGAAATGTGTTCTATAAAAATCAAGTATTTGTTAGGGAGTGCTACATAGGGACATTGAGATGCATAGGTTTGAATTAATCGTTATCCCCCAATCACAATCTATTGATTTTCAACTCAGAATGCCAGCTGAGAAACCAGTAGAAATCCCTTGGAGAGAACTGGCAAAATGACATATAGCCTCAAGGAAATCCCCCAACTTGAAGCAGGCATGATGCTCTTATCTGGTGGTTAGGAAGCTCCCAGCAACCCAGCTCACCTCAACAATCACCACCCTAAGCTGGCTACAAATTGAAATATATTGGCAGTGGTATAGGTAGGATAGGGATATTTTCTGATAGGGTTGGGAATTGGAAGTAATGTGGGACATAACAATAACTATATAAATGGACAATACAGAAGGGAAATAAACAACACTTTACAGGAGAAAACCAACAAGTAAAGCAGGTAATATACATGAAATTCAGTCACACCACTTCAAGTAAAGGGTGATAGGGGTGGGTGTTGATTGGTCTGTCGATGACCGTGCAGAGCTTTGTCAGGCTCCAACAGACTGCCATGGAGGAAGGGCTTGCATAGGGTGGCATTATAGACACAGACTGCAGAGGTGGAATGAAAAGAGTACCACCAAACACTGCCAAACCTCAAATCCATCATACCCATAAAACATGCACAAAGAAAAAGGTCTTTCACTACTAAATTACCCATAGACTATTTAATACTTACTTTTGTAATAAATTACATTTACCCTTTAAATGTCAAGTGTAGTGCCTTTATTCAGATCTGCGCATAGAAATTGAATACACATGAACATAGACGCATTATGCCGAGGGCTATGCGTATCATAGAGGGATGCTGGTATTTTGCAGATCTTTGAGCAGGTCAGTAGTAGATGATCATTGATAGTCGTAGGGCTAGCGGATAAGATATGTAAGCACCAAGATATGGTTAGTTCATTAAGTAGTGGATAGAGTGCAAGTGAGTCGCTGTATTCAAGCCAAAGTCAGGGTGATTGTCCAAGGGGCCATTGAAAGATAATTTCGCTTGGGCAAGTTTCTTTTGTTCTCCCAGCCAGCTGTGGAATAACTATAGATAAGGTAGCTGACAGGACAACCCTTTGATCAATATCTAATACAGTACTAACCTTTCTTCAAATTATTATTTTTCTAAATGGAGAATATCATCCGCCAATACAGTATTAGGTGTAACTCAGATCAAAAACTACAAGATTGTCCTCACTTACCATGCTCGTCCAGATACGTACCACAGCTTGTTTAATATACCATTAACCAGACATCTCCAGGGTCCCAGCTGGTCCATAATCTGCAGAACAAAGGAAATCTATATAAAACCTAGTGGTGATTTTGCAGGATTTTGTCTTGGTACTGAGCACATATTAATGGCAATATCCTTCCAATCTATTGTCGAGGAGATCTATATAAATACAAATAAGAAGTGGTCTCAGGTCTCAACATTATAGCAAAAGAACTTCTTATCATCTTTCACTAACTTAGCATAATGTTTCCATAGTTTCTGTTGCACCTGTATGAAAGCAGGGGCAAGGTTTCAGGAGGAATAATACCTTCTTATTCTGTCCATTCTTACTGATATGAACTAAATGGCGCCTACCTTCTACCAAATGCTTTCATTTCCATATTATACTTACCATTCAGAAAACTAAAGAGGCTTTGTATAGGCAAAACAATGCCTGTCTGCTACTGCATATTTCTTTGGTCCACTATAAATGCATATCTTCCCATGGGAGGGGGGGAGGAAGCACTTGAGTGATAACCTGGGAAGTAAATGTTGATGATCAATGGTTGATCCTATAGTTTCTTTGTGCGCAGGCCCATATCACAGTAGATATTCTCCTCCTTAAAGGGACTAAAATTGTGTCAAAATAAGGAAATAAGGGGTACAACTGCCTCAATATCGAAGCCATTTCAGTGCTTTCCATCCTGGTTGAACGAGATAGAAACATAGAATGAAAGATAAAGAAACAGAGAAGTCTTCTAGGAGAGAGCAGCCTGAGCTCATTGTGTGTTACCAAATTTATGGCACATCTGCTATTCGCGCCAAGCGTGTCTGAGCCAATCTGATTGGTCACAATGGAGAGGGCCAAGCGGCGTGACGGCGAGAGATGATGGGAAGGCAGAAGACGAATGAGGGATTCTGTGTATATCGATGTGCAGAGATGGAGGCTGATACAAGGCGCAATGTGGAGGTGAGGGTCATATCATGGTGGGTGGGCACACGTAAATACACTCTGAGAGGCAGCATTATATAGTCCCAAGGGGCAATGTTGGCTCTGACCCTGCAAAAATAGGGAGGTGAGGCAACAAAAAGTTCTAAAATGGTGGATGGAACGAGCAGGAGCAGGATGGGGGCACGGATTGGGGACTGTTAGCAACAGGGAAACTATTTTACTCCCTTTTCTGTCAGTTTCCATCCATTTCTGATAAATCAACATAGTTATTAAACAAAGACCCCTGGTTTATAACAGCGGTGTCATGGAATGTTTAACCCTTGAAAGAAAATTTTGTGGATCAACAAGGGAAAAGGGACCTCAGCGGGGGATTTTTAGTACCAACTTTGGCCACCAGGGGGCTCCATATAGCCAAAAAGGACCAAGATATAGCAAAAACCTGTCTATACTACTTTTTTATGTAGAATATGATAGGCCACGTTAGAAGATTCCATTTTTGGTGAAAACATTCCATATTTGGAATGGAAAAGAACGTTTTTGGGCCTAAATTAGTGTTTTTGCACACATTGGTTGCCATGGAAACATGATTTTCATTCTAAATCGAAAATTAAAAAAAATTGAATGAAAGAAGGCCCTAAAACAATTTCTATGCTGAAAACAGAATGTAAATACTATTTTTAGATCAAAAGTTGTGACCAATTGTTTGAAATAGTTTTGATATTTGGTAATTAGCATAATTATGCTAATTAGATAGGAATATCTCTAAAACAAAGGAAGATAGAGCTTATTGGCATTTAAGATTGGACAGTGACCACCCATATTCAGAGAGCCAGTACTCAAAAACTAGAAGTGGTACCTGCTTATAAAAGATATCACTGGAAAGCTGATGACATCAATTTTATTATTGAGTTTTTACCTTGGAGGACCCTTTTCCCTTGACTGTCCACAAATCATCAACCTTCACTTAATCCATCTACTCAACTAAAACAGAATAACATGCATAACATGTTTCTAAAGAATCAATTGTGTATGTCAATTTAGAGAAGAAGAAAACATTTAAGCAAAAAGAACTTCTTATAATTAGGTTACTGGTAGTATAGTTACACTAAGGGCATTAGCGGCCCAAGATAATAAGGTTGCTTACTATGGTAACTAGAGATATAATATATTACATGGCTACTGAGATAATATAATATGAAAGTAGTAAATATTTCAGTGAGAAGACACAAGGGGTGTGGTGCAAAATGTACAAAATATCAGCCTTTTATTAATGAATAGTACCACAGTTACATCTCGACGAGGTGAGAGTCACACTCATTTTTCAATTGTGACAAGGTCCCAGTCTTTGCCAAATCCTGCAGGACAGTGGCAATGTCCGCCTGAAATGCAGTCTTTGCGAAAACCTTTTCAGCATGCAGGACAGTCGGTCCTGCAGCTAGGCAATTTTGCAGGACCGGATACCAAAATCAAAGTTTTGCATAACATTTAGAATAGAATAGCATTTATAAAAGAAAATAATGACAAAAACTTGCTCTTATTTGCCTAGAGTATTAGGCGCACTCTAAAACTTGTAACTTCAGTTCTAATTGGAATATTTGAGAAATCCTTTCAGTTTTGGAAAGCCCAGTCCGGCAGAATGACTGGTGGTGCAGGACCTAATGTCCTGGGCTTTCCAAAACTGAAAGAATTTCTCAAATATTCTGCAAAATTGCCTAGCTGCAGGACCGACTGTCCTGCATGCTGAAAAAGTTTTCGCAAAGACTGAGGTCCACAGACCATAAGAAATATGTGTACCCAATATTGCAATATTAGGGATTTTACAACTCCTAGAGTCCCACATCGCAATAACGATTGACAATTACAACGACCCCTCACTTTTTTTTCACAGCAAGGATGATCCGTTCAATACAGCCACTGTGCCCTAACTGTCAATATTTTAGGGCGTTTACCTGCACCGGTCAGGGCCGTGAAAACGGTCGTTTCTGTACTTTGTTCTGCATATTGGCATGGGACTCGGGAATTAGAATGAATTCAAAGTATATAATGCTACTTTCTTAAAGCCAAGACCCTATACTTTAATTCCATGCGAGGATTTGTTCAGAAAATCTGCCTGCAACTCTTTACTGCTGTGTGTAGGCCTGTCTGTGACATGTAGGAGTAGGACACATGTTAGCTATCCCTATTTCCGTTCTAGATGAAAATAAAATATATAAATCTGATGGCTTGGGGGGATAGAAAATATGTTTCCCTACATGTGGGGATTTGCTATTAGTTTCTATTGTTATTAGAAGTGTATCTAAACAAGAAAATACGATTTAATCAGCTGATATTGACATTAAAAATCAATATAATCAGCAAGTAGCATAGAATTGAATTGAATTGAATTGAATTGAAACTTCTTTTATTTAAACTGCATAAAGTAGGCCCAGGGCCTGTTTGCTACATGCAGTGGTGTGTAGATCTCGGTGTTCTGAGTATACATAAATTTCCCTAAGGGAGAATTATATGTTCTACACAATGTGAATGTCTCTCCATAGGGATTGCCCAGATGGAGAGGCATCCACAATGAGAGTTCTTAAAACTAAATTATTACTATTGAAATGATTAATATTTTGTCCCGTAAAATGGGACAAGACCACTATTGACTTTATGGTAAATAGCATAGTATATTTGTGCTTGGGATATAATCCCAACATAACTTATATACAATAAACATTGATAAGTAGGACATGATGTTATTAGTCCAGACACGATGTTGTGTGTCTACGAGCACGATGTTAGTGTGCATGACATAATGTGCTAAGATGTGTATAGCACATGTCATATAATGAGCAATTATGAGATGTATACTAATAGTATTTTCTTTTGTGTGTGGAGGGGGGGAGACATAACCCCATAGATGTTGTTGTATGGGGGGGGGGTACTAGGTAGTGCATTTGTCCAAGTAAAATTGTTTGTTCCAAATCTGGAAATTGACAAAAGTAGTTATATTTCTAGTGTCAACTGTAAGATCGTTCCAGATATTTGGTAATCTATACTCTAGGCTCTTTCTATAGAAGGGGTCTTTGGGCCATACAATCTTTAGAAGTTTACCATCATGTGCCCTGGTATTGATATTTCTTTTATCAATATTATTATCTACCAAAGACACTTTGAAGGCTGCCGTATTCAGATGCATCTGTCTACGATCTGATAATGTGTTCACTTTGGCTTTGCCCTGGAGCTTAACTATGTCCCTCTTATCCTCATCCAGGTAATAGGCTGTCTTGAGTCCCCTATCAAAGGCGCTCTGGAGCTGGTCCAGTAAGGTTTTATTGGTGGTACCATATATAATATCTCCATAGTCAATAACAGGAAGAATCATGCTCTTAACCACTCTGAGTGCAGACTCATCAGTTAAAGAAGGCCTCTCCCTTCTAAATAGATAGGTTTTGAAATTTACACTTTTAAGTAGAATTTTGGTATGTTCTTTGAAATTAAGTAGGTGATCTAAAGTCATGCCTAAATATCTATATGAATTTGTAGTTCCTAAGTTAATGCCTGCTATTTTTAGAATAGGTTTCTGTGATTTCCTTGCTATTGCCTCTGTGGAAAAGTGCATGACCTTTGTTTTTTTGGTATTAAGAGAGAGCTTATTGCTTTCACACCATGTGTAAACCCTATGTAAATCATCATTAATGGTTGCTTGAAGATTTGGTGTGTCCAGGTTTTGCTCTATGTATAATACCGTATCATCTGCATAGTGCTGACAGGAGAGGTCTTTAAGGACATTATGGAGATCATTTATATATATGATAAACAATAGGGGGCCCAAGACAGAGCCTTGAGGAACTCCACAGTCAACCGGATGTGGGGGTGATATCATTCCATTAGCACAGGTAGCCTGAACCCTTTCAGACAGGTAGTTCTGGATTAATTTGACCAGGTGTAAGTGTATTCCTAATTTTTTTAGTTTTTGTATTAAAATATTATGGTTTATTGTATCAAAAGCTTTCCTGAAATCTAAAAATATGGCAGTGGTAGTGAGCTCTCTATTAACTGCATTTCTGATAGAATTTGTAAATTTTGTAAGGCTGTCTATTGTAGATCTCTGGCTTCTGAACCCATCTTGTGTGTTGGTAAGTATATGGTTATCATTCAGGTGAGAAACTAATTGCCTATGCATTACCTTTTCCATAAGCTTTGTTGGAAGAGGTAAAATAGAAATAGGCCTGAGGTTGTTTACGTCTGAAGGGTCACCACCCTTGGGTAGGGGCTTGACCATTGCCTTCTTCCAATCCCTAGGGTAAATTGAGGTGGAAATTACAAGGTTCAAAATATGTACAAGTTTATCTGGCATGGAAAGTATACAGTCTTTTAGGACCTGGGAAGAAATATGGGTTACGCCTGAGGATTTGGTTGTATTAATTTTTTTAGCAAGCTTAATGACATCCATCTCATTAACAGGCGTAAGGTTAAAATTAGCATCTATTTCTGTACCATCAAAAGTCCAGGGAGTATTTTGATTTGCAGCAAGGTTGGCACCTATTGTGGCAAAGTATGTGTTGATGTATTGAGCAATATCATTAGTAGGAATAGGGTTAGTAGTTATTTGATCTATAAGGCTAAAGCTGGTAGATGAGGGTTTAGGGTTAATTACTGCATTTACTGCTTTCCAATATTTCCGTGCATCTTTTATATGGGTGTCAATTAAATTCTTGTGGTATCTATTTTTAGCAATTTTGCACTGGTTTTTTGTGTAATTTCTTAAGTAAATAGCAATATTGTAATCATCTACATTTAATGTCTTCTTATATTTTTTCATAGCAAGGTTTTTGTCTTTAATAAGTATGAGGAGGCCAGCGTCAAGCCATTTAGCCTTAGCATGCCCTATATTGAACTGCTTTACCGGACAATATAGGTCAAGTAGACGGGTGATTGAGGCAGTATACAACTCCCATGCTACATTAGGATCTTCACATGCAAAAAAGTTATTCCAGTCCTGGTTGGACAATTCATTTGTAAAAGCAATGGGTGAATAATCCTTATAGGACCTACCGATGAAACATAATTTTTCCTGGGGCAGTTTGGTATGCTTGCGAGTGAAAAAAATCATTTCGTGGTCAGACAGGTTCATTGTAGCAGTGCCACTGTTTACAACATGAATGGAATTTGTCATGATTAAGTCAATAGTTGTGTGATTCCCATTTATGTTAAAGCGAGTGACCTGCTTTATTAGCTGCCTTAGACCAAGGTGAGCACACATGTTCCTGACCTTGACCTTGTTTGGACTAAACCTGATAAAGTCAGTATTGAAATCTCCCATTATATATGATTCAGGATATTTATCAGAATCAATGTTATTAAAAGCGTCAGATAGAGAGGTGATAGCGTTGGCCAGGTTACTTGAAGGTGGTCTGTATGTGTTAGCTATTACTAGCCGTCTCATATTGGGATTAGAAATGACAATCCATTGAAGCTCAATGTCATCATTGCTAATATTATATCTGGCCAGCTCTGAATCAGAATATGTGATACCATGCTTGATGTAGGTAATGAGGCCACCTCCGCGCCCTGCCACCTGCCTGTCCAATCTCGAGATATTATAACCTGGGATATCCACCTTGCTATTGGGTATTTTCTCAGTGAGCCATGATTCACCAACACAGAAATAATGGAAGCCAGAGTTCATAAGGTATTGTCTGAAAAGGTCCATATTTGTATTGGCCATGATACTTCTTATGTTTAAATGGCCAAAATGCATGCCCTTGACCCCTGTTAGATCAAGCGTAGGAGCCATGCTTGAATGTTACTAAAGGACTGCACCCTCCCAGTATCCCCTTGTTGAGGCCATGTCTCTCCACCACCACACACCTTCCACTGTACCAATTGGTAGGCAGGCTATTGCATTTCTCGCAGCCTGGGTACATCAAAAGATATCTCATATCAATCGAGAAGAGGGAGTTGTACAGTTTGGGCCGGACTCCATGCTTGCTTTAGCATGGAAATATACATAGATAAAGTACAATGGGATTAATTTATATATTTAACCTTAAAAGGTTAAGGACAATTATGAATTATCAAGAGATACAGGAACAGTCTTACCATATACGAAGGGAAGAAATGTTCTGGGTTAGTAGAGTCCATAGCAGCTTGGTTCTTAAGTTCATCTGGATGACACCAGGTGGCTGCACTCAGAGGAGGTGAATACACGCTCGATCTTAGTCTCAGGATTAGTATGCTACAATATAACATAGAAATGTTACATAACAAATCACAATGTACAAAATTTTCATGTATCAGGTATTTTTAATAATAATTATTCCATATTTACTCAATAGTACAGGGTGACTTAGTACCAGTGGTCACTCATTTGTGAACAAGACTTATAAGACGTATGATCGTCAGAGTCACAAAGTGTTTAGACAATGAGAGTGTCCAATGTAACGTAGGGTTACATGTGAATGTCTTTTCGCTGCTAGATCTATTGTACGAGTCTAACATGATTAATCAGCATTTATATTACGATAATGAACGTTTAAAGTGTTCATAATTATTTTTCTAATTATAGTAAGTGCAAGGGGAAATTTAGTGGATCCTGGACTGTGGCTTGCTTGCAATCATTACCTGCCCAGCTTCACAGTACAGGTCGGTGTCTGAAATGCAAAAGGTATAGAACAATGTTTAGGCTACATGATGATAGCAGTATTTGTCAATGGCAACATGTACATTCACCAGTGGTACTCCCGCTATCTAACTTGCCTGGGGTACCAATAGTGTAAACAACCAGTGTCAATGTATCACAGCAGTGCACCAGCCAGCCAGCGTTACAATAATTAGTAATTTACGTGGTAGATCACCAATAATGCTACTGTCATCTTACTGACCCGTATACGTTGATAGGCAAGTGCACAACTTAATAATTCATGATGACTTGATCTCAACACCAATATATATGTACATATAAGTGCATGTGAGGCTGTCATCTGACTGACCCACCCCTTAATATTTTTTCAAGCCATACTATGAGACACATTTTACCATTGACAGCCTGTGCCAAAATCACAAATTTTATATTGTAATTAATTAAGAAATATTTAAATTTAGAGGGATCTAAATATAATGTGTGACCTTAGTCGTTCCTATAGGAGTTGAAGTGGATTGACGTATGGTAATGGAGGGGGCTGTGCAGGCTGAGCCACAGGTGCAGGAGGAGGAGCGTAGTAGTTACGCGCCATGATTGCATTGTTTGCAAGTATTGTCGCCCACTCTGGTTTGGATAGCTGATCGGGGTGAAGGCCATCCGGATGCTTCCTGTGTTTGTGGGTGTACTTGTTCCTTTTCCACACATGGATAACGTCGCCTACCATAGGACCCGGGCAGCCCTCCAGTTTGTTGAGGTCTGATATTATTTCATTCAAAAGAATCACTGCATTATTATACACTTTCTGCTCCAGAGCGTAATCTCCCGGCACCATATTAAACTGGCTGAAGTTAGGTCCAGGTAGAGTTCCAAACAGGACAGGTTGATTTCTTGCCTGCATGGCAGCCTTAAATACCTCATATTTAGGCACCATTATTTCTAGAAAATTACCTTCCTCTGTGAAAATAGGAGAGATACGTCTTGTGCCATTTGGCAGATGATGAAGCCTCGTGGTATCATTTACCCCTCCCACCGGAATTACCAAATGATACTGTCCCGCATTTAGTAAATTCTCCGTTTCCTCCAGTAGGGTTTGCATGGTGGCTCCTTTCAGTGGTTCAATAAACATACGAATAGAGGGGGCCTTCAGTGCCAGGATACTGTCCACCATTGGTTGAAGACCTTTGCCTCTGCTATCCATTGGTACCAGGATGTTGAAAGGTGGGGGGTTCATTGCTGCGGCCATGCTCAGGTGTTGACTGCTCTAGGCTGTAGAGCTCTCTGAGTCGGAACTGTGTATTGGTAGTAGGACCCCGCGTACTCTCTCCAGTAGTTGACCACACAGGTTGCGCCCGGTGCGACTTGCCGCTCCATTTAATTCCCCGTCAGTTAGAAGGCAGCCGGTACCAAAAGTGTCGTCTTTAACACATTCAAACAGATTTTTTCCCTTTGTCTGCAGTAGTGCTTGCTTACAGGTATCTATCTGGGTGAATTTGGCTAGTTGTACGTTGTAGAGGACGTCTTCTTGACCTGCAATCCATGTGGGATCTTTAGAGGCTTTTCTACAAGCACGCTTCACGTCGTACCCGTCTACCTGACACATTACTCGTTGGGCGAGGGAGGTAGCACCAATTAGTAGGCACATTTGGTGGTGATAGGCCTGCTCCGCTGAGTGGTACCACTTTTGGTTGTATTTGAAGTATGCCGGATACATGTTTGACAAGGGGCTATGGTGAGACTGGAAGCCTATTCCGCATTTAAACTCAAGGGTCTTGGCAGTGGCAGGCAGTACATTAGCTGGGATTTCGTCATAGTTCTCAGTAGTGTAGTGGGTACCGTCAATAATTACCCCCTTTCCTTTTAGGCTGGCTGGAATGTTAAGCGCTTTAGCTCGGGCAGAAATAACTCTGAAGTCTCTCTGTTGGTTTTCCTGTAGGGGTGTATAGTCATCTGTGACTTGGAGACCAGCCCATTGTGGGAGTGTTTTCAGCTTTTTTATATGATTATAGATCGTACCCTTACAGCCGGGGTGGGAGAATGTTACCTTAATTGGCCTTTTTGCGTCAGCCGGGGGTTTTGGTCCCTGTCTGTGTACTGAGGTGATGTCGGCATGGGTCAAATTGGTGCCAAGGTCACTGAGTAGCTTTATGATTGACGTCTTAGCATTGGGGTGATCAGATTCTTTTAACCCTTTGAATATCATGCCGCATTTCCTACTATCCACATTGGTATCTTCAATCTGATTGACGATGCCAGCGATTTTCATTTCAGACGATAGTTTTTCCAAATTGTCACATTTATCGCTCAGTTCAAGAAAATCGTCAAGTTTTTCCTCCAGATCTAGAAATCTGTCGAGTTTGTTCTCAATATCAGTCAATTTGGTTTCATTGACACTTTCCAGTTTCCTCTCAATATTGATGATCCTTTGCATATTAAAGGCATCAAGTCTCCCCTCAATTACCTCAAGCCTATCTTTGTGCCCATCAATGACTGTCTCATGACCCTCTACTTGTTTTATGATACGTTCAAGGTGACTGGCATTAGAGGCAGCTGTGGTAGACGCCTTGTGTAATTGTTCAGTGACACCACCTAGCGTATCGGCTACTTCTTTCATTTTTTGGGCAAAATATGTCTCCAATTCGATAATATTGGTGCATCTACTCCCATCTGGTTTTGGTGGAGAGAGAACAAATTTGGAAATTTTACCGAAAAAAGAATCATTGTTAGGCTCGGGTAGTGGTGACGTTACCTTGACATGGTTCTGTTGTTGGGGGTTGGCTGTTGCGGCGGCCATGTTTCCTTTGTCCTTGTCGGTAGTTGCACGACGTGAGTTTAATGTGGTCCTCCTTGGTAAGCCAGTGGCCATAACTTTTCCTGGTTAATCACAATATATCCACAGTCACTTTATGTACCTTTAGGATATGAAATTACTCCTGTGTTATAAGATTAACCCATGTAATGGTCTGGAATACACGGAGCCCGGCACTGACGCGTCCACTCTCACTCGTTGCTCATTCTCTCTCTCATTCTCATAGCACATCTTAACACACTGTTCTTTGGCTTAAATAAAGTTATTATGTGTTAGACTGTATTTTCAGTAGGTATCAACGGAAATTAGGATATGTAGACACATGCCATAATGTAGAGATTGTACTAGTACCCCAGGAGCTTGTTTCCACAGTATACTATTAGGTGTAATCACTACCTACTGCAGTGGTGATCACAGGCAACCTATTTATGTATAGGTTGAGTTAGATATATACGGTTCTGCTACATGCTTAGGTAACCTCCCCCTGATAGCCACACACCAGGGTCATTACATTAAAATCAAATTTTCATCGTCCCTGACTTATAGTGATACACAGCCTTTACTATATAAAACAGTATTTTAAATGTATTTGAATATTTGTACCTCATGATACATATATGGCCATCTATATTCATATACATGTATAACTGGTTGATTTTGAGTTACCCTACCTAGTGGGCATGGTCCAGTGGTCTGTTTGCCCACTGCACCTCCCATATAAATAGAGTACCAAGTACCTATATGTAACTCGACCTATTGGCAGTCTGCTGCGGTTTGGATTGGCACTTAGTAGTTGGTATGAGGTGGCAGCTAAGATTATATTCATCATACCTGCCCACCCTACCATTTCCTAGACCAGCTGGTGCAAAAATAAAGAAAAACATTTAAAAAAAACTACATATACATTCATATACATAATGAGTATAATTATGAGCTTATGAAGAAATGCATACTTTGACATACAATGAATGCCTGTGGAAAATGAGGGTTTTCATTGCATCTCCACACATTGCTCCATACAAAACGACCACTTCTTTCTCCTCTGCTGCATAGGAATGTTTTCCAGCAAAACCACCAACCTTGCCTCACATTTAATCGTTTTACACAAAAGCTATGACAGATATCAACATGCTTTTTTTTGCTTTGTAGTACAGACATATTTATCTTTCCATAAATGGGAAATAGGATTATGTACTACATATATTTCATGAAGGGGGTAAACGCCCTAAATATTTGGACCGGTGCGCCTAGTTATAGTGACGTGACTACAGATGGAGGTATCAAAGGAGACATGAGGACCATTGCAAACATTATTTTATTATTTTATTATAATCATGGAGTCCCTATGATAAATTATGATATTCATCTCTTGTTGTCCATAGTAATTACACTCTACCAGATACCGTTATAGTTCCAGTCTTGATTCAATATTACTTCCACTGTCACAGTATTCATAATCAACTAATGTATGAACTAGCGCATCCGATATAAAAGATGCTCTCCATTGTCTCTAGCTCCTCTTCAGATTACCCCATTTCCATGTGGCTGCTCAACCGTCATTGATATTAGCTCCACGGCTAGACGAAACATTATAGTTAGAGGCCACAACTTAATGCCCCTCCACCAACAGTGTGAATGGAGCCATGGCCCATTTTCACCGCTTTATAGAGGGTGGTTTAAGAACCTATCTAATGGAATTGGTTTCTCAATATGAAACACTAACTAAACAATAAATTGGATTGGCAATGTTCCTCTCCTCTGCATATAGACAGGCCCATCTTGGATGCAGTGTCTAAGGGTCGGGTTCAAACGAAATATACCACGAAGAGATTTATTTAATATTATAAAGAAGATATTTTATGAGTTCCTAAGAACGTTTGGCATGCAGACCATTAGATATTTCCAACCCCTAATTTAATTGTCAAGTTGAAGGACGTGTCATGAATGTATTGGTCTAATACGCGGGTATGCCTACATCGCAATTTATTCGGCAATGTTAACACACTACCTGCATGGATTTATCATTAAAAAAAAACCAATTAGAAAACACATTCAATAGACAACGTTATGCTGTTCTTTGTTTCTATATCATTGTAATGAATATGGTACACAGAAAATATACGTGCCGAAGCAGAATTGTAAAATGATATTCAATTGAAGAGGATATTTCTGAGCTTGAATATGACGGTTGTGAACAGAGACTAGAGACTCTAGAGATTCAAGCTGGGCCATTAATTATAAGCAGGCAGCACCACACATTATGGTTAATAAATGGATAGTGTAAGTATTACGGTTTAAAATGGGAAAGGAGTGGCAGCATTGCTGGGCGATGTCTGTACATAACATCACATACTGAATAATAAGGATGTTTCACTGATGCTAATGAGAAATATTTAGTTAGGGGATATCAAGGCAAAGGGAACCACTGACAGGCTGCATTTTAGGTGGTAAGAAGAGTAAAGTCAAAATAATTATAATGATAGAGGGTAGGAGCCGTAAGGGAAGTATAAGTAGGACCTCCCGGCCACTAGGTCAATAATAATTATAAGATACTGATTTTGCTCAGTACAGAATACTTGAGAGACAAGACTGGAAGAAAAAGGTTGACAAGGCCTCCCAGCGGCGCTTGTCTAATTTGTTACTAAAATATTTAAGTATGAAGTAGGAATTATTCAACTACTTATCATGTATTGGTAGTATAGGGCAATGTAATGTGCCTTCATTATAACAGAATGTTTACATTCACTGACTCACTGAATTCTCCATCCCATTATATATGAATGGTATTTATTGTTTGGCATTCTAGCAGTATAAGAGATGGGACAATCCAGGCTGTTGTCAACATAGAATTGGGGGGGGGGGAGGGGGTGCTCACAAATTCCAAGCATTACCATAGTTTAAGGGGGGGGGGTCTTTAAAGCGAGAATCATTTCCTCGTATTACAAGTATCCAAATATTATCTTAATATATGCCGCTTCTCAAGCTGCCCTTCCAATGCCACAAAATATGGTCACAGTTGGGCAGTTTTAACTTTTGGCTGGGAAGTTTCCTGACATAAGCTTGCAATTTCAGGGGGATTTTCCTAGCCCAGGCCATACCCAGTCACTGCCCTCCACTGTCAGAATGCCCTAACCACCAACACTAAAGTTTTGCTTCCTTGGATCAACTCAACTGCCAATCATTTCAATCCTTCCAATCTGTTAATAACTTTTTATGATACATGTCGTCTACCACCCTGATCTAGTAATTTTTATCCAGAATAAATTTGATGTCGACAGAACTTGATATTGTGGTGTAAAAAACTCCAGCAATCTATGACTAGTATGTATGGTCTCTACAAATATTACCTTGTAAACATGGCTCCAATTATTACATTCAAATACCAGTTATATACTTTGAAGAGGGTAATATATGTATAATCCTCCAACATGTGCAACTACTAAGAGGCCCCGAGTCAGCAAGAGTGGAGAAATTAATGATCATCCTTGCAATAATAACATTCATGAATGTATGCCATAATTATAATGGCAAGAGATTTTGCTCTCAATTACCTGCCTTTCCAATTTCTGATTTATGTTAGGTCGGCATAATTTGGATGTCTCAGATCTCCTCAGAAGTTTTAGGGATAGCTGTCTCGGCCTTCCTAATTAACTGTCATACCTCTGGCTCATCTTTCTTAGTCCACAGAATAGAACTGACATAGGTGAAAATGATCCTGTCAAATACTGACCGTCTCTCTCAGACATTGACACTCACAGTGTCACTGGTGCTGTCACATTACATAGGCCCATGGTGTAAAACATAGATCACAGCTGTCACTCCCTACTGCAAGCTTGTCACTCCAATGGCTATCCATTCCTCATGTAAAGCCAAGGCATGAGTTGCCTACTGAGACTAACCCTGAGCCTCTGACAGATGATATTATCATCATCACAGGATGTGTCTGAGGATAAATCATCACAGGACATCCAGAGTAATCTATCTATGGCAGCGTATCAATTACATATTGCGTTCTTACTAAGAGAGAGCTTTATTATCTCCATTGCTGCAATGCCTCAGCCAGAAGTGTATGGGGTATGCTATTTAGGAAATCCTTGTATTCATGGAATATCAGAGAAATCTGAATGATGACATGTAGTCCATTGCAGCATTCTTGAGCATGTTACCCGAAATATTGTTCTTTTTGGACCATTTCCTTCCATATCATCTGGGGTCTGTTTCATCACCTATATTTGAAATAACGATATTTTTTCCATTTTGTGCATCTATTTTTAAAGCCAACAGGAATACACACTCCTTTCTCATGTTCGCTGTTCATACACTACAATATGTTAACAGGAAAATGCCCCACTTTGTCCCACTATTTGGGAATTAATTGTACACAATCTATGTCTATACTGCACACTGTTCCATACAGAACTTGGGCCAGGCAAAAACAATGTCCTTCTCCTGTTACAAATGAGTCCCCCTAGTCTACGATAGTGGTCCCATCTTGGTAATGATTTTCTGGCCTACTTTAAACATCTCCACCCTATTGGGTGCAGTCAAATGATATGATGGGTGCTTTTATTGTTATGTTAAGATACTGTACGTACAGGACAATACACCACCCATATCACCGATCACAAAGAGACTCTGATTTGGGGGGAGATAGTTGAAGATGAGGTAGGATGAAAAAAAAAGATGTACATGTGTAAAAGTGTTCAGAGGTTCCTCAATATAGAAGCTACTCTACCTTTCTGATATTGGTCTCCCACATAATGATATATATTAGATTGGTCTTAATGGAAAGCACCAAGTGACCATGTGGAATAGAAGATGATAGGGAGAAATGAAAGATTTTAAGCATGATAATAGATGGAATAATGGGGCGAGAAGATTTCATCTGGTGGTTGGGCCCTTTAGGCATGATAATAGGTAGAATGATGGGGCGAGATGATTTCATCCACTGGTTAGGCCCACATAAAATAATAGTCAATACACAGACCAGCATTATTCAAGAACTACACCTTTTGTTATTTCCATATGAATAATGCCTCAATTGGCAACCGTCTTCCCATTAACAATGTTGTCTCACATGGGCTCCTAACTGCACTTTCATATTTAATGCAGGCTTAAGAAATTCCCTTGCATTTTCCTCAGAGCGCAACAGACATCAAACTCTTTCACTAGTTTCTGTGAAACTTTGATCATAATTATTTCCTGTTGGATGGTTTGTTTCCTATTTCTTACAACTATCTTGAATACAAAACAAAACATCTCTAAAAGTGTGAAGGAGGAGTTTGAGAATTTCTTAGTATTATGGTTTTTCATTGTTTTCGCCATCTTGTGCTCGAGTTCCATTGAAAATTGATGATTGAAGATCATTGGATTGTAGAAGGCTCATATCTCTCATGAAAGTGACATTCAATGGGCATAAAATGTGTTTCTTTTTGTCTTGGAAAGATAGGGAACTTTGTTCTAGCATCAATTCATGAGCAGATAATTCAATCCATTGAACTTAAACAGAACTTTAATACAAACGGTAATTGTATACAATTTAAACCCAGACGTATACATTGCTCATTCCTAATGATAGAGAATATCTGTCCGTTTCATGACCAACACTTAATCATCTACCTGATTTGGAATACAACTTACATAACTATCATTCATCTATCCAGACCAACGTCAATATTCCCATGTGTTTATTCTCCACTGTAATGTACAAAGATCATATAGTGGTATATGAAATCGTTTAGGTCCTTCACTTTCAGAAAAGAATAATAACGATTCCTTTTCATTTATGCCACCAATACATCTGAGTTATATGGCAAAAATATCACAATCTATTGATTTCCACCTCAGAATGGCAGCTGAGAAAAGCAGTGGAAACCTTTTGGATGGAAATAACAAAAATGCAGGCAGCTTTGCAGAAACGCACCCTAAAGGAGCATAATGTTTTTATTTGGTGTTTATAAAGATAGGACCTAGCGGTTAGGCCTCGGTCAGCCCAATTCTAAAATCTCCCTAAAACTGCATAAGAAATAAATTTTGTAGTTGGCAGTTTATAACGGTTGGATTTCTTTTATATAATGGAGATTTTGAAGATATGTGGGGCATAGCAATACCCATACTCAAACAGACTCTAGGCATGTAAAGCCATAAAGAAGTGTAATCTGACATCCAGCAACATCACTTCAAAGTAAAAGTTGAACGTGCCAGGTGATGATTGGGCTGCCAACATCTGTGTAAAGCTTTTTCAGGATCTGACAGATTCCACTCACCATGGAGCAATGGCTTTTATGGGATCCAATGGTCGGCTTTAAAGGTTCAGACTGCAGAGGCGTGGGTGGAAAGGCCCCGGATGAAAGGCCCATCACCGACCAAGACCACAGTCTAATGCCTCCATGTCAATTGGAAAAATCTGTTTCAGTATCAACTTATTGACCTTTCTTGATAATCAGACTATGTCTTAGCCCTTTTAGATTTGCTTAACTTAAAAGAAATAGAAATTGTAATACTTTGAAGATGATGACCGGTTGAACTTAAGTTGGTTGTATACCATTATTTTAAACTCCCTCTGGCAAGATCCAAGGTTAAAAAGACACTGTACTATAATAATATTATTAAGTTATAATTATTAGACGTCGATTTTATTTGCTGTATATTAATTGTATACCACTATTCCTGCAACACTTTTCGATCCCCGGTGTAATATAAGGAAACAGGCATGTCTACATCACTATCAGTGTATACACAACATGGCATCATAGCCCAGCCAGTGTGCTCACCTCGGGCCCACTGGGGCCCACCTGGGGCCCACCTAGCGCCCACCTGGGGCCCACTGGGGCCCACCTGAGTCGGAACTGAATACACTAGGCTAACCTGGGCTTGGGGCCTGGGTGGGCTATGAGTGGGCTCTCAGTCGGGCTCCACCTGGGGTTTGCCCACTCTCTCATTGCAATGGGGTGGGACCAAGCTGGGAGGAGACGGTAAGAGAATCAACATTTTTGTGTATCCACAAAAGCATGTAAATTTGTTAAAAAGGAAGTGTCTATTTAGAGAAAGTTCACAATGAAAGGTCCACATAAGAATATTAACTTCTTCACCATTGACCTACACTGATAATAATGGACCTGGAAATGTTAGTCACTACGGACTACATTTCTATAGTCACATGAATGTAGCAAAAACGACTATAGTCACCCATGTCTAACATAAGTTAGTCATATAGTCAACCTATAGTCAGCCATTAAATCGGCTGATTTGGGCTATACAAACAAGTGACTATGAATTTAATGGTTTCACGGTCTAAAGTAGTCACTATGACTAATGGATATAGTCAATCATCAGAAATAAGGAAAACTTAAGTACTGAAGGCAGGTCAAGGTTCAGCAGAGTAGACATGGCTAGGATAAAGCAGGGCAGGGGACAGGCTAGGATAAGGCAGGCCAGGGAATAGGCCAGGATAAAGTAGGGCAGGGACAGGCTAGGATAAGGCAGGGCAGGGACAGCTAGGATAAGGCAGGGCAGGGGACAGGCTAGGATAAAGCAGGGCAATGGACAGGCTAGGATGAGGCAGGGCAGGGGACAGGCTAAGATAAGACAGGGCAGGAGACAGGCTAGGATAAGGCAGGCCAGGTGACAGGCTAGGAGAAGGCAGCCCAGGGGACAGGCTATGATAAATCAGGTCAGGGACAGGCTAGGATGAGGCAGGCCAGGGGACAGGCTAGGATAAGGCAGGTCAGGGACATGCTAGGATGAGGCAGGCCAGGGGACAGGCTAGGATAAGGCAGGCCAGGTGACAGGCTAGGATAAGGCAGGCCAGGTGACAAGCTAGGATAAATCAGGTCAGGGACAGGCTAGGATAAAGCAGGCCAGGGGACAGGCTAGGATAAGGCAGGTCAGGGACAGGCTAGGATAAGGCAGACCAGGGGACAAGCTAGGATAAGGCAGGGCAGGGACAGGCTAGGATGAGGCAGGGCAGGTGACAGGCTAGGAGAAGGCAGCCCAGGGGACAAGCTAGGACAATGTAGGACAGGGACAGGCTAGGATAAGGTAGTGTATGTGACAGGCTAGGATAAGGCGGGCCAGGGGACAAGCTAGGATAAGGCAAGGCAGGGGACAAGCTAGGATGAGGCGGGGCACGGGACAGGCTAAGATAAGGCAGGGCAGGGGACAGGCTAGAATAAGGCAGGCCAGGAGACAGGCTAGGATAAGGCAGGCCAGGGGACAGACTAGGATAAGGCAGGCCAGGGGACAGCCTAGGAGAAGGCAGGCCAGGAGACAAGCTATGATAAGGCAGGCCAGGGGACAAGCTAGGATAAGGCAGGGCAGGGGATAGGCTAGGATAGGGCAGGGCAGGGACAGGCTAGGATGAGGCCAGGCAGGGGGCAGGCTAGGATAAGGCATCACAGGTGACAGACTAGGATAAGGCAGGCCAGGGGACAGGCTAGGATTAGGCAGGCCAGGGGACAAGCTAGGATAAGGCAGGCCAGGGGACAAGGTAGGATAAGGCAGGGCAGGGGACAGGCTAGGATGGGGCAGGACAGGGATAGGCTAGGATGAGGCCGGGCAGGGAACAGGCTAGGGTAACGCAGGGCAGATGACAGGCTAGGATAAGGCAGGCCAGGGGACAAGCTAGGATAAGGCAGGCCAGGCTCCTGTGTAGGTCTATCATGCTCTGTCAGTCTAGACAAACACTGTTCATGTATTTCTATGTTATCAAAATTGGAACAAAATACCATGATAACTCCATCAAACATGTACCCTATAACATCTTAATTTGTCATAGTCAACTGTAACATAACATATAACAAGCAGGGATATCCATAGAACAGTGGTTTAGGAGAGGATGTGCCTACCTGAAGTCCATGGACCATTCAAATTTGAATCCTAACTGTTTCCTGTGCACACATTCCTGTGGTCAACATCATCAATTTGTGTGATCCACATATAGTCACTCCTGACTATCTTTATGACTAATATGTGACTAAGTTGTATAGTGCCCTGACTACGGGGGTCAAAATATGATGGTATAGTCAGTACTGACTATAGGTTTTATTATCAGTGTATATTTTCCCCAAAACATAGATACTAGTATACCCTTTTTACTTACCAAGAAGTAACTTAATTCCTTGTTCCATGTTCGGCTTTAAAAAATCCTGGGGCTTGTAATACACCAACAACGGCTATACTGTATAGATAATTATGATTAGGACGACAGCACTTTGTATAACTGGGGTAAAACTAAGGGAACGTAGAAGGTAGGGGCAGGATCTGGACAATGCATTGGCACCCGCCATAAAGTGCTAACTATAATGGAGCGACCTAGGTGAGGGATTGGTATTAAGCAGATGGCTGCTGATTACAAAGGGTATAGATGCTGATACTTAGGAGATAAGAACTTCAGTAGTAGTACTAGTAGTAGGGCTGGAGGAATAATATGCATGGCCTAAACATTGGTGGAGAGCATGTGTAAAGGCTTCACGCTTAGTACTGGGAATTTTGGAAAGAGCACTTTAAAACAGAGACCTTAATTTAAAATTGTGATGTGGAAATGCCCAGGTGTCTATTAGTCTAGAAATACTAGGATTCTATGCATTTATAGATACATAATTATATACTCTATGCATTATGGAGGAACATGTAAAACAGGAATGCCTGTCAGGGGGAATGCAGCTGGTTATTCGTCCTAATCTCAATTTGCCCTGGAGAGATTGTCCCAATTTATGGTAGGGTTTCATCTCCTAATTTTTGTGTGTGCAAAATAGAGTTAGGTATATATATGCATAATATCAATGGATAATATGGCATTATCTTTAAGGTGACCATTCTTTATAATACACCCTTTCTCACATTAGCTGTTCAAACACATTATTCATTCAAACAGGAAACTGCCCAGGGTTGTCACACTATCTAGGACCTAATTTTATACAATCTATATCTGTAAGTGCGGCACACTGTTCAGCATAGAACTTGGCGCCTGGCAAAAACAATGCTCCTCTCATGTCACAAATGGGTCTCTGGAGTCTAGAATATTGGTCCCATCTCGATAATGATTTCCCGGCCTACTTTAAACATATCCACCCTATTGGGTGCAGTCAAGCGATATGATGGGGATTGAATGGGACCTGTTATTGTTGATGTTGAGTTACTTTGTGTACAGGGCCATATACCACCCATGTCTACGGCCACAAAGGGACTTTGGGGGAGATGGTTGGCTATGAGGTACAATGAAAAAGTAGACATATCTATCTGTACAGTTTCAGAGGTTCCTTAATATAGAAGCTATTCTACCTGTTTAATATTCAGATGGTGTTCTATAATATTGAGATGTTGACAATGGAAACGTAGCATTAAGAATCAAGAATTGACAGCACTGCTGGTCTTTTTGGACAAAGGTTTTGGATGCAATATGATTGGTCTCAATGGGAAGCGCCAAAAACTTTGCACACAGATATAAGATGATAGGGAGAAATGAAAGTTTTTTGGGGATGATAATTTATGGGATTACGAGGTGAGAGGAGCCATATCCCAGGGTTTTTGGATGGCCCATGTAAATACACGATACACAGACAAGCATTATAAAGAACTACAACATGGCACTTTAGTATTTCATTATGAGTAATGGATCACTTGGCTCATGATGGGCTCCTAATCACATATTTATATATTTTAATGCAGGAAGAAGTTCCAATGCATTTTCCTCACACATCGAACAGTTGCACTAATTTCTATGCATCTTGAATCATATCATTTCCTGTTGGATGGTGTGCTTCTTACTTCTGATGGCTACCTTACACACTCAGAAAGGTGAGCGTCACTGTCGCCGAAAGCACTCTCATCTGAGAGTCAGGCACTGCCCCACTTTCAGGTGAGAGTGCCTTTGGCAACAGTGATGCTCACTTTTCTCTCCGTGTACCTACAAAACAAAGTTCATGAAAAGTGTGAAGGAGGAGTTTTAGTATTCCCTATTGTTTTGTTTTCATCGTTTTCACAATCCTGTGCTCAAGTATCATTGGAAATTGAATCTTTCATAAAAGTGACAATTGAATGGCAGAAGAGGAGTTTGCTTTGGTATCAATTCATGAGCAGGTAATTCAACCCACTGAACTTAAACAATGTTGAACAGAACTTCAATATGAATAGTAATTATTGCTTTCCATTTTGCACATAATATCTCATATCTAATTCAATTGTGGTTAAGAAGAATTGAAATGTGTTTTCTCTGAGCTACCGATGGAAGAAAAACAAGGAGAATTAATGTTTTCCCTGTAATGTCGGGCTTATCTTAGGCTAGAGGTGAACTGCAGTATCAGGTTTTTGTTTTTAGAGCCATGGGCATAACCGTACGTTATATTATGAGCTTCTGAAGAATAATTGTTTAATATGTAACAAAATGTATACCTCTATGGAAGCTAGATATTTTATGCTTTGGTCAAGACCATGTCACATTAATAGATTGATTTCATTGGAACAGACGCCATAGTAGCTGTCACAAATTTTCAGGAACTTGCAAGTTGATCAATTGATTTGTAGGAGGGCAATTTAAAATATCCTAGGCGGAAATAGCAAAAAGGCTGTATACATATATTATGTGGATTGCATATTACCCTTTTAATATGACATAGGCTACATGAACAGCTTGCTCACCCTCCCTAATGTCAAAGTCTTCCCACATTGTTCCCATCTCCGACAAAGGTGCATACTCTACACTAGGATACCAATATTGGATAGTGGATTGGATGGGCATTGGTGCTGATTAATGCTATGCAATGGTCTGATGGTTACTGATAGTGCATATTAGCTAAGTCGGAATTTGAGTGAGTAAGTAATGACTTGGCAGATAATTTTAACTCTTCATGTGCACTCTTATATTCTTCATGATCTCGAATAAGGATAATAATTTTCGATTTCAGCACTTTCACCCCATATTTCAGTACTACTTATCACTGCGAAATCTGATTTAAAACATTCCAACACATCTGTCTGAATTTCTCTGCTTTTGTGGTCTCGGTCTGTATGTCTTTGTGTCTCGTCTGTTTATCTATCTGTCTGTCTATCTCTTTCCTCTCCCCCCTCTCTCAGTGTTGAACATCTAAAACTCTGAGAAGTATTATACAAAGGAAGTGTGGCACTGAAATGCTACTGCTCTGGGGTATAGAGCCTAACCATTTTGTAACTCTTTTGTATCTTTGATGTATATGTGTCTCTGTAGAAAGCCCCGCAGGCAGGGCATCACCCGACTGTAGTTAGGGCCTCCATATAGATGGTTGCTGCCTCCCAGTGGCCTGGGGGCACCCACGGTGTGTGCATGTGTCCAAGCTAGAGCGGGTCAGACATGGGAGGAGAGGTGAGAGATTGCCCCAGGGCCTTTACATTATGGTATATACAGAAAGCAGTTAGAAAACTGATCAGGGTCCTTTAGAAGTCCCTTATCTATTCCCACATAGTGTATAGCTTATCTAGAGGCTGCAGATATGTATTATGATATTCTTTTTTACATACAACTTTGTTGTCTGAAATGAACTGGACTTTTTTTGGGGATGGTTTAATATCTAATAAGCTTTGAGGGAAATGCACTTTTATTTCTTAAAACCCTGTATGAATTGTTTCTCTTTATCTCAGCTTGGCTGCATATGTTGTTCACCAAATGCGTGGAATACAGATATTCTGGATTCATTTGCAGTGATTATGCTCTATATAAGGGGATTGGGGAGGAGAGACACCACTAATGTGGCTTATGGATTAGTAGTATTAGTAAGCCATTAGTGTGTTGGACACTTGGCATAGCTGTGGGCACACAGACCAGAGTTATGTTCACAATGGCTAGAACATCACCAGTGCAAAACTTATAGGGTTGAAGGTGTGGTTCAGTGTTAGTTACCTTATCACACTTATACGCCAAATGCATCTTTAATGTTCCTTCCATTAGTGGGTGTTTCGATCGCTAGAAAAGTCTGTGGAACAAAAGTATCGTACATACAATGTCACATGGGAGTTTTGGTCCATTTTCTCATATGTACAGAAGTGCACCTACAGAGCTCTGTGTACCTCTGTATATTAATTCTTTGGTCCGCATGTGTAATTATCTTTATAAAAAAATATGCAGGCAACATAGAGCACATAAAGAAATGAACCTTCTAAATATAGATATGTTATTCATTATCAAACATAATGCCCTTCTGATGGTCAACACCATATGATCTGTCTCAGGTTTTATGTGAATGCATTTGTACATGTATGTTATAGTAAGCATTGCCCAGAATTAAAACAGTTTTAAAGTGCACATTTCCCACTGCATCAGATTGTGCATAGTTCCCTTTCTCCGTTTTTACATACACTCTCCTATCCCTGTCCTCCCTGATCTGTATAAAGGAGCTATCCCCAGACACAGGCACTCTACATTAATGTCAGTCCTGGGACTGTGCCTCCGCTGGTCCTGTCATCCGACCAGTGCATGACAGGGCCCAACAGAGCCATTTTCTGGGGACTGCTAGCATGAAATGCCTGCACTCTCAGAACTTTTGTGTTATCTACAGAATGTGTGACTACACACATGCATAGCCGAGCGAGGCTGTTTGGAAACTGAAATGGGCGTTTGGTGTCAGATTATATCCTCCTGCTGTTTAGTGGTGCAGGTTGCACCTATTACCACCAGTATAGAAATCAATTTAATGCTTTGAGTGTTGTGTATATCTCAAATCGAATTCAATTGTGGGATTCAACTTTTTAAGATTTCCTTGGCCAGGACCCTATTCAAGCCTTTTGAATTTGATGAGTAGACTTGGAACCATTAATTACTGTTATATTTGTATTATAGGTTATCTATTTTGCAATTGATGCAGTTACTTTTGATCCTAGAAGGGCTCAAGAAAAGGAATGACACTGTTAACCTTTTAGTTAGTTAGAACACTGCTTCTTGGTCAGCACTCCTCCTCAATCCCCATCGTAGCTGGCTTAAAATCTATCGTTGGGCATAGCAATTTCCATAACAACAAAACTTGGGAAAAAGCAGTGTTTCAAGGAAGGAAGGGCGCTAAAAATCATAAATTTTCCATATTCATATTATTCATATTCATATCAAAGTGGAGGGTGATTTGGGTGGGTGTTGATTGTGCCTTGCCAAGGTCCGGTCCCACTTCTCCATACTGGAACGACTCCTCTCAGCTCTGGAAGACAACTTTATAGGTTCAGAGATCAGAGGTTGGATGGGAAAAGCTCAGACAAAAGCCTACCACCCAGCAAGATCACATTGTAAGTACATCCACGTCATATTCAGTTTGGGAAAAGAGACTTCCAGCTGCCATTGAGTGCGATGTCTTAGCCTTTTTTTCCTACACGGTATGGAAGAGGATACTCATGAGACCTATGTGTAGAGGAGCAAAATTAGCAGCTTTTGTTTAAAGCATAATTCAGGCCCAATAAACTGACTATTACTTATAATGTATCATATATTTTCTTGCATAAATGCTCGTCAATTAACAAATGCTGACATGCACACAGTTCCTGTACTGCACACTGGAGGATGGAGGGACATGCAACATAATATCTCACTCTCTCAATGGACTTTGTTTGTGGGGGGATGGTACCCACAGAACCAAATTTTCCCTTTTCTAGAGACAGAAATTGGAAAGGTGGAATTAAGGTACACTTGGTAGTAATGAAGAAAGTTAGAACGAAAGATACACAAAAAACACCACAGAACTCTTGTTCATGGAGAGAGTGCTTGGAGGTCATGGTGAGTTCCTGATTTCATAGACCTGGTAGTGTTTTAGGCCAAGCATGTCTGAGGCAATCTGATTGGTTGCAATGGAGACAGCCACACACCACAGTGGGCAGAGGATGATGGGACGGCAGATGAGGAATGAGGGATTGTAGATATATCGATGTATAGCGATAAGACCTATATGAGGTGTGATGTAGTGGTGAGGCAAGTCATATCATGGTGGATGGGCACACCTAAATACACTCAGGAGCCAGTATGTTTGTGTCTTATAGGGCAAGGTTGAATGTGAAGATGGGCCGGGAAACCACTGGAAGGTAGGGTACTATAGTGTCAACAGACGGCTCAGCAAGGGCTTACCCTTCTCTAGGTCTATACAGACAAACTGTATGGCCTGACTTGTTTACCTGTATGTGTATTTTCCAGATCGGTGTGTTACAATTTGTTGATGGCTCTAACTTATAACTACCTAAGAGACTAAGCTATACCATTGTCATTCAGTATGGGTTGACTATCACATATCCTTATCCCCTATCACATATCTTTATCCCTATCCCCTGTAAACATACATACATGTGCTATACTGAGACACATTCAGGCTACTAGCAGTCATGTCCTCCCTGGAACCTGTTTGCTCAGTGCTACTGTTGGGTCTTTACTCAGACCAGTGCTTGTTGGGTTCCAGTGGCGCTACTTTCTGCTAGCACAAAATGCCTGCACTCTTGGAACATATTTACCACATCCCAGATGTGTGGCAGCAAATGCGATGACTTACCAAGGAATGTTTGGAGAGTGGAATGGGCTTTCTGCTGCTGAATGTTGTTTGACCGCTGTGGGACGAGTGGACGAAAGTGGTACGCAATGGTTCCAAATGGCTAGATGGTGCACATTGGCTTCAATATTTTGGACCCATTTGTGACGTATTAACCAAAGCAGTCTTGATTTAAATGGGTAAGTCATTACATGCCGTACAAGCTTGACTCCGATATGCACTCTTATACTCTTAAAATCGTGAACAAGCTTCAATTCTGAAAAGAACACTGAAATATTTCTCTTCATTTTTTCACTTTATACGTTTTGGTTGAGTCCTTCACTTTTCCCATTTCCTACTTTCCACTGCCTGACGTGATCCATCCATAATAATACCTCTGTCTAAATCCCATAGGGCTAGGGTTCCTAATGAGAGAGACAGATATACAAACTGATAAAGACAGCCACAGAAAGAGATTCTCAGAGCATGGTAAATTACAAAGATAGAGTTCGACAGTTGTCCGTATTTGTATCCTACACACCACTCTGTGCTCCCCCACAATGTCAATAGTAGAGACATTGCCTTGTCTCACGACTGGTCACTTGAGAGATAAGATGTGGTTGACGGCCTCCATACAACTGGTGGACTGGAAAATGACTTTGTCCATATGTTTACGCTTGTTCCCTTGTATATGTTGTTATGCTCTGTAAGCATGACAAAACCAGTGAAGCAAGGTAAGATGGCTGACCTCAAGGGGAAACGCAGTACTTGAGTCTGTTTATTGGACCGTCAATCTCATCTAGTTGCACATTGCTGTTTTTTTAGATTTAAATTGCCTCGCTATTTCAAACAGTCTTGAATGCAATACTAGCATATGACGATCTATAAATAGATTGGTCCCTTTATTGTGATGGAGATGTCATTCTTCACAGCAATAGAGAATGTAAAGCTTATTTTCTGCAGTGTATGAAGTCACCATTGGCCAAAATACTTCAGGTGTACCTTTTGTGGTGTTTCATGTGGGTCTAGACACTGCATGAATGTTTGCATTTAAGCAAATTTTGGATGCCTTAACGCAACGATTTAATTAAGCAGCTTAAAGTTCAGTAATACCAGGTTTACAAATGACTCGGAAAGGTCATAATGGCATTCAAGTGGTGTAAAGTGGCATTTGATGGAATTAAATATGCTTCTAAAAAATGTTCCTCTAAGTATATTTGATTTACTTATATACGAATATTCATGCAGTGAAACCAACAGTACTGCAAGCACTGTTGTGATGCTTTGGTCAATGGGTGACATCATGAGATAAGCCTGATGTCCCACATGAATATCACACGATTCACATAATATTATCCAAATCTCGTTATTCATTACTAAGATCAGAAATAGAAGCCATCATGAAACTATGATCTGGGATCGGTGCTTGCATTACAGCATACTAAAAAGTAATATACATATATATGGAAATTAATCAAATCGATCGATGCACCCTGTGTATAGACATTGCTTTTATTCCTCTAACAAAGGAAATATACAGAGAAATGCTTTAGAGAACTTGAGCAAGTTTATAAAGCTGACTGCACCAAACCACCAAATGCCATATTCTATTGGAACAGCGGTTATTGCACGACAATCTAGCAGTATTATTGGGGGAGGGGGCAAACTGTGACTTGTCATCTTTCCTTTCAGCATTGCTCCCAGGCACGGGTGAAGGACCATTTTATAGATGACATTTCGGGCATTTGAACAAGCGGTCACAATAACAATCCCAGGGGCCCAGAGGAAACCATCCATTACATGAGTTTGAGGGGCTGGGGGGGGGCAGGTTTTACATGTCCATTCCTACAATGATATGGAATTTAGGGAATCATTATCTATAACAATTCCTCCACATTGATCTTCCGAAAGCTTTCAAACTTTCAAAAACCTATGACATCGAATAATATAATAGTGGTAAGAATCCAGGCATCATTCTCCAGGCATCATTCTCCAGGGAACTTTTTGTTATTGGTATTCCCTGTATAAAAGTCTATAACTATCTAGGAAATCACAGATTTCAAGGTAAAATTTTAAATGTCATCAGAATTATCACAGTGCATGGTCACATAGTGTAGAATGTACATGCTTGTATATCCCTCTTGTCACCCCATCACTTTCCCATACAAAAACATGAATGTATAACTGAAAACACGCCTGTAAACCTGTGACAAATGATACAATCATCAAAAGATGCGTTTGATCGCTGAGTAGCCCTCGACATCCTATTATAATCTACTCATGACCCTCGAATCAACTATAGAAGCCTTACTGAGAGCTAGTCTTTCCTGTCCAAAATTATTAGATATTTTAGACAACAGTGTGGTTGGTGTCACCTGTCCTTGGGCTTACCATTTGTATCATTGAAAATAATGTTCTTATTTCTGGACAATAATTATCAAGCATTTTATGAAAAATTCTTACCACTTCTTAAAAATAACCATAACCAGCTAACATGCCTAAGTCATGTTTTCGGACCATGTTTTACAGCTCTTTTTTTTAGCCATTTGCCATGCAGCCAGGTGTTAAAAGGACCAGGGAGGGACATGCTCAACATGTCCACTAATGGGGCTTATGGATTATTAGTATTTTCAGGACATTAGTGTGTTTGGCAATCCTGGTATAGCCGTAGGCTCACGAACAAGGGACATCACTTGTAGTTCAGTGTAATACTCTCATGCCCATTCACCTTATACAGCTTTAAAATTCCTTCCATAAGTGAGTGTCCATTTCCCATTAATGAACACCACTAAGGGATTAAACTTCCGATCCAGAAGGATCCAGCATGATATCTTAGAGGAGGGTGTTGCATAGCATTTATATGCCACTAATTCTACATATCTATGTGAAAAACCATAAGCACCTTTATAAACAAAATCTTCAAGATAAAATTTTAGCAGAATTCCTGTATTTGCATACATAATATGTATAATTTGTAGGCTTATATTATAATAATATCATATTTTTAAATGTGATAAGGTAGTTCCAGAAAGGGTAAGGTATAGGTAAAAAATATGTAACAATGGTATTATTCACGAGTATTTATATTATGTAGCCCTATGAATATTTTTATAATGTTTCAGCATCTGTATCATACACAGAAAATGATAACTTAATATGCATAGGCTGTCATACTAAAGTCTATGTCTCAGTTGCGATGGGTGGGAAGATTGTGTGTGCGTGTGTATGTGTGCACAGAGAAAAAAGTGAGCGTCAGCTGGACTCTCCCCAGGGTCAGGCACTGCCTGACTCAGGTAAGAGAGTCTGCTGGACTTTCACAACAGTCAGCCTGAGCCTCCTTTAATAGTCCCATAAAGTTACTCCTATTTGAGAGTCAGTCTGATCCTTGTATGACAGTCAGGGAAGACAGATGTTCATACCAGAGTCAGCCTGACCTTCTATCCACAGTCAGGCAATGTCTGACTTTGGGATAAGGGTCAGTTAGCCTGAGCCTTCTTTGTTTGCTACCAGGTGGGGACACAATACAATATTGAGATTTAATGGTAGGGTATAAGACACCATTCTTGTGGATTCGGGAATTATATATATTGAGATTCTGGGTATTACCTCTGACATAATATGTTGGTTCATGTATTTCGGTGTTGTTACATACCTAAATAACTGTTGGTCTGTGCTTGCACACCCTTTCCTATTCAGGAAAACATAACTATTTTGTATGGGATTTATTTTTACAGATGTCAGGGAGGGAATATATATATATTCAAAAAGATCATTCCCCAATGCTTATAAGCAACTAGCCTTACTGTACAGAAGAGATTCCAGCTATGCATTACTTTCATTGAGGCCAAAGTCCAACATTGTTAGACTCACATCCATATGTGAGTCCAGCTTGGCTTGACTCTCGATAGCCAGAGTCTACAGGGGCGTGGCAAGCAGTTTAAAAGTAGGGGAGACTGAGGGGTATTTTGACCCTTTTTGACCCCTTTTTACCTGACCTTTTTGGTTTGACCTTTTTTGGGGATAGTCAAAAGACATGTCCCCCCCGTCCCCCCCGGTTGTCACGCCCCTGGTCTAGCATTGCTGGACTCTTGCTCTAGGTACAGTCCAGCATTGCCAGACTACCCTTGAGTATGAAAATCAGGCAGTGCTGAACTTTCATACATGAGAGTCTAGCATTGCCTGACTTTGACTGCAGCAAAAGTCCACCACTGCCTGACTTTTATCACAATGAGACTCCAGCACTGTCTGACTTTCATCATAATGAGAGTCAGGCAGTGCTGGACCGTGGAAAGGCGAAAGTCGGGCAATGCTGGACTCTCGTTCTCATGAAAGTCAGGCAGTGCTGGACTCTCTCTACAGTCAAAGTCAGCTAGACTCTCACATGAGGGTGGTTTTGGCGACATGGGTCTGACTATGGCATGTGAGTCCAGGTGACTCTCACATTTTCCTCTGTGTGTATGTGTGTGCATATGAAAGCGAGTGCTAGGAGTATGTATCAAAAGGACCTGAATATAGGTCTAGATTAACCATCATCTATCCATGACAACCTATTGCTTCATAGCTCAGAATGGCAGCTAAAAACTAGATTTCTGGATGGGAATGGTAATAGGGGAGGTAGATTCAAAGAAATCCCCCAAAGTGGAGCAGTCATGATGCATATAATGTGGTGTTTATTGGCAACGCAAGTGATTGCTTCTCAGTCAGCCCAGCTCCCCAATCCCCACCTAAGTTGGCCAGAAATTGAAATCTATCACTTTTGGTAGAAGCTATATAACGTATGTGATAATGGTAGGTAAGTGGATAACTTTGGGCCATAGAAGTACACAGAGAGAAAAGTGAGAGTTACCTGGACTCACACACCACAGTCAGGCATGTGTCGCCAAAAGCACTCTCATGTGATAGTCAGACTGACTTTGACAGTAAAGAGGGTCCAGCACTGCTTGACTCAGGGTGGCATGACAGTCAGGCAGTGCTGGACCCTCTCTACTGTCAAAGTCAGGCAATGCTAGACCCTCCTGTAAGAGAGTGCAACACTGCCTGACTTTCACGCTCAAGGGTAGTCTGGCAATGCTGGACTGTACCTAGAGTGAGAGTACAGCTATGCCATCGAGAGGTTATCGAGAGTCCAGCCAAGCTGGACTCACATATGGATGTGAGTCTAGCAATGCTGAACGTTGGCCTCAATGAAAGTCAGGCATAACTGGAATCTCTTCTGTACAGTAAGACTAGTTGCTTATTTGCATTGAGGGATAATGTTATAGAATGAATATATGGCCTCCCCAACACTTGTAAAGAAATCCCATACAAAATAATAGTACTGTCCTGAACAGGTAAGGGTCTACTATCACAGACCACCAGTCATATACACATAATAGAGAAGTAAAGGACACTGATAGTAGAGAGTCAACTTAAGTTGACCCTTCATATAAGCAGAGTCATCAGCTGTTTGACTCTCTCAATTTATCAGAGCCACGTGGGAGACACAGTTGACACTTTTACTTTTCTGTGTGTAGGTATGTAAGAACATAAAGATACATGCATGTACCAACATATATCAGAGGTGATCCTAGAATCTAAATCCACAAGAATGGTGTCATATATCTTACCATAAAGCTCAATACTATATTGTGTCCCCACCTGGTAGCAAACAAAGAAGGCTCAGGCTAACTGACCCTCATCCCAAAGCCAGACATTGCCTGACTGTGGGAAGAATGTCAGGCTGACTCTGGTATGAAGAATTGTCTTGCCTGACTGTCATTCAAGGATCAGGCTGACTCTCAAAAGGGAGTAACCTTATGGGACTATCAAAGGAGGCTCAGATTTATGGAAGTGAAAGTCTAGCAGATTATCTCACCTGAGTCAGGCAGTGCCTGACCCTGGGGAGAGTCCAGCTGACGCTCACTTTTTTCTCTGTGTACCCTTACTAACCTTTCTTAGGAGAAGATGTACAAAAGCTAAAAGGGCCATCTAGAGGAGTTATGTTGTCTGATATTCAATAATGCTACTTCAAAGTAGAGGGTGGTTGAATGGGTGTTGCCTGGACCACCAATATCAGTGTAAAGCATTGTAAATAAAACCTGATGCACTGAGTGTGGTCCTGGGAGGGTTGTGAGGCCCCTATCCCTCAAAAGGCCCCTATCCCTCAAATATTTGTGAGATAGGGGCCGTTTGAGACTTAGGGCCCACCTCAGGTCCCTATATAGCAAAAAGTCCCTATCCCACAAAATTTTGAGACATAGGGAACACATTTAAACAGCCCCTATCTCACAAATATTTGTAGGATAGGGGCCATTTGAGGGATAGGGACATGTCAGGCCCCTATCCTACAAACAATCCCTAAGTATCAAAAGCCCTATCCATCAAAAACCTTTGTAATAGTTTCTATGACTGTTTCTTGCTTCTGCAGCAAGGAAGTAGGCCTCAAGGGTGCCTTCTGGGGTCTATATATATCTATAGCCTGCAGGCTGACACCTGTTATCACTTTGTACGCTCTAAACCATGATGAGATATATTTTCCAACCTAAAACAGGTATGTATGTCTCACAAAGTAATTTATGATTCTTTTTTTTATTATTATCCCAGATTTTATGACAATATTACATTTTCTCCACTACAGCACACATAACTGATGTAAGAATGTGAGCAGGTCTCTCCTCCCTGCTGTGTACAGCTTGTTGATATCAACCAGATGGCCTGTCACTTGGGGTGGAGACATCATATCAGGAGATTCACAGGACAATTATCTTTCAAATAGTATACATTAAAATGCAGGAGTTTGAGGTTATATTCCTGGATTTGTTGGTCACGCATTATCAAAATGGAAAAAAATATTTGTGGCTTTGGGACTTCACATGGGCCCTATGTCTCAAAACTTTTTGAGGGATAGGGGCTGTTTGGCACATAGGGACTTCACCTGGTCCCTATCCCTCAAATGGACCAATTTTGAGGGATAGGGGCCTTTTGAGGGATAAGGGCCTCACAGCGGTGGCTTAGACTGTGAAGGTTGTGGTGCATCTAGAGCTCAGATGAAAGGCCCGCCACCCAACAATTTCCCAAGTTAAGCCTTCATACCTATTAGTACGCAGAGCTTTTAAGTTTCAAAGTACCCTGTGATGTTAACTAGGAAGGCTTTAACAAAGCAGCTCAATTAAGTCATTTACAGTATAATCATAATCCGAACAGGCGTCCCTGCTTATGGCCCTGAGGGCCCTGTCCTTTTGCATGCGCAGTATAATGGTCAAACAAAGGTCCATAGAAGACTCCTGATGACAATATACTGTTCTAAACTGACCCATAACCTGTAGACAGAGAAGCCTGATGTCAGCTGAAATAGAGTGTGGATAAAGCTTGAGTGTAATGTGATTGATATATTATACATATAGCCTATATTGTATATCTGATACTGAATCGTAAGTTATGAAAACAACACATTGGTTGCCCAATATTTAGTAGGGAATAATCAGAATGTGAACAACCATGCTAATGCACACACTTGATCTACTAATCAGCACATCTTTAGTAAACCTGTATTAAGTACAAATACTTAGTTAACATTGGAAATCACAAAGACTTAGTGTTACTAGTTTTCATATGCTAAATTCTAAACCATTAACAGGATAACTATGTCATTTCCTGTGAGACTTCCTTGCTTTACCCTCCGTGATATAAATGTACATACCATGGACTGATGAGGAAATTATTCTAAGGCCAAAAAAAATAAAAGGGATGTTTCAGGTAACATGGGCAGAAAGACTAGGGTCGGTAGGTCGGATTTTTATTTTATTTTATTTTATTTTTTTAACATGAAAGAACTAGCCATTCTCCGTGGAAATTCTAAAAATGACCCAAAAAGTATAAAAATGTAAAATTTTCTTCGCAATTGCTTAAAAAAACGTAGGGTCGGCCCTGTTTTGCTAGGGTCGGTCGGGTGACCTGAAACAAACTTTTTTTTTTATTTGGCCTAATGTGCAGATTATACTTGAGCTTCTAATGTATTGTTAGCAAACATTATAAAGGATATATCAATGGACTAGGAAGGCGCTATGGAGCTACTGGAAGTTAGGGGTGAGGTCCAAACCTATCTGGATAATGCATCTGTACCCATTACATGGGGTGCCTATAATGGCAGGGGATGGGTGGGCATTAAGCAGCAGGCTGCCGATTACAGAGAGGCTGGATGCTGATACTTGGGAGATAAGGAGGTATTCAGGAAGTGATAGCGGCAGGGCTGGAGGCTTGATGGGCTTGATGGTAAAGCAGATCATGAGGGGATGGGTGATGATTGGTGCTAAAGCCTTCGGAGAGGGTTGCTATGAAAGTGGGTGGGTGCTTAGATTTGGCAATTTAGGAGAGGATACTTTGCATACCAGGGATATTATGACATTGTATATTCAGTTCATTCCAGGAGTGATGTTCATAGCTGTAGCTTAAACAACGAAACACATATAAAAAACATGCAATCCTGTGTTGTAGCCCTCAGTGACCATCCAAGATAAATCAATCATGCTTACATCTTAATTAATAGAGAATGCAATAAGATTAGTCGGGCTGCCGACACTAGAATTGTGCTAGTTCAGGCACGTATTCATGACCCCTTTTAGACAAGGTCCAGGCTGTTGCATCACCTGCAGAAGAAACAAAGATGATAAAACACATGGGACTATGGCATGCTCAGAATGATATCAGGAGTGAATGCATCTGCAAGGGCAACTTGACTTTGGAGGGTCCACCGCTGAACCAAACAAAGTTCACAAGGGGGCGCGATTCCTAGTGTTAAAAGCGACACACTGAAGAATTTATTAGGGTCTGGGGGCATGACCCCCAAGGAGAATTTTGAAAAAATTAACCACCCCCCCCCCTGTTGTTAAAAAATGACCACTCCCTAAATGGCTTATTAATTAGGAAAGTCCCTGATGGTTGTATTCATTGGGACTTGATTGTATATACAATCCTGGTGGATGGAAAACATGCTGTTCATCACACCATAGTAAGACTAGCAAAATCGACACCCCTCTGATTTTACAAATTGGCCCCCTATAGTCTAAGTCATCAGGCCTCATCTTTGTAATGATTTCCAAGCTCACAGAAGAATCTTCACCCATAGGGAAACTTGAGCAATAACAGGGAAAATGAATGGGGCAACTAATGTTGATCCTAAGTTACTGTGTTTACAGAGCTACGTCACTGATAATATCTGTCTCCACAAATGTAGTTTGTTCGGGGTATGGTCAATGATTGGATAGGATTAGATTTAGCAGTGATAAAGATAGTTCCAGGATTTACAGCAATTCTCATTCTGGTGTTTCGGAGCAAGTGTGTCTGATGCAATCTAATTGGTTGCAATCAAAAGGGTCATCTTGTATTCTGGATGAGGGATGATGTGAAGGTGGAACAGGAATGAGTGTTTCTGCAGATGACTATGTCTGGAGATAGGCAACGATATGAGGGTCTGATGTAGAGGTGAGATGAGTCACATCATGCTGGGTGACTCCAAAATATGCTCAGGGAGGCAACATTGCAAAGAATCAAAAGTGTAACATCGCGCCTGTCACTGTCAAAACAGATACGGGTTAAAACATTGAAACGGTGCGGCAGACTCAATGTAACAGGTGATAAATCTTTAGGGTATAAAATAAACTATGGGACTTATATAAACACAATGAACATGAATTTTTAGAGTAATTTTAGAATGATTGTATGGATATGATATAATCCCCATCACATCCAACATTAGCAATATCGTAGGTGGTAGCCTTGCAGCAGACTGGCTGGTTTGCCACCCTAACCCCAGTGATGACACACTTTTCTGCATATTGCAATTAGCTATGTATATCCATCATACTGTTCTAGAATGTAACTTGTTATCTACATCTGCATATTGCTAGCCTACAAGCCTCCACATTTCCCTACTCCGTCCATTCCTACATGCAATAACTGTCCCCAGGCCACTAAGATGTCCACACTTGAATTGTGCAGCCACTTGTTCCGGCATCTGACCAGCTCATGGCCGGTCCCAGTGGAGCCATCTCCTTCAGGATCGCTGCCATAACATACTTCTTCTCTCAGCACATATTTGTCATCGGCTGGGCATGTGGAAGCCAGTTCTGGAAATATTTGGAGTGTGCAATGGGTGGTATGCGCTGTATGCTGTCTGTTTGCCAAAAGCTTATGTTAATGTTGTACTATATGGTACCAATCTGTGCACATTGGGATTATTGGTTGTTTTTTCATGCATAGAAATATTTGCATCTATGTGGATATGACATGTTTCATTTAGTACCCAATGTTGATTGTGGACACATCTCGACCAAAATAGAAAGATCTTAAAAGTACCTATTTTATCACTTACCCATCTCCCTCATTCACCTCCCTGTCCTTAGTCTCCAGAGCAAACACTGCCAAATCAATCCACGTCGCTACGCTATGTTACTCGGAGCCAGAGTCTGCCGCATAGTAAATTTCCACACGTATGATTTTATACGTGTGGGGGACACTGACCAATCAAGGCGCCCGTATGTCCCACTGTCGCCAATGACGGCCAACGTAACAACCGTGTGCGGCAGACGCTGGCTCCTAATAACATAGCGTAGCGACGTGGATAGATTTGCCATCGTTTGTTCTGGAGACTATCCCTGTTATTTACCAATGAATGTTCATGAGTCAGTGATTAGTGTTTACCGTGACCAACACAGAGGACACTGTGCAAAGCCATTCTATACCCGCAAAATCTGAACTCTGCAATTCACTACTTAAATTCATTGTTCAATCAAAATAAATCATATGCAACATTTCCACTCCCAAACAAGCATCAAACAATGAAATATTTATTATAATAAAATGTCATGATCTACTGAAGCTTTAAACTAAAACCTAAATTGTAACCAGCTATTTAAAAAAAAGTCTGTGAATAAGGATTCGTGTGTGTGACATGCTATCTGACTCCGTTCGAACACTAATCAGGCAGACTGCATTCTGAAATGAGTGGTCAAAATTACATCTACTGCCACAGACAGACAGGAGCTGTATCAAAAACTCTCTTTTTTTCACTTACTCTGCCAGAAATGTATTTGCTCCGTCTTATCCATCCCATTCCAGCATGAACAAGCACTTCAAAATTTCTTATAGCTGAGAATTGGAATAAAAACATATCATGAGGAGGTGCTCACAAATCAATCAGACGTATCCTGTTCAATTTAGTTGCTTCCTAAGCTTCTTCCCCTGTCAAATGACTCCTATCATCATGAAACAGGCTATGGCGGATCCATATGTACGTAATTGACATGCAGGTTTTTGCCTCCATCAAGTCCTACCACTTCCTCCTGGGGATGCCATGCTACTGTAAGGAACATCCTTTCTTATTAGATGGGTGTTATCTCCGAGCATCAAACTGCTCAATCCGGCTGGCATCAATAGCTATTTATCAAATGTGTTAATTTTCCTTGCTGCCTGATCCATGTTAATCTATACTTGTCGATCAAGTGATCTATTCAATGAGCATTGTTTTCTTAGACTGGTATGTTGGTTTTGTTCCATCATCAGTGCCTGGCCAATATCTGAGAGCAACTATTTATGATTTTTCCCTTTACCCTATGAGATAAGATCATTTGGGTAACATTGATATCATTTATGGATGATTTTCTTTTGGAAATGAAACATGAAATTGTATTATTCCGAAAGATCTATAAAATAGTGTTTTTGAAGTGATAGGCCTATATACATGCGTGTGTGTATTTATATAATTTTTGTCTGTCTGTTAATCACCTGGGACTATTTTCCATCCAGTAGATATTCATGCGCAGGAGTGGTTGCCATAGTGCAGATACATCCCGCTATATAAGAGCACTACACTCAAGAGGTCCGTGAACAGCACACACTCAGAAAAGTCAGCGTCATTGTCGCTGAAACCACCCTCGTGTGAAAGTCAGGCACTGCCTGACTTTCAGGTGAGGGTGGTTTCAGCGACAATGACCCTGACCTTTCTGAGTGTGCACGTTACCCAAATTGCTTCAAGTTTCACTTTTATTGTTAGTTTGTCTTATTGGTTAAAGCTTGACCGTCATGGTTGAAGTGAGGCCAAAAGCACTTTTGGATATAGTTCAGTTTTCATTCACAAGAGGGCTCTTAAGGGCTGGGAGCTCAGCTCTTACAGGCACAAGATAGGATGAATATGATTGTTGTAGCTGGACAATTCTCATGGTCCCCTGTCCAAACACTGCTGCCCTCTGGTGGAACTGTTATTTAAGTCTATGTATGGAAAATGCTGAACTTATTCGCTGACAGCCCAGCTTTAATAAAGGCCAGGTTATCAAAGATCAATCCACCAAACAATGTCTCTGTTTATCACTATTACTGTTCCACCTATGTACAGCTATTATAATGTTACTGTACCGCTATTATAATGTTACTGTACAACTACCTAATTATTATTCCACCACAACAAATAACTTCCCCCATGTAGCATCCCACTTTTATCTACTACAAGATCAATGGCTATCATGGTGGTTAGCTCCTTGGTGTTAAGCTATGGACCTACTGTACAAAACAAACTTAGGAGTTATTCACTGACACGCTTTGACCATAACAGGAAATCCTAAAAATCCCCAAACCTACCCCTGATCTGCCCATGAATGTTTATGAGACCCCCATTAGTGGTTCCCACTGCCAACGCAGACGGCATGGTGCATGCCACTTCTGACTTTCAGGTATGAATATGTCAAATAATGTGAACGCATCCTGGAACCACCATTGATCCATTCAGACACTCCAACCAGAGTGCCCGATGGCTCTTACAAAGCTTCTAGTATCAAAACTGTGTTTGAAGAGTTCTCCTAATCTTCTCGGTCTCCCCATACAACATGCAGGTTCCCTGTGGCACTTGTTTGCCTGCTGTGGGGAGTGCCCCTAACTCCTTCCCAAACATATTTCATTGAATACATTCACCCTAGGCTGATCCCCAAAGTGAGCATATCATTTTGCCTACCATATTGCAATCCAGGGGAAAATGATTTCCAGGTTCCTATTTTCGAGGTTATGGGAAACCTATGTTTTGTGCCATTACATTTTGATAACATGGACCGGGGCCAAGCTCTCAGCTGGTTTCCCAAGGTAAATAATCCACACTGCTGCAGGGCGGCATGATGGAGCAGGAAATGTGGCATGTGAATTCACCAGATGGTGTTAACAGGACTGTGGGCACAGGGCCTGCCCTCAGGGTTCACTTAAACAAACTACTATTCTATACTGTTTCTTACTCGGCAGACTGCAGAAACATCTAAGCCATTGTTAAAGCCCATGGTATCTTACTATCTCGAATCATAATTATGAGAAGTCGCACCCTTTTTCACTTCTCCCCTTTTCCAATACATCTGCCCCAGTCATCACCTCCGCTCTCATAATTTCCCCTGATATCCCCATCAAGCCTCTATCCCTATCATCTCCCAAGTACATCCTTATCTATGAATAGCAATATCCAGACCGTCTCTAACCAGTAGTCTTCAGCCTTACTCTGTGTACTTCCGTAATAGCTGGCTCTTTGTAATGGGTGCAGATTTTCTAATTCCATAAGGATCCCAGAACTGAAAACAAAGTGTCTGTATGCCGCTCCCCGAGCCTCAGCCAGGGCGGGAAACCCCAATAAACACCCCTCCAAATATGGACTCCTGTACAACCGTGATGTGTATCAAAAACGTGATGTGTAGTAACTGCACAGTTACTACACATCACGGCTGACCAGCCAAACGTGATGTGTATCAAATGAACGTTATGTGTAGTAACCATCCAAACCTGATGTGTAGTAGCTAACGTGATGTGTAGTAACTTGTAGGTACCTAAATTAAGGCACCTCCAACCGTTATGTGTATCGATAAACGTGATGTGTATCAACTGTACTGTACTCCTACACCTTACTTTACCTTTTAGGGGGCTACCTATCATGCACATTTCTCCTTTTTATTTCAGCGACATTCATTCATACTATATTTATATACTCATTATGTCAATTATTGTACATTTGTTATAAAATTTGTTATAAACTTGAATAATGCTTTCTTTTCATGAACTTGTGAAAAAGAAAAAAAATGAACTAAATCTTCTAGAAAACGCTAGCATCATAAGGGAGTGATCAGTTTTTAACAACAGGGGGGGTAGTGGGTTTTTGCACGGAGCACACAAAATTTGTTATACCCCCTGGTCAAGGGGTCTAAATATCTAACCCCCCCTTACGGGTCGATAATCGGTGCGCGCTGGGGCCTTTTGCGGTATAGTAACGCGCTGGCTTTTTGGCTCAAAACAAGTTAAATTTTTTTCGATCCCCCCAAGACGGGTTCAATTTTTTTGGCCCCGAACCCCCGAACCCCTCCCCCTTGTTGTTTAAGAAATTATCACTCCCTAAGTTCCAGGAAGGAAACATGTTTGATACAGATATGGTCAGGGGACTTATAAAATACCCTGATACAGATCATGTTAATACAGATCACGTTATTTTGATACAGATTATGTTGTTTTGATACAGATCACGTCGTTTTGATACAGATCACGTTTGCATGGTCAGCCCTGATGTGTAGTACTACACATCACGTTACTTGATACACATCACGGTTGTACAACTCCTCCACCTACCTCTCACCCCCTTTCCCCAAAGTGGCATCGTCCACCCCTCACTCCCCCGCGTCCCCGCGCATTCTCTCCACACCGCTCTCCACCTTCAACCAACCAACACTCAATTTGGGCAGCACGGCGCCACTCGCCCAGCGCCGGTCATTTATTGACTGCCACATTTGAAATTTATTTTCTGCACCATGGCACGCAAGAAGGCTCAGCCCAAGACACCGCGGAGATCGGCACGTCGGCAGTCTACACCACCAACTGTAGCTACACCGGCCCAGCAGACAGCGCCTCTCCCTCAGGCGCCCCCTGCGCTGCCGCCACCCGTGTTCCCGGCACCGCCTCAGCCTGCTGCCGTCAACAATGCAGCCCCAGTTCCTACCCACGGCGCCATCCCTGTGGTTGGCGGCCAGACCACTGGAGGTCTGGCCGCCGGAGGTGAGTCACCAGTTGTTTCTCAGCCTTTACTTGTCAATCCACTTGTTCATGCTACCTCTGTCATTGACGCCGCCGGGCCGCCAGCTACAGCTGCGGCCCCGGGAAAAGTCACTATAAAACAGTTATCTGTAGAGGTTAGAGAGAATAAGAATACGATTGCGGGCAACACACAAACCCTTGCTGCTATACTTGACATTGTTTCGGCCCTTGGCAACAAAACAGCTGACTCTACCCCTCCCTCTCCACAGATTCAAGATGGCGCTATCCAAGATGGCGGTTCCCGCGCTTCCACGACGCCGGCCCTGGCAACGCTGGCCCCTGCACCGGTCCCTGCACCAGCTCCATACCCTGTGGCACCTCATCCGGCTCACCTGTACCAGATGCCCCCGCCGCCTGCGATGCGCCCTGAACCGTCAGCCTACAATCCCTACCCACTTCCCCCACCGACGTGGGGTGGAAGGGGTAACGCTCACCAGCCTCACATGCCTCCGCATGTGCCTCACGTGCCTGCGCCTCCGCCTCACATGCCTCCCGCGGACGTGGTACCTACACCAGCGCAGCTCATCGCCCCGCCTCCAGTCTACCAGGCAGTGGCAAACACCATGTCAGCAGCGGCCATCCAGCCACCTCCTCCAGGACATGGTAAGCCGCTAATTCCAAAACCCTGTTTGTTCCTCCAGCGGGACGGTCTGATCCACGAAAAAGACAAAATAGAGGCCCAAGTAAACATGAATTTCCCGGAATTCGTGTCTGCTTTTATGAACATGATGGACTTTGGCTCTATTCCTGTCCCAGACCGCCCCCACATGGAGGCACATTTTAGGGAGGTCGTGGCTGATGCATGCGACAGGGACTGGCCCAACGTCCGCCGCTGGTCCAACGCTGTCTTCAACCGCATTGAATCTAGATTCTATACATGGTCCAGCCACTCACAAATCCAGCGTGACAGATATAAAATCTCCTTTGCTACCACCCCCACTGCTACCCACACAGGTGATCTTGTCCCCTGTCCTGCTTACAACAAGGGATCATGCACCCACAAAGAGGCGCATAGTGAAGGTTCTATCCGTCTTGCTCATGTTTGTAAATACTGCCACGCTGTCACCGATCAGAGTTTCAGTCACCCTGCCACAACTTGCTACCGTCGTCAGAGGGCAAACCAGCAACAGAACACCGGCGGTAACAACAACTTTCCACCCAACAACAGGGGTGGAGGTCGTGGAGGTCGCGGTGGTCAAGGCGCTGGCCGTGGTGGGCCCACCACACAGGACCCCCCAGCTAACAACACAAACTGGAAACCCCCTGCTACCAACCAGGGAAACTAGTGGGTGCTGTTGCTGATTGGGGTTGTATGGATGAATATGCTGATGTTTGCTTTCAGGCTGGTGGTGACGCTCCTCATGCTAGCCACCACAGCACTAATGACAAGTGTGTTCCTGTTTCAATTGCATATGACTCCTCCGTCTGGGCGCACACAAACCCCAGTGAATATGACCTGTTACAACCAGTTGGTGACAGCACTAAATGTAGCCCCGCTGCACATGACTTTGCTTCCTGTGATACAAATGTTCAATGCCTTGCTTTAGGTTCTGAGGTTGAAGACGACGTCACACATGACGTCACTCCAGACGATATCTTCATCCCCCACCTCCAGCCTGTGGCTCCACTTCACCCTGAGGCACTCAAGGCCCACAGGATGGCAAACTGGCCATCCCCTGCGGCTGAGCTTGCCGCCACCCCTGATGGCGACGTCTACACTAGTGTGCGTGCTACTGGACTTCCCAACGCACTGGGAGCCAAAGTCCCCATTGCCTCGAACCTTAACATCCCGGCATGGGAAAGGTACCTGTCCCATCTAAATGAGGATGAGTTGTTATCATTCATTAAGTTCGGTTTTCCCTCCAGCTACCAGGGACCTGTTTCTGACCAAACTAACATTGGCAACCATTCCTCCGCAGATGATTACCCCGAGCAGGTTGACACCTTCTTCGAAAAAGGCCTCAAACATGGTTTCATAAAGGGCCCCTTTACACAGCCCCCTTTCACTGAGTGGAATCATGTTTCCCCACTCATGACCGCCCCTAAAGCTGACCCCTCCCAGAGAAGAATCATCTCGGATTTGTCCTTTGGCAAATCTATCAATGCCCATATCATCAAGGGCAACGTCATGGGTTCCATAAGACCCCACTACCTCCCCACTGTAGATGACGTCACCCACCTCATTACTGACAGCCATGAGCCAATGTTCATGGCCACGGTCGACATAAAGATGGCTTACAAGAACTTTCCCTGTGATATCCATGATTGGCCCTTAAACGTACTCACATGGAAAGGCTTGTACTATGTGGAGACAAGCATGCCATTTGGCGAACGACTTTCGTCCCTATATATGCAAAAGGTGGCCAATGCCATCACCGCCATCCTCAGGGACAAAGGACACACGGCGTTGGTATACTTGGACGACATCATGGTCCTTGGTAAGTCTCTCCAGGCTACTCAGGCTGCATTCAAGGCTACCATTGACCTCCTACATGAGCTAGGGCTCCCGGTGGCCGAAGAGAAGTCCCAGCTTCCTTCAACCAAGGTCACATGGTTAGGCATTGGTATAGACTCCGTAGAAAAAGAAATCACTATCCCCCAGTGCAAACTTGATGAGACCCTTGTCCTCATTACCAAACTGCTCAAGCAGAAGGCTATAACAAGGAGACAACTCAAGTCCATTCTCGGCAAACTCCATCATATTTCCAAAGCGGTGGTCCCCGGTAGGCTTTTTGTCTCGCGACTCCTCCAGGGACTCAGGGATATGGGTCCAAACAGGGATATAACCACCATCAGCCACTCAATGCGCAAAGACTTTGCTTGGTTCCTCAGGTTTCTCAATGAGTACAATGGCCGCTCCATCATTATCCACTCGAGGGCTCCAGATGTCACCATTGAGGCAGATGCCTGTGAGACCGGGGTGGGAGCATTCTCAGACACTAACTACTATGCTTCCTTTGTTCCTAGGGAATTTGTAGAGAACCCCATATGTGACGTTGAGGCGTCTAACGTGGCGCTGGCTGTGAAGACCTTCATCTCTAAGAGTGACGCCGGGAAATGTGTCCTTCTAAAATCTGATAACGCTGCGACTGTGGCCGTCCTGCAGTCGGGGAGGGGCCGAGACCAGGTCCTGCTCCAGGCTGCCAGGGACATATGGTGGCATCAAGCCATGTGCCAAGTCAGGATAATCCCCATACATGCCCCTGGTGTCTCTCTAACTCTTGCCGATGCCCTGTCAAGAAGAGCCTTCAGTGATACCCATCGGGCACTTTCTGACCGGTTGGTGAAAGAAAAGTGCCTCACTAGGATTTACCTAGATCCCTATGACATGTTGAAACACGCTGACATTTAATCATTTCTCTTCAGGTAGCCTCTACACCCACATGTGCCTTCAGGCTGCCTCCCGTCAGCAGAGAATGAATTCTAAATCTGATGCAAACTACGACAGAGCTGTGACTATATTTTTGGCCTTTATGTACTCGTCGGCCATTGATATTTCTGACATTGGAGTGCAAGCTTTACTTGCCTATATAGAGTACCTCGACACGTTCTATGCACCCAGCACAGTTCCTATCTATGTTTCACACGCCCGTGGGTTCTTAGACGGATCTTATCGTTCAGTTCAAGCATTTACGCACCGAGCAGTAAGGAGGGTTCTAAGGTACATTGCAAATGACAAATCTTATGAGTCCCGAGCGACTCTCCCTTTGACAATCAATCAGTATAACGCTGTTTTAGCCAGGATACCTGTCACCCACAACTCAGCCTCATACCTCTGTGCCTTCTCTCTAGTGTTAGTGTGTGCGTGGCGCCCTTCAAATGTGGCTCCCCCGTCAATTGCCAGATTTGACCCAACTCGCCACCCAACTCGGGACGACTTCAGCCTCAGCCAAGGCACCTTGGTGATTCATCAAAAATGGGCCAAGAACTTACAGCGGTCCGGAGATCATAGAGACATAATAATTCAACCTGTCCAAGGAAACCCCTACTGTCTGGTCACTCTATTCATGAACATGTTAGTACAGGCCCCGACCAGAACGCCTCTCCAGCCCCTGCTGGTGTACAGCGACTCCTACATTCCAATATGTGCCCCCCATTTGGCGGCTGTGTGGTCGGCAGCTGTGATGGACTCTGGCCTCCCCCGCCAAAGGCACACTCTTCAATGTATAAGAAAGACAGCTGCCACTATGGCGGCCCAACTCGGGGCCTCGGAAAGGGAAATCATGGACTTGGGACTGTGGAGGTCCCAAGCATACCTCCGCTATGTACATTCCAATTCATCCGCCGCCCTGCAGCACAGAATCGCTGCTAGGATCACAAAACTCTAGATACATTCCTGGTGTTATATAATTTTGTGTTCATACGCATCTCGTCTGTTACAATCATTTTACATATAATGAATCATAATCAAATCTCTCAATTTTACATGTTCTTATAAAATCTCATATACAATGGAGATTAAAAATAAAGTTATATTTCTCCAAACTACCTCTTGTCTCTTCCTGGTGGGGCTGGGATGTAGCGGCATATAGTCTTATGATAAACATTGAATCATAGTGTCTGTATGCCGCTCCCCGAGCCTCAGCCAGGGCGGGAAACCCCAATAAACACCCCTCCAAATATGGACTCCTCCACCTACCTCTCACCCCCTTTCGCCAAAGTGGCATCGTCCACCCCTCACTCCCCCGCGTCCCCGCGCATTCTCTCCACACCGCTCTCCACCTTCAACCAACCAACACTCAATTTCCCACCACCATCCCCTCTTCTCCACCTAATATTTATATATTAATTACGTTCATAACTTCAATTCCATATTGGTCTCATGTTATAACCAATTACTTACATATGTTCATCGTTCCCATATTGTTGTCTTCCAATTGGTGTTATATAATTTTGTGTTCATACGCATCTCGTCTGTTACAATCATTTTACATATAATGAATCATAATCAAATCTCTCAATTTTACATGTTCTTATAAAATCTCATATACAATGGAGATTAAAAATAAAGTTATATTTCTCCAAACTACCTCTTGTCTCTTCCTGGTGGGGCTGGGATGTAGCGGCATATAGTCTTATGATAAACATTGAATCATAATACTATTATTCCTTCTACATCCAAATAATTGTGATCTGTTTTAACGAAATGGGTCGGTAGTCGCATATCAAAGATGTTATTTGATATTGTTATATATTCATTTCCAGCTCATCGAGAGCTTTCATTTGGTATGTGATATGTAGTATATTGGCCAGTTTTGACCCTTTGACGATCTTTTTATTAATTTTTTTTGTTCAATTGAATGAGAATTAATTAAAATGAAATGATAATCACTTAAATCAAATATTATCTAGATTATACAATACAATTATAAATCCTATGGTCATCATTTTGGGAATAATGGGAGTTGAATTTTGGTTTGTAACTTAGTATTCCAGAATATAACTATTGATATGTTAGAAAAATATCAAAAACTCATTTTTCAAAACTTTGATTTTACCACCCTATACTACGTTAACAGCCTATATCTAGGCTCCTTAAAGTGTGACTTCCGACCCATTTCGTTAAAACGGCTAACAGTTCAAAATTGCCATTCATTAATTTATTTGATGTGATTATTCCGATTGATTATGGACAATTAGTTATCTTGATATCTAAAGGAGCTATGATATGTTTGTATTTCTGCATGGTCCTAATACCTCATATTTGGGAGTTTAGTTCTTAGCAACCCGTTGACAATCAAAGCACCAATTTGTAGCTGAAGACATGAACCTAAAAACAAGAGACTTTCCCCATATATGTCACCTTATGCCACGTTTTGTCACATACTATATCACAGGCTGCAGGATCTGTGTACGTCATAAATTGAAAAATCATTCCATAAAACCCCTCTTCCTCATTTTATTGTATCGAGAAATATACTTGTTTCTAGAATATAATTACGAGCATGGGACCATGGTGCCGGATGTTGTGTTGCTCGGTGGGTGTGCGCATGCGCGAAAGTTATCTCTTCCGTGAAGGAGGCGAACTGCACCATTTGTGAATGATACACTCTGAGAGGCGGACGATGGTGAGAAAATAGACTCTGTGGGTTGATTCTTTTTTATATGCAAGTTTATTGTTATTGTTACCTTCTATTAATAAAATGCAAGCCAAATTAGGCTCTGTCAAGCCCAATTGTGTATTGGTTGTGTTTGTTTATTGTTTAGTAATACATTTACAGTGACGAGACTAAAGGAATTATACTCCACAACTGGAGCAGAAAGGTGCATACTAATGTTAATGTCTCTCCATAGTCTTCTTTAACTCTATAGATCTAAGACTTCTACGATAGAGGGGTATGGATTGATACAGTAGATGATTTTTTCTCAGACCATAAGATACTAGAGAGAATAAATAGACAAATTCCAACGCCCATTGATACCGTCTCTATTGTATTTCACGAGTGGGGGCTGGGGCAGTATCCCACGAAGCCACAGGCTGAGTCGGATGCGCCCCTGCCCCCACGAGTGAAATACATCAGAGCGGTATCAATGTATTTGGCATTTGTGTTAATTATTTATTTGAAGCCATTTAATGAATGAAACCCAACTTTTTCTTAGCCCATTGAATACGGCCATGTTGTATTCAATGGGGGCATTGAATACGGCCCTTCAGTGCTAAAGCATAGGACATCTTGTATTTCCAAAAAATAATAATCCAGGGTACTATACAACTGATGCTGCAGCTCCGCCCATCCTCTGTATCCCCACATCTCCATCCATGTTTGATGGTATTAGACTGTCCTTGATCATAACTCAGTCCTGATGCAGCAGGTCCATTATCGGTAGAGGCAAAGTCCTTGTGCTGATATAATTCTATATATACATATGTACTGTCACCTTACGTTGAGAGGGAGGTCCACTATTATAGGATGGAAATAGACCCCATGAGTCTATCATCGACTATTAATAAGTATAAATAATCAATGCAGTGAATAAATCTTTTCTAAAACTGGAGACCAGTGAGGCATATAGGTATACATTGTTTGGTGACTGATATACATTAGATGTGAGGTACAGGAGAAATGACAGATCCCAGGCCAACAAATTCATACAATAAATAAAGAGAAAGAATTACTGCATAAGTCTGTTTGAAATAGCACTATAGAATGTCAGACAATAGACTTTCTGGTTTTCTGGTGGTTTATTTTGCATACTAAGCTGCCCTTTGATGTATGGAGTCTGTTAATATCCCGCAATTGCAAACTAGCTCAAAGTCACATGCGGGTCAAATGTATAGTGAAGGTTTGGCATTATACACAATGTGCACTCAATGGTTCTTCACTTATTCTTATCAGAATCAACTGTATACATATGGATTACAATGCTTCTCTGATGACCCTTGCATAGCTGCTATAAAGAGTAGGTGATGTATATGGCAAATGATTATTTGCGTGACCCCTGAATGGTCGATGGGTGTCAAGTTATGTTAAATACACAATAGTATCATCGTTAAATGAACTAAGATGATATGGCTGTAGGCTGAGATAGGTTCGTTCTGATTTTTGAACCTATAAATATGCCTAGCATGTCCATATGATCTGTCATTGTTAACACAGTGACATTCACATACTGGCTCCTTGGTCATTAAACACAAGGACAATGATGTCCTAGTCATACAGCTATCAAATGGCCTGCACATACTAATAATTCATAAGCAACATTAGTGGAGACATTTCTGCCCTCCTCATACCCTTACCACCATGAACGACACGCTGGTAGGCTACAAAGATAGTAATGTCTGGTTAGGTTGCATGATCAAATAATGTGTGGTATGTTACATTTGTTTCTTTATATGATACTATACAGTTATAGCCATCTTGACCGGACACTACATTCTCTTGCGTTGAACTATTCAGGTATTATTGAGGGAAATATTACTGCAGTGTATCAGACTTATATATGTGACATGCACTGGGAAATAGGACCTTAGTGCACCCTGCACCAAGGGCCCTTTTCGCAGATTGTGTCACATATAAGTTTGATACAGTCATGTGAGATATTTTGTAGAGCAACCATGGACTGTGTGAAACACTCCATATTTCCATTTTGCCTACATCCTTGCATTCTAGATGTAGGGAAGGCAATTTCTTAGTGAAGGATGCATAATTGATATCAATGCCATGAGTAGATTACATAGGATGTCCGGTGATGCTCCATCATCAGACACATCTTTTGATCACCAGAAGCTTATTGCTTGTTCCTTGGGCTGCATTCATGCTGTCAGTATAAGAGTGACAGATATGATGCATATTTTAAACTATCGGAACATGTTATAGTTATGACAGCCTAGTGACAATGGCACTGTCAAAGTCATGAAGAGACATTTTATTGGTTGGGTTTGTGAATGACAGTTAACATTAATCACAATTTTAAATAATACTTTTATTGTATAATTCTTTATCTTAAACAGCATTAGTACTAGCTTTGATATACATCTACCATTGTTAGCTCAAAATGCCAACAGAAGTTTTGTATCTGACCTGAGAGGATGACATTGTATATTGTAGGAGGATAAAGGAAACATCAAAAAGGTTGACGCCCCATGATTATATTTCCACTTTCTGACTGTCTAAATATTATTGTAGGGATGTCAAACTGCCTGTGACCTCCTCTCCTTAACACAGTATTGGGGGCTGTTTCCTGAGGGGTCCATGAGTCTTCATTGTCACCGCATGCAGCTCCACTTCCCTGAGAAATGACATCCTTGAATAGTCTAAAGTGTCATCTTCAAAATTCTGCTTCAGTCGTGCCTGGCAGCAATATCAAGTGGGAGGATGACAGCAGCTCCGGGGCCCTCTCTCCACTGCTCCCATGACTCTGCCATATTTGGAATGTAAATGGAAGTATTTGAAGCCAATATGAGGCCTAAATAAGGATTTCTTCCTAAAACGTATTGCCATGGCAACCACAACTTTCTTTCAAATAGAAAAGAATGAATTCATAAATCATTACACTGTAAACATAATGGAATTATCATTTCTATTATCTAGATCTATGATAAAAAATTATGAAAAATAGTGGTTAGGTTAGGTAATAAGTGAAATTTTGCAAAATCAGTATAATAAGATATAGGAATACAATTAAAACAAAAAGACACAGAGCCTTGTCTATTTGGCAAGGGTAGCACCATCCCAGCTTCAGGAAGCAATTTCTTAAAAACTAAAATGGATTATCTCCATCTATGATACCCCTTTTGAAAGCTTATGACTTCAATTATAAAACATACATTTCACATCGGAAGGCCCTTTCTCCTCATCTGTCCACACATATTCAATATACTATTTTGCACATCATTCTTAACCGTTCATTAGATATAAAATCTTACTTGGTTAACAAAGAAAATCCCGAAATGTTACAAGTTAACGTACATCTAATGCTAAACCATTAATATGGTAATTATATTCCCCTTGAGACTCTCCTAAACTAATCTCCATGATGTGAGAGTTAAAGCTGGGCCGTCAGGGAATTAATTCAGCATTTTCCATACATGGACTAAAATAACAGTTCCACCAGAGGGCAGCAGTGTTATGACAGGGGACCATGGGCATTGTCCAGCTACAACATATTCACCCTATCTTGTGCCTGTAAGAGCTGAGCTCCCAGCCCTTAAGAGCCCTCTTGTGAATGAAAACTGAACTATATCCAAAAGTGCTTTTGGCCTCACTTCAACCATGACGGTCAAGCTTTAAGTGTACACTGGGCATTGAGAAGCCGTCTAACTATAACAGAGAGGCTTCATGCTGATACTTGGCAGATAAGGAGATGCTCAGGAGATCAATAGCGATAGGGCTAGGGGCTTCATGGGCTTCATTGTAGAGCAGAGGTGGTGGGGTGATGATTGATACTACAGCATTGGGAGAGGGTAGCTATCAAAATTGGTGGGTGGTAATTAAATCAGTTCTACTAGCACCTGAATCAATAGAGAATGCAGCAAGACCATGTAAAAAGGGTAAAAGTTAAGGTCTGAGTCATGGTGCTGACACTATTATTCTGCTACTTTAGGCACTTATTCACTTTTAGACAGCTCCAGGGCCCATCTCCTGCAGAACCAAAAGAGGCCATAATATAACACATGGGACTATGGTGCGCTCAGATGTCAGGAGTTGATGCATCTGATTCTGCAGAATGTCTGCAGGTTACGTAGTACAGTGGCCCAAGAGGGCCAAAAAGTGATTTAAAAAAAAAAAGTGATCTTGAAAAAAAAAAAATATTGGAGAAAAGATATTTCTTTTTTAGAGAAATAAAAAAAATATTTGTCTGAAAAAAAAATCATTTTGGAAAAATTGTATAATTGTTGTTTGAAAAAAAAAAATTATTTAGAAAAAAAAAATTGAAAATGGATGCTGTCAACTGTCAACTCTGTAAATTGACAGTTGACAGTACCCATTATCATTTCTTTTCAATAGTCCAGATGAAAAATGAAATTCCAAATGGTTGCTGTCAAGTGTCAACTTATTCAGAACAGCTTGTGACAGCCGAATTCGGTAAATTGACAGTTGACAGCACCCATTTTCAGTTTTTTTCAACAGTCCAGATGATAAATGAAATTTCAAATGGTTGCTGTCAAGTGTCAACGTATTCAGAACAGCTTGTAACAGGTATCCTTTGGACAGGCAGGCAGGCAGGCAGACAGGCAGGCAGGCAGGCAGCCAGCCAGCCAGCTAGCCAGCCAGGCAGGCAGGCAGGCAGGCAGGCAGACAGGCAGGCAGGCAGGCAGACAGGCACACAGGCAGGCACACAGGCAGGCAGGCACACAGGCAGGCAGGCGGGCAGACAGGCAGGCAGGCGGGCAGACAGGTGGACAAGCAGGCAGGCAGACATGCAGACAGATAGAGAGGCTGGCAGGCAGACAGGCAGGCAGGCAGGCAGACAGGTGGACAGACAGGCACACAGGCAGGCACACAGGAAGACAGACGGACAGAGAGGCAGACAGGTAGGCAGACAGGCAGCCAGCATGACAGACGGACAGGTAGGCAGGCAGCATGGCAGACTGACAGACAGACAGCCAGACAGACAGGCAGACAGACCGGCAGACAGACAGGCAGACAGGCAAGCAGGCAGACAGGCAGGCAGGAAATTTGACTCACTCCAAAGGATACCTGTCAAAAGCTGTTCTGAATAGGTTGACACTTGACAGCAACCATTTGGAATTTCATTTATCATAATTCATATGGACTGTAGAAAAAAAATTGAAAATGGATGCTGTCAACTGTCAATTTTCAGAATACGGCTGTCACAAGCTGTTCTGAATAAGATGACACTTGACAGCAACCATTTGGAATTTCATTTTTCATCTGGACTATTGAAAAAAAATGATAATGGGTGTTGTCAACTGTCAATTTATAGAGTTGACAGTTGACAGTATCCATTCTCAATTTTTTTTTTCAAAATAATTCTTCTTTTTTTTTTAACAACATTTTTACAATTTTTGGAAATCTTTTTTTTTCAGACTTTTTTTTTCTCCAAAAAAAATAAAAAAATTTCCAAAGTTTTTTTTTTCAAAATCCCTTTTTTTTGAGGATCACTTTTTGGCCCTCTTGGGCCACTGTACATCAATAGAATTTTTCCCCTATGGAGATATCCCCTTGGAATTCTCCTCCCCACGCCTACAGGAATATGGTTAGTTGTGTAAGCAAATTCCTGATGCTCTGCCTGGAAAATCATTATCTTAAATCAGAATCATCTCACATTATCTTAAAATCCTAAAGATTGGGACTATGGTACGCTCAGATGAACACCTTACACATTAATCCTCAGTGTGATAGGTACATCAAGTTACTGTTATGGAAAATTCAACTGATGATCATTAGTATTTATCCGCTACATACATTGTGTAGGCCTCTGGACATCGTAGTATGTTTTATTTGTGAATCTAGATGATTTTATCAATTATCAAACTGCTTGGAGGTTGTATTCATTGGGACTTAAATGTATACAATCCTAATGCCAAACCCCAAGGCTTTTGCCTCTACCAGGGGCCTATACTATCTAGACTGCACACTGTTCAGCACACCATAGAGACTAGTGCTAGTGAAAACAATGCCCTCTTCTGTTACAAATTGGCCCCCCTAGTCTAAGTCATCGGTCCCATCTTTGTAATGATTTTCGGATGCACAGAAGAATCTCCACCCATGGGGGGAACTTGAGCGATAACAAGGGAAATGAATGGGTGCAGCCGATGTTGATCCTAAGTTACTGTGCGCACGGGGCCACATCACTGCTGATATCTTTCTCCGCAAATGTAGTTTGTTCCAGGTGGCGGAGAGGGGTATGGTCAGTGATGAGAAAGGATGAGAGCTAGTAGGGATAAGGATATTGTCTCAGAGGTGCCTGATGGGCAGAGAGAGAGGTGGGTCAGGGCTGGGAGGGGTAGGACAGGGAGGGACAGAGCAGGGAGGAGTGCGAGAGTGAGGGATTGGACAGGGGGAAAGGTAGGGAGGGGTAGGATATGGAGGGGAAGGACAGGGCAGGAAGGGCTAGGACAGGGAAGGATTAGGTGGGACAAGGGGAAAGGGAGTGAGGGGTAGGATAGTGCCGGGTAGGATAGGGAGGGGACGGACAGGGCAGGAAGGGAAGGACAGTGAAGGGCAGGAAGGGGTAGGGCAGTAAGAGATATGGCAGAGCATTAAGGAGTAGGGCAGGGAGGGGTGGGACAGGAAAGGCAGGACAGGGAGAGGGGCAGGGCATGAATTGGAGAGGCAGGGAGGAGAGGACATGAAGGGGTAAGGCAGGGAGGGGAGGACATGAAGGGGTAAGGCAGGGAGGGGAGGACATGAAGGGTTAAGGCAGGGAGGGGAGGACATGAAGGAGTAAGGCAGAGAGGGGAGGGCATGAAGGGGTAAGGCAGGGAGGGGAGGACATGAAGGGGTACAGCAGGGAGGGGAGGACATGAAGGGGTAAGGCAGGGAGGGGAGGACATGAAGGGGTAAGGCAGGGAGGGGAGGACATGGAGGGGAAAGGCAGGGAGGGGAAAGTGTTTAATGCAATCTGATTTGTTGCAGTTGGGAGGGACGTCTGGCATTGCGGGCACTGTTTCGGTGGAATTGCTGATCATTTACTGTTTTTGAATGGGATTGTTATTATCATTACTGCTACCATCCCCCTCTCCTCAGTCCTTGTCCTGTCCTTCCTGAGAAACATGCAATAACATTCCCCAGGACAAACTACTCAGATGTCTCACAGTAGTGTTTGTTAGCCACAGAAGTAGCAACAGAATGACACGACAACAAACAAAGTATAGTTACACAGTTTGATATCCATAATCATATTCAATCAAGAGAACCTCTATATTAGCCATGCAAAGAAACATGGGTAAGGTTAAAATGAGAATAATTGAGAATAATTGAATAATCAATTTCAAGGCAATGTTCCATGATTATATCATTTGATCCTGTGGGTTGATAAAACATACAATGGTCCTTCATCACTATCCAGCCTCGTAGTGCACGAAGGTCAGTGTGAATGGGTGAAAGGAGTTCAATATTGTCTGAAATATGACTGCTCCATGCGTCAAAGCATTCAAATAGCCTATCAATAGATCTGCCTCGATAGTTTTTAAGGTAGGCAGAGTTGATTCACGGGGTATTTGCGGTCAATATCAAGGGGAAGTGGATTTCCATTGTGCATTTATATGGAGTGGCCCAACAATGATCATTGTTCCTGAATTAACATGCATCTGACCCAACACATGTTACTGATGGGAAATGGTTGCATTTCCGACCAGACTATGGCTGTGTCTCATGAGATCAGGCCAATGTGAATGTCTTTGACCGGGTGCCATTTTTGACCAGGTGCCATCTTTGACTGGGTGCCATCTTTGACCTCCTGACAGAAAATGGTTTATCGAGGGCAGGTAAAGTTATATATGGAGATATAACCACTTTACTTTATCCCTTACATGTCAAAGAAGAAATTAATTTTTCTTAAATGTTTTTTATGGTGGCCAGTCAAAGATGGCACCCGGTCAAAAATGGCTGCTGGTCAAAGAAGTTTACATTGGCCCATCTCATGAGACACAGCTCTATACTGTTATACTATTTTACACCAGCAGGTTGTTGACAGGAAATGCCTGAATGTGAAGTCACATCTTAGATATTGAAATTAATCGAGGTATGATAAATGACCATTACATTATTTCCATTTTTAGGTCTTTTTATACATTCAATATAAAAACTGGTTAGTTTCTGTTTGGCATGAGTCCTTGTTATCCTTCTCAGCAGTGCTAGCCAGACATCAACACCACCATTAGGACATGAAGGTTTTCTATCTTGTGGGGTCCCACAGGGTCCATTTTGGGCCCCCTCCTCTTTCTCATTTATGTCAATGACATAGATGGTCTCTGTGAATTCTCTAAAATAAGCTCCTATGCTGATGACACAGTCTTATATGCTTCTGAAAATCTCCGCCTATAGGAAACTCCAAGATGAATTAGATACATATTCTCATTGGTGTAATTTAAATGGATTAACTGTTAACACTAAAAAGTCACAAGCCATGAAATTTGGAACTCCAGGGCAAATTCAAAATGTCTGTATACCTACATTAAAACTAAACAATAATGAATTAGCATTTGTTGAAAATTATAACTTCCTAGGTGGACAGTTGGATCAACCCTTGACATTTGATAAACAGATAAACCAAATGAGATGTAAGGCAGCTGTCAAACTTTATATTTTTGGGAGACTATTATAAGGAGAACTATATCCTATGCCAAAGCCCTACGTATCTACAAAACTAAAATGTTGCCATACATGGAATGTGGAGGTATCCTTGTTCATGATACTAATAAAACCCTACTAACAAAATTACAAAGGCTACAATATAGAGGTTTAAAGATAGCCCTTTATTTACTCCCTAGAACTTCCATTGACAAAATTCATAAAGACGGAAAAATAAATTCTTTGGAAGAGAGAAAGCAAAAACTAATTGCAATCCACGCATATAAGATGACAAAACAAGATAAGTACCTAGCAATTCCTGCTAGGGAATCTATATTACACAATGCCCCGGTTTTAAAGACATATGATAGGCGCCTTCAATCCTTTGAATGAAGTGTTACTTATAAATGTTCACATGCTTGGAAAGACCTGGGAGTGAATGACCGGTTCATTCCAACCCTGGAGAAATTCAAAACCAACGGGAAGAAATTTCTAGCCTCCCTCAGAAAGTCATATTTGTTAGCCTTCTAGTTGTCCCTCAATTGTGTTATTCATTTACATACTTCTTTTTCTCTGTACCATGCTTTATTACATTTTTGTTGTACTGTTACATCCCTACTAGTTTTACATTAGATTTGTGACTGTCTGATACCTGCCATACACGTGTAATAACTGCAATAAATCCAATACGGCCCTCAGGAGCCAGGAGAATATAGGCACCGCAAATTTTTAAAGGAGCCTAAGCTGATACCTTTAAAAAAACAAAAGAACATTGCCTCCTCACCTCCTTATCGCCCCTACATAGCCACCAAACCTGTCACATCTCAGACATTCCTCCATGTTAACTCAACCCTTCATTGTGCTAGCCCCACCAGCAACTGGGACTCTTCTTCCCCTCCTTGGTGTTGCTGGAAAACAGTGAGGGTCCTGCAGTCTGCCTGAAAACGTATAGCCGGCTAAAAGGCTGCTGGACTGGGACTTCTGCCAGTCCAGATGACTGGTAAATCGGACCATGATTGAGGTTTCTAGAGGGAAACACATTTTGCAATAACATTTTGAATATCAATCCTCAAAATGTTTCAATGGGAAAATATCTTAAAGCATAATGTTGATTCTTGCTTTATATTTCTTTTTATTAGAATCTGATATTAGATATGAAAATTTCACTCTGGTATCCGGGCCTGCAAAAATTGGGCTGAGTCTACAAAATAAAAGATCTGCAGGACCGAATGTCCTGCATGTCAAAAAAGCTTTCAGGGAAGACTGGTCCTGGGGAACAACAAGCATATGCTTATCCAGACTAGCTGTTAAAAAGGAGGGAAAGGACCATTGATAGGGGCGGCAAGATATTGCCAATAACTGCTCTCCAGGTTTGACCTAGGAAGGGAGTAAGAAATACTTAAATTGAATCAAGATCAGGGTTCCCAACAATAGACCAGTAATGGTAAGAAGTTCCATGTGTAGTTCTATGTGCCTCCAAATATGCTTATACATGTAGTTTGTTTTATAAACTTGTTTATAGACTAAATCATTATCATTTGTGTGAGCAGGGCACCTGGCAACCATGGGAAGTCGATATATCAGCTAGGTACTAGCCATTTTACTGCATCCAAATAACATAGATATCACCTGGCACAGCATCTAGGCACTGCTCCAGATCGTTTACCCACACAATCAGGCCCCTCAATTGGAACTGTTCTCGGTGCTAAAAATAGACACTGATATCCAGGCAGTGTCTCTGGCAGCACACAGATTGACTTGAGAGTTTCTTAAATCATCATGCCATGGTTGTGCCTTAGCTTAGATTAATGTGGTAAGGCATCTTTGGATTTATCTTGGTATTGTATTGAAGGAGTAAAAGGAGTATGTGGAAATTCCCAGAGAGCACAGTATAACGTAACTGGTACTTTTCAAATTGTCCTGCTTAATGCTAACCCAACTGAAATGAATTCTATTCATGATTCCGAGAGAGGTATGTGAGTCAGGTGGTTTTCTCATGGCTATGGTTATGTCTAAAAGAAATTGTATTTCAAAATTGCCATTTATGTACAAAGTAGGCTGAGGCTGGACTTGTGGTTCTTATCCGGAGCCTTTCAGCTTTGGTTTATCATATTAAAACAAGAAGAACAGGCCAGATATCATTTTGTAGGCATTTGTGTTTACAGAAAGAAGACACATACTTTCTTTTTAATGAAACACCTTCAAAAATATTACAAAGAGACTGATACGGCGGTGTTGTTCACTGTCGGTTGCCTGTAGATGAACGTCCATCCCTCAGTCAATTTAGCCTTTGACGGCTGATGATTGAAGTCCATCCGTTAGATACAGAGACATCAATATATAATATATGGAGCCTTCCAGTTCCACATGAAGAGAGACGTTCTGTAAACCAGATGAAACATATTTAAATGGGAGTTGACCCAACCCATTCCCGGGTGTGTAATAATTTCTAGTGAAAAGCTTTAGAAAATCTGCAGTCAGTTTCTGTATACAAAACACATTCGGAATGCCACTTGAGGTGTGTTGGCAAGGTGGATGATTGAATAGCTGATATGCATATTTAGGATACTGATCACACCAGTAACTCAAAGCATAAATTGCCAACTCTCTACTCTTATACAACCAATAAAATGTGATCTTAGAATTATCTGATTGTTTCTCACTGAAGCTGGCTAGTGTTAGTTGAAAAATAAAGCAAAGTGAAGTAATCATAATATCTATATATGAGAAGGTCTTTGGAATTAAGCTTTTTACAAAAGAATGGGACACAAAATCCTCAAAATCCTCAAAAGCACCTAATATATCACTTACCCACCTCCCTCGTTCACCTCCCCGACCTCCTATAGTTATTCGTCGATGAATGTTCATGAGTCAGCCATTAGTGGCTACTGCGACCAACACAGAGGGCACTGTGCATGCCATTTCCGGGTACTATGAATAAATAGGGCTCTGTCTCACCAATCCAATGCATATGAGCTGGGGGGGGGGTGCCACAAAATATCTTTATATTTCCATATTACGTTCAGAGGGTACTGTACAGGTGTTACTACGTCAGTCTGGGCCATTCAATTCATTTAAATATTCCTATGGTCTCCATAGCAACATCCCTAAGTGTAAGCGGTCGGCCCGTGACCTGTACCTAACCGGATACGATGCAATTCTGTACAGTACCTACCCCATTTAATATTATAAATATGTTGTACTATTTTTTCAACACCATCCCCATGTAGTGCAAGCAAGATGTAGTGTGTTACGTTAAATCTCACCATGTCTACCCCCCCCCCTGTTCAAAAAATGGATTTTTTCGATATTTTCATAAAATTTTCGACCTATATCAAAAAGTTTTTTCCTTGCTTCCATCTGTAGTATATAATGCCTTTCTTTCTTCATACAGCTAGGGCATACCCTTCTCTACAACATAGCGTTCCATTTTTTCTCATATATTTTAGATGTATGTGAAATATTAGCAGATTGCTGTGCCAATATCCGGTTAGGTACGAACCTAACCGGTTAGGTTACAGGTATAAACGGTTAGGTACAGGACACAGAACAAGATTCAGTACAGTACCTACCCCATTTAATATTATAAATATGTTGTATTATTTTTTCAACACCATCCCCATGTAGTGCAAGCAGGATGTAGTGTGTTACGTTATATCTCACCATGTCTACCCCCCCCCCCTGTTAAAAAAATGGACTTTTTCAATATTTTCATGAAATTTTCGACCTATATCAAAAAGTTTTTTCCTTGCTTCCATCTGTAGTATATAATGCCTTTCTTTCTTCATACAGCTAGGGCATACCCTTCTCTACAACATAGCGTTCCATTTTTTCTCATATATTTTAGATGTATGTGAAATATTAGCAGATTGCTGTGCCAATATCCGGTTAGGTACGAACCTAACCGGTTAGGTTACAGGTATAAACGGTTAGGTACAGGACACAGAACAAGATTGGTAATTTTTTGTGAACAAACTTGAATAAAATAAAATTTATTTACACTATTACATGCATCATGTCTCTTCTTCCTTATTTTACCGTAAATATACCCTTATACTAGAACAAAATTAACACAGCATCAATTGGGAAATGTAAAAAAATCTAACATAAACACAAATAATACTTTACACCCACTCAATCATGTTATTTTATTTACATAACACACCTTACTTACCTTGTTGCCCTCTCTTACATGTAAAACACAACATACCATACTGTTGAACTAAAACAACAACTATTTCCCATCCCAACAGTACTCTTTCTACCACCAGTACAAGTGGTTAGGTACAGGTCACTTCATACGAAAATCACACCATAAGACATACACCACACACAGATCTAAATCAAGCACCACAACATGACACAACCACAACCTTTCCTATTGTACATCAACTAAACACTCCCTCCTCTTCTCCCAAGCCCCATACACGCAGTTCTTGTACAGAGTTTTACTATTTTGGGGGTCCCAAAAATGCCGAAAATTCAAAAAATTGCTAAAATATTACTCCCACCATACACACCTCAACTCTCAGGCATGACAAGCAGCGCAGTGCAACATAAAACCACCACCATACTACCTAGTCACACCACAGTGAAACAGATCAGTCCATTCTACTACTCCCTCCCACTACAATCTTACTCTTTCTACCACCAGTACAAGTGGTTAGGTACAGGTCACTTCATACGAAAATCACACCATAAAACATACACCACACACAGATCTAAATCAAGCACCACAACATGACACAACCAGAACCTTTCCTATTGTACATCAACTAAACACTCCCTCCTCTTCTCCCAAGCCCCATACACGCAGTTCTTGTACAGAGTTTTACTATTTTGGGGGTCCCGAAAATGCCGAAAATTCAAAAAATTGCTAAAATATTACTCCCACCATACACACCTCAACTCTCAGGCATGACAAGCAGCGCAGTGCAACATAAAACCACCACCATACTACCTAGTCACACCACAGTGAAACAGATCAGTCCATTCTACTACTCCCTCCCACTACAATCTTACTCTTTCTACCACCAGTACAAGTGGTTAGGTACAGGTCACTTCATACGAAAATCACACCATAAAACATACACCACACACAGATCTAAATCAAGCACCACAACATGACACAACCACAACCTTTCCTATTGTACATCAACTAAACACTCCCTCCTCTTCTCCCAAGCCCCATACACGCAGTTCTTGTACAGAGTTTTACTATTTTGGGGGTCCCGAAAATGCCGAAAATTCAAAAAATTGCTAAAATATTACTCCCACCATACACACCTCAACTCTCAGGCATGACAAGCAGCGCAGTGCAACATAAAACCACCACCATACTACCTAGTCACACCACAGTGAAACAGATCAGTCCATTCTACTACTCCCTCCCACTGCAATCTTACTCTTTCTACCACCAGTACAAGTGGTTAGGTACAGGTCACTTCATACGAAAATCACACCATACACCATCTACAATCTTACTCTTTCTACCACCAGTACAAGTGGTTAGGTACAGGAAAAAAAACACCATTCTACCCAGAATTAAAATCTTGTATTGCCAGCTATGTCACAGATCACAGCACTTCAAAGAAACATGTAATATATTGCTATATTAGGGCACTTACTAAAACCTTTGGTACTTACCTAAATTTTGCATACTACATATGTATATATATTCATATTTTTTTCCTGTTATTCTACCGCTGTGACAGTGACATGTCAGAAATCTCTTTACACTTTATACTAATACATCAATTCCATTTTGGTACCACATATGTAGTACCAAAGTAAATTTAGGATCAGTAAAAACTGAAAGACATATATATGTTAGCATGCTATAAAACCTCACATACAAAACACTCTAGAAATCTTCAGGCATGGGATTGAGTTTTGAAGAAAAGTCCAAAAAGCAGCCAAAAGATGTGATCTGCGGGGAATTTTGTATAATTTGCATAGCAAAAATCCCTATAGAGACTAAACCCCCCCCCCCTATTTATGTTAAAACATATTTTCATTGGATCTGCACAATTCACAGGGATGACTTTTTTGGCCTTAAAAATCCGGAAATCCGGATAAATCCGGAAGAATCCCATGCCTGAATCTTTATATCAATTCAGGCGACCATACTGAGTATTATCAATAGTATACAATACACTATACATGTACAACAGAATAGTTGACCATATCAATACAAAACCATAGAGCATTCATATATGAGGTCTTATAAGTCGAATCGGGTTCATTGTCCATTTTGAGCTCGGATTATGGTGCTGGCCCAGGCACAGTTTGACCTGCTTGCCGGAGAAAATCTGCGACAGACAAGATCAGGTCCTCATCGTCGGAGCTCTCGTCCTCGTCCTCAACACACTCGTTCACAACTTCACCTGCCCTTCTCCTGCTGGCCTGTTGATCAGCTTTGGCATTTAGTCTCACGGTTCTTTCATGGTCTTCGGATGTCTCCTGTCTATGCTGAAAGACAGGCTCGTTCACATCATCCTCAGAGTCTGAAGAATCCGGATCGGTTGCCGTTTCTGATCCAAATGGTGCCGCAAGTTCCCGGAACTTGATGAAGAAGCGTTTCTTCACACGTCTGCGTTCAAGTCGAGTCCGAAGATGGATCTGCTCAGCTACTTCCCCTACTTCATCGTCAGTACTGAACTGCTCTTCCTCTATGTCAGCTTCATTGCCTCCGACTCTTTATTGAAAAGTGTCTTAAAGGATTTCCCGTCTAACCGTTTCTTCAGCAGTTCGGTGTGGTACACGTTCCTGGGATCTTCTGCACCTTTAGAATACTCGCGAGTAGTCTTCTTCCAGCGCTTGAACCGCACACTCTGATGGTCGTGTATGCAACTCAGTCCGATGTTCACGTTCTCCTCACTCATGTCGACCAGTTCTCTTGTGGAATTGGGCAAGTCTTGCACCACTTCCAACATGAGACTCATGTTGGCATGCGACTGGCACAGACAAACCGATCGCTTGAGGAAGATACTTGACTTAATTGTCCGTCTATCTCGGGCCTTACAGAATGTCGAGAATGACATGGTCACTGTGGTCTCGTTGACAAACTTCTGGTGTAGATTCCGTAAGCAGTCAACGAGGGCCACAACATCGATGAACCTTCCTGCGTCTTTCCGATAATGCTTCTTGTCTGGAAGGGTATAGCAGTTATCGGGCCGGCGCAAGAACTCGTCCACCGCTCTGACCTTAGCCTCGGCCATCTGACGTCTGGTGGTGGCTTTCTTGGGGGACTTATTACCAGGGTACACGTCATTCCGGCACAATTCAATGGCACGAGAGATGCGTGACTTGTCGCCGTGTTCCTTTTTGCCAAATCGGTACTCCATCATAGCTTTCTTGAACTTTGTGGAACAGTTCCGTATGATCTCCTTAAGTTGAATCAAGTTCCGGAGAAAATTGACTCTATCCTTTGTCCGCTTGGCTTTGCTAACACCAAGGAACTTCAGAGAGTCACTCGTTTCCTGAGCCACATTGTTGTCAAACATGGTCTTCCGATCTGGCACTGTTGGAACAGCGTTATCCTGGGGGTGGTCGTTTTCGTTGTCGTTTGGATGTTCCGGGTCTGGTGGATCGGGCCGTCCGTCGATCTTTCTGGTCCGGGTTGATCCTGGAAAAGAAGGAAAAGTGTAAGTATGACATCAAATACATGTACTTTGTAGGTTGATTAAGCTATGACATTGCCGCAAATGCTACTATTTGACCTGTTTTGACTTTGACTGGTATGATACATACATGTGCATTATAGTTTTTGAGTACTGTAGGGTGTTTGACGAGCCACAGTACATGTGACATGATCCCAACCGGTTAGGAAAGAAACAGTTTTTATTTTTTCTAGTAGATATAGCATTTCTTCATTCCAAAATAAGCGGTCATGGACAGGTCAAAGGTGGATTTTGGGTACAGTACTCCATTTGAGTACTGTAGGGTGTGGAATGACCTGTACCTAACCGGTTAGGAACAGGTCATTCCACACACATGGTGTACACTACAGCACTGAGAATGGGTTTTGGTACTCAAAATGGGTCAGAGTGGTACTCAAAATGGGTTAGAGTGGTACTCAAAATGGGTTTTGGTACTCAAAATGGGTTACAGTGGTACTCAAAATGGGTTTGGGTGGTACTCAAAATGGGTTAGAGTGGTACTCAAAATGGGTTTGGGTGGTACTCAAAATGGGTTAGAGTGGTACTCAAAATGGGTTTGGGTACTCAAAATGGGTTAGAGTGGTACTCAAAATGGGTTTTGGTACTCAAAATGGGTTACAGTGGTACTCAAAAGTGGGTTTGCACTAGGAATGACCTGTACCTAACCGGTTAGGTACAAGTCATTCCACACACATGGTGTACACTACAGCACTGAGAATGGGTTTTGGTACTCAAAATGGGTCAGAGTGGTACTCAAAATGGGTTAGAGTGGTACTCAAAATGGGTTTTGGTACTCAAAATGGGTTACAGTGGTACTCAAAAGTGGGTTTGCACTAGGAATGACCTGTACCTAACCGGTTAGGTACAAGTCATTCCACACACATGGTGTACACTACAGCACTGAGAATGGGTTTTGGTACTCAAAATGGGTCAGAGTGGTACTCAAAATGGGTGAGAGTGGTACTCAAAATGGGTTTTGGTACTCAAAATGGGTTACAGTGGTACTCAAAATGGGTTTGGGTGGTACTCAAAATGGGTTAGAGTGGTACTCAAAATGGGTTTGGGTGGTACTCAAAATGGGTTAGAGTGGTACTCAAAATGGGTTTGGGTACTCAAAATGGGTTAGAGTGGTACTCAAAATGGGTTTTGGTACTCAAAATGGGTTACAGTGGTACTCAAAAGTGGGTTTGCACTAGGAATGACCTGTACCTAACCGGTTAGGTACAAGTCATTCCACACACATGGTGTACACTACAGCACTGAGAATGGGTTTTGGTACTCAAAATGGGTCAGAGTGGTACTCAAAATGGGTTAGAGTGGTACTCAAAATGGGTTTTGGTACTCAAAATGGGTTACAGTGGTACTCAAAAGTGGGTTTGCACTAGGAATGACCTGTACCTAACCGGTTAGGTACAAGTCATTCCACACACATGGTGTACACTACAGCACTGAGAATGGGTTTTGGTACTCAAAATGGGTCAGAGTGGTACTCAAAATGGGTTAGAGTGGTACTCAAAATGGGTTTTGGTACTCAAAATGGGTTACAGTGGTACTCAAAATGGGTTTGGGTGGTACTCAAAATGGGTTAGAGTGGTACTCAAAATGGGTTTGGGTACTCAAAATGGGTTAGAGTGGTACTCAAAATGGGTTTTGGTACTCAAAATGGGTTACAGTGGTACTCAAAATGGGTTTGGGTGGTACTCAAAATGGGTTTGGGTGGTACTCAAAATGGGTTAGAGTGGTACTCAAAATGGGTTTTGGTACTCAAAATGGGTTAGAGTGGTACTCAAAATGGGTTTGGGTGGTACTCAAAATGGGTTTGGGTGGTACTCAAAATGGGTTAGAGTGGTACTCAAAATGGGTTTTGGTACTCAAAATGGGTTACAGTGGTACTCAAAATGGGTTTGGGTGGTACTCAAAATGGGTTTGGGTGGTACTCAAAATGGGTTAGAGTGGTACTCAAAATGGGTTTTGGTACTCAAAATGGGTTAGAGTGGTACTCAAAATGGGTTTGGGTACTCAAAATGGGTTAGAGTGGTACTCAAAATGGGTTAGAGTGGTACTCAAAATGGGTTTTGGTACTCAAAATGGGTTAGAGTGGTACTCAAAATGGGTTAGAGTGGTACTCAAAATGGGTTTTGGTACTCAAAATGGGTTAGAGTGGTACTCAAAAGTGGGAATGACCTGTACCTAACCGGTTAGGTACAGGTCATTTTCAGTAACAAAACCCATTTTGAGTACCCAAACCCATTTTGAGTACCACTCTAACCCATTTTGAGTACCACTCTAACCCATTTTGAGTAACAAAACCGATTTTGAGTGCTGTTGTGTACACCATGTGTCTGGAATGACCTGTACCTAACCGGTTAGGTACAGGTCATTTTCAGTAACAAAACCCATTTTGAGTACCCAAACCCATTTTGAGTACCACTCTAACCCATTTTGAGTACCAAAACCCATTTTGAGTACCACTCTAACCCATTTTGAGTAACAAAACCGATTTTGAGTGCTGTTGTGTACACCATGTGTCTGGAATGACCTGTACCTAACCGGTTAGGTACAGGTCATTTTCAGTAACAAAACCCATTTTGAGTACCCAAACCCATTTTGAGTACCACTCTAACCCATTTTGAGTACCAAAACCCATTTTGAGTACCACTCTAACCCATTTTGAGTAACAAAACCGATTTTGAGTGCTGTTGTGTACACCATGTGTCTGGAATGACCTGTACCTAACCGGTTAGGTACAGGTCATTTTCAGTAACAAAACCCATTTTGAGTACCCAAACCCATTTTGAGGGGTTCGGTACAGGTCATTTCTTGTGTAGACTTCAAGTTTCAGTGGCCAAACACTGTCATGGGATAATATTTCACCTTGGACCTGTTCCTAACCGCTTATGTATCACCCTTTTTACAGCTATTTGTATGGTTTTCATTGGTACAGTGAGGTGACTGTACAGTCTGACCTGTTCCTAACCAGTTACGGAGTGCTTTCAATGCCTGTTAAATATGTAATGCTTGAACTTACTTCTTCGCAGTGGAGTGTAGTCTGGATCCGAAGCACTGTCCCCCCCTGGGCCAAAGCTGTTCTTCTTTTTGTGGTAAGACTTCCTCTTCCCTTCTCCTCGTGTTCCTGTACAGGTGTAAAGTTAACGAATTAGTACCTGTAGACGTTTATTGCTATGGGTTACATTTTATGAATAGTATCTTAGTATTGGTATCTTCAAAGGTGTTTTCTCCTGTTTTATAAGAACATATCTTTTCAATTTAAACTCACGTGAAGAAAGGTGGGAGTCGGCCTCAGAGGGCTCCTCCCGATGCGGCACACAGGGTACATCCTCTTCTGGGTGGGGGGGTACATGCTCGGGTCCATCTACCCAGAGACGATGGGTTTCACGGTCAACCCAATGAGCGTATCGCGCTATGCACTCAGCATTAACATCGTTCGTCCCATCTGCTGATAAATAGATAGATACATACATGTACAGTAAAGAAGTACTGTTACCACCTAATTATTGTTTATGCTGTACTGCTGGAACTACAGGTCCGGACAATACTTCATTTAAACATATATATATATACACATATTTCTTTAGGGTATTTTTATGTTGTTATTAACTAACCTGCATAGGGTTGTGGGTCAGCCTCAGAGGGCTCCTCCTGAGGCGGCAGACAGGGAACATCCTCATCTTTTTGCATCATTGTCTCCATTCGTCTCAGCATTCTCCTATGGTTCATTCGGTGTGTCCCTTGCGGTATAAAGTAGTACAACATTGAATGTAGTAAAATGATATGTAGCTGAATATATAAATATATATATGTCTACATTGATGTATACATGTTGCTTTTCTAACGTGAGACAAGATGTAGGAGATGGCCCGGAAAAAAGAAGCTGCAAAGTATTGTAATATTTAACTGGATTACATGTCTAACTTTTTATGTTACACCGGTTTTGCTCACCTATGCCGAGAGGCAAGTATAGTTCAGAGGGCTCCTCCAGAAAAATCACATTGGGTACATCCTCCTCCTTTGAGTTTCTTTTCCTTTTCTCCCTGCGGGCCTGCCTCAGAGCTGACTGGCTGCGAAGGGTACGTACTTCCTTGGATGGTCCTAGTTGTCTCCAGTTATATCCTCGTCCTTTGTCGTCAGTCCGTCGTACAGTGTCAACAGTCGGTATTTTGTCTTGGCCTTTCTGTCGACGTCAGTCTGAACTGTCAGTCTCAGTGCAGTCATAGTCACCCGCACTGTAGTCCATGTCACTGTCAGCCTGACTCACCCAGTCACCGTCACTGTCCAAAACTGGTGTGCAGTCTGGCCAACTGTCCTGTACTGTCTCACTGTCGTCCTCCTCCTCCTCCTCCTTGTCCTGGCAGTCCGGGGTAGTTAGGGTCATGTCACTGAAAGTGACGTCTATGTCTCCACCCTTGACAGGAGTACTGGTCTGGGGAGTGTCAGTGTCGTCAGTCTGGGGAGTGTCAGTGTCGTTAGTCTGGGGAGTGTCAGTCTGTGCTGTCGTCTCGTCAGTCTGGGGAGTGTCAGTCTGTCCTGTAGTCTCGTCAGTCTGGGGAGTGTCAGTGTCGTTAGTCTGGGGAGTGTCAGTCTGTCCTGTAGTGTCGTCAGTCTGGGGAGTGTCAGTCTGTGCTGTCGTCTCGTCAGTCTGGGGAGTGTCAGTCTGTCCTGTAGTGTCGTCAGTCTGGGGAGTGTCAGTCTGTGCTGTCGTCTCGTCAGTCTGGGGAGTGTCAGTCTGTCCTGTAGTCTCGTCAGTCTGGGGAGTGTCAGTGTCGTTAGTCTGGGGAGTGTCAGTCTGTGCTGTCGTCTCGTCAGTCTGGGGAGTGTCAGTCTGTCCTGTAGTCTCGTCAGTCTGGGGAGTGTCAGTGTCGTCAGTCTGGGGAGTGTCAGTCTGTCCTGTAGTCTCGTCAGTCTGGGGAGTGTCAGTGTCGTTAGTCTGGGGAGTGTCAGTCTGTCCTGTAGTCTCGTCAGTCTGGGGAGTGTCAGTGTCGTCAGTCTGGGGAGTGTCAGTCTGTCCTGTAGTCTCGTCAGTCTGGGGAGTGTCAGTGTCGTCAGTCTGGGGAGTGTCAGTCTGTCCTGTAGTCTCGTCAGTCTGGGGAGTGTCAGTCTGTCCTGTAGTCTCGTCAGTCTGGGTAACGTCAGTATCCCACTCGTTGTCAGAGATACCAGCAAGTGTCAGCTTGCTGATGTCAATGTCCCCAGTTGTGTTTGGCAGGTCCATCTCTTCGTCAAACATCTGATTGATGCAGTCACATAGTATAAGGTCCTGTTGTAATTTGACATTGTCGGTGGTGGTTACGCCCGTGGAAACAGTGGCCAGATCAGCCTCCTCAGTATTGGAGACTGGGCTGTCCACTGAGTCCACGACAGAGGACACAACGGTCTCCTTGTTAAGGGAGGCCGAGGTGTCCTCACACGTCACCGTCGGGTCGTCAGTCGGGGCAGTAGTCAGGTCGTCGGTGGTGGTTACGCCCGTGGAAACAGTGGCCAGATCAGCCTCCTCAGTATTGGAGACTGGGCTGTCCACTGAGTCCACGACAGAGGACACAACGGTCTCCTTGTTAAGGGAGGCCGAGGTGTCCTCACACGTCACCGTCTGGTCGTCGGTCGGGGCAGTAGTCAGGTCGTCGGTGGTGGTTACGCCCGTGGAAACAGTGGCCAGATCAGCCTCCTCAGTATGGGAGACTGGGCTGTCCACTGAGTCCACGACAGAGGACACAACGGTCTCCTTGTTAAGGGAGGCCGAGGTGTCCTCACACGTCACCGTCGGGTCGTCAGTCGGGGCAGTAGTCAGGTCGTCGGTCGTGGTTACGCCCGTGGAAACAGTGGCCAGATCAGCCTCCTCAGTATGGGAGACTGGGCTGTCCACTGACTCCATGTCGGAGGACACAACGGTCTCCTTGTTAAGGGAGGCCGAGGTGTCCTCACACGTCACCGTCGGGTCGTTGGTCGGGGCAGAAATGAGGTGGGCAGGGAGCGTCAGGTTGTAGTCGGTCATCTTGAATTTGGTGAAGTCATATCTGGTCTTTGTCAAGTCGTTCTGGTCGTTCTGGTACATGTCCCACAGCAACAAGGCAGAGTTTTCCACGTCATGCTGTACAACCTGATCAAGGCAAAGGTCCTGCAAATCATACACCCATTTGAAGTTGTCAGGGGCCATGTCCTTGACCAGATTGTTCAGGCCCTGTGGGACAGGTGGGGGGTCAGTTGGGTCAGTTGGGGTCACGTTCTCCGTCGGGCCAGTCGTCTGTTGGTCGGTCGTGGCAGTAGTCAGGTCGTCGGTGGTGGTTACGCCCGTGGAAACAGTGGCCAGATCAGCCTCCTCAGTATGGGAGACTGGTCTGTCTACTGAGTCCACGACAGAGGACACAACGGTCTCCTTGTTAAGGGAGGCCTAGGTGTCCTCACACGTCACCGTCTGTTGGTCGGTCGTGGCAGTAGTCAGGTCGTCGGTGGTGGTTACGCCCGTGGAAACAGTGGCCAGATCAGCCTCCTCAGTATGGGAGACTGGTCTGTCTACTGAGTCCACGACAGAGGACACAACGGTCTCCTTGTTAAGGGAGGCCGAGGTGTCCTCACACGTCACCGTCGGGTCGTCAGTCGGGGCAGTAGTCAGGTCGTCGGTGGTGGTTACGCCCGTGGAAACAGTGGCCAGATCAGCCTCCTCAGTATTGGAGACTGGGCTGTCCACTGAGTCCACGACAGAGGACACAACGGTCTCCTTGTTAAGGGAGGCCGAGGTGTCCTCACACGTCACCGTCTGTTGGTCGGTCGTGGCAGTAGTCAGGTCGTCGGTGGTGGTTACGCCCGTGGAAACAGTGGCCAGATCAGCCTCCTCAGTATGGGAGACTGGTCTGTCTACTGAGTCCACGACAGAGGACACAACGGTCTCCTTGTTAAGGGAGGCCGAGGTGTCCTTACACGTCACCGTCTGGTTGTCGGTCGTGGCAGTAGTCAGGTTGTCGGTGGTGGTTACGCCCGTGGAAACAGTGGCCAGATCAGCCTCCTCAGTATGGGAGACTGGGCTGTCCACTGACTCCACGACAGAGGACACAACGGTCTCCTTGTTAAGGGAGGCCGAGGTGTCCTCACACGTCACCGTCTGGTTGTCGGTCGGGGCAGTAGTCAGGTCGTCGGTGGTGGTTACGCCCGTGGAAACAGTGGCCAGATCAGCCTCCTCAGTATGGGAGACTGGGCTGTCCACTGACTCCACGACAGAGGACACAACGGTCTCCTTGTTAAGGGAGGCCGAGGTGTCCTCACACGTCACCGTCTGGTTGTCGGTCGGGGCAGTAGTCAGGTCGTCGGTGGTGGTAACGCCCGTGGAAACAGTGGCCAGATCAGCCTCCTCAGTATGGGAGACTGGGCTGTCCACTGAGTCCACGACAGAGGACACAACGGTCTCCTTGTTAAGGGAGGCCGAGGTGTCCTCACACGTCACCGTCTGGTCGTCGGTCGGGGCAGTAGTGAAGGACAAGTCCAGAGGGTCTTTGTCAGTGTTGGTTGTCACACACTCCACGTTCACCATCGGGCCAGTCGTATGTTGGTCAGTCGGGGCAGTAGTCAGGTCGTCGGTCGTGGTTACGCCCGCGGAAACAGTGGGCAGATCAGTCTCCTCAGTATGGGAGACTGGTCTGTCGACTGAGTCCACGACAGAGAACACAACGGTCTCCTTGTTTAGGGAGGCCGAGGTGTCCTCACACGTCACCGTCGGGTCGTCAGTCAGGGCAGTAGTCAAGGACAAGTCCAGAGGGTGTTTGTCAGTGTTGGTCTGGAAGATGATGCTCAAATCCAGAGCATAGTGCTGGTCCACGGTTCGGTCAGCATTCTCCTCCAGTTCATCCAAATATCTTTCCCGAGCACTGTATTGTAACCAATATATATATATTATATCAAGGTTTAGTATAAATACTACATATATATAGAAGAAGAACACCACATGTGCATGATTTTTATAGGAACGTTTATTTCACTCCCCCCAAAATTATTGTGAATCAGCGGTTCCTAAGTAGAGACAAAAATGACGTTTGAAGGAACGTACCTGGTAAATGTATATGATATTACTGTTTAAACTGATAATCGAGCAGTAGAAGTTAAAACATATGACCTGTACCTAACCGGAGAAAATTGCGCTAATTTAAAGGCACATAAAATACTATATCATATATGAAAGTGGAAGCTACATTTGCAAGTGTGACATGTACTAAAGCAGAACAATGCGATATGAGAATTCTAATACTAAAGTATGTTAACAGCCATTTCAACAGTCATGACCTGTACCTAACCGGTATTGGCGCTAATTCAAAAGCACATGAAATACTGGAGATAAAAATGAAAGCTACATTTACATGGATGCCATGCGTGACATGGTTGTGTTAATCATTAGTACAAAGATGCAAATTCAGCATGTTAATAGCCATTCCCGGTATGAAATAAAATCTGGCCCTCCCCCCCCCCCCCCATAGTTATTCCAACATTCATGACTTGTACCTAACCGGTAATCGCGCTAATTAAAAGGCACATGAAATACTGCAGATAAAAATGAAAGCTGGATGACATGTATAAAAGCAGAACAATGCGTCACATGCTTGTGTTAATAGTTAGTACAAAAATGCAAATTCATCTGTTAATTACACTTATTTGTTAATATCATACTTATTTAGCAAAGTGGAATATTGCAGCGGGCCATGGCCGCAATCACAGGGACCGCAATATATGGCTCCTCCCGTATGACATGGTTGATGTAGAGCTGCAGTCTTTCGGATCGCCTAAGGGGCGGAGAGTATGGAGGCTCGTCCTCACGGGTACTGATTGCCTGGACGGGGAGGGACGAAGGGGGCCGTACACTGTAAAATAGGTTATTATGTAACGTTCAACAAGTTAGTTCCAAACACAAAAAAGAAATAGTAACAAAATTGCCTTTTTTTTTTTCAGTCAGTGGCACTGCTATATTACAATTCTATACAACTGGTGTAAAGAAATCATAATATATATATACACTGATCTTTAGAAAACACTTAACTAGATAGAGCAGGAGTTATGGGAATAAACAAACTTACCGTTTCACCACTTCTTCGTCTTCCGACGACGACGCGCCTGCCTGCTTTGCCTCTAGTACCGGCTGCGGTTCTCCCTCCTGGCCCTCCTCCTCGCTGGACAGTGCAGCCTCTCCTTCCTGGTCCGAGTGTAGCGTGCTCGTCTCCTCGTCCTCGCTGGACAGTGCGCTGGACAGTGCGGCCTCTTCGGCCTGGTCCAACACGAAGGACACTGTGGGGGTCCTCCGGTGTCGGAAGAGAGGGGCTGTTGTAATGGAAAGTATGTTAGTATGACATATATATTATAAACAGTTATTATGTCAAGCAGGAATATAGTGGGCTTTATATGTTATATGTAATAGTATTATATTTTCATGAGAATGTAAGAGTAGCGAGATTACAGTGTCTAATTGGCGAGGGGTGGGGAAGATGTAATGTTTTTGTGACCTGTACCTAACCGGATACAGGAACTGATTTGAATGGATTTCTTTTTAATTCCTATATTGAAGAGACCTACTTTTCTGCTCGGCGTTGTGGTCAGAGTGGGAAGAGCGATCAGAACGGTTCTGCTTCCGCGGACTGCGGCGCGGAGCGGCATTAGGGGTCTCAGCTGAAATGGAAAAATGCACATGACGTTATCATGGAGACAGTATTATTTCACTACTGGTATTTTGACAGAAATTCTTATCTGAGTGGCTCAGTCTATTTGGCGAGGGGTGCGGGAACATGTAATGTTATTGTGACCTGTACCTAACCGGTTAGAGAAACTGAGTAGAATGGATTTATTTTTGTCTTCTCTACGTGTTGATAGATGTATGACAGAGTTAGAATGACACATTTTATTCCTATATTGAAGAGACCTACTTTTCTGATCGGCGTTGTGGTCAGAGTGGGAAGAGCGATCAGAACGGTTCTGCTTCCGCGGACTGCGGCGCGGAGCGGCATTAGGGGTCTCAGCTGAAATGGAAAAATGCACATGACGTTATCATGGAGACAGTATTATTTCACTACTGGTATTTTGACAGAAATTCTTATCTGAGTGGCTCAGTCTATTTGGCGAGGGGTGCGGGAACATGTAATGTTATTGTGACCTGTACCTAACCGGTTAGAGAAACTGAGTAGAATGGATTTATTTTTGTCTTCTCTACGTGTTGATAGATGTATGACAGAGTTAGAACGACACATTTTATTCCTATATTGAAGAGACCTACTTTTCTGCTCGGCGTTGTGGTCAGAGTGGGAAGAGCGATCAGAACGGTTCTGCTTCCGCGGACTGCGGCGCGGAGCGGCATTAGGGGTCTCAGCTGAAATGGAAAAATGCACATGACGTTATCATGGAGACAGTATTATTTCACTACTGGTATTTTGACAGAAATTCTTATCTGAGTGGCTCAGTCTATTTGGCGAGGGGTGCGGGAACATGTAATGTTATTGTGACCTGTACCTAACCGGTTAGAGAAACTGAGTAGAATGGATTTATTTTTGTCTTCTCTACGTGTTGATAGATGTATGACAGAGTTAGAACGATACATTTTAATTCCTATATTGAAGAGACCTACTTTTCTGATCGGCGTCGTGGTCAGATGGGGAAGAGTCAGTACACGGGGCCCTTCTTTTCCGCGCACTGCGGGCCGCACCATCCTGGCGGGTCTTCCTTGGCTTTTTCTGGATGGGCTCCTCTTCTTCTGTATAAAAAAACAAGAGACAAGAAGAATTATTAACATATTAATAAGTGTTTGCACATTTCTTCTACTACAAATACAGTATAATTAAGAGTATACATGATATCAACAAAAAAAATATATATAATAATAATATAAAAATAATTTTTCTCTATGATATTGCTATGAGTATAGTACTACTGTAATATACATGATAATTAATGTTTGAAAACAGTAGAGTGGGAACATTTGCTATATTGGATTATTTTTCTCTAGTTTAAATCGGGAGATTGATTTATATACATTTTCTTACCACTTGTGCTGTCTTCAGTAAGGGGGGTACTGGTTTTCTTCCCCCTTCTCTTCTTGCTGTCGGGTAATACACCAGAACCGCCCGGCACTGGCGCACTTCCGCCGGAGGAGCGGGTGGCCCGAGAGGGACCGGCAGCCTCCTCTCTCCCTGCCTTGGCCAACTCCCTCCTCTTTTTCTGGGCCACGATGCCCAAGTCGATCTGCCGAGTGTATGCAGCTGAGCCCTTCTGGGGACGGTGCAACTACAGTGTAAAAGTAGAATGTTTTATGTCATTATGCATACAAATATCGCTATGCTTGAACTACTAAAAATGGCCAAGGCCCCCCCTGTGTCAGATGCATACAATGGTCCCATATCACTGGGCCTATGACGTGACCTTATGGCCATTTAAATATGAATGAAATCATATGTAAGAACAAAAAACATGAAACAAACGGAAAGGCCCATGGCCTGGGGATTTTGGTATTGTTCCTCGCTGCTTGGGGCTTTGACCGCATGACAATTTGCAACATGGTATGATAGAATATACATAATATTACACATATTTTGCTTTGTATGGATCAACTTACTGCAGACTTTTCCTTGTTCTCTTTTATCTTTTGTGCCGCAAGTGGACCAGCCTGGTCCTTGCGGTACTTAGTCCGTGCCCGTAACCTGTTACGCCCATCCTGGTATGCTGCCCGGTCCGTCGGGCCGTAGTACCGCGCGTCGACTTTGTGGGCCTCTACCCAATCCAATAGTTGTTGGTACCCCTCCTCCCCCCGTGGGAAGTCGGGTAGCTCCACGGGGAGTGGGACGCTGAACACGTGGGTCTTTCCGGCCTTTTTCTTCGGCATTTCTGTAGAGAGAAGAAAGTATAAATATATGTGTTACCTGGTTTGACGTGACCTGTACCTAACCGGCCCATAATAGTATTATATTTCACATATTTTTTCTTTATTTTTTTTTTACATGTGAGGTGGGTAGTAGGAGAGTGTGCTGCTGTAGTTAAAGGATCCATGTCTTGTACGTGAGGGGGCCAGTGAAGGAAATTGGAATTTTTAGACATGTTGACATTTTTTGAAAATATTGAAAAATGGTGAAATCTAGGGCCTAAATAGTACAGAACAGCATGGGTAGGTACAGGCCGGGAGGGTAGGGGACATATCACATTATGATATAAAGCAGTTGAATAGTGGGGAGGGGGGCGGGATACATTTTATGGTGTTATGCTTGGACCTGACCTGTACCTAACCGGCCTATGATACCATTATATGTCACATATCTTTTCTTTATTTTTTGTGAAGATGTGAGGTGGGTAGTAGGAAAGTGTGATGCTGTAGTGAAAGGATCCATGTTTTGTACGTGAGGGGGGTAGTGAAGGAAATTGGGATTTTTTTAGATTTTGACATTTCGAGAAAAAATTTGAAAAATGGTGAAATAGGACCAAAATAGTACAGAGGAGGGTGCAGAGGTACAGTGTATTAGTGTATTGTAAGGTGTGGTTGTGTATATAATACATGAAAAGGTTTTGGGGGAGTTGGAGGGTATTATTTTATGATATTTTTTACGTGACCTGTACCTAACCGGTTAGGATAAAGCACCAAAGTGGCTCAGTCAAGTGCAGGGCATGGTGAGACTCATCTTTTTTCGGAGAACAATAGCAGGGGACCGTACACAGCGATATACAACATGTCGGCTGTGTCACAAAGGGTTATTGTATGCAATACAAGGCTTATAACAGGAGAAACATATCGAGAAATAGGGTAAAGGAAGGGATAGAAACAGCTCTGAGGACGCTGTGCTGCCTCACTTACCGGTGATGGAGGACGATCTGACCGGAAAAAACATGCTGGTACATCGTCGGGAACCAGCGGAGCATTAGTTACTATTTATCACACCGCGCGCCGCCACCGAGTGGAAAAATACTGGCGTGTCGCCGCCTCGCGTCCCGGTTAGGTACAGGTCAAAACAACACAAAAACATGACGCGAGTCTGCTTTACCGATTGCTGCCGACGGAAAGGTAGGTGTTGCATATATTTTTTATGCTGGAGGAATGGGGGGGGGACAGCAGTATATGATGCACATATAGTGTTATATTAAATATGGTTTGGGGCGGTGCTGTGCACTCCCAAACTTAACCGGTTAGGTACAGGTCACTTCACTTTCAGGGAAAAAAAATGGCGCTGACAGGAACGATGACATGTTGTTGCACCGGGAGGGGGGGGGGGCAGTACAAACACTACGTAGGGATGCGGCAAGGTGCTTTCTGGGATGTTTGATGCAGGGAAATGGACACAGGGCAGAGAAAAGTGTAGGAATCGGTATCCGGTTAGTTACAGGTCAGAGAGAGAGAAATTTGTTTTATGTGGGGGCTGGATTCTACTAGGAGGAGGATTGGGAGAATGGTACTATTTGGAGGAAATGGCATTGTCTACATGGAAAAAAAAGAAAAACAAGAATTGTGCCATAAGTATGTGTTTTATTGAGCTATGTATGCAGAAAACTGCAAAAAATTGCATTTTTTCAATATTCTTGGCCCCCTGGACCCCCATACATTACAATAAAATGTAGAAAAGTATACATTTCCAGATAGGCCAAACCCTTGGGGTCATGATAGAATTTTTTTTTGGGGGGGGGGGATGGATTGGGTAAGTACTGGACCAGTACAAAGCTGACGGGACCCAAAATATCATATGCATTGGATTGGTGAGACAGACCTATAGGTCAAACACTGGGCACGCATCCCTGACGCTCTCTATCGATCCACTCACACACTCCAAGCATGTTCCCTGATGGCCTCAACACAGTTTCTGCTATCAGAACTGTGTTTGAGGAGTGCTCCAAATCTATTAGGTCTCCCATACAAAATACAGGCTCCCTGTTGTGCTTGTTTGCCACTATGGAGATTGCCCCTTACTGTGACCCAAACATTTCACTGAATACATGTACCACAGCCAGACTCCAAAGAGCCCCTTGCGCATACACATGAGAGGCCAACAATTAACCATGTATGTGCCCACTATATAGTACATAGAACAATAGAGTGCTGGAAACCAGGGCCCTCTTAGCAATACTTTTCCCACTCTATTTTGATATTGCGGTCCAAGAAGCCGGTGTAAGAAAGAATGAAGACTTTAGGGCAACATTATTGCAGGTTTTATCCATTTGGACTGGGATAATGGCATACATTGCTGAGCCTTTTTATCAAAGTAAATAATCCACATTTACCAGACAGGATTTTCATGAAAACTAGCTCCTGATTGGAACTCATATCAACCGTTAGGAACATCTATCAATGTTAGGACCTCGTCTGAAGCCCATACTCCCATTTGGCAACATTAGATCAAAAATGAATAGACCGACAAACTAATGCACCATAATCTGATAATATCAACACAGACATTGATCAACATCGGCAATAAAATACTGAACCAATCAGCCTTTGACTCTCACCTTCAATTCAAAATGATTTGCTCTATACTGGCGAGCGCTTGTGCTTGTTGCTAAGGAAACATTATTTGGGCTTCCTCCAAGTGGGACCAAGGTAATGCTGATGTCAGTCCTATTGGTTTTCTCTGTGCCAAATTACCAGTTGCCAGGTGCATTGGCTGGTTCATCCACCATGATATGTGCTCCACTATACAAGCATCAGAGGTACGCAGTATACTAAGCAGGATTTGTGTAGCAGAATGTTGTTATAGCCATTCTGAATTACTTACACATGTTTACATTTATTTTATTCTATACATATTTACAACAAACCAGGAATCCCTTGATGGGCATCAGACAATGATACACTTTAAAGCTTCATATTGCAGAAAACTTTAAAAAGAAAAAGACACAAGGAGATGCTCACAAATCAATCCAGTGATCTATTAGATGTTTTCCTGTGCAATCTAGTAGCTTCCTATTTAGTCGGATGATGCCTATCATCGTGAAAGATGCCATGAGGGGAATCCATATATGCATGTAATTGACGTGCAGGTTTTACTGCCATCAAGCTGCTTTTTCTCGTACTGATGTCATGCTACTGTGAGGAACTTTGTTTCTTATTAGATGGATGTAATCCCTCAGCATCATAGCTGCTTAATTGGGGCAGCTAGCATTAAAAGCTGTTTAGATAATGGGTAGGTGAGAATGGTCTGCTCAATCCATGTCAATCTATAGTTGCCATTCACATGACCTGGTCAGTGTTGTCTTCTTAGTCTGTTCTCTTGGTTCTGTGCCATCATACTTGTCCTACATTGGTATGGGGAGCATTTGCAATTCAATCATAGCCTGATGGTTATAGGGTTTGGGTCAAGTATGTTACTACATAGAGTGCTTAGGGTTTTTCGGTAGGGCGTGTGACTGTCAACATTGATCCATGGCCTCTGGTTGTTGCAAGCAGCTCCTCCTCATTTGGGGCATTTAATATAAGCAGCTGATAAATGCTCATGATATACCAGATATGTCATTGTCTAAAAGTGCTAGAAGGGTCATTGTAACCAATCAGTAGCACCCAGATCAATACTATATTATACTTTTCCTGGATTTATGTTTGTCATTTCAGCAGGATAGGATCTTTTATAATGATTATTTGGAGATCAAGAGGTTTGCTGTGTATACAGTAGCCCCGATCCTTTGCCCATTAAATCTGCAGTATAGCTCCTTATTAATTTGACCTGTGATCAGAGACATAGATTGACAGAGACATAGACAATCATGGTCATTTGTTGGCTAAGGACAGCGCCAGGGGGAAAGAGTGCAGTCCTGGCTATCTACCTAGTTGCCATGCAACCTGCACTGTCAAACAGAGCAGTCACGCAGGTTCAGGATAATCCTCATTGTGGCACTAGATCCCCCATGTTGCCCTGCTTGCGTGATCTATCAGTCCTATGGCTGACCTAGCACATTGTGCTCTAGTCAGAAACTAGCTATAGTGAATATACATGTCCACCGAGTTGTGGGGAATCTATATGCATAGTAGTGGCAATATCATATAGATGGTAACAAACTGGGAAAGGAAGAGAGTCTCACTTCTTTGTATTACCAAACGCGCTACATTGGTCCTGCAAATATAATGTTTTACTGACTTTGCTGAACGAAACGAAGGATATCTTTTGCGTAAACAATGCACCCATAAAATGGAATAAAAAATAGTTTTGGAAATGATTATATGAATCTTTTTAAGTATAATGCCAAACTATTATTTACAAGTTTGTGTGATCTACTGAATTAGCCTAGCTCCGACCGAATTAAAGGGTGAAATAATCCACTGTACATAGGTATAAAATATAAATCAAATGATATGTTTAGAGTATGAGACCATGAATGCAAGTGACTGCTATACATTAGTAGTATTAGAGCGTATTTATAAAAGTAGATTTCTCAACCTCATTCCTCAAACTCACTGTAAACCAGTTTTAGTTGAACAAAGCAAAATAAAGTAAGCTACCGACCTGTAATACAAAATAAAGTTGAGGATTATTCAAGGACACACCTCTACAGTGACAGACAATCTTTTTAAAACGGTTCCCCTTCAAGCCCCTTTTTCACCTCCCTGACCCCTTACTTAGTCTGATGGCTGTGAGCCCTATATTCATTCATTGATGACAGTTCATGAGTCTCCATTTGTGGTTCCTGTCACCAACACAGAGGGCACTGTGCATGCTATTTTCAACTCCTACATAAAGATATGTTGAACACTGTACACGACTCCAGGACGTGTTCAGGCACCTATCGATCCACTCACATTCTCCGAGCAGACTGCCTAATGGCCCTTACACAGCTCCTGGTGGCAGAACTGTGTTTGAGGAGTGTTCCCAATCTGCTAGGTCTCCCAATACAAAATGCAGGGGAATGCTTTGCTTGTTTGCTTACTATAGGAACTGCTGCACAAACATATTTCACAGGATACATTTACCCTCGTCAGACCCCAAAGTGCTTCATTCGGCATGCACATTTGTGAGGGAGGAACCAATCTGCTAGATGCATGTGCTGACTATATTATTGGATATAGAAGTTGAGAGCATGTTATTTCTCCACCCAAACTATTGCAGCCTAGTTCTAATGGCTCCACGAAGGAGAACAGGATTTCTTGGTTTCTCTTTCGGTGCAACCTCATGTTTTGTGTATTTGCACTTTGAAACTGGGGCTCAGCTCATCTCACAAAGCAAATAATCCACATTGAGGAGGAGACAACATTTTGTCATGGGCACCATTTTGGGATAGCTGCAGGATGATGCGTGATGAGCGGGGAAATGTGGCATGTAAATTCCTCTAATGGTGTTAGCAGGATTGTGGGCACAAGGCCTGCCCTTAGGGTTCACTTAAATACACTGCTATCCCATACTATTATCCAACAGCCTATAGAAACTGCAATATTTAAAGGGCCAGCTAGTTATCTTCTTGATGGAGCTCATATGCCTATCGCAGGACTCAATTAATTAATGTTTGGACCTCATTGAAAGCCATCCCAGCGTAACCCTTCTCATAATGGTGCCATTGTGATGCTCTATTGGAAAACCCCTTGCTGAGACAGTTCCCATGCACAGATGTAATAAGCAGTATTCATGTACATAATCAGTATTTATGTACATAATTATAGTATGCATGACAATGCAGCTGTGCATTCAGAAAAATCTGATTTACTGTACAATAATTCGGAACATATCCTACTAAACAATTGTCAATGGTCATTAGATACAAACGTCATAGAAATCAATAGACGTATTTACCTTTACCAACGTCAGAGCCTGACACAGCTTCTGTCTGCATATTCAAGTCACAGTAATTTGATATGTATTAGCAAGATGGCCTATAGTACTTTATTATACCTAGGGCAACAAAGCATACAGAATCCCTATATCTTAACTATAGTAGCTGCTGACAGCGTATTTGTGGCATAAATTCGGATGTACGCCACTCCCAGCCTGTGAGAGTGGCGTACAGCCTGTGAGAGTGGCATACAGCATCTGAGAGTGGCGTACAGCATCTGAAAGTGGCATACAACATCTGAGAGTGGCGTACACACCTCTTAGCCACAAAAGTAGCACTACCGAAAGTGTGAGTAGAAGGGATTTTCCCTTGAGGAATCCCCTTGTTGTTTACGTGATTGTGGGCTGAGTTCTTATTCGATTAATTCAATTCTTGAACCATATGAAAGAGGAGATCGATGCAATTCTGAAAACCTCTGTCAAATATTGCCTGGTGTTACTGTTGTAATCATAAACTAGAACCATCCTGAGAATGATGAAATCGCCCTTCTGTACAGAGTATGGCAAAAGTTATAACAGCTGCTAGGCCTACTATAGTTAAGAGATAGGGATACTGTATGATTTGTTGCCCTAGGTATAATAAATCTAAAACCACACACGGTTTGCATACTTGTGTAGTTACTCAACTCGTGCACGCCAGGTAGCCAGCTCGTCTGCTTATGAAGCAGACTCGTGGCTACCGTGGCATACACTTGTTGAATAACTACACTTGTATGCAACCGTCGTGCTGTTTTAGCTTATTATTTCATGGTGAAAACGGTAGGTCAATGTCAAACCAATGGTCGGCCATTCCCAAGGGGGAGCGTGCAATAACCCTTGGCTGTATTGCACACGGTGGCTGTATTGCATTCTCCTAGGGGTCATGACGCTGCCGGGGGTCACGTGATCTGTGCGAAATTCAAAATGACATCCCTTGAATGTAAACAAACATGCAGAAGTAATCAGACATGGATTACACATCTATTTTATAGATCAAAATACCATGAAATAAACACAAATCATCACTCAAAAGTCACTAGTCAGTGGTTATTGCTCTTGCACTTGCCTACATCCATCGTGCAATATGACCCAGGCTCTGCTCGTGCAATAACCACTGACTCAATGGCTTCAGCATGCAGCTCTGTCTATGGCTTTCATATTGTAAACCTCCTAAAGGGTGAAGGGTTTCAAGGGAAATCAGCAACCAAAAGTCCCCAGGGGTAGGCCCTGCCACTATACATCTTAGCAATATTTTCAGAGATACTCATTGAGAATTATGTTACTGTACTTTAAAGAGCATTGAAACACATCTCTTTCAATAGAATGCTTCTAGTGATTAATGAGGAATAATTATTGCTATATCAAGAAAAGGTCTATAGACAAAGGTACACGAGTTTCAGTCAATGGGACTGCTGTATTTCATAAGAAAATAAAGAGTATTTCCTTATCTACGGGGCTTAGCAGAGAGCTTTCCCTCTCTGCCCCTACCCCTATCTGATCTTTCAAGCTTTCTGTAGTAGATGTCAGCAAAATTAAACCAAAGTAAGATATCATGGTATTAATATTTGCGAGGCCCTTTAAGATTAGGAGTAGTGGGGGCGGGGCGGAGTAATGGATGTTTAACGCCATTTGGACAACTAAGGTCATATTCATGACGAGACCACACTGTGATAACATTTCTAACTTATAGGTATGAATAGGTCAAATAAAGTAAACCCGCACACCACCATTGATTCACTCATGCGCTCAAATCAGAATCCCTGATGCCTTTAACGCAGTACCTGGTGTCAGAACTGTGTGTAAAGAGTATTTCCAATCTCTCCTGCTGTGCTTGTTTGTCCGCTGTTGTAACTGCCCCTGACTGTGACCCAAACATATTTCATTCAGTATATTTACCCTAGGCTGACTCCAAAGTGCTCCATTGCATAGACATGAACATAGATCTATGGGAGGAACCAATCATCCACACATACACATGCTGACAATGATATAGACTACATGTGAAAGAAATTGAGAGCATATTTTTAATCCCGGGACTCTGCCATAGGGGAACACTGAACACAATTTATAGGTCTATTTTTTCCAGGATCTAGATAATCTAATGATTTGTCTATTTATACTTTGGTAATGGGTACTAGTGCCAAGCTCTCAGCTGGTTTCCCAAGGTAAATTATCCTCACTGCTGCAGGAAAGGATGATGGAGCAGGAAATGTGGCATGTGAATTCACCAGATGGTGTTAACAGGACTCCTGGCACAGGGCCTGCCCTCAGGGTTCACTTAAACGAACTACTATTCTACACTATTACTCTAGAAATACATCCCCGTGTGGAAGCTACAATAAGCCCTTTTCGAACATTGAATATGGCTGTTAGGACTTCATTCCAAACCCTCCCACCCTTTTCATAGTTTGTTAACATTTCACCATTTTAGGTCACTTATAAAGGCACATCATTATAACCTGACATTTAAAGACCATTAATATCGCCGATCTGCATGGACTCTAGTCGATAATTATGGCTTTGCAAATCCTCCATACTCAAAACCAGCTGTACTTCCTTTTCACATACCTTTCAGCGAAAGTTGTCTGCTCCTTCTTATGCATTTACTTTCGGCCTGCATGTGCACTTCAAAGTGTCTCCTGACAAAAAAAGACCAAAGACATAAGGAGACACTCACAACTCAAAATTAGGAAGCCATTATATGTTTTCTACCACCTCAGGTTCTTCCTCTGTCTACAGATGGTGCCTATCAAGGTCTGGAAGGCGCTATGGCAGATCCATGTGCATGTAATTGACACACATGTTTTGCCCCTCTTCCAACCAGACTTTCTCATCAGCCGGAAAAAAGGGCAGAAATAAATAACTGTTTAGGACTTGCATAAGGGGTGTATTTTTTGTCACAGCAGAATCCATGTTCACCATGGACCAACTAACATATTTGACTGGTAACCTCAGATAACACATTTTTGTGACTTCAACATATATATTGTATCTAAACAATAGAATCCACTGCAAAACTATAGTACATACTGTAAAACTATAGTATAGATATTATTGTGTTACTAATATTACAGCCTAGGTAGAGATAAGTTGCTTCTGATTCCTGAATCCTTTATGCCTCACATACTCATGATTATAATGATCTATCATTGTTAATACATTGATGTTCTTACACTGCTTTGTCGGTCATAACATACTGGTACAATGATGTCCTAGTCATACAGCCATCTAATGGCCTGTACACACTAATAATCCATAAGCCACATTAGTGGACACATTGCTGTCCCTCCCTCATCCCCTTATCGCTACAAAGCCCCTGCTTACATGCTGCAAACATATGTGCGTTTCAGGTAACATAGTCAAGTACTACGAGGTAGGTAATATTCATCTGAACACATAATTTACAGCCATCATAGTGGGACACTTCATTTTCCTCAGAGAATGTGCCTTTAATCCATCAGGAAGGCGTTTCACCGTATGTTGATATAAAAAACAACATACGGCCGAAAGATGCGGTCAAGATGCGGCAATTATACACCAAAAGTACTTTTTCTGTTTCAGTTGGTCCTCCGAATACCCTCCGTATCTTTTTTTTTACAAAATATCAACATACGGCATCCAACATACGGCCCTCTCAAGATACGGACATTGTCACCTGTCCCTTTTAGAAAAATATGCAAAAACCAGTCTACATTCCGGGAAACCCCTAGGGAATTCCCTCTGTGACGTCATAATATGTAGCAACATACGGAGGTAGGCTGGGGAGGGTATATATAGGGTCCGTATGTTAGGGGAAGAGACAGGGGAGGGACAGGAGAGGTTTGGGAAGGGACAGGATAGGTCGGGGAAGAGATAGAAAAGGTCGGGAAAGGCACCTCTGTACTCTGATAGCTATTGCCTGTTTAAACACAAGGAGTCTGTGGGCAAAGTTTCAGCTCTGTAGGGCCATTATTTACCGAGTTATGGAAGAAAAGACTCTTTTTAATGTAATTTCTCCCAAAATCCATATAATTTTTTTTTTTTTTTTTATCATGAAGGTAGAAGTTGGACTGAACTTATTTACTCGTTAAAATGATTCTAGGGCCATGGTAGGGGCCGTGAGAAAATGGTAGGGGCCATGAGGAAATGGTAGGAGCCACTACTACCATTTCGTCACCACTACAGCCAGCTCTGTACTCTGTTGTCTACCACCATCTAGGGCTGTGATTATTGATACATCTTTCTGTTAGGATTTCTGAGCGAATATATATATATGCTTGGCTACCCGTATGGCTTGTATCTATGTTGTACTTTGTAGTAGTTGAAATGTTAGCACTCAAGAGGTTTGGCACCTGTGTGGATGGATATTCCGGGCTGTGTTGGTGCTGCCACCTAGAGGCTAAGTCAAGCTGGCCTCAACTCCTCTCATATATGTGACAAAACGTGACATTAGGGGAAAACACCTTTATTTAAGTTCATGTCTTCAGCTACAATTTGATACTTCAAGCATAGAAATATTTGAAATAGTTGCTGAGAAATGACATCTCAAACATGGGATGGTAGGGACATGTAGGATTTCAGAATAGACTGCAATGCGATCACATATGAATCGATTTTCAAATAATCCATATAAATCATGATTATTAGAAATTAAACCAATAAATGCATACTATTGTACATAGATTTGGATCTGGTAGGAATATTGGCATTCTGTTTTCAGTTCTGAAATCCTCATGGATGGGGCTATTCGATAGGGGTAATTTTTACTCCAAAAGAATGAATTGATGGTTGCCATGGCAACCAAATGTCAATAAATGGGGTAAAATGGCTAAAAACGTTCTTTTTACATTCCAAATAAGACCAATTTAGAGTGAAAATAGAATTTTGATAATAGCTTCAAAAGATTCCTTGGGAAAAGTTAGTCTAAGGTCATTTTCTCTAAAGTATTCACATTTTTGGCTATATCTCCTGAAATACCATGTTTAGAGCATTTATGGCTATTCCCCCTAATGTTACGATTTCCCAGGTTTTGTCACATTTATTATATATAAGGGAATGGAGATCGCAAGCCAATTGTTGGAGGTCATGTGGACCTAAACCATTATTCTGTAAGCTAGTACAGTCCCCCACCTCCCTTCTCCCTTTTTAAAGTGCACATATATATGTAAAAAAATGTCTCTATGATTGTTTTAATGACTAGATAAGTAAAGTCCAACTTCTACCTTTATAATTAAAAAAAGATAAATTAAAAAAATTGATTTTCAACAAAATTATACCCAAAAATGTCTTTTCTTCTGTAACTCAGTAAATAATGGCCCTACAGAACTGAAACTTTGCCCACAGACTCCTTGTGTATAAACGGTGGTAGACAACAGAGTACAGAGCTGGCTGTAGTGGTGACGAAATGGTAGTAGTGGCTCCTACCATTTTCTCACAGCCCCTACCATCTCCTCATGGCCCCTACCATCTCCTCACGGCCCCTACCATCCCCATCTCTTTATCACCATTACAATCTGAAGTGATATGACACATACGGAGCAAAAATACCACATACGGCACATAAAAGACACATACGGCCCTAAAAAACAGGGTATATGTGCATTTTTTGACATAGCACCCCTGTACAACCACTATCTGTGTCATAACCGCTATCTGTGTCAATAACATATAGAGGTAGACCATCCAACCGCTATCTGTGTCAAAAAAACGCTATATGTGTCAAATTAAGTGTATCAACAAGGTGTTATCTGTGTCAAGCATGTCTGGTATTTCTCCTTACACTAAGTGTGTCAAAAATGGTTTGGTAGTGACTTTGTAACACATTGGGTTTGTGGATGTGGAATACCTGTAGGGAGTTTGGGACAGAAGCCTAGGAGGGCCAGATCTAAAAGAAAACTTGAAAAATGAAAAAAAAGTCTTGAAAAAGTTGTCTTTCTTCAAAATGGTCAAATTTGCAAGAAAAATATGTGGAAAATAAACATGAAAAAGTAAATTTCCATAAAAATGACCATTTTTAGGAGAAAAATGTAAAATATCATGAAAACATCAATTTTTTAGTAAAAATGGCCAATTTCGGGAGAAAAACTTCCAAATCTTGAAAAAGTCAATACCTTCTAAAAATGGCCAAATTGGCGAGAAAAGGGGAAATAATCACAAGAAAATATCAAATTTGGGGATAACCGAGTAAAAAAACATGGAAAATGCAAAAAGGACATGTATGGTAAAAATGCAAAATTCCGGAAAATGGCTGCAGTGCGGCCACTCCCAGGTAGAAAAATATCATGATAAATATCATGATTTATCATGTTGAACCATGATCTATCATGATCTATCATGATAAATCATAATTAAGCATGTTTTGTCTACAATGATTAAATATGATTAATCATACTATATCATGATCTTACCTCCTGGGGGCGAAATCATGATAAATTATATTTTCTTTTATCATGATAGATCATACTTTATTGTGATATTGGGTCTTGGGAGGGGAAATCATGATTAATCATGTTTTCTCCTACCATGATAAATCATGATTAATCATACTACTTTATTAACCCACCTCCTGAGAGGCGAAATCATGTTTTCTTTTTTCATGATATGTCATTATGAACGATACTTTATAATAATCTAACCTCTTAGAGAGGGAAATAATTTATCATGATTTTACCTAAATATATTTAATCATAATTTATCATGATTTATCATGATATCACCCATTGAGAGAGAAAACATGATTTATCATGATTTTATTTGACCATGACTATCATGATATATCATGATTTACTATGATCTTTCCCATTGATAGGAAAAACATGATTTATCATAATCTCACCCAATGAGAAACTTGTTTTATCATGATTTAACCTTACCATGATTAATCATAATATATCACAATTAATCATGATGTTACACATGAGGTGATAAAACCATGATTTCTACGATTTTATTTGACCATAATTAATGATAATATATTGTGATTTATTATGATCTTTCCCATTGATAGAAAAAATATAATCTATCAGTATTCTACCTGATTATTCTTAATCATGAGAGGAAAACATGATTTATCATGATTTTACCTCACCATAATTAGTCATAATATAATCATGATTTTATGCATCAAGAGGAAGCATGATTTATCATGATTTTATTTGACCATGACTAATCATAATATATCATGATTTTTTTGATAATTCCAATTGATTGGGAAGGCATGCATATATCTTACCATGATTATTCATGATATTTCATAATTTATCATGATGCTCCCGAGGGTTTCTGGAGGGATACAACCCGTGATACTAACCAGGGGAGTTAGGGGACACTGATCCCGTTATTATACATTAGTTTGAGGGTTTCTGGAGAGGTACATATATCCCGTGATACTAACCAGGGGAGTTAGGGGACACTGATCCCGTTATTATACATTAGTTTGAGGGTTTCTGGAGAGGTGCATATATCCCGTGATACTAACCAGGGGAGTTAGGGGACCCTGATCCCGTTATTATACATTAGTTTGAGGGTTTCTGGAGAGGTACATATATCCCGTGATACTAACCAGGGGAGTTAGGGGACACTGATCCCGTTATTATACATTAGTTTGAGGGTTTCTGGAGGGATACAACCCGTGATACTAACCAGGGGAGTTAGGGGACACTGATCCCGTTATTATACATTAGTTTGAGGGTTTCTGGGGGGCTACAACCCGTAATACTAACCAGGGGAGTTAGGGGACACTGATCCCGTTATTATACATTAGTTTGAGGGTTTCTGGGGGGCTACAACCCGTGATACTAACCAGGGGAGTTAGGGGACACTGATCCCGTTATTATACATTAGTTTGAGGGTTTCTGGAGGGATACAACCCGTGATACTAACCAGGGGAGTTAGGGGACACTGATCCCGTTATTATACATTAGTTTGAGGGTTTCTGGGGGGCTACAACCCGTAATACTAACCAGGGGAGTTAGGGGACACTGATCCCGTTATTATACATTAGTTTGAGGGTTTCTGGGGGGCTACAACCCGTGATACTAACCAGGGGAGTTAGGGGACACTGATCCCGTTATTATACATTAGTTTGAGGGTTTCTGGAGGGATACAACCCGTGATACTAACCAGGGGAGTTAGGGGACACTGATCCCGTTATTATACATTAGTTTGAGGGTGTCTGGAGGGATACAACCCGTGATACTAACCAGGGAAGTAAAGGGACCTTGGTCACATCATTATGTATTTTGTAGGCTTCTGGATGGGTAAAACCTGTAATGGAATTTGGTAGTATTTAAAATTATTTTAAATAAAGCTCCAATAATGGCTCCCTGGTCTCATATGAAATAGGTTGTAATCATCACAGGGAAAAAATAAAAATATGCCCGTAATGCTAACAGTGTATAGAATTAGAATATAAGATCATTGACCACTCATTGATAATAATAAAGATAATTTATAAATTTTGTTAGGTACCCCCCTCCCTCCCTATTCATACCTCCCCCCCTCCCCCACACACACACCAACATGCCAAAAACACCCCATTCAGGGCGGCGGAGGTGTTATAACTAAGACAATGCATGGCAGTTCCCATGATGACCACTGACCTACATAGTTTTATATGAGCCTTCACTGCTTCAGGAGTGCATGGGTAAATCAAGCAACGTTAATCATTATAATTTGATTGTAGTATTTTGCTCCCCTTTTTATATTATTATTTTGAGGGTTTCTGGAGCCCAGTGAGACTTACCGGGGCAGTAAGAGGACCTTGCTCCCGTTATTATACACTATTTTGCGGGTTTCTGGAGGGCTACAACCCGTGATACTCACCAGGGGAGTAAGGGGACCCTGATCCTGTTATTATACACTGTTCTGTGGATTTCTGGAGGGCTACAATTACTTACCAGGGGAGTGAGAGGACTCTGATCCCGTTATTATACACTGTTTTGAGGGTTTCTGGAGGGCTACGTTTTTATGAATTACTATTTTAAAGACTTCTGAAAGTGTACAACCCGTAATACTTTAATAATAATAATTCTTTTTAAAATTCTGGTACCTCCCCCCCTACTTCAACCCAACCCCCCCGCCCCCCCATCCATGCTTTCACCCAACATACACCTGCCCGCATCTGTGAGAAAATGCTGCCACCACAGTGCAGCATGTATAACAATGGGAGGTGTGACTGAGTAGAAAGCCGGCCCCAGACACCCTGTCTACATACCTGCAGTTAAACAATGGTTAGTGTGTGACCTATATACATATACCAGCCAATAGAAAGCCTTCAGCAGTACACAGGTTGGAATTCGAATCATTCAGCAGTTGTAGACTGACAGCAGCACATGTATGAACTGCTTGCATGGTGGGTATACTTTAATTCCTATGATTTAATATAATATCATGTAGAGGCCATTTATTAGAAATATATGTAACGTATCACCCATATTACATGTATACACTCCTTCAGCTTTAGATGTATTTCTATTGATAAGTACATTTTATAAAATCGATATAACAAATTAAATGGTACCCAATTGTTTAACTAATCGTATGTAGAACAACCTATATGTATAATAAACAATAACTGATCGTTTTGCTTAGCCAGCCATGCTCAAAGCCCCCTGAAGGCGCCCCCGGCTGCCAGGGGGTGGGTGCCGGACCCCCAACCCCCCTGGATGCTCCCCAGGCCGCCAGGGGGCGGATTGGGCTCCCCAGTCCCCCTGAAGGCACCCCCGGTCGAGGGGTGGGGGCCGCCCCCCCCCCCCCCCTAATCGATGAATGGATGGCTGCTATTGATTCCCCCCTCACCCACAATTAAAGTATTACCTACCTAAAATCAAGATCATGATATATATCATGATAAAGCATAATGAATATCATGATGAAGCATGTTAAATCATAATGATATCATGCTTAATTAATCATATTTTTTTCGCGGAAATCATGATTTTTTGAAACATGATATATCACAATCCAAATCATGATATATATCATGATAAAGCATAAAGAATATTATGATAAAGCATATTGAATTATAATATCATGTTGAATAAATCATATTTTCTCACGGAAATCATGATTTTTAAAGCATGTTATATGATGATGATTATTATGATTGTAATATGATAAACTATGATTATATCATAATGTATATCATGATAAAGCATAATAAATCATGATATGTCTTGGCAAATTTACTGTGGCAAATCAGCTTATATCATGGTTTATCATGATCTAGCATGCTAATTATCATGATAAATCATGTTTAAAAAATCATGTTTTTCCGCAAAAAAACTATGTTTATTTTAGCATGATAAATCATGATATTCATCATGATTTTTTTCTACCTGGGCTAAAATGTAAAATCTTTAAAACGACAAATTTCTGTGTAAATGGCCAAATTTGGCGGGGGGGGGGGGGGAAATCACAAAGAAGTCGACTTTCCCGAAAATATTCAATTCGGAGAGAAAAAATTGCGAAAATCCCCAAAAAAAGTAAATTTTTGGGAAAAAGGTAAAAAACTCATAGATGATGACTGCTTTCATGTTCCCCAAAATCTCAAGGCACCCCCTGGGTGGATGGAGTGTACAGCCCATATTGCTGACTCATAATAAATAGTCCGTGGCACCAAGAAAGGGACTGCCAAACTATGTTTGCCCTTTTGCATTTCACGTAATGATCCACTACTTTGGCACTAGTAGTCGCATCATCTTCATGTAAAAAACGTTTTTTAGCCGAGACTCTGTAGTTTAAGGTTATGACAACATCATGTTTCTCTGGAGAAATGTGGTTAATTGTGAACTTTGTAAATACCCTAGAAACATTTCTGAAATGTTGTATTTTTGTTGACTTTGATTTGCATTAGCACCTATAGAAATTGAAATACACTGTCAGGGATGGAATTAGTCATCAAATGAATGAGGGAACAATTTTTTCTTCACAATGGTACCATTTAGAACATTCTGGTTAAAGAAATGCAATTGTGAGCCTATCCACAAAGTGATATCGAAATATTCAAAAATTGCTTAAAATCCACATTTTGGGGAAGTTTTGATGATATTCCCTATACTTCTAGTGTGCAAAAAAGAGTGTTTACCAATATTGTCGTGAAACTGCACTTTACAAGCAAGAGAATGAACAATTTCCCTGATTGTAAACATTCATTCTCATGTGTATGTGCTTAGCTTTTCATCAGGAAATATTTTGTGCCCATTTGAGTTGTTTCTACATGTTATTTAACATAGAAAACAAGCCTAATTCAATAGTCCCTTTCTTGGTGCCACGGACTACTTTGAATTTTAGTGTGAACATGGCAAAATTGTCTGGCCTCACACACCCCAATAGTAATCCACTTTTTTTCAGTCTACCCCCCTCCCTCAAGGGAACCAACTTTGCTGTCCCCTGTTAAATAATGCCCCCCCCCGTGACCCACATGATAATTGGTGTGTACATGCTTGGTATATAAGTCTTTGATAGAAATTGCTGATATGACCCAGATAGCGTCTATTGACACAGATAGAGGTTGGATGTGCCTATGGACCATGAAACAAAGTGTAGAAGATTTTGACACAGATAGCGGTCATTACTACAGATAGCGGTTGGATGGTTACTACAGTTAGCGTTTTTTTGACACAGATAGCGGTTGGATGGTCGACCTCTATATGTTATTGACACATATAGTGGTTATGACACAGATAGTGGTTGTACAACCCCCCCCCCTACCCCTCCTTTGTGTTATGGGTACTCTTGTACAAAATACGCCAAAGATGCGGAATTTTTGTGCTCCGCATGTTGAGCCTCCGTATCTTTTTCCGTAAGATGCGGACATGTCGAGCTGAAACGCAAAAATGAACTGAAACGCAAAAAAACGTCACATGGACCCTCCGTATGATACGGTGAAACGGCTTCCAGGTATAGTAGTATTGGGGGAAATATTACTGAAATGCATCAGGCTTTTATCATTGTTCTGAGATTCTAGACAGGGTCTATCAACCTATAATATTCTGTATATATATACAATGCCCCCCTGCGGCTCGGACCATCCCCTGTGTCTCCACACCTACATCCATGTATAATGTTATTAGACTATCCTAAAAGAAAAAAGCCCGATTTCTTTAAATATCAGCAAGTTTTGGTAAATATAGCCACATCTATATTTGAGACCCTATTTTGTTGACTACATATTTCTCTTTGCCTAAATCCTTGCATTCTGAGAGTAGGGAAGGCAATCCCTCGCTAACGGATGCATTATTGATACCATTGCCATGAGTAGATTACATAGGACGTCCTGTGATGCTTCATCATCAGACACATCTTTTGATCTGATGATATCATCAGAGGCCTTATGGGCTTGTTTCTTGGGCTGCATTCATGTCTAGGCCCGAGGAAAGGATACACTGGAATGGCCATCTGTCATTTGAAGGATTTGAGCTGTGATGTATGTACACTTTACACCAGTATTTCGATTTAGAAACTGATTTGACCTGTTATCAGTGGTTATTGCTATATAGAATTAACCAATATCTATGTATGTAAATACAAAATCTAAGACTTATAAATCAGAGACCATTAGTGGCCAAGTAGTATTTTGTAGCTATAACCAATACAACAAATAGAAAGGTGTTAAATCGAAGCTAGTTGTTCAGTAAGGGGTGGGAGGGGGCTTTCTCACCAGGGGTTGGAGACAGAGGGTGTAGTGGAGTGGCTGGGTAAGCCCCAGACCGTGACGAGTAAATCCTGCTGAAATTGCAGGCTTACATCTGGAAATACCCAGCCTAAGATAATACCTATAACTGGCTGACTGTGTTGTGTTATGGGTACTCTACATTTGTATGCATTTAGTGTTATTGCTGAGATATAATATAAATGACACATTTTGAGAGAATTATTATGGATAAGCTATGCTTTCAAATGTCAATTATAACTCTAGATCTTTAATGCATGTCATCGTTCTTTGAAGCATGACAATTTTCATCTGGAAATGAAATCCTCTATCACATTTAAAATCTTAAATTGTGGTTTCTTAAATATTGAGGGTAATTAGCCTTTTTAGGAAGTTCTAACAAAGATGACAATTTGTCTTGAAATGAATATTATTTATCAACTTTAACTTTGGTGATGTATTGATGTATCCGTACCTTCCAGTTATTGGGCCGGTGGCATATAGTCCACAGTGATCATATATTCCAGATGGTCCCAATGTTAAACACTACAGCATTTATTTGTGTATAATGACTTATCCAAAACAGCATGTTTACTAGGGTTAACATACAGCATACACTTGCAATTAGTATCATAGGAAAGTAAAGGAAATATCAGAACAGCCAACACCTTAATCTATTTATACTTTGTGACTGCATTAACATCATTGTAGGAATGGACATGTCAAACTACAACCTTCTACTCTCCAAACAGTAGGCTTTCTGGGACTATTTTCTGATGGGTCCATGATTTTTTTTTTGTCAGTACATGCAACCCGTCTTTCTGAGAAATGACATATCTGAACAGTAATGTTAAGTGCTACTTTCTGCTTTAGTTGTGCCGGAGAGCAGTGTTGAGTGTGAGGAGGACAACAGATATGGTTGCCCTCCCTAATAACACTGCTAGATGCCTTCCAGTCATATCTATCACAATCTACAATGGGGCTTGCCAATGTCTTTTCAACTTTAATTAATCTCAGCCAAATGTTTATGAATTAATTATTTGGGACCATCATTCTATTGATTTCACTGTAATCTATTCTTAGATAGTAAGAGGCATATGTATGGAAAGGATGGCACACGACTAGGAGGTAGAGCAACACACTTGCAGGTGTAATGGCAAACATATTCTGAAACAGCAGTGTAACTGATATAGAGGAGTCATAACTAGAACTTCACAGTCCATGAAATCCAATCTGACATATTACCTTACTCTGCTTCATGTGCCAGCCTGATTTATGATCCATCTCTAATCTCTGGGTTCTATAGTCCCTGTGCACGACTGTCAGATGCCAGCCCCTATTTAACATGGGGGACTCAGGAGGAGATGGTTCCTAAGCGACCTACAATGCATTCAGTGTTCATTCAAAGTGAGATAAGCAAGCCAGAGAAGCAATTCTATATTACAAAATGGATGTTTTGTAATGGAGAAGAATGCCTTAGTGCGATTCAGCTGCTGCTCCTTCATGATAAATACTATGGTATTTAAAACCTTTATAAAACATGTCTCATTGGGCAATAAAGTCTTCATTGCTTTATGAACTCTTCAGAAAGCACAGAAACCCGGATTCACATTAAACAGTCACTCCAACCAAGCCTTTCCAATGTCCATCAATTAGACTATCCTAAGTCAAAGCAGACAGTATTAAATTAGTCTTATTCATTCAGGTCCCAATTGCCGTGGCAACCTGTACAGCCCCATAGGTAAAAAAAAAGTTGTATAGAGCAGCATCTCATCAAGGCTATTAGGCCCTGATTGATTAACCACAGATTGAAAGTATCCTCTAATAGGGGGGGGGGGTGATAAATCTACTTTTCTTCGGGGACAGGCTCAAACTATGCATTTGGGTCCAAAAACACGGGAAATCACAAAAATATTTCTTTCGGACCCCCATGACCCCCTCCCCCGTACATGGGGTCCGAAGATCGGCCAAATAGTGAGAAAACAGCCAAAATTCAGGCTTTCAGATTCCTTCTAAAATCAAATCATGACTTCATGAAAATGGTCAGAAACCTTCATATGGGACCCAAAGAGACCATTTGAAGTCATATTGTTGTGATTATAGAGGTGTTTCCCCCTCTGGGGAGGTGGTTTGTCCTCGGTAAAATACCGATAAATCAGCTATTTTGAAGGCATTTTCTCCCTTACAATCACATCCCTATACTGCCATAAAAGATCCTCAGGACACCTAATCAGGCAGATTAAACCCTTCTGGAGGGTCCCCTCTTTCTGTCAACTCCCCTCTATGACCCCCCCCCCCTCCCAGCATGCACCAATAGCCATCAGATAACTCTCCCCCCCTTCGCCTCTATAATTACCCTATACTGAAATAATGTATTAACATAAGACCTGTCTGATAGTTTGAACCTTTCTTGAGGGCTCCCTGTTCCTGTTAACCACCCCTTATGACCCACCTCCACCCCATCCCCACCCTCACCCCAAACTAATAGCCATAAAATAACCCCCCCCCTCTCGGCTCCATATTACACAGTATAACCATCAGCCCAACCCTCCCTCCATGTGGCACAGTGCACAGCATTGCCTCTCATGGTATGTATCATGCCTGGGAGTGGGACAGTGGTGTGGTTAAAAGAGGGGCCCCCCTCCAAAAAAAAGAATGAGTGAGCTGGGTCCTTGAGATCACCCTGGTAGGTGTACCTACTACAGCTGGTAGAGGGATACTGTACTTCAAGTCAAATTTAGGTTCAATATTTGGTTTTATATCAAAATATGTATTCATCTGTCCTCAAAGTTTGATATTAGGTTCTACCAACTTACCCTTTACCCCATATAGGGGATGGCATAGGTCTACCAAGAACCATGCCTTTGTTATATTTTCATAAATCTGAATATTATAGCAGCACCCTGAGATGTTGCATGTGTGCCCGTCTTTGACAAAATCTGATCTTTAGCATTGCAAATGAGGTATCAGGGTTACCTACCCCTCCCCATAATATAATTGCAAGGTTTATTATTGGCTTCAATAATATTTAGGGTTCAGAGTATTTATTTAACACCTCAGAGAATTGAATTAAATAATTATCTCTTGTCTTATGTCTAGGATACTAACCATGCAAGGTGTAGATTAAGATATATGGACACCAGTCCTTATTTGGAGTCATTTGCAGACTCCCCCACCCCCTCACCCCTCTACCATCCATCATTCTATGCATCTAACCACTTGGTTAAGGAGGAGAGTCAGGGTTTTTATTTATTGTTGTATCAGGTTATTAGTGATGTTAATATTAGATCTCTGCTATAACTATTATAGAATTACTATGTATAATAAGTGTAACAACATGAAGCAATCATCTTGACCATAAATACACATGGGGTCAGGTACTAGGCATAGAATGGAGGGAGGGGGACTGTGATCATTGGTAGGGTAACTCAAAATGAATATAGAGACCTTTGAAAAGGGTATTATCTATCTGATCTAAACTCATTTTAATATGTTGATAATTCAAATACATTGAAGCAAAGGCCCTCCAAGATTTGGGTTATATTCATGCAATCACAAGAATATAACCTGTAATAGTCTCTTTGGGTCCCTTATCAGGTGTCTGTGAATGATAATTGATGTTCAAAGATCCTGATATTCTGAGTACAGTGTAATATAGAGGCGAGGGGGGGAGGGGGGAAGGGAGTTATCTGATGGCTATTGGTGCATGCTATGGGGGGGGGGGGGTGGTTAGGGGTCATAGGGGGTAGTTAACAGAAACAGGGGGCCCTCCAGAATAGTTCATGATGATGTTTTATGGCAGTATAGGGACCTGATTGTATAGGTGCAAATGCCTTCAAAAAAGCTGATTTATCAGTATTTTACCATGGATGCACTCCCTCCCCAGAGGGGGAAACACCCCTATAGTCACAACAATATGACTTCAAATGCTCTCTTTGGGTCCCAAATGAAGGTTTCTGGCCATTTTCCTGAAGGCATGGTGAGGTTTGAGCAGGACTCTGAAAGCCTGAATTTTGGCTGTTTTCTCACTATTTGGCCGATCTTCGGACCCCATGTACGGGAGGGTCACAGGGGTCCAAAAAAAATATTTTTGTGATTTCCCGAGTTTTGGGTCCCAAATGCATAGTTTGAGCCTGTCCCTGAAACCGTATGACAAAATTAGTGATTTAACACCCCCCCTACCTCTAAGGAAGAGATAATGAAGTTTGTATTCAACGTAAATCAAATACAAACAGCCACAGAGGGTCCCATGGGTGCCACCATCTCAGTTATTTTTTTCTGCGTCAAATCAGATGAGTGGTTCACCCCACTTCCAGGACACATGACTGTCGAACAGTTTGTTTACAATGCTGACAGGTTGATGTTCTTTTAGTGAAGATCAATAATATTTTGATTTGATTCTGTTCCTGTTGACTAGACAAAGTTAGTCAAGGTCACAGAAATGTAATCAATATTTCAAAGAAATTGAACATGCAATGCATTGAATATCAGTCAAATATTTCGTCGTACTTGTATGTGCTGATTTCTCAGGGACAAAAAAAAATTAACAGGATTGAAAGAAGGAATGCAATTCCCAGTCACGATATTCATATCTAACATGATCTTATTTTAGTTATTTCAATGTATTGATTTCATGCAAATCAGGAGCATTTCATTTAAGACCAACTGCGCATTCACACCCTGGCTTCAGATACGCTTGCCTTTACCAGCCTCGTTCACACTGTTCACTCTGCATTGCCCATACATGACTAAAGTATGTAAGTAAAATCCCAATGGTTGTATGGTACATGATCCCTTTCAGAATTAACACACTACTGTTGCATAAAGATACTAAATAGGCCACAGGATATCTGGTTTTATTACTAATTACTAAATCACCCCTATTTTGTTGAAACCTTTATTGATATGGTTTATTGTTAATAAAGGAGACCAAATGTTTCATTACAGCTATCATTATGTTCTATGTAACAATCATCTTGGAATGTATCACATGCTCCCGGCGCTGACAAAAGTGCAAATACGGAATGAGTCATAATTATTTGTATACCGTATGAAATTTTAATGCAAATAAAGATATTTGAAACCAAAAATCTCCAGACCATTCCTCAATAGTCCTTTAACATTCATCTTGAACATACAGGTCATCATACTTGCTTTACGATGCATTAAGAAAGGTCGAAATATGTTAATGTCCAGCATTACCCCCATTGGGTGTCCTATCTGGTACCACTAAGCCTAAATTTACAACATCAAGCACCAAACTCCCATTCCACTATCCAGACATGTCCCTAGTTGGCCATGCATGTCTCTGGGAGTGCAGAGATTCATGCCACAAGTCCCACAGTATACTATTCCATTGGGATGCCCCATGTGGTGGTCAGGTGACAGAACCAGCAGGACCACAGTCCAAAGCGGACATTTTAGTAGACTGACTGTGTCTGGGGACATATCCTGCATGCTGGCAGGGGACAACAGAGGGACAACAGAGGGAGAGATAGAGAGGGAGTTTCCCGTGAACACTGTGTGTATGCATACATAGACAGAGCTGCACGCTAATGTGACTGAGTCAGTGGTTATTGCACGAGTGGGGCTCAGCCTGTATTGCACGCTGGCCGAAGGCCTAGTGCAATACAGGCTGAGCCCCACGAGTGCAATACCCACTGAAGAGGTCACTTTTAAGTGACGCTCTGTATTTATTTCATGTTTTTTTTATGCAAAATAGATCTTCAGTCCATGTATGCTTACTTCCACGATGTATGCTTACTTCCGCGATGTTTGTTTACCTTCCGTTGGCCGCCATTTTGAATTCCGCGCAGGTCACGTGACCCTCGATAGCCTCGCGACCCCATGGAGACCCCCTAGCGACCTCATAGCGACCCCTAGCAGCGTGAAATACAGCCACAGCGTGAAATATGACACAGGGTTATTTCACGCTTCACTCGCATACGGTTCTCCCATAGGTTTAACCTTGATAGATCGTATTCACCATGAAATAACATACAGTATTCAATACCTACTGACAAATATGTTGAGACATGTCACAGGCTTCTAATACACGTAAGAAATACATAAAACATTTTGGCTAGCATTAATAAAGGTATACTCCAGACCGGAGGAATTGACAAGGCTAACAAAGGCCAGCCTAATTGATAAAGGTCCAGGGGGTGATTAGCAATATGTAACTACTAACGGTACATTAATGTGACTGCTTCTATTTATCTGGACTTTTCTGTCTAGACATAAAGACTGATTCCTCAGCCAAGCCCCCCTCGCCCATTTATATTGTATTGAGATGAGCTGCTTCCCTCCCTTGTCGTGGTGCCCTAGTCCTGCCTCTAAAGCAGTCAACACATACTGCAGTGTAATGTCAACCCTTTTTCCCCCACTGTAGATTACACTAAGACTGTAACTGAGGTTGCTTGTAACTTGAGTTTTACAGACAACTAAGGTGATGTCTCAGAGAATGTGTAGCTTATTTCTGTCAGCCTCATATCAAATTATACTCTATTACTATATTACATTACTATATAGACAAGGGGATATCATTCTATATATATTTTTTTAAAAATCTTTCTTTTTCTGTATATTTTGGGTATGCATATAACTATGCTTGTCTTTTCTTCATGGATATATGAACACCGATGTATGCAGTACCATATAGGACCCATGGTGGCAAAGGTATAAATGCTAAATCATCTTTCAGTATTATGAGACATAATTTTATTGATTATTACGTGTTTTGAAGACTACTGAATGCTACGCTAAGAATGAAGGCGAGAAATATCTCTAAAACTTTGTATACATGTAAACTCTGAACGAGATCCACCGCTAATCATAGATAACCAACATGTCTTCAAGAATTGATTTTATTTGATTAGACGTCAATTAAGTACACCTGTTATGTATTGTATACCTATCACCGAGGCTTAATGTTGGCCCAGTATTGCTCTGTATAATCATGTAAATGAATGTCAGCAATAAAGAATCCAAAACTCAATACTCAAACTCATAATCTGAAGCCTCTGCCTCCGTAAAGGGGCATATCGCTTCCAGCACCTCATACATGCTAGGGAATCAGACAAAACAATGCCCTGGTAAAGGTTTTAATCCTCATATTTTTTATAATTTCCTGGTCAACCATAAACGTCTATCGCCGCCCGCTTCAGCGATAACAGGGGAAATGAATGGGACAGCAATATTTGATGACACTAAGTAACTGCATTGAAGGGGAACGTCCAATACTTCCAACGACAGAGGGATTTAGTTTTACGGCAGTTGGAGGATAGAATTGTATGGGTGAATGTAGAATAAAGTCTCATGAATAGGTTCCTGTATATAATAGTTCCTTTCAAAATCTATCGACATTCAACCTCTGGGCTGTATAATCATTTTAAAGAATAAATAAAAGAAAGAAACACAGACATTTCCTCCAGGTGTTGTGAACTCCTGGACTTATAGCACTGCTTGTGTTTGAGGCCAAGTATACGTCCTGAAATCTGATTGGTTGAAACGGAGTAGACCACTTGACGTACTGGATGGGGAATGATGGGAGGGCAGAGTAGGATGTAGAGGTCAGGGGTGTCACATTAGGGCAGCTAGGTCCATGTACATACACCTTGGGAGGCAGCAATATGTCGTCTCCAAGGGTAAGTGTACTTCTGACTGCCAAAATGGCGAGGCTAAGCAATAAAAAAGTAAGGCCCCATGTGTCAACATGCCAGATGACCAACACACAGTGCAGGGTATGATTAGTGCTGGTCCTATACGTCACAGCAGTTATTCATAGATTAACTATAAAGGAAAATATTTTCCATCTAAAGTAATGCTTTGAGTTTTTCCCAAAGCCTACATAAACAATAGAATAGCTTCGACTATTTTATCTAAAACATAGGCTACCTCTTTATGGAAAAGTTCATGGAAGTATAGTCTCCTTACCTGACCAATGACTAATCCTGTCCCCGTGGGAACTGGTGGTGTCAAAGATGTCACGTTACAGCCTCATCTTTTTCTTCTACACTAAAACCTAAAGAAACAAAAGACCCTTTGTCTAGTCCCTACAGAATTGTCTTGTTGGCTCTGACTCTTCTCTTTCATTACTGGTAATTTGTTGCCGTGCACGTGACTGGCAGGCCTTTGATGTTACCCTTAGGGGAAAGACCAGAGGTCACTAATAGGGACCTAGCTTGTAGTAGACAAAATGTATCTCCTTCTAGGTCATGAGTCACTGGTTAACATCGTCTGTAATCAGTAAGTTATTGCAGTAAGTAGTTGCCCAAGGCAAAGGGCAATATGAAGTGTGTGATTCATAACAAGCCTACAATGTTGGAGATGGCTATCATCTAATTAACACCGTTGGCCTATATATCATTTACTGTGGTAAGATCCTGAAGATTGCCATTGTATTGAGGATTTTGAATAAACAGTGTAATGAAATCCTTCCTTTCAGACTTTGTTACATTATTTGCTAGACCCTACTGTGCTCTCAAGATGGTACATGCAGTATAGGAATCGTTATCATCATCAACTTAACATATCCTCTAGAAACAAATAATTATGCTACATGGTAGAGATCATGAGGAACGACTACTACCCCTTATGAGACTTATAGATTATAGTGTAACATCCTCCAACCTATACCACACACTTAGCAAAGATTTTGGTCTCTATGCAAATAAACTTACAAAGTACAATTGGACGATCAATAACCACTATTTCACCCTGATGCTGTGCAGGAACAAATAATGTCGTTGTCAAACTTGGATCGAAACCTATTTTGGCATAGTATTGGGTAGAGTAGTGACCATCAACAATTCCCCTATTCTCTAATAACTTGTCGACAGATGGGCAATTGCTAAAGTTGAGAAAAATATATATCAAATTGTGAGATGGTTATTGTGCTGGTAATGCTCAAATCCACAGACTAAGGTATTACAAATGTAACAATATGTATGTTATTCAATGTTTCCAGGTGTGGACAATCCGTAGTCGTAGCATGGAACCAGTGAAAGGGACCAGAACTGGAACCAGAACGTATGATGGGGGAACCCCATCATATACTCTGGTCCCTTTTTGCTGGTTCCAAGTTGCCCAAAGCCAGCAAAATTCAAGTTCACGGTCATAGTGCTTCCTGTACGGAAGGACTTAGGAGCAAGAGTATGTCAGTGGTAGCTAATCTAACCGTGTCTAATCTCCTGCCCAAATGACTTGTATTGACTGAGTTCAATGCAATATATAGGATATAGGATGTGTATTTAGATTAATTTGAAAAAACGGATCCCAGAGCCAATGTTAAGAGCCAATATTTAGAGGTCTAAACTAATTCAATCATAATACGCCTAGGCAGACAGTAAATATATTTAATGAAAATTGGCAGCAAGGGAAGATTTCAAAAGACAAACGAACACAGTAGGGCACATGGATTTCATATAATGAGAATGAACACTGCAGAAACAGCTCTTTTGACACCAGGAACAATATTAAGGTCATCAAAGTGCCTGCTTGTAGTATTTGAATGGACCAATGGCAGCCTCACATCTGAAGTGGATTGTGCGTTTAACTTATTTATACATGGATTCCTGAAGTGGGATGTACGTGTCCTCTTTATGTGGGGGGCACCTGGGGGGGGGGGGACTGCTATTAGCTGACTCATGGACATCGGCAAATAAAAACTGTAGGAAAGTGCCGGGGATTTTCTAGCATAGTGGAGGTGTGCGAGCGAATCATTCATGAGAATATTTCTGTAGGGCAGAGAGGCCTGGAGGCCAGATTCCAAATGGCCTCTCAGCTATGAATATCTATGAATGCCAGACCTGTGATAGGCCAATATATATGCATTGCAATAGTACGTTAGCATGGGCTGCAGATAACTTAATGACGTTTTTCCCTCATTGCAAATCAGAGACCATAATATCATCCTCTGTGAAAGTTAACATTACAAATGAAAAGGAGAAATATAATATCACACATTTATCTCAGGAGGTATTCTGTTTAATATGGTAGCCATTTCAAGGCATGTTATACAGTTACATCACTCATAAAGGCAGGAGTAAGCAAGACCAATCTTGGTTACACCCGGAATCCAATCTGGTCCCTTTCTGAAGATTGAGGAGTCCTGGTATCATGTCCATGCATGCACTTTTATACAACAGATTCATTATCCTCATTGTGCTCTGTTGTATCATATCCCCTCGTGTGAATTTTATATATTTATAAAACCATACAAATCGTCTCATGTTTGAATTGCCATAATACATTTCCTCCTTTTGTGGTGCCGAACTACACTACCTAACTTCATTCTACCTCAATTTCTGTATCAAAACGTTTTCGGGCGGTGGCTAATGTATATAAATTAATTCCGATCAAACTCATTTGACAAATAAATACCTGAAACATAACTTTTTTAGGAAATGAGGAGACATTTTAAAATTAAGACCTGTAAGGTTTTTGGATTTGGGTGAAAAGGGTGGTCAGGCAGTTGTTACCCATTTAACTATATATTTTACTGCAGGTAATTGCCCTTTAAAGAATAATTTGTATACTGAGGAAAATGATGTACAGTGGATAAATACAGGATAGGGAAACGAAGAGTGAATGGAGAGGGGAGGGATTTAGAGATCGCTGGATATTGAGGAGTGGACAAATTTTGGAGAAATAGGAAGGGACGGTGGAGCTGTTGGGCAGTATCATCGGGGTTTTAAATGCTCTCATTTAAGCCTTTAACAAACCTTGTTAAAACGGTAATGATGTTGTCACAAAAGATGGGATCAAACGGAATTTTCTGCAATTAGCCCTGAATGTCACCTGGAAAACTATCATTCAACCGGGCCTGGGACCAATGCTTCATGGAAGGATAACAACAACTATCATTGCTCTCTCGCCAAATGCTACTCCTTACAATAACTTTTGTAATAGATTATGAAACGTGATTATGGACTTTGAATATGATAAAGCACACAGTCAGCACATCATTTAAGCAATAAATTTATGCACATACTATAGCTTTACAACCTTGCTTTTAAACAGGATGTGTAAATACGGGGCATGATATGCATAACTACTGTCAATAGCATACCTCAAAATGTGTGAATATATGCAAAATGCTCAGCACTACACTTGATGCCACCGTACTGATGGGTAACAAAAGGTTACACTAGTGTTACCCGGCCAATAGCAAGTCAGATAACATTGAATACCTGATGCCCATTCCACTCTCCAAACATTACCTCAATCAGCCATGCACATCTGCTCTCACAGATATGGCAGAATACAAATATTATGTTTTAGGAGTGCACCTTGCCATGCAGCTTAAATTAACTCTCAAATCGGGATGGAATTCCTCTTGAGGATTTTTATGTACTGCTTTAAAGTGTGAATTACAACCTGCCCAGCCTAGGCTTTGTCATCTGAAGCTTCCTATTTTGGGGAAATCCTCCGTCAAGGTATTCCCTTTACTTGACTAATGACCACCATCCCCTCCTTATGGAATCAGGCGGGGTAAAATATGTTACCTGAGCAGTCCATGTCCTTGATAGGCATGCTTCTTCTTTTCTTTTGCACGCTAGACCCAAAACAAAAGGTCCTTTGTCTTCTTCTCCACCGGAGAGTTCTTTTGGGCCTACCCTCCTTCATTACTGGTGAAGTGCCCCTGTACACGTGACTGGTAGGCCTTTGATGTTTTAGTACCTTTAGGGGACACAAATAAAGGCCTCATAGCGGACAAACTCTCTGCAAGTCATAAGTCACTGGTGAACACAGTCGGCTAATAACCACTAATCATGATTTTAGCAAGGATTTATTGAAGGGAAGCGTGACCTTGATATCAGGGGGTAGAACAGTATAGGTGGTTTTCGGGATGATTATCATTATACAAGATAGCAGGACTTGTATTAGAATGTGGCAATGAGTGCTTTTGTTGTCAGTGTTTCAATAAACGTACGAGGAAACTCCTCCTTTATATAGAGTGTTATTCTCAATAGGGGACAACTTTTGTTTTTAATAGATCTTCTACTTGAAGAAGGATGCCACAAAATAAATTGTCCTTGTTTGCAGTTGTTGATTACTTAACTTGGCTATCGAATTTACCATTCAAGAAAAATGTTGGTTGATCTACAATCATTTAGACCATATGATGTCTCCTCAAAGTGTTAACACAGGTTCTGAAGCAAAATCGACATCATTTACACTGGTTCTAAATAGCTATCGCTGTTTACCTAGTCTCCAGAGCAAACTCGGGCAAATCCCTACGTGCTGCTTCGCGATACTACGGGGTGCCAGAGTCTGCCGCATAGTAAATCCCCACAAGTACGATTTTTTATTTCATGGTGAATACGGCCTGTCAAGGTTAAAGCAATGAGAGGGCCCTTCCCCAGGGAAGCGTGAAATAACCCTAGGTCGTATTTCACGCTGTGCCCGTATTTAACGTTCCAAAGGGTCGCCATGGGTTGCCATGGAGGTCGCCATGGCGTTTCTAGGTTACCAAAGGTCACGTGACTAGTTGCGGAATTCAAAATGGCGGCCGACGGAAGTCAACAAACACCGCGGAAGTAAACACACATCGCGGAAGTAATCAAACATTATTGTTTTATCAATTCTTTACTGTAAATACCCTGAAATAAATACAGAGCGTCACTTTAAAGTCACCTTGTCAGTGGTTACTGCCCTCGAGCTGCCTGCCCCGTACTGCACTAGGCCTGCGGCCAGCGTGCAGTACGGGGCAGGCAGCTCTCTTGCAGTAACCACTGACTCGGTGACTTTAGCGTGCAGCTCTGTCTATATACGTCTGGGGGGCACTGGCCAATCATGGCGCCCGTACGTCCCATGGTGGCCAATGGCGGCCTGCGTGACAACGGTACGCGGCAGACGCTGGCTCCTAGTAACATAGCGTAGCGACGTGGATAGATTTGTCAGCGTTTGCTCTGGAGACTAGCTGTTTACCCTATGAAGTTAATGAATCTTCAGAGATTAACTGTTCAGAGAATGTATCGTTCATCTGATGAACAAGAAACGACGCACCTTGTCGTACCGAGACATCCCAGGCAGGAAGGGAGACAAAACCTGCAAGTCAATTACGTCCATATGGGCCCCTACTAAGGACCATCTGTGCAGAAACCGTCTTAGCAGCTCCCTTAGATGTCACTTTGGGCAGAGGCTGAAGCTTAGTCAGCGAATAAAAAGTACAGAAAAAACTTCTAACGGCTCAGCGTATTGATTTCGGAATGTTTCTTTGTCGTATTTTCCCGATACTTTTTTTCCAGGAGATACTTTAAAAGGCGATGCCATATACCATATGCCATATGCACACCGGAAGTAAGATGAATAAGAAAGAGTTTAAAACTTGGTGTGAATAACGTGTGAAAAGGGGATTCCTCAATGACTTGACTTGATTTTGAGAGTCTGGGAGGTTTAGAAATCGGGTAGCATAAAGACTGTCGTAGAGGGACTTAGGAGAGGGAGTCAATTAGGGTTGAAAAATGTAAGCTGGAGATATCAGCCCCAGCAAAATAGTCAGTGTTTGAATATGCCTAGCATGCTTTGTCCATTTTTCTTTGCTCAATTTAATAGCTTTTTTTTCTCAGATGGAAGATAAAGCTATATATTAGGTTCGTTTAATGGAATATGTATGCATATCTATATTCAGAAGTTAGTAGTGTATTATCCAGGTGACTTTGAACATATCCATTCCGTGTTGGTACACCCTGAACATTTTCTCAAAAGAATAATCACTAGGGACTGCCCATTGGCGGAGACATTATAGTCTAATGGCCTCTTGACAGTCTAATGGACTCTAGGGCAGCATCCAGACCTAGCGAAGGTTTGGTTTCTCTCTATAAGAAATACTTAAGGAAAAAAGCAACATATAAAACGAAGAGGCATAACAGTCCTTTCAGGAGATCAATAAAAGCTATTTCACCCTGATGCGTGGTAGAAAAAACATCATCTACGACAACATTTGTCACTGGAAAGCTCATAATAGCAATTTAAAGTTGACTTTCGTCTTAGAGCACCCTTACTACCTGCCTGCACACACATGCGTTTTTGAAATCTTCTTCAGTATATTTTCCTTATTTGCAGTTGACTTCTAAAGTGGAACATCTAAACGTTCTCGGTTTTACATATGATCTGCTATTAACATTGGCTTTAACGTGTGGTATATGAATCTTTGTCTACTATTGCATTAACGCAAGATTATGTCAACGCTTTCAAACAGTTGAAACACATCTTGTGCTGAGCTAAATATTATACATATTATGTTCGTCCTATGAAGTACCTCTGACGTTCAGAGGAAAGGATGTAAAGCCTGTAGGTTAACTATATCCATATGGATTCGCAATAGAGTCTTTGCCACTTTGCAAAGCCACAAACTGTGATTAATGTCAGCTTGGGCTGAAGCTAAGGTGGTAAATAAAAAGCAATTAAAGAACATTTTATGGCTCGGCGCATTGATTTGTGAGCGTCTTCTCACACTGTTCTCTTGGTATTCTTCTAGGAGATGCCTTAAAGCGCATGTGTACACCAAACATGGATGGATAAGAAGGAGCTGAACACTCTCTGAGAAAGCACATGAAAAAAGGGAGTTGCCATGGCTACAGCTGGTTTTGGGGGTGGAGGATTTAGAAATTGAGCGGCGTTAAAATTGATGTTATTAGAGGCACTTTAGAAAGAGCCAATTGGCTTTAAAAAAGATAAATGGGAGTTTGGAGTTTCAGCAAACTCTAGTTGTTGTCAAAGTTGAACAGTTCTGACAGTTTAGTCTATTCATTTGCCATGGCTACAGCTGGTTTTGGGGGTGGAGGATTTAGAAATTGAGCAGCGTTAAAATTGATGTTATTAGAGGCACTTTAGAAAGAGCCAATTGGCTTTGAAAAAGATAAATGGGAGTTTGGAGTTTCAGCAAACTCTAGTTGTTGTCAAAGTTGAACAGTTCTGACAGTTTAGTCTATTCATTTTAAAGGCTTCATTTCCAGAGGGATATTGCAGCTTGATCAACAAACATCACACTATGTCGATATGTTAGGAACGTGACATTAGTAAAACATCCATTTCTTTTGCAACAATTGCTATTGACCTGATTAAAATACAGAATATGAGCTTAAAAAATTTGCTGCAATTACAGAATCACAAACACTGTGCCCTTTATATTAGCAAGTCTCTCATAGCTTTCTGTACTATTATAATGATTATATGGTATAATATAGAATGATTTATGTTTGTAGTACACGGGAAAAGAATCATAGAAAATAACCCGCTTCAGATTGAATGCATCGCCACAGGGCTCCCAGAGATCATGCAGATATTATTTCAGTTAGTTGCAAGTTCTACCATGATCATAACTTTAGTTTACGACTTTTACAGAAGATATATATCAGTAGTATTGTATGTATCGGAACGGGACTATAGTTAACTACTGTTTATTACTCAATCGACCTGCAGCCAATCAGAGGCCTCCATTTGGTCACGTGACCCGTTGCCATGGTAACGTGACCTACTTAGGGCTCTCAGCCAATCAGAAGCCAGCATTCTGGGTGACCTACTGACCTACTTAGAAGCTCTCAGCCAATCAGAGGCCGGCATTCTGGTAACCATGGTAACGTGACCTACTTACGTCACGTGACCTACTTAGGCTCAGCCAATCAGAAGCCGGCATTCTGGTAACTAGGGTAACGTGACCTACTTAGGGTTTGTTTGTAAACAACACCACGTGGCTCTCTTGTTTGTAAACAACACCACGTGACACGTGACTGTTTGTAAACAAACAATTCGACTTAGTCTGACATTTTCAGCTGTCGCATGCTGACCTGCTGCTATCATAAGAGAAACAAAAGCCCTAATCACGCTTTTCAGCTGGATCCTTCCACCCACCAGACATAGATCCAGATGGGAGGGTGGTTTAAAATTAATCCGTGTACCGACTGTCATACAATAGTGTAATTAGTTGAACACGTGTTACCTGTATAAAGGATTAGCAGGTCATGGGCTTAGAGTGTGTATAGAAAAACAACTACAGGTAGCGTGAACAAAGCGACCCCCTCCCTTTCTGTCACTCTGTCTGTGACTAGAGGGCGCGCGTGTGGTAAGCGGCTTAAATCTAAAGAAAAAAAATCACCCTCTCCTGTCGTCAGCAGTCAGCTGGCCGGCGGCTGGAAAATGCGATTAGAGGGATGATGAGCGCGGTTTTTTATATTCAATATATTAGAAGTGTGCTTTGTTGCTTATATAGTTCATTATGCGTTTAAAATGTTCGCGAGTATCGTAGAAATGTAGAAAAATCCTATTGTGGCGCCATCTGACGAAAAGAGCGGAGAACTATACTAGGGTATGGCGAGCTAGACTAGAGCATGTAATCACCAGGCGGCAGAGTGGTCAAAAGACAATCTCGTAGTAGTAGGTCTACTTGGATCTTGAGTAGCCACCCTTGTGGTTGCAATTACCTAGACTAGTTGACCCTGCCAGCCTGGTCAAGTGAAATTAGTAAGGAGACCGCACATTAACGCGCTCCACAGTCTTTAGACAGTTAAGACTATAGTACCGTAGATTCTACTGTGTACTCACACTAACTATTTACAGTGCTACATATTCATACCCGTGTTCTAAGTGTTTTTTTTAGAAAAAAGCGATCTACTCACCCATTTTTTTTAGACAAACTCCTATTAGCAGGTAACCCCTGTATAAACCATACTGCAAAGATCTGCTACTTCGAGCGTCTGCCTCGTGACTGATAGTGTACAACAAGACGAAGTGGGCAGAGGTGAAGTACTGTTCCAAGAAAAATTGAGGCTCTTTATATAGCTGAGAGAGCGGCTAATCCGGATGTTCTAAGCTTGTTTTCACCTAGAGCCCCACCCTCTTCCAGAGAGGAATCAAATTGCTTTTCACCTGGACCCTTCCACCCCTCATCCATCAGCATGAAAAGAGGGATAACAAGTGTAACGTGCGCTACATGTATATGGGATTATAGCTGGTGAAGAGATAAAGCCAGGTCAACTGTGTATACAAAGACTACAGGAGGTGATTAACGACAGGTGTGACGCGCCAGCCCGTGGACGGATTATCTTCTAAGCTGACGCTTATTCAACTAGCCAGCTGCCGTCCGCTCCACTCACCACGGCAAGAGGAGGTGCTTTTGTTTTACACTTAAGTCGCTTACCACATGTACTCGTCTCTACCTCACAGACAGACACCCTCTCGCTTGCTTCACGACCCCTGTAGCTTTTTTTGTATACACACTCTAATCTCATAACCCCCTGATCCGTTATACAGGTAACGGGTATTCTCTTTTAAATAGCTGCCAGTCAGCCTGCGGCAGCTGAAAACGACGGTAAGTAGCTTAGCTCTAGAAGCAAGAAGGCGTATATAAGGAGGCTGACACGTGTATAGGCGCCTTATAAGTCGGCAGGGGGTAAATACTAGTGAAAAAGGAAGGCAGGTGTGCAGGTAGCTTTCTAACAGACACGTGTGTGCACTAAGCTGCTTAAGTCTAAACCCACCTGCAGTAGTCAGGTAGCATGTGAAAACTTACTTAACAGATCTCTTAATTGAGTAGAGACTCTGTACTGAGAGAGTCTTTTCAGCCGTTTAAGAGGATTATCTAGGACAGGGTACATAAGGAGTGAAACGACGCTCTCACCCATCACACTTTCTCGACCCGCCCTTCATCATCGTAGCATCGTCCACTCTACGCTCGCTCAGAATGTTATGATGGTTAGTTCTGCTATTTTCAGCTACTTTTCTTATCGAAGTGTTGACGCTACAGAGCATCGAAACTCTCTCCAAATGAGTCCAAGAAAGAAAAAGCAACTTCCACTTGAAGCAGGAAGAGAAACAGTGCCCTATGATGCATGTGAGGTAAAGAAACATTGGAAGGACGTCACCAAGGAGCAATGGATAGAAGCATGCTTCAACTTCATCGGAACGGAAGTAGTTTCATTTGGACAGAGGGAGAAGATTTTGTTGGAGCTATTTTTCTTAGCTCCGTATACTTGGCCTGACTGTGGTGAAATTCCTTCAGGTATTTGTTCAGTCTTCGCCATAGAAGTTATCAGGTCTTTGAAGGAGCTTCGATATATGCAAGGCACTCACGAGGAGATTGTTCAGAAAATGACGGAATTCGAAACAGGAGAAGACACAATATGGTGCGAGGAGACGACATATACGGACGATGATCTGGAGTACATCATTTGTAGCCCGTTGGAACATTATGTTAAAGACTTTGCGGACATGCTAGACAGCACTGAGATGAACCCGAAAGAGAGATCCCTTACTGCACAGAAAGAGGCCAAAGCTGTGTTGGAAAAGCTCAAGTTTGGTCAAGGATTCACTCTTCAAAGCAGCTGTGTGAGTGTGATAAAAGGCCTTGTGTTGAAACATCCAGACATGAAGTTTTCGCGTGCTGTCGACACACTTCCTTTGCCTGAACTGATGATGAACATGATCGATCCCATCGTACCAACATGTTTCGACTCTGCCAATTGTCCCATGTATAAAATGGTTTCAAGTTTTGCCCGTGGCCGATGGCTAAACGATCCACTGAAGTCAGAAAACCTCCTTGATTTAATCAACTGACTAAATGTATTTTCTCATACTAGTATTAGTAGCATTAGTAATAGCAGCTACTCAGTCTCGTGCAGCACAAGCAGCAGCATCTGTCAGCAGCATCCGTGACATCGTCAGCAGCAGCAGCAGCTGCACGAGCAGCACAAGCAGCAGCATCTGTCAACAGCATCCGTGACATCGCCAGCAACTGCAGCAGCTGCACGAGCAGCACAAGCAGCAGCAGCTGTCAGCAGCTGCAGCAGCTGCACGAGCAGCACAAGCAGCAGCACCAACAGCAGCAGCAACAGCAAATCAGCAGCAGCAGCAGCAGCAGCAGCAGCAGCAGCGGCGGTGTGGACCACTAAATTCGAGATGGCGACATGTCTGTTTCTTAGAATCGACATTCGACATGAGGCCTAGTGACATTTGACATGAAGCTTGAAAAACATAGTGACAGGTGACATGAGCAATTCTTAAAATCGACATGAGATATGAGCATAATTAAGCGACATCGACATGTGCCATGGCTATTTTTTTTTAAGACAAACGCCATAGACTCCTCATTCAAACCCCCACTAGTAGTGCTCTATAAGCGCAAGCTTTGCCTTAAGAGAGCTGTGGCTGTGAACCCTCTCCTCCCCCCGTACACACAGGTAAATATCAGAGTCAGCCAATGTCGCCAATACTACTCTCATACAAGGGTCAGGCACTGCTGGACTATAATAGATGGGTCAAGGACCATTCTACTGAGGGTCAGGCTAGGCTGGACATTCAATAACAGGCTGGACTTTGGCAAACTTGCTTGAAAGTCTGGCCAGCAAGAGTCCGTTGAAGGACTATACGGTAAAAAGGCTGCTGTTACAGTCAAGATACTCATATTTCAAGCCCAGAAAACTGTAATTAGCTTTCCAAGTTGTTTATTTAACAATATCCTGGCCTAGCAAGAAGCTGTCAGATGACATCTAAGAAAAATGGGGCTGTTAATTGATCAAGAGAGCTACATTGTTACAGAGTCCTATTCCTCTTTTGAGGTGGGACCAAATTTGAAAAAAGAATAAACTCAAAAAAAAAGCCTTAAGATTGAAACAGTTGTAGATGACAAATTTAATGAGGAAGTCGTATTAATTAGTTTACAAATAGCCGCTGCACGAGCAGCACAAGCAGCTCGTGCAGCTGCTGCAGCTGACACTAGTGTCAGCTGCTGCTTGTGCTGCTCGTGTAGCGGCTATTTGTAAACTAATTAATACGACTTCCTCATTAAATTTGTCATCTACAACTGTTTCAATCTTAAGGCTTTTTTTTTGAGTTTATTCTTTTTTCAAATTTGGTCCCACCTCAAAAGAGGAATAGGACTCTGTAACAATGTAGCTCTCTTGATCAATTAACAGCCCCATTTTTCTTAGATGTCATCTGACAGCTTCTTGCTAGGCCAGGATATTGTTAAATAAACAACTTGGAAAGCTAATTACAGTTTTCTGGGCTTGAAATATGAGTATCTTGACTGTAACAGCAGCCTTTTTACCGTATAGTCCTTCAACGGACTCTTGCTGGCCAGACTTTCAAGCAAGTTTGCCAAAGTCCAGCCTGTTATTGAATGTCCAGCCTAGCCTGACCCTCAGTAGAATGGTCCTTGACCCATCTATTATAGTCCAGCAGTGCCTGACCCTTGTATGAGAGTAGTATTGGCGACATTGGCTGACTCTGATATTTACCTGTGTGTACGGGGGGAGGAGAGGGTTCACAGCCACAGCTCTCTTAAGGCAAAGCTTGCGCTTATAGAGCACTACTAGTGGGGGTTTGAATGAGGAGTCTATGGCGTTTGTCTTAAAAAAAAATAGCCATGGCACATGTCGATGTCGCTTAATTATGCTCATATCTCATGTCGATTTTAAGAATTGCTCATGTCACCTGTCACTATGTTTTTCAAGCTTCATGTCAAATGTCACTAGGCCTCATGTCGAATGTCGATTCTAAGAAACAGACATGTCGCCATCTCGAATTTAGTGGTCCACACCGCCGCTGCTGCTGCTGCTGCTGCTGCTGCTGCTGCTGATTTGCTGTTGCTGCTGCTGTTGGTGCTGCTGCTTGTGCTGCTCGTGCAGCTGCTGCAGCTGCTGACAGCTGCTGCTGCTTGTGCTGCTCGTGCAGCTGCTGCAGTTGCTGGCGATGTCACGGATGCTGTTGACAGATGCTGCTGCTTGTGCTGCTCGTGCAGCTGCTGCTGCTGCTGACGATGTCACGGATGCTGCTGACAGATGCTGCTGCTTGTGCTGCACGAGACTGAGTAGCTGCTATTACTAATGCTACTAATACTAGTATGAGAAAATACATTTAGTCAGTTGATTAAATCAAGGAGGTTTTCTGACTTCAGTGGATCGTTTAGCCATCGGCCACGGGCAAAACTTGAAACCATTTTATACATGGGACAATTGGCAGAGTCGAAACATGTTGGTACGATGGGATCGATCATGTTCATCATCAGTTCAGGCAAAGGAAGTGTGTCGACAGCACGCGAAAACTTCATGTCTGGATGTTTCAACACAAGGCCTTTTATCACACTCACACAGCTGCTTTGAAGAGTGAATCCTTGACCAAACTTGAGCTTTTCCAACACAGCTTTGGCCTCTTTCTGTGCAGTAAGGGATCTCTCTTTCGGGTTCATCTCAGTGCTGTCTAGCATGTCCGCAAAGTCTTTAACATAATGTTCCAACGGGCTACAAATGATGTACTCCAGATCATCGTCCGTATATGTCGTCTCCTCGCACCATATTGTGTCTTCTCCTGTTTCGAATTCCGTCATTTTCTGAACAATCTCCTCGTGAGTGCCTTGCATATATCGAAGCTCCTTCAAAGACCTGATAACTTCTATGGCGAAGACTGAACAAATACCTGAAGGAATTTCACCACAGTCAGGCCAAGTATACGGAGCTAAGAAAAATAGCTCCAACAAAATCTTCTCCCTCTGTCCAAATGAAACTACTTCCGTTCCGATGAAGTTGAAGCATGCTTCTATCCATTGCTCCTTGGTGACGTCCTTCCAATGTTTCTTTACCTCACATGCATCATAGGGCACTGTTTCTCTTCCTGCTTCAAGTGGAAGTTGCTTTTTCTTTCTTGGACTCATTTGGAGAGAGTTTCGATGCTCTGTAGCGTCAACACTTCGATAAGAAAAGTAGCTGAAAATAGCAGAACTAACCATCATAACATTCTGAGCGAGCGTAGAGTGGACGATGCTACGATGATGAAGGGCGGGTCGAGAAAGTGTGATGGGTGAGAGCGTCGTTTCACTCCTTATGTACCCTGTCCTAGATAATCCTCTTAAACGGCTGAAAAGACTCTCTCAGTACAGAGTCTCAATTCTCAATTAAGAGATCTGTTAAGTAAGTTTTCACATGCTACCTGACTACTGCAGGTGGGTTTAGACTTAAGCAGCTTAGTGCACACACGTGTCTGTTAGAAAGCTACCTGCACACCTGCCTTCCTTTTTCACTAGTATTTACCCCCTGCCGACTTATAAGGCGCCTATACACGTGTCAGCCTCCTTATATACGCCTTCTTGCTTCTAGAGCTAAGCTACTTACCGTCGTTTTCAGCTGCCGCAGGCTGACTGGCAGCTATTTAAAAGAGAATACCCGTTACCTGTATAACGGATCAGGGGGTTATGAGATTAGAGTGTGTATACAAAAAAAGCTACAGGGGTCGTGAAGCAAGCGAGAGGGTGTCTGTCTGTGAGGTAGAGACGAGTACATGTGGTAAGCGACTTAAGTGTAAAACAAAAGCACCTCCTCTTGCCGTGGTGAGTGGAGCGGACGGCAGCTGGCTAGTTGAATAAGCGTCAGCTTAGAAGATAATCCGTCCACGGGCTGGCGCGTCACACCTGTCGTTAATCACCTCCTGTAGTCTTTGTATACACAGTTGACCTGGCTTTATCTCTTCACCAGCTATAATCCCATATACATGTAGCGCACGTTACACTTGTTATCCCTCTTTTCATGCTGATGGATGAGGGGTGGAAGGGTCCAGGTGAAAAGCAATTTGATTCCTCTCTGGAAGAGGGTGGGGCTCTAGGTGAAAACAAGCTTAGAACATCCGGATTAGCCGCTCTCTCAGCTATATAAAGAGCCTCAATTTTTCTTGGAACAGTACTTCACCTCTGCCCACTTCGTCTTGTTGTACACTATCAGTCACGAGGCAGACGCTCGAAGTAGCAGATCTTTGCAGTATGGTTTATACAGGGGTTACCTGCTAATAGGAGTTTGTCTAAAAAAAATGGGTGAGTAGATCGCTTTTTTCTAAAAAAAACACTTAGAACACGGGTATGAATATGTAGCACTGTAAATAGTTAGTGTGAGTACACAGTAGAATCTACGGTACTATAGTCTTAACTGTCTAAAGACTGTGGAGCGCGTTAATGTGCGGTCTCCTTACTAATTTCACTTGACCAGGCTGGCAGGGTCAACTAGTCTAGGTAATTGCAACCACAAGGGTGGCTACTCAAGATCCAAGTAGACCTACTACTACGAGATTGTCTTTTGACCACTCTGCCGCCTGGTGATTACATGCTCTAGTCTAGCTCGCCATACCCTAGTATAGTTCTCCGCTCTTTTCGTCAGATGGCGCCACAATAGGATTTTTCTACATTTCTACGATACTCGCGAACATTTTAAACGCATAATGAACTATATAAGCAACAAAGCACACTTCTAATATATTGAATATAAAAAACCGCGCTCATCATCCCTCTAATCGCATTTTCCAGCCGCCGGCCAGCTGACTGCTGACGACAGGAGAGGGTGATTTTTTTTCTTTAGATTTAAGCCGCTTACCACACGCGCGCCCTCTAGTCACAGACAGAGTGACAGAAAGGGAGGGGGTCGCTTTGTTCACGCTACCTGTAGTTGTTTTTCTATACACACTCTAAGCCCATGACCTGCTAATCCTTTATACAGGTAACACGTGTTCAACTAATTACACTATTGTATGACAGTCGGTACACGGATTAATTTTAAACCACCCTCCCATCTGGATCCATGTCTGGTGGGTGGAAGGATCCAGCTGAAAAGCGTGATTAGGGCTTTTGTTTCTCTTATGATAGCAGCAGGTCAGCATGCGACAGCTGAAAATGTCAGACTAAGTCGAATTGTTTGTTTACAAACAGTCACGTGTCACGTGGTGTTGTTTACAAACAAGAGAGCCACGTGGTGTTGTTTACAAACAAACCCTAAGTAGGTCACGTTACCCTAGTTACCAGAATGCCGGCTTCTGATTGGCTGAGCCTAAGTAGGTCACGTGACGTAAGTAGGTCACGTTACCATGGTTACCAGAATGCCGGCCTCTGATTGGCTGAGAGCTTCTAAGTAGGTCAGTAGGTCACCCAGAATGCTGGCTTCTGATTGGCTGAGAGCCCTAAGTAGGTCACGTTACCATGGCAACGGGTCACGTGACCAAATGGAGGCCTCTGATTGGCTGCAGGTCGATTGAGTAATAAACAGTAGTTAACTATAGTCCCGTTCCGATACATACTATACTACTTATATCATAGAGCCATAGTGGATCAGCTGCATAGCCGGTCGTTGATATTATCCTGATGTGACCTTGTAATCGATGGTAATGATGTGCACTGGATTGGGCATGGTTGTATATCATGTGTGTTTATATATACATATATATATATAAATAAATGTATATATATATATATATATATATATATATATATATATAATATATATGTATATATATATGTATATATATATATATATACATATATTATATAAATAAATGTATATATATATATATATATAATATATATATATATATATATATATATATATATATATATGTATATATATATAATATATATATAATATATATATATATATATATATATATATATATATATATATATATATATATTCGCTAGCACTTGTTGAGGCTAGCGAATGGGATGATTATTAGCAGGCAGTTGCAATAGTCAGATGGCAATATTGCAATAGTAGGGATCGTGCCGACCCAGAGCTTTGTTGCATAGTACATTGTGCACATCTCAAATTCCTCATGCTCCCAATCACGTTAACACTGGTAAATTCACATTGCATTTTTCACACAGAGAGCCAACAATGCACCTGTTCAGCAATGGCATCTACACGTATAATGTGCACTATTTACTTTAGGAAACGCCAAGCTCAGCACCTGTTCTCTTTCTCAAAGTGCAAATACACAAAAGGTTAGGTTACCCAGAACATGCAAAAGGGCCTTGACATCTAGTTTGGTGTCAGCATCTAGAAGCTGTTGTGGCCAGAAATAATCTCAAAATTGCTTAAGCTTCTATGAGAAAAAATCCTATATAGCTAATGCATGTGTAAATGATTCGTTGCCTGATCCCAAATGTGCATGCTCGATGGAGCACTTTTAGGTCTTTTAGGGTAAACATATCTAATGGAGTATGTTTGGGCAGCAGTGAGCGGTTATCCCCTAAGTAGAGAAACAAGCACCGCAGGGCGCCTGCATATTGTATCGGGGAGACCTAGTAGATTGAGAATATTCCTCAAACACAGTGCTGACACCAGGAGCAGTTTTAAGGCCATCAGGGAGTGTGCTTGGAGCATGTGAGTGGATTGATGGTGGCCCCACAACATCCGGGGTGAGTGTGCAGGGTTTGACCTATTTATATGTAGAAGCCGGAAGCGGCGTGCGCAACCCACGCTGTGTCACCAATGGGAACCACTAATGGCTGACTCATGAACATTTATGGGTGCATAACATATGCAGGGTAGACATGGAAATGAACCCTGGGGAAAGACCCCCAAAAATGTTGACACTGAGACACATTACGTATCCCAGCAAGCCACCAATTCCTCTGTCACACAATGTCATCTACTCCTTCAATGTGAGGTATTTACTTTGCAGAAAAAATAAGCTGAGAGCGGAGCACTTGTTCCCATTTTCAAAGTGCAAATACACCAAGTATTAAATTTCCAAGAACATGCAAAATGGTCTGGCAATATTGTCTGGTGTGTCTAGAAGCGTTCATGGATTGCACTGAGTGTGAGTAGGGAAATGATAATCTCAAAATTGCCCTAGGTTATATGGAAAAGCTATCCACTATAATTTGTGCATGCATGGAGGATTGGTTGCCAAATTGGCGTCAGTTTGCTCCAGCCTGAGCAAGGGTATGACACCAGGTGTTCAAAACGTGTACATGGTGTCAGCATGGTGTCAGACTCAAGCTGACTCAAGCTGACACATGGTAGTAAGATGGTGTCAGGCTCAGGCTGACTCAAGCTGACACTTAGTAGTAAGATGGTGTCAGGCTCAGGCTGACTCAAGCTGACACTTGGTAGTAAGATGGTGTCAGGCTCAGGCTGACTCAAGCTGACACTTGGTAGTAAGATGGTGTCAGGCTCAGGCTGACTCAAGCTGACACTTGGTAGTAAGATGGTGTCAGGCTCAGGCTGACTCAACCTGACACTTGGTTGTATTCCTATTATAGGAGCTACATCATTTCATACTGGGACAGATATCTTTATTCACATCAATGTTAATGTAGTCTTCTTGAAGCATCTTGCTGTGTGGCTTAGTGATGGAAAACCTCCGCGGACCTGTAGTCTTTGTTGTAAAACCTCCGAGGCGTAGCCGAGGAGGTTTTACAGCAAAGACTACAGGTCCAAGGAGGTTTTCAAGCTTATACTCCGTCCTATTGATATATGGTACTTCTCAGGGTCCTTGTAAATGATATATTAATGCAATGTCTTCCATATTCCCTTTGGAAACGCAATGTGACGAGAGTGGGATTCGTACCTCCATACTTTACCTGTGCTAGTGCTCTTATATAAGGGGTAATTATGTTTTCATGGATGAATGGTTTGAGAATAGCAGTTAAATCCAATCTACCTGACAGGACTCTGTATGTGGTTGGAGAGCTATGCTCTGGCCCGTGGGCTACAGGGTGATTACATTTGATGCATATTCTTACCATTTCTATGTATTTGACATCTGCTAACTGTACAACAGGTGATTCATACTACCGTTGATATATAGATTCAAGGTATTACATATTATTATTTTAGGCTGGTTATAATTTGGAATTTTGGTACATTATAAGAGATGATGAATTAGTGATATCAGGGATCTTTACTTACATTACCATGTTATATTTCTATAGAATAGAATAGACTGATAGACAATGATAGCAAACATTATGAATGGATTCTTTGATAGTGTGCCATACATAAATACTGCATTGACATGTAAATACATGTTCTATGCCTCACATACTACATGTGCAGGCGCTGTGGCCGAGTGGTCTAGGCGCTGGTACATGGAGTCTTACCTACTGGGTTCGAGTCCCATTGAAGCTATGGCTTTTAAAAACGAAATAGAGCACAAAATCTCCGGACAGCACTCACAAAACCTCCGGACAGCACCCACAAAACCTCCGGACAGCAGCTACAAAACCTCCGCTCAGGGTGGCAGAGAAGGAATATGAAAATAAACCTACAGTAAGAACAATGGGACCAACATCCGAGCGGAGTATAATATTAACTAGTGTATCTTGTCTCATGCCTGGTCTCCACATCATAGTGTATCATTTCCTCTATTACCACTTCATTCTGAAAAAGAGAAGATGGGTAATTCAGATATCCTGTGCATGAGATAATAGTAAAACTAAACAAGTTGTACATGTGTATAGATTATGTGTATAAGAACCTTCACTTATCTGGCAAAACTCAAAATACATGTACTAGCAGAGCAAGCTACCTACCTCACATCCTTCCTCCTGTGTCTCCTCCTGGTAACTGCCAATTCTATCATGAACAAAGGGATTTGAAAGTTGAAGGATTGACCAATCAGAGGAGTGATATGCATAGCGTGAGCTTGCGTGAGCTTGAGCTAGGTGATGATCTACTAGCATTGACCAATCAAAGAGAGGCTGACCTCAGGTGATATATGTAGTGTGAACTTGCGTGGGGTTGAGCTGGCTTGAGATAGATGTGATGTCACCTCTCCTCATACAGTTGGTGAATGCACTAAGATGTATTGCTGTTATGTGGGGAATTACTATCTGTTTCCCATAATCATGTTACCATATAGGTCACTGAACATCATAATTTTATGTTCCTGTGAAACTAAAGCTGGGGGTTGTGTTAATGATTTGTGAAATCTAGATAACCCCTCTGCAGTGCTATATCCCATAGGCAAAAAAGATAGTCTTTTCTGAGGTTAACACGTATATAAAATCAGATTGATATCAATCATTATATTCCCTAAATGCAAATGTTAACTCACAGGAAAAAGCAGGTTGATACATGTGATAAAAGTATTGAAATCAATATATATTCTATGTAGCCTCTCTGTAGAGTATACATTCACGGTACAAGGGATACAGATTCCATGGTCTCTCAGTGCTTACAGATTTGTGAGGATGAGTGAGATCTGTGGCAGCTAACCCACAGCTCACGCATCCTCACACCTTGTATTGGGAATAGGATTACTCTGACTCAAGACTGACTCATCTTCACTCAAACCAACGCAAACTGTGGGTTGCATTTGAGTCAGGAGGTGTGAGCTAGGGTGAGCTTTGAGGAGGCTCGCGCAGAGCTGACTCATTCAGACACCTAGTGCTTAACGCAAAATAGGCTAACCCAGGCTCACGCAGGCTCACCCTAGCCACACAGCAAGATGCTTCAAGAAGACTACATTAACATTGATGTGAATAAAGATATCTGTCCCAGTATGAAATGATGTAGCTCCTATAATAGGAATACAACCAAGTGTCAGGTTGAGTTAGCCTGAGCCTGACACCATCTTACTACCAAGTGTCAGCTTGAGTCAGCCTGAGCCTGACACCATCTTACTACCAAGTGTCAGCTTGAGTCAGCCTGAGCCTGACACCATCTTACTACCAAGTGTCAGCTTGAGTCAGCCTGAGCCTGACACCATCTTACTACTAAGTGTCAGCTTGAGTCAGCCTGAGCCTGACGCCATCTTACTACCATGTGTCAGCTTGAGTCAGCTTGAGTCTGACACCATGCTGACACCATGTACACGTTTTGAACACCTGGTGTCATACCCTTGCTCAGGCTGGAGCAAACTGACGCCAATTTTATGCTTGCTCACTGGGGCACTTTGGGGTCTTTTAAGGGAAATGTTTCTAATGGAATATGTGCCCTCCCAGCACATCATGTGGGTCATGCCAGGACATGATATGGGTCAAGATTGCCTTCTTTCCATTTCTATGAGTATTAGGATAACTCGTTTTAAGGAGGGCATTAGTTATGTGTCGTCAGCCATTTTTGAATAGCACTTGGGAATTCGCCTGACCAATGTCCCTAACCTGAGATAGCCATTACAATTTGCCAATAGCCACAGGTAGCCTACATCTTCTATTCTAACACACTGTAAACAGAAGTTGGCTGCAATCCAAGAACATGGACAGTTACAATTAGAATCTTCATGGCACATCTGCTGGGACCTTTAGCTGTTCTTCTAAGCTTTCACCCAGAACTAATTGCAATTTTATAAAGGAACCACACAAATTCCTTAAGATTTTGAATAGTTCCTGATTGATTTACTGCGGCGTGATGCCAACCAGCACTATCAAGTCTGAGTACCTTCTCCCTCCTGAAACAGTTCTTCATTGGATTCTCTCTATCAGCACATTTTCAGATTGCAGCAAATAAAGAACAATTAGTTTTAAATGAACTGGGTTGAGGGGCAATTAACTGAAAGAGGAGGACATTGAATGAAGCTTTGAGGAATGTGTTGGGATTTTTATTTCAAATAAGGAGATCACAAAATGCAGGAATCAAAGTTAACTAGGGCCTTAGACCTGAGTAAGCTGGAACAAGCTTTTGGACAGTTAGTAGCTGATGTCGGTTTGGTATACTGCTATCTATGTGCTCTTTATGACACATTAATTATGACATGTAATTTCCTCTTATATATGTTTTATCTAAAACCGAAATGGGTTTTAAGGACAAGGACTGGCAGTTAGGCCGTTAATCTACAAAATACAATTATGCAGAAAACGTGGATAAATGACACTATAGATATCATGCTTTTTCAAATATGTATGTAGGGCTACTATAGATAACGCAAGGAGGCATAGCTGAGGTACGTCTAACTCTCAGTGATGGAGATAAGATATGAATGATGGAGCCATTAATGAAAATTGCCCATTATTTGATTTAGCTTATTTTTCTGCAGATCCAGAGAAGGCTGACCCATAGATGTTTTAATTTCATCTTGATATATTTCGTAGCCACCTTGTTATGTAAAGCACAATATCAAATTCATCCTATAAATTTAGTGCCCGTCATGATTATTAAAACAGATGAGGAGTTTCAAAGAAATACTAAAGTCAATCTCCAAGCTACCAGGGACACTGCATGAACTATTCTTAGCGCAGTGAGCAGCTTCGATTGACAACCTTATATGTTAGAGTAAATGATCCGCTCCACTCTGCTGGTGATGTGCCAGGCTGATGTATTGTAGATGGTAGAGATGGTACCTAACTGTCAGTGAAAAGATTAGTATCTCTCCCAGATATTATTTGCTTTCCCAGTACCAGGTGTTATAAATCCATATCATGGAAATACTTCATTCTCTACCATCAATTCCTAGACTGTCATTACAATGATGCAATACGTTCACCTTTCTTTCTGTTTTTTTCTCCACAACAGTTTACATTTGCCCTACATGGAAATCGTCCTGTGAGTTTCACCTTTATATATACATTGGTATTGCTTGGGGCCAGAGCTATTGATGGACATTTGACAGGCTAAGGCACCACCTTAGTACATGGAGCAGCCATATCTCAGGCAATATTGAACGCCTTTCACCCATTTTCATCTTGACCTCTGCATTTGGATGTTAGATTGACAGATGTGGTATAAGAAGGAGTTGGTGAGAGGGAGAAGAAATATGGAACTACTGTGGAATTGATGGGCCGCTATCGATCAAGTCACCAAAGGTTCATAGTGAGAGACCATTGTCAGCAGAATGCTCTACCCCTGCAGGTTTAGCTGACATATAGCGCATTGCTCCTATAAGCAACATACATTTTTTTGCCTAAGCATCATAATTGTGTCTGCCTCTCCATCTTCCATTCTTTGTCATTTTCATAAAGTTATAAATCCATGGTTATTTGAGGGTATTTGAGACATTGAAATGGCCCAATAGGAAACTGCAATGAGGTCAAAAATACTATTACTACATGTGGAGTTTATATTGCGAATCAGTAGATACTAGTAGGAAGCACAGCGGGGGGCTATGTCTATGCCTGTGTCTATTGTTAGTGAATTAGTCATAAGAAGTAGGTAGATTTAGTCTCAACAGAGCCACACCACAGGGAAACTATCAGAGTATGTCTTTATGTCTTATCTTATTGAAGTTTATGAACACAATTCTAAAACGGAAACCTCAAGCTATGTCCCTATAAAAAAGAAACACCTTTAATTTAGCAAGCTGAATACTGTGCCATACATAAAGCAGAACTACTGTACTTTTTCTTATAAGTTATTGTAAGTTCTTCTACATTCCCTGGCATTTGAATCAGGTATTACGACAGATATCTTTGTGCCCCTGCTGTATTGCAGGAAGGTCACTTTCTTGGAACTAAGTAAACAACTCCTGCATGTGGCTGAACCCTAATTCAATAATCCTCGGTTTGTATGATTATGACATTTGTCTAACCATTGAAACCTTCTGACTGAACTTTTAGACTTTCTCATATTTTTCATTGATCCTCAGGATTGTATTCAAAGAGTTAAAAATGTGATATAACCATAGAACATAGTAACCATTTCAGAAATGCAAAGGGAAGCGGTTCCAAAATGTGTCTGCTAGAAAATGTCTTCTAGTGTTCTTCAATATTTACATTTGGAAACAAGCCAAGCTCAGCACCAGTCCCCATTCTTAAAATGCAAATACACAGAATATCAAGTTACCCGGAACCTATAAAAGAGCTGGAAATCTTGTTTGGGCTTTGCAGGTGCATGCTTTGTGCAATGGATGCATGGGTGATTGGTTGATGGACCCTGAATGTACATTCCCAATGGAGCACTTTGGGTGTAAATGTATCCACCCACTTATACGTGGGCAGCAAATGGGGGCAAATTGGGTCTCCAACCTTTTGACTAACCAGCGGCACATGGAGCATGTATTTTGTATTGGAAGAGCAAGTGAATTTAGAACACTCTTCAAATACAGTTCTGACACCACGTAGCGTTAGGAAGTCTCTTTAGAGCATGTGAGTGATGACAACCTGACAATGTTGTGGTGCATGTTTGGAGCTTATGACCTATTTATACTGGGAGGCCGGAGATGGCAAGCACAATGCCCTCTGTGTTGGCAGTTGGGACCACTAATGGCTGACTCATGAGCATTCATAGATGAATACCCTCTGTAGGGCAGCTGGCCAGAGCTCATCTGCTAAAGCATACGCCTAAAAGAGGTGAGCAGGGGGTAGATCTAGGTCTTATCTAGGTGTTTGAGTGAACCTAAGGATTCACGGAGTTGATTGTTGTGGGCATGCCTTTACTACTGAAGGGGTATTTCCTTAATTGTCAAAAGTTCTCTAATTAATCTTTACCTACAACCTTATTCTATTTAACCTACTGAGAGAGAGATAGGGCGAGAGAGAGAGAGGGGGGGATAGAGAGAGAGAGAGAGAGAGAGAGAGAGAGAGGGGGAGACAGAGAGGGAGAGAGGGAAGAAGAGAGATATTCTCTACAAAAGAGATGATATTCCATTCATATGTGCTAGGCCAGTAATAGGTGCTGTAAATCACACAAGCAGGACATCACATAAGGGATCTAGGTCTAGGACAAGGATTACACTAAGCATGCCTTACAGCTCTGTCAGACTGTTCTGGTTGCATGGCAACTAGACAGATGAGCAAGAATGCACCCTTTTCCTCCCCTGTCCAATATGTATCAGCCACTAAATGAACACGGCAGGTTGGTCTCTGCTGATCTATGTCTGTGATCACAGGCACCCATATAGCTGTAGTTCTGTACCATCCAATTTGTACATCGATATCCCAGACTTGTATGTATACGCCTATAAGTTGATGAAAACAGAAAAAATGAGATTCCTCTGTTTACATGCACAGATCTAGGTGATTCTATTCTAGGATACAGAAAAGCAGTATTATGCCCACCCACATATCCCCCTCATAGTGGTACTCAGGAAATACAGACATATTACATAATTTGGGAATACATAATAATGTAAAGAGAAAGAGATATATCCTAATATCATATCTAAAACATCTGGATGGGGAAACGTGTAGCCTTACCTTGGTAACCATGACAATGATAGCATGAATAAAATGTCATTTTGGTACATCATATAAATTGCTCTGAATAGGAAAAGTTGCTGTTATATCCCAAACAACTTTCATGAGTCAACCCCAAACTGAAGTATTAATCGTGATGTTATCCAGAAACACCACTTATGGAGTATATAAAAGTTTCTTCAGATGTTGAATTATCCCTGATTGATTTGATGCTTCGTGATGCCAACCAGCACCACTAAGTGAGACTGTGTTCCTGCTCTTGAGATGATTCCTCATTGAGTTCTCTGACTTGGCACATTTTCATACTGAGGCAAATAAAGACCAATTAATTATTGGGAAACTGGGTTGAGGGGCGATTCTTATAATGAGGAACACAATAGAATAGTGCTTAACGAAGGGTTTAAGCTTTGCTATAATTATAGTCTCTAGGAAATCACAAACGGCAAGAATCAAGGTTAATGAGACCTTATGGATCTGTTTACAAACAGGAAGGGGCATCTAGCACTTTGGGGATGGTATGATACCTCAAGGCGCAAGGCTCATTTGTCTCCATGATGGGCATCAAGTAGCAAACGTGCCAGCGCTGTATTATTGCATCATACTGACCTTTGATGAGTGGACCAGCCTCGCCAATAGAGTGGTGATTATGCATGAATTCATATTTTCCAATGCGACATGCATACGTTTTACCGACCCAAGAAAAATGTGCAATATTATTGGAGAGGACACACAACAGTTAACTCTTTTTTTAGCTATAGAATGTGAGTGGGGAGCAAAGGGTTAAGGTAGGAAAACGGGGGTGGGTGAGGTAGGGGAGGATGAGGGAAAAGGAGACAAATTATCACAAGAGCTGATGAGAATAAAACAGCAGGGGATGTTGGAGCTGTTGGTCTGGGGATCGAAAACAATGCTGTGTGTTGTGTTCCGAGGCTGGACAATGTCATCAGCAGGTTCCTGTTTAATAATAATTATGGTTGGCCTTTCTCAGATTGGAGTGTAGTGGTGTTTATATTTGGGTTGACCATGAGATATATAATTACATCCTACCTTATATGGGAAAGAGATACAACTGAAAAGAATGTCAAGGATGGGATCTGGTTGAAAATGCAAATACAAGTTTCAGCGAATGGCTGGAGAACACTGTAAAACTGTAATAGTTTTAATTTTTGATACTAAGATTATTATGATCCGTAGTGGGTTTTTTTCTAGCTGAATTAATTATTTTGCGATCAATATGATGGATATGTTGATTGTTGATTATTGCAGGAGGGACATTTGCATATAATTTCCCATAAATACTATACTCTGATCTACATCTATCTCACAGTGTATTGCTGACTCCCTGAAATACCTTTGTATAATAAATCATATACAAAAGCAAATGCCTAGCCAACCAAAGTCACTGACTAGGTTTACTGAATTGCAGTACTGTCTGGCAAGGTCCATGCTGGGAAGGGAACTAAAGCTTCTGTGCTTGACATAATCCCCTCATCATCTTTTAATCCTTTCCATTATAATGGATCATCTCCCACCCACTGTCTCAGTCATGCAACCAGGAATGATTGATTGGTGTCTGGGCAGCGTACCCACTACTGTGATAAAGTTTTATTGTTGTTGTTTCGTAAGCAAATGAAGGGTTAAAAATAATATAGTAGAAACTTGGATAGTATCCTCCTCGAAAAGAGACTGTTGGCAGTAATATCATTTATTTTTATCTATGTAGCACATGCTTATAGCCTAGTTTGAGGAAACTTATGTTGAAATGTCATTGTTTTCTGAATACCAAATATTTTAATAGCACTAGGTGATGCTTGACCAATATCCCTAACCTGAGATAGCCTCTACAAACTACAGGTTGGAGCATAAATTTAGATCATCTCTGTAGAGCAACATCTCTCAGTAAAGCCCCTCACCCCACCTTCTTCCTATTGTTCCCATCTTCCACCCCAATCTGCCAATAGCCACCGGTAGCCTACATTTTCTATTGTAACACACTGTAAATAGAAGTTGGCTACAGTCCAGGAATAAGGACAGCTACATAAAGAACCTTCATGGCACATCTGCAAGGACCTTTAGCTGTGCTTCTGATTATAAGCTTTTCACCCAGAACTAATTGCACATATATTTCATAAAGGAACCACACAGATACCTTGAGATTTTGAATAGTTCCTGATTGATTTACTGTGGCGTGATGCCAACCAGCACTATCAAGTCTGATTACCTTCTCCCTCCTGAAACAGTTCCTCATTAGATTCTCTCTATCAGCACATTTTCAGATTGCAGCAAATAAAGAGCAATTAGTTTTAAATGAACTGGTTTGAGGGGCAATTAACTGAAAGAGGAGGACATTGAATGAAGCTTTGAGGAATGTGTTGGAATTTTTATTTCAAATTAGGGGATCACAAAAGGCAGGAATCAAGGTTAACTAGGGCCTTAAACCTGAGTAAGTTGGAGCAATCTTTTGGACAGTTAGTAGCTGATGTTGATTTAGTATACTGCTATCAATGTGCTCTTTATGAGACATTAATTATGACATGTATTGTTTTCCACTTGTTTATATATGCCATTGCAGAACATGTAATTTCCTCTTACACAGTTTTTATCTAACACCGAAATGGGTTTTAAGGACAAGGACTGGCAGTTAGGCCATTAATCTACAAGATACAATTTTGCAGAAAACGTGGATAAATGGCACTATAGATATCATGCTTTTTTAAATATGTATTTAGGGCTACTATGGATAACACAAGGATCTGAGGCATAGCTGACGTACGTCCAACTCTCAGTGATGGAGATAAGATAGGAATGATGAAGCCGTTGACGAAAATCACCCATTATTAATCTAGCATTTCTTTGCAGATTCAGAGAAGGCTGACCCATAGATATTTTGATTTTATCTTGATAGATTTCGTAGCCACCTTGTTATATAAAGTGCAATATCAAATTCATTATAAATTTAGTTGACAATAAGTACATTTGACAGGCACCACTTTAGTACATGGAGCAGCCATATCTCAGGCAATATTGAACGCCTTTCACCCATTTTCATCTTGACCTCTGCACTAGGATGTGAAATGGGGTAGATTGACCGATGTGGTATAAGAAGTTGGTGAGAGGGAGAAAAAATATGGAACTACTGAGGAATTGAAGGGCCGCTATCGATCAAGTCACCAAAGGTTCACAGTGAGAGACAACCATTGTCAGCAGAATGTTCTTCCCCTGCAGGTTTAGCTGACATATTGCGCATTGCCCCTGCATAGGGCGAAGAAAAAGAAGTTTGTTTCAATTCACCCGACAGACGCTATGTAAATAGGGCCGACCCTACTTTTTCTATGCAAGTTTGAAGACATTCTTTGATCAATTTTAGGGTTTGCAGAGAGGCTGGCATTAATGTTAAAAAGAAAAGATTGAATAAAATCTGACCTACTGGCCCTACTTTTTCCTACTCCCTTGTTACCTGAAACAAACCTCTTTTTTTTTGCCTAAGCAACATAATCGAGTCTGCCTCTGCATCTTCCATTCTTTGTCCTTTTCATAAAGTTATAAGTCCATGGTTATTTGAGGATACTTGAGACCTGGTCCAACAGGAAACTGCAATGAGGCAAAAAATAATATTACTACAGGTGTAGTTTATATTGCGAATCAGTAGACACTAATAGAAAGCACAGCGGGGGCTGAGGACAGAACTATTATTCTCGACTCCCTCTCAGCTTATCATGTGTATGCCTATTTATCATACGAAGTAGATTTAGTCTCAACAGAGCCATACCACAGGGAAACTACCACATTATGTCCTTATACATGTATCCTCTCTTATTGAAGTTTTTGGACACAATTCTAAAACCTCAAGGTATGTCCCTGTAAAAAGGAAACAAGATTTAGAAAGCTGAATACTGTGCCATACACAAAGCAGAACTACTGTACCCTTTTCTTCTATATTAGCTACCTCACAGTTGAATCAAGGATTACGACAGAAATCTTTGTGCCCCTGCTGTACTGCAGGAAGGTCACTTTCTTGGAACTAAGTAAACATAGATATGTATCAACAACTTCTGCATGTAGCTGAATCCTAATTCAATATTCCTCGGTTTGTATGATTATGACATTTGTCTAACCATTGAAACCTTCTGACTGAGCTATTAATTTTTTTTTTTTTTTCATTGATCCCCAGGACTTTATTTAAAAATTTGAAGATGTTATTTAACCATAGATCTATAGAACTATAGGGCTCTTGTATACCCCATGCTCCAAGCGTTAAACTCGGGTCCTAATAATTACTATGGATATGATATGAACTTAGATCATAGATTTAGATGATGGAGAGAGTACCGAGTCAAAAAAATCTTTAACTCAAATGGTTTAATATCTTGCTTTTTCTTCGATTACATTTTTACTTTTAAAAATGGTCCTGATATTGTTAGTGAAAACGTGTTGAGAATTGTGTCACAAATTTGAGATTTAGACCATTCTAACAAAATGTTGTTGCTTGATGGATAGCAGCTCTATACAATCAATCATTAAGATCAAAATTAAGGATCAACCAATAAGACTGCAGAACATAGTAACCAGATCAGAAATGCAAAGGGAAATTTCAATACCCGCTCCCTGGAAGCTGTTCCGAAATGTGTCTGCTAGAAAATGTTTTCTGTTCCTCAATATTTACATTTGGAAACAAGCCAAGCTCAGCACCAGCCCCTATTCTGAAAATGCAGCCGGAAAAGTTAGCCGGAACCTATAAAAGAGCTGGAAATCTTGTTTGGGATTTGCAGGTGCATGCTTTGTGCGATGGATGCATGGGTGATTGGGTGATGGATACTGAATGTGCATTCTCAATGGAGCACTTTGACTAACCAGCGGCATATGTAGCATGTAGATTGTATTGGGAGAGCAAGCAAATTTGGAACTCTTCTGAACACAATTCTGACGCCATGTAGCGTTAGGAAGTCTCTTTAGAGCATGTGAGTGATGACAGCCTGACAATGTCAGGGTGCATGTTTGGAGCTTATGACCTATTTATACAAAGAGGCCGGAGATGCAGGCACAATGCCCTCTGTGTTGGCGGTTGGGACCACTAATGGCTGACTCATGAGCATTCATAGGTGAATACCCTCTGTAGGGCAGCTGGCCAGAGCTCATCTGCTAAAGCATACGGCTAAAAGAGGTGAACAGGGGGGTAGGGATGAGGGCATATGGTTCAGGTTTGGTTATTGTCATTGCTGTTCCATGGGTTTTTTGAGTGACCGTGAGGGTTTACTGAATTGATTGTTGTGGGCAGGCCTGTACTACAGAAGGATTATTTACTTAATGTCAATAGTTCCTCGATTCATCTTGGAGCTATGCTCTTATTCTATTTAATTTACTGAGAGAGGGAGGGAGAGAGAGAGAGAGATAGAGAGAGAGAGAGAGAGAGACAGAGAGAGACAGAGAGAGAGACAGACAGACAGACAGACAGACAGACAGACACCGAGACAGAGACAGACAGACAGACAGACAGAGACAGACAGACAGAGATACTCTCTACAAAAGAGATGCTATTCCATTATAGTCACTATGGGATATGTGTTAGGCCAGTAATAGGTGATTTAAATCACGCAAGCAGGACATCACATAAGGGATCTAGCTCTAGGACAAGGATTACACTAAGCATGCCTGACAGCTCTGTCAGACTGTTCTGGTTGCATGGCAACTAGGCAGATGAGCAAGAATGCACCCTTTTCCTCCTCTGTCCAATATGTATCAGCCACTAAATGAACACGGCAGGTTGGTCTCTGCTGATCTATGTCTGTGATCACAGGCACCCATACAGCTGCAGTTCTGTACCATCCAATATGTACATCGATATCCCAGACGTGTATGTATACGCCTATAAGTTGATGAAAAACAGAGAAAATGAGATTCCTCAGTTTACATGCACATATCTCGGTGAGGCTATTCTAGGATGCAGAAAATCAGTATTATGGTCGCCCACGTATACCCTCATAATAATACCCGGGATATACAGACATATTACATCATCTGGGAATACATAATATGTAAAGAGAAAGAGATATATATCTTATATCATATCTAAAAACTGATAGCATGGATAAGAAGATATGTTATTTTGGTACATCATATGAATTGCTCTGAACAAATGCATGCCCATTTACCCCACAGTTTTAATTTCCCCACTGGGCTTCGTTGCATCATATTGAATCGTTACCCATTAAAGAGGAACAATTAAAAGTTTCTTCAGATGTTGAATTATCCCTGATTGATTTGATGCTTTGTAATGCCAACCAGCACCACTAGGTGAGACTGTGTCCCTGCTCTCCAGACGATTCCTCATTGAATTCTTTCTCTTGGCACATTTTCATACTGAGGCAAATAAAGACCAATTAATTCTGGGGAAACTGGGTTGAGGGGCGATTCTTATAATGAGGAACACAATAGAATAGTGCTTAACGAACTGTTTAAGCTCCGCTATATTCTCGAGGAGATCACAAACGGCAGGAATCAAGGTTAACAAGACCGTATGGATCTGTTTACAAACAGGAAGGGACATCTAGCCCTTTGGGAATGGCATGATACCTCAAGGCGAACAGCTCATTTGTCACCATGATGGGCATCAGCTGCAGGTAGTAACGTGCCAGCACTGTATTATGGCATCATTCTGACATAATTCGCCACTGTTTGGCATGCATACGTTGTACCGACCCAAGGAAAATTGTGAATTATTACTAGAGAAGACACACAACAGTTAACTCTTTTTTTTAGATGTGGAATGTGGGTGAGGAGTAAAGGGTTAAGGCAAGAAAACAGGGGGGGGGGTAGGGGATTATGAAGGAAAAGGAGACAAATTATCACAAGAGCTGATGAGAATAAAAGAGCAGGGGATGCTGAAGCTGTTGTTCTGAGAATCGAAAACAATGCTGTGCATTGTGTTCCGAAGCTGGACAGTGTCATCAGCATGTTAAATATTCACGTTTTAAGGCTTCAGCAAAATTGGTTTAGACGGTAATGATGTTGGCACAAAGGAGGGAGTCAAACAAAACTACAGATGATTAACTTGGAGCCCTTCAAGGCCGACCAAAAAAAAAAAAATTCTGTTGTTGGGGGCGAGACATTTCCAAAGGAACTTTCCCTGGGCCGAGCCTTTGCTGATTCCCATAGAGTTATGTTGATTATAGTCGATGCTCTGCCAGCCATGGCATCGACTATAGTCGATGCTCAGCCCTAAAGGGTTAAATGGATAATATGGGACAGAGATACAACTGTACAAAATGCCAAGGATGGGATCTGTTTGAAAATGCAAATACAAGTTACAGCGAGTTGCTGGAGAACACCGTAGAACTGTAATAGTTTCAATTATTAAAATTAGATTATCATGATCCGTAGTGTGTTTTTCTAGCTTAATCAATCATTTTGCGATCAATATTAATATAATGGATATATTGATTGTTGATTATTGCAGGAGGAACGTTTGCATTTAATTTCCTATGAATACTATGCTCTGATCTATATCTATCTCACAGTGTATTGCTGCCTCCATGAAATACCTTTGTATAATAAATGCCATACAAAAGCAAATACCTACCCAACCAAAGTCACTGACTAGGTTCACTGAATTGCTGTCATGTCTGCAAGGTCCATGTTGGGAAGGGCACTAAAACTTCTGCGATTGACATAATCCCCTGATTATCTTTTAATCCTTCCCATTATAATGGATCATCTCCCACCCACATTTTCAGTCATGCAACCAGGAATGATTGATGGGTGTCTGGGCAGCTTACCCACTCCTGTTCACTGTGATACAGTTATACTATTGTTATCTCGTGTGCGAGTGAAGGGTTAAAATATAGTAGATTCTTAGTAGATACTTAGCTTTAATAGGCAATGTATTCTCTTTGAAATGATACTGTTGGTCGAAACATCTTTTTGTTTTTGTTTTTGGAAAGATTGTAGAGGCTTAGCTTAGTTTGAGGAGACTGAAATACCAAATTTGATATTGATTTCAATTAGCGATTAGTCAAACATCGACATGGGAATCAATTTTAATGTCCCATGCATTCTGCACCATTATATGATATTTTTCTACCAGTTGATTCGACATTTCCTAAACAGCAATTTAAGTGTGCATTACCAGTAGCTCAGGTGACCTGTCCTATTAATCAAGGAGGAGGGACAACCATTGCATGATGAGTTTAAAAACAACCACCGAGTCAATCTGTGAGCTGCTGCAGACACTGTCTGAACTTTAAAGTGTCTATTTTTAGCGCCGCGAGCAGTAAACGATCTGCTCCAGTACCTTGGTGAGGTGCCAGACTGTTGTGTAATATGTTGCTACCGGATCTACAGGTGCCATAATATCCCTCTTGTACCAAGGTAATGATCAGTATCTGGTTTAATATGATCTAGGCTCTCAGCTGAATAGTGAAAGGTCGTGCCATTCGCTAATGTTATTTTAAAATAGACTGTGGTAATATAACACGACATGATTTGTAGGGTATACACAGAGGATGTTACCCGGCTAGATTAATGCCGTATGTCCAAACCTGAGGAAGCTTGTTGTTATGATAACTTCCTCCTGAGAAAGATACCTCACATCCCATACGTTTCTCCTTAAAGGCAACATTCTTGTCCCATTATTAACCATAACCCAGATAAACGTCCTCCCTATTCCCCTCTGGGGTGGACCCTGGGGGGTATAGGGGGGCAGGCTTTGCTGGCGTCTCGAGTCCCCGACATATCCTTCCTCCTTCTCCTTGTCCGGCCCATCCTGCTGTTCCCAATAACCACAACTGCTCACAGTTGCATTAGAGGAGGAGGACGTGGGTTAGGGGACTTAGAGGGAGGGGGTAGGGGGTAGGGCAAGGACTACTGGGGGAAGGGTGGGGGAGTGGAGGGAGGTCTGAGGAGTGTCAGATAAGAGGAGAGGTCGATGGGGAACGGAAAGCAAAGGTGCTCGTGGAGGTGTTGATGTGAGGATAGGGAGTTGGTTGACTGTGGATACGAGGTTAAAAGGTGAGGAGGAACGTTTGTGATGGTTTTGCCGATGTCTGGGTAGCCTGGGAGACAAATGAGAATCAATTAGACTAATTCAGGCCTTGGTTTATCAGTCTTCATTGAATGGATAACGTTTCATTGGAACTTTATTGACATTGATTAAACATTATGGTGATAAATGTACTACTCCATTTATCCATGAATCTTAGGATGCCACATACCATCATATAATGTACATCTACCTTTCACCTTTCCATGCCCATCAAGTATTCATTTCCGAAAGATTGCCAGTTAAGCATTGGGCCTACATGAAATCCATTTCCCCTTTGTAAGACCTTTTTAGCTAAAGTTGAGAATACTATTCAAAGGGAACCCTACTCCCTTTTATAGTGACCATGAAAAGACTCTAAACCCTAACTCCAAACACTTTGGATGCAGCGCTATTGATAGGAATTTGACAGACTACTTGAAGTCTTTGGTGCACGGAGCAGCCATATCTCAGGCAATATTGAGCGCCTTTCACCCATTTTCATGTTGACCTCTGCACTTGGATGTTAGGAGGATTGGGCGGATGGATTTCGGGCTGAAGGCAAGGGGGTAAAGAGAAGGAAAGGTCAGAGAGGGTAGAAAGAACGACTAGGGAAGGGATTTTTGAAGTGCCTCCATTGATTAATTCGTCAAAGGGTCGCTAGAGGGAGGCACTCTCAGCCTACTACTGTCAGCAGAATGTTCTACCCTACAGAGGCCGGACTGCTGTAGTAGGTGCTACATTGCCTTCAGCGAAATGGAATTGGTATCTTCTTTTCCATTCAGTGTCTTTTACTTGAAGTTACTTAACGTGATATCGGATTACCATTACAGAGCATTACATTTTCCTATTCCGCATTTTGACATTTTTGAAAGCAAACTGTTGTGTACCTGTGTATACATGTGTGTGGTGCCTCTGCTGGCTTGATGATGACTGGCTGTTTACACCAAGTTACTTCCGGTTACGACTTCCGATTTCGTTACGACTTCCGGTCCATACATAACACAAACTACCAAAGGGTTGACCTAGAACACTGGACAATAATATACCCTCCGAAAATGGACTGTAGGCCAAACCATGAAAGTCTTTCTTAAGCAGTCCGCTATATTTATTATTTAAAGATTTCAAAATAGAATCTCAGACGATGTTGACAAAGGAAGTATTGCATTAATTGCTCCAATGAATTCTACCCTGTAAACTGTATAAAGTCCACGTTCTCTTTGTTCACCGTATTCTACACTAGCCACCCATCAGCAGAGCCATGTCTTTAAGGCAGGTAATACGGCAGAGCATGTGGTGCTGTACTGCACGGATATTGCCATATCGAGGACACCTTCTTAGATCAGACTTCGCACATCAAATATGAACAACTCTTTGGTGCAGTGCAATCCCCCCTAGATGTATCGGCTTCCTTATCATCCTGCTAATGCTAAAAGCCTCAGGCTCCCCTTTTTGAATTAGCCATCTTTGCAGATGTGAACTTTATGAGGCTTGTATCTCAGTGATGAAACCATCTGACTGAGAGAGAAAATGTTATAGCCTTTTCATACTCTGGATTCTGTTCAAAGAGTTGTGAATGCCTATCCCTCACTGCCCCAGGCATTTTCAGGGATGAAAGTCCTCATCTCTTTAGCAGGGGCTGCAGACCTAAACGCCTTTATGAGTTCTGCAATATTTAACACGAGCAGTTACCTTGTGATTGTAAATGGAGGGAGTAAAGGCCCTACGTAAAAATAGTTAAATGAGTTGTTTTCAATCTGAGAAGATATTAAAATAATAATAGAAATTCTGCTCATCCTTACAACTAATTGCGATCATCCAATGCAATGACCATAACAGATAACTGATCCATGTCTAATTCGAGATTGTAATCGAACATATCTGTATTGTCTTGATGCTCCAACATGAACTTGCCTCAGCCTTCTAACGAATTCAATTGTGACTGTGTCAACATGCGTTTTACCACAATTTAACCCTAGAATACAATGCTAAGGGAACAGACAACTAATATCAATTCTCCGGGCGGATTTAATCCCATGTATTCATAAATACGTCAGCACATGTAATCATTTGGTCACAACACTAAGCTATGACGTCACAAATAGACCAAAGTATCTGGTCCTACAATTTACATTAAGAACAATTGTACCATGGAGAAGGGAAAGGAAAATAAGCTCATTCAAAACTCATTTCCTGGACGAAATTAATTCAAGAATGTCAACGACACAATTCATAGTCCCTGGAGGACAAAATAAATATATGAGGCTTGAGTATTCTTTTAAATAAGGAATATGTACAGGTTGCGGTGAAGGTAAATAGTTCCGGCTCCGGGTAGGGATACAAAGGAGAATCCCCAGAGCCGTACCAAATGAAGTGGCAGTGACCGTAGGAGCATGAGCGGCAAGTTAAAGAACAAAGTGCGCTATTCCGACCCAGGTCACTGCACTTTGACTTAGATTCCATGATAAGAACTCAAAAAGGAGTAGATATAAGATAGCACTGTTGTGATTAAAGTAATTTGCGTTTTCGTCATAAGATGACGCATCTGTTCCTACGCAGGGCATCTTGCACGCGAATGGATGTGGGCTTGTGCCCAAAGTTCATATAGTCAATAGCTTTCATAAGTTCTTTAAATAGCAGCACCACATGCCAATTATACTTGGCAGAACACTCAAGATAGCCACATTTCCACTGTTTCTTAACCGTATTGGCCACTTCACGTCTGGGAAGACCTCGGTCTTCGCTAAGGTCATGCTTGTTGCCAACAACAAACAGTGGCACATCATGCATGTCTCGACTCTCAACAATCTGGTCACGAATCGAGCGAATGTACTGGAAGCTTTCCTCCGAGGTTATGTCGTAGACAAGCACGTAGGCGGTTGCGTTGCGTAAGCCGTAACCGCGAAAGTCAGTCCACTCATACAAGGAGTTGACCGGGAAGTAAGGGATGACGGGGCAGTCGACGATCTTCACCTCGTACATATGGTCGTTGATGATGATGCTCGGGTAGTAGCACTGGCGCTTCTCGGTGACAATGTACTCGTCTGTGTACTGGTTGCACACAAACTGTTGTATAATGGAGGTCTTACCGACCCCGGCACCTCCCAGCACGGCGATCTTCACCTTGTGCATTTCGGGATCCGCCAGGGACGCCGGACTCGCCATTTTGGTGTAAGGGGTCGTCATGGGTGAGCGCGTCTGTCACACTGTCACAGTGACAGTCAACCTATCAGATGCCAGGAAGAGCGGAAGGAGTTTTTTCTCGTCTTATCTGTACTGAAGTCTATAATTTAGTTGTTTTTTATATCATTTTTCAAAACATCTTCTGGAAGAGTCAGGAAGTACTATGCTACTGCGATACAGCGCTAAGACATCTAGGTGCTCCTTTCTTAATCTGTGACCTTCCGGGTCACCTGGCTTTCTGTTCAAGGGATATGTTTCAGATGAAGAATGAGGGTTGCGTCCGTGGTCCTTTCTTGGTACTTTCATTCAACTCGTCAAACTACTGTCAGTCTCCCTCTCTACCTGGGACTACAGCTACATTATGATGTGCCAACATTTGGCTGATAACAGTTTATGTACCTATGTTAATCGAGTTTACAGTCTTTGCTATGATATCATATTGTATGTGTTAGTATGATACAAAACACAGTGATGGCCTTCAAGAGATTCTCAAAATCGAGTATTACTGTGATCAGGAACTAGAATCTAGTGAAAGAGGATCGGGACACATAAGCTGGCCTGCAAATTCCTCTTCGTAGAGTGTTAGTACAGAAAACTCATTACCGAAACACTGCCATGCAATCCCCTATTCCCCAAGTCTCACTTGATGTCTAGTGTCCACAGAAGGGGGCGCCAGGGGTCCTTATTTAAGAAGCCACCAAAGGTGAGTGCTGGGCCGGTGGCTGCCCACTACTGCATGTGGTACATCACCCTGGTCAGGCAGGGCACTGACACTAATTAAAACACTGAGGCTAGGCAGCACAGGTCAGGCATATATCTTCTTAAGGCAAAGGGTAGTAAGCAGCTCAGGTAATCACTCAGAGAGCAGCTCACAAAGAAGATCACAGTGCTCAGCCGCTCAGCATATCACCTCTAATCCTTCGCCCCCTCCACACACACACAAAAAACACCACCTCTGGGCTTTGAGGAGGCACTTCTTTTCCTGCTCACACTTTCCTTGTCAGTGCTTTTTCTTCACAGTTATGTCGTTTTTAGTGGTTTCCCTTTTTGCTCCTATTCTTTCATCATATCCTGGTGAAGGTGTGTCACGCTGGGCGCTTGTTAGGAGTGGGAGCGGGGGCCTCTCTCTGACCCTGCCTGCGGAAAGGTTAAATCAAGACACAGAAGCAGGCACCTGATTTTGTTTTCAAAGATCAGCCTAGCCTGGCTCAGACACGCGCGGCCATGCTCTGAGAGGATTGGATAACACTGCAAGCAAGGAGGATATTGGGTTTCTTCAGTCTTGAAATGAGCCTGGTTGAGGATGTAGTTTTCTTTTTCTTCTCAATTGTCGTCTGCTGGTTCCAAGATTTGCTTTTGGAAAATATTAAATAATACGAATAATCCATGCATTTAATAATATTTTATGCGAAAACGCGAGTAGTTCAAAGTCTGCATGAATACTCAATTGTTAGTTGATCCTCAATAGTCAGGAATCGGTTGAAAATGATTTGAAGCAATTGGTCCTGGCGTAACTATGACAATGAATACCACAAAACTCCGAAATCACCCAGAATTGCACAATGACTCATGTTATCTGTCCACCTTTACAAAACAACAGAGCTCTTCACAATGATGCATGGGAGGCTATTAAGAGCGTGGCAGTTCCTTTCTCTCACCAATTGCCTGCAGACAGAGAGATGACCACATCAGTCAGGCTGACTGCCAAGTCCTCCAGTACCTCACTGCCTGCTTAAAGACGTATCCCCGGTCGCCATCTTGTTTTCAGTGTAAGCGAAGCCATTTTTCCTTGCTTTTTCCTCGCCGCCAGTTCTCGTGGCTAATCGATCACGTGACGTAGCCTGTCTCAACACGTGACCCCTGCGGGTGGACACGGCCGCGGGTGAGCTGCTCACAGAAGAATGACCACCCTATCGGAGCTGCTCCCCCATCACTCACCTCACCCCCTCCATGGAGCATAGGGGCAGCAGGGGTCAGGGGGCAATACCCCTCCTCGCTCACCTCGTCACGCCTGAGGTTCACCTGAGCTGCTCATCCAGGGTAAAGGTCAGTTTGAGCAGCTCGGGGATCGATGAGGTGGGATTTACAGGGCAGTAACTGGGGGGTAAGGGGCTGGGTGGTATTGTGTTGTGGCACTCAGCTGGATGTAGTGAATGGGGGTGTCAGGCAGTGTTCAGACTCCTGTCGGGGCCCTACCCTGGAGGAGGGGGATGGCTATAAATAGCCCTGCCTACTATAGGAGGAGCTAGTCAGGTATGTGTATAGCGCAGAGAGGTGATTGAATGGCCACCCGGACGGCCCAGGGGTAAGCTCAGCTCTCTTGCTTAGCGGTGCAGGTGGGTGGGTGAGAAGGGGCTGAGGCCAAAGAAGGAGTAGACCTGACTGACTATACCCAGGCTGGGGAACACCCTTCTCATCAGTCTTCACGCCTGGATGGGCACGGTTGGGTGACTTCCTGCTCTGGTTGTTCACGCCTGCGCAGTTCTTGCCGCCGGCGTCCTCAGTAGACGCTGGCTGTACATCTGAATAGCCCGCCTGGATGGAGGGGGGCAAGCACAGGAGGAGAAAGAAATCAACCCTCCAGTAACCAAGGAAGGCTGCTCCCTCCCTCCTACTCCGTCTTTACTGCAAGTGCCCCTAAGGAGTCTCGTTCTCCTTCTAGACGTACCAGGTGACGTGATGTCAACGTCACGCTCGATTGCTTCTGATTTCTACGTCACTTCCGGTTTCTGGTCGCCGACCTCTCATAGCCCAGGGCACCTGCAACGAGAGGACAAAGTGTGAGAGTTTAATTCTGGGCATTCAGAGTTATTAGTTTTGATGTTATTTGAAATTTGATCTGAAATAGACATATATTATAACGACTGCTTGTTAAATAAGGCAAGGCAAGCTCGTAGTTCTTACCGGAGTATTTACATTGGCAAGCTCGTAGAACACCCTGTATGGCATAATGAATTGTTATTTAACAGATGAGAAAAAAGACTGAGCAAATTGCTTGCAATATGGCTAGATATAAATATAATATTATTTTCAACATTATGCTTTTCCTGGCCAACACAATGTCTGCCTCATCCCACTCTTGTCATACATTATGAAACTCCAACATGAACACTTCCTACCTCCAACCACCTTGTCTCCCCCCCCTCCCCCCTCCCTCAACCCCATCCCACCATCACCCTACTGCTGCCTTCATTCCTGGCTAGATGAGCTGTCATCTGGCCGGCGGTGTCGCAATGATTTATGGGCGACAGTAAATGATGTGTCCTATATATTTCATGTATATGATATATACTGCCGTAGGCTGCTATGCCAACACCTTGCATCAGGCCAGCCGGCAGTCATTTGTACAGCCATCTGTATGCTGTCTTAGTAGTCGGCTGTATATCATAGAGACTCTATTGGACTGTATTTTTTCTTTCACCTCATATTGGATCAAGCAGCCGCAAAAGAATAGTAGGCTAGCTGTTACCTAGTAACCTTCTCTCAGCAAACCTAAGTGAGAATAAGTGTAGGCCTAATTATACTATGAATCATATGATTATTTTTTGTTATATCTAATATATACTTATACCCTTAATCAATATAGCAAACCTAATGAAAACGTGTCAGCAGTGCCTGCTTTTCAAACCAATCAACCAAGATGATGCCATTTGTTTATTTTATCATTTTTCCTTATTAAATTCCTGAAACCAAACATGATCTGTATAGCCTCTGTCCAAATGTACCTCTCTAACTCACTATCTATTAAAAGTATTAATTTTTCCAACATATGTGGATCAACAAGGGAAAAGGGACCTCCGCGGGGGATTTTTAGTACCAACTTTGGCCACCAGGGGGCTCCATATAGCCAAAAATGTTCAAAATATCATAAAAATTGTTCTATACTACTTTTTGATGGAGAATACAATAAGCTACTTTAGAAAATTCCAACTTTAGTGAAAACCTTCCATATTTGGAATGTAAAAAGAACGTTTTTGGGCCTAAATTGATGTTTTTGTACTTCTTGGTTGCCATGGAAACATAATTTTCATTCTAAATTGAGTTTTTCAATGAATTAATGATTACAGGCCCCACAAAGATTTCTATGCTGAAAACAGAATGTAGATCCCCTTTTAAGATCAAAAGCTGTGACCAAATGTTTGAAAAAGTTTGGATATTAGGGAATTTTCATAATTATGCTAATTAGATAGAGATATCTCTAAAACAAAGTGAGATAGAGCTTATTGGCATTTGACATTGGACAATACCCACACATATTCAAGGAGCCAGTTCTCAAAAACTAGAAGTGGTACCTGCTTATGAAATATATCACTGGAAAGCTGATGACCTCAATTTTATTATTGAGTTTAACCTTTGGAGGACCCTTTTCCCTCGACTGTCCACATATGTGCGCATCCCTCTACCCTGGTTACTGTCCTGTTTAAATTGGGTGTCATAGATTCGATCAGCTCAACTATAATTGCCTTATACAGGCAGTAGCGTGTTCTGCAACTAACAAGTAACATCTCAAAGCTTGTCGTTTTACCATGTTTGAGTCAATCAATATGTTCGTCGGGTGCTGCCACCCAGTGCTCGTCAGACACAACTGCTCCTCTGACGTCACGTCACAACCATATTCTCGTCGTTTGTCGCGTGCTTGAGAAGAAATCTCGCTCTGCCACGCCACCCTCTCCCACTCTCTGGGGGATACTTTGGAGCAACTTGAGCAGAAAGATAGCATTCTATCCGCTTGAGCAGCCATGCGGAACTACCCGGAGGGTCGGCAGGGAATAGCAAACGACCGAACGACCAAGGCCTACTAGACGGAACCAAATAGGTGGAATGGTAAAAAAGATGAACATCTATAACGACGATAAACAAGCAGAAGTAGATTGACAAAGAAGAAAACGACGTTCCCAGAAGGCAGTGGGAACTACCGGAAGTGCTGTTCTGGCGCCGCCTGGTGGGTATTTGATCACTTCTGGTTGAGGCATGTTCGTTGTAGCGGGTATGAGAAGTGATGTCTAGGAGGGTAGGGGTGAGGCAGGGCACACTGCTAAATGATCACACTGCACAGGCCGCCATCACGCCCATTCTCTCCTCCCTCCAAGTGTATCTGCTGTTTTTTGCAGACCACCCCAGGGACTTTTATCATTTGAGCTGCCATACAAGGACATGTGAATGATGATTCTGCCTACAACATCGTTTAATTTTAACGAAAATACAAAATAATTTGAGCAGTGAAGCAGTACGAATGATCCTCATGCCCCGCATGGATATCTTATCCTTTCCCCGTGGCTGCTCAAATCTCAATGATGTGAGCCAAGCCTTGAACTACAAGCACCAAGAAAGGCACCAATTGCATGATTTACGCTTCCCTGAAATGCTGCTGTTCCAGCTTGCGGGGTGCTGCATTTGGAACAAGCTGTTCATTTAGCTACACAATATAGGTAATATAGTACCGGGTACTCCAATAAGAACAGAAATCATGGCCATTTGACATGGCATGGCATTGTGACAACATCAACTATAGATAGCACTGCGAATGGTTTGACAAGTAATCAAATGACCCTCTCTGTATTTTTCATAAATTTAATATTCAACTTTCAAAATTCATCTATTTTGTATATCATATATAGATCTACCCTGATGATTTGGAAAATAATTATCATGTAGTATATTATTTCAGAACCCAAGCATCTACAGAGTCTTTTCCAAACTTGGGAGAATCCTGCTACAACCTTATATATATAATGAGTGTAGGTGGGGCTGATGGGGTATGGGTAGGGGAGGTTGGGGTGGAAGTAGGGGGAGTTAAAGGCAAGCGACGAGTGGCAGTGCATATGTAAATGTCCCTGGTGAGAGATAAGGGGCCACCTGAAATGGACAGCTGTAGATCGAGGGGAGGGTCATGTGTCAGTTCAAAGTGAACTGTACAACTCCCGTTCTCCCTTACAGAAAGAATAAATGGTCACCAAGGGATACAGAACTTCCAGACTGAACTTTCTTTTTTGAAGAAGGTTGGACTCATATTAATATACAATATGTATACATGTATACATGGCATTGGAAACTGTCATGTTTTATCATAGTGACCAATGATATAAAAAGGAATAAATGTCAAAAGGTAAAACAACTATAATGTTAGTGATACAGTTCTTCAGTTATATCACTCATTGCAAAGTACCGTTGCCACAACACCTGACTATGCTCTAACATTACTGTAGATAAATAAGTTTGCGGGTACATTGGCGGACTCCCTGTTCCTGAACGTACATAATAAGGGGTCTTAAATAGAACAGTAGAACAGTACAATGAAACTTAAACTTAAATCATCAATTGCCCCCTCAGTACCCCTTTTCAAGTGCCTAGTTAAATGTGCAGTGCACTTAGGTACAGGTAAGGTTATGAATACTTTTCTTCTTGCTTCTAGCGATATCCTTTCATTCCCCTGTATCTCCTTTCCCATCAATCTATGCCACTGTTACTTCTGGACATTTCTCTCCACCACTGTGCTTTATCTCAGTTTCCTTATTGATCCCTCCCACTCCCCGGACACACCAAGCCTATTGCTGTAAATACCCAATGGCGTGGGTGGGCTCATTTTCCCTTGGACCATCAGTGTATGTAATCTGGCCTCTGATTGGCTGCTTTCCCTGACATGTGACCCCCAACCACGTGATTCTCGCGTAACGTGGCTCACTAAGCCACGTGGACACAAGCTGTGATTTATCTGTGGTTCTGTCTGGTGATGTGGGCTGTGAGGTGCTATGTGTAATGATAGGTAATGGGTGGCAGGCTGTGTAGCAGGTGATTTATCAATAGTTCGGCCCGCAAAGGGTTAGAATGTAGGTGACTGGTAGGGAGTCATACGTAATGGCGAATAATGGTGGATAGACGGCGATGTATCAGTCCCTTTGAAACAGGGAGTTATTTGTAATGACATATAATAGGCCTCAATAATTGAAAAAATGGGTAGCATTTGTGCAGTAACCCGATCAGCCGATTTGAGGCATGTAATTCAGCTAGTAGGTATGGCAGATGACTGTTTAGAGCAAGGAGTAGATGTAGTACACGAGTGAAGAGGAGCATTAGCAAAGGAGACCAGCAGACAGCTTATGGAGTATTTATTATTTCTCTCTTATGCACCATGGTCTTGGATATTCATCCCTGATTAAAGAGGTAATGGATTGCATTTTCACAGCAAGAATTCCCCAGTAAACCTTACAGTAGCTAGCCATTTAGACTGTCTATTTTAACAATCTCAAGTACTTACCCCTCAGAGGTTAATTATTAATCAAATCAACCTTAAACAGGACACTCTGCATATTTAATCTCCAGGAGGCTTTTCAAGTAAAGGGGATTTTCCTAAATGTTCAAAACCTATAATATATATACATCTCTAGAAGATAATCGTATCATATAAGGTGAAATCTTTTTGAAAATTTGAAATAAATAAAGCAATGAGAGACTCGCATGAGAACCCACAGTATGGAAATGGGCTATTATTCAAGTATAATGAGTGGGGGATGGTAAACAAGGGGTGGGGTTTGACCAGCACCATCTCTTAAAACTCCTGATGCGTTCCTTCCTCTTGCTTTAGCATAACAATCCTGGGGTGACTCATTGTGACAGATCAGGGGAAGTGATATGTTATAGTCCGCTTACTGAAGCACTTTCTCTCCCAACCTATCAGACTGTATCAAGCCAGTATATATCTCTGTAGATTCTCAGGTGGCTGGTGATATACTGATAGCTGTGGGTGGTTGGTACTGTAGATAATATGATAGATGATGGATGTTCCAGCTATGCTATCCATTAGGATACTTATCTGATGTGGTTGATAGCAGTATATATACTAAAGACTCAGTATTAATGGCGGCATATTCAAGCAAATATATTACGCTATGACACCAAATGACTTTATGGTGATAGCCTGATAGCCGGACAGGTTACCACAGTAGTTTATCAAAGTACATGGGTTCTTATCATTTCAAAATTACCTTACCTCGAGTGTACATGAGAGACTTGCCCTTATAAAAGACCAGGCTTTATTCATTACTGCTCATCACCATTATTCCAACACCTCAGAGCCAGCGACACTTCAGTGGTGCATCATACTGACCCTTTGGGAGTGTATACAGCTCATAGGGCATAGCATTTTATCCTGTCCTTAAGGAATAAGCTGTATTTAGAGGAAGGCGTTGGCTCTGGTATCAGTGATGGCAGCCTCTATACTCTGCTGATGACCCTGCAGTAATCGATGTAGCAGGTCTGTTATCACCCAACCTATCTATACACCTTGGCCTTGTCACCCAGTAATAACCCCACCACCCACTCCTCCATGGCTGTGCAACCCCTCTCCAGCACTCTCCAAGCAGAGTCTGATTACGTGATTTAGAGGAGATCTGCCCTATAAGCGCCATGCGGCAACATGACACTCATTGCGTTGCTCTCGATGCCTATGCTTGGAGAGTGTTTCTCTGCCTCCACCTGATTGGTCAATCTCCGAGCACCATTCAGCATGGTCTCAGTATAATACCTCTCCTGGTCCTGCTGCCTCCAGGCACTAATCGCTTTATCTCCGGTCTTTAGACCCGCACTGCAATGGTAAGTGTTCGCCAGTAGGTTACTGGAGAAGGCTTCATCATCAAGGATGGATAGGGCTTCATTTATTGTAAGCAGAAATAGCAGGAGGTGGAATTCCACCATCCAATCATTGGGAGGGAGGGTGGTGAGGATATGCCGTCAGGAAATAGCTAGAATTTGACCGCTGTTTACTCAGGTGTCCGAGTTTCGGGGGAGAATAGTCAGCATTTACTGGCATCAAGTTGAGGATGAATGGATCTTTTACTCGGTACAATTGAGAGTAAATTTATCTGTAAAATATATTGCAGACTTTTCTAGTTTATGACTGACCTTCTCAAAGCCTAGCATTTAAATGCTAAGTCGACTAAACCTAATATAACGGTACCGGCTAGCAAACATACACAATACACATGGTTGCTGAAGCCTTACTAGACCATCGATCAACAACTCATACAAAATTACTGCCACCTGATGCTTAGTCTCCTAGGTTATAAATAGGTAGGCATGGTAATGTGGGCTACAAGGGAACGACTTGATGCACCCTTTAGGATAGATTACATATTAGTTGGCCTACTAACTATGTGCCACAGAGGTTCTACCAAGTGCATAAACTGGGTCAATACACTCTCACAACAAAGGCTACCTATAGTAAGGTACAGTGTGGGACACTCTGAATGTCAGCCATTTCTTTTGCACTGTCCCCTGTTAGATGACATAGGAGGTGGTAGACAAACACAAAAATGCTTAAAATCTCAAATATAAAGTACTTCTTAGTTTCTGGAATAGCAGGGTGTAACTGAATCAGGATATAAGTAAGGTCTGCACCATATGGGGCATCTAATTTCACTCAGATTGTCCCTAGTGCCTATTTTACCGCCCTACACAGCAGGTGGTAGTCAAATGGTTTCCCACACTGTAAGTAATATATCATAACATCTGTCTGGAGATTGGAATGACCTAGTTAATGCGCGTGGGTTCTACCATACTCATATTTCCTTTGTCATGCCTCGGGCATAGCAGTTGGTTTATTATCGATCCTGACAATTATTTATTGCTCAGGTAAGCATGTTATAAATAGAACACTTATGGGCAAGGTCAGACATCTCCTGTTTCATGACTTTGTAATCAATGGATATTACAGTGAACTCATCTTTGAAATGCTCCTCTAATGTAGGTTGAGAGGAGAGGGGAAATAGTAGATACAATCATGTTCTGTCTGTCAGTGTATTTATACATTCTTAAATAGCGATACCATTTTTGACATATAGTAAGTACAAACATAATTATTCTGATACACGGACATCATTCATTTTCAGTTAAATTGCTTGTGAGAAAATTACATCTTTTGTTTCTTAAATATGTATACACAAGATAAAAACTGCAAAGGTGTGTGTAGGCCTATATTTTGGTCTTCTGTATAGCTCAAGTGGGTGCTCCCTGAGGCACATGCAAGACAGGAGCAGCCCTCCATCATCCATGCCGTTTTTCATTGCACTCCAGGGTCTTTTCATTGCCTATTGTTTGCTGTTAATCACCTCCAGAGCAGGCTCTAAGGACCTTGGATATGGCCAACTTCTGCACCTCATGTATACTGAAGAGGTTCTGGTGTAGGCTGTATTCTATAGGGCTATCCCATGTGTAAACTTACTACAATAGAGTATGGTCTGCATAGTACTTTGTAATTAAATGATCGGTCTAATGGTAGCACATGTATAATGTTCATGTTGTGAACATAATCATTTCCTCCCAGCTGTAGTAACATCCACAAACGTTTTTCTTGAAGTTAATAAAGCCAGTTATTCTTTAGAAGTGATACTGTGATGACTTGCATTGTCTGCACAATAGTGTACAGACCACTATTTAGCAGCCCATTGGCAGTCTCAGTCTTGCCGACCACCATTCACTGTATCAACTTATCTCAAAAGATCCTCTACCATGCATCACTGCATTCTATAGTGGCAGATGCTGGTGCCTGGAATCCCTGGAACCTAATCTATCAGCATGATAGCATATGTTGAGTCTCCTGATAACCATACATCACGGAGGCTGTATAACCACATTTGTCAACATTGTCCTGGAATAACCCTGCCCAATTCAGAAAGGGGAACAATTAAGTCCCATCTACTATTACCAAACACATTTTCTATCCATGGAAATTAGAGATAATTGATTTTTAAGAGTTGGCTCCGATCTCCATTCCCTACATTGTCAATATTCACTATACCTGATCATGGAATCAAGGCCATGAGGCAAATATAACACAAGTCATTGCTATAGAATAAAGAAAAAACTGCATGTGTAAATGTTGGCATGCATATGGATTGTTGTGGCATGTTGCCTGTCGTAGTGATCGAAATTAAAACCTTTGTCTTTCTGATCTTCTGTCTTACTTTGTTCTTATCACATCTGGTAGTGGAAAGGGATATTCGTAGCTACACTTATTATTCTTTTGATGCCCTTCGCTGTTGTAACCAAAGCTGACATGGTACAAATTATATATCTACCACACGTTTATAGCCTCCTTCATGCTGTGTACCATGCAAAATCGTTTCAGAAAGAGAAGGTGTACCTACTTTATACGCAGGACAGAGATATTTGAAGCTCCTGGGTTTTGTCTCTGCATACAGGCAACCCATTTAAACCCGACTATTGAACAGGGACCGCCCTTTGCCCGTTGGAGATATGTACCAGAACTCACTGTTGACAGAAACTTTTATCTATAGTGTACTGGTTTGCCAAATGAATATCCAATAGTTTTTATAAATCAAAAAATGGGGGAAAGTCGTGCATTGGACATAAATACTTCATGGAGTGATTCTAATCTTGCAAGCGTTAAATTAGAGACTTGAATGGAATTCTACTCACAGTATATAGACTGAAGTGTGCCATCTTGATAAGTTTATTCCTGTAAACGTTTCTCGATGTAGGCGGAATCAAGCAGACAAAAGAATTATGCCTGCTGTACATTATTTTAATCCCCTCTTCCACTGCCGCCTGTAAGCCTGTATTCCATATAACATTTACTATGACCTAGCAATCTAGGTTAGCAGAACTATGGCCAACTTTCTGGGTACACTGGTTATATAATACATCTATTCCGTAGCTATATTGGAACCTTTAGTAGGAGTTCAGATTGTACAATGTATTAGGAACTGAGATTTCAGATGTTGCCCTACTACTCTGCCCATGACCCCTGTACCAAACCAGTAATGTGCCACGCACATCCAACACACACCCATCATGTTGCCAGTGGCAGAGCCTGTAATTGATAGCGCATGAAAGGCTACATGTGACCCAAATTATATTATGTCATGTCTGCACATGATGCAAGGCAAACAGAATCTGTCATGCCACCATGCGCCTCCCTCTGACCTTTGACCACCTCTCTCAGTACCCATTATAACAATTAAATTTACATATCCTATACTACACAACTGTGTGCTGTTATGTGCAGTTATATGCCATCTACATTGCCTTGCCCCCACTAGAAGGCAGCGCATGCCCACCAGAAGCTAGCATTGCTATACTTCCGGCAACATGATGACCGGAAACTATAAACTCATTCCAGTTACCCTAAGAGCACATACCCTCAGCTGACCATCGGGATCAGTAAAACTGCCATTTTTTATATACTGAAGGGAGGCCCACGGGGATAGATGGTGTCCTGGCTAAGGTAAAATTGAGCTCTGGTTTCTGTGCTGGTCAGTTGGGCGGTCAGTAAATGTGGAGGTGGTCAGTGTTCATAGAATGGCATTAATAAATGGATATGGGTTGGATGGAAATATCGGCAATGCAGAATAGAATATTTGAAGGCTTTAAGGCTGCATTATCTTTCTAGTTAGCTAATAGCTTTGGTATGTCACCCTTTAAAACAAATATAGAATATTGCAAATTCTTTTAGTAAGATAACCCTAAGTGGATGTCATTTGTCAAGAGGGTATGAACATATCTTTCAATAGGGCTTTTTATATTATTTGAAATTACTATAGAGTAGAGTTCATGATTACCTCCGACTTTCACCAGGATACATTGTTGTAACTGTAATGGATATGGGAAGCATTGTAACGGATAATGGGGGGGAAAAGCCTAGTATAGCCCACATTAAGGCAATGTTGTGAAGTTGACCTTTATCGTTCCATTTAGTAGAAGCTGGCCAATTAAAGATTGGCAGCACAGCACCAGGCTACATTACATTTGATGTGCCTAACGTCTGTGTCACATATGAGTTAGCAACTCTGAAGCCCTTAGCAACACAGTACAAGCAACTCAGCAAGATTGTACATTACTCTGAACCATGCCCCTCAGGGGGCACCTACACACGAAGCTATGGCTCAGCTATCATTGTTTAGGAGCAGAACACAGAGAGAGAGAGAGCAGCCCAGGTGTGGGACATGCTGAGTGAGCAGCTCAGGAGAAGGAATTAAGTAGATCCTTTAATCCTCTGGTAATGCCAGTAGTGTGAAAGGACTAGCTCAGCTGCTGTATTTACTTCTACTGCAGGGATTAGTCACCTAATCCCAAACATAGAAATTCATTGACTTATAGCTGTTGAAAAAAGTATCAGTTCGTATTGTGATGGATTTACCATCAGAACTGTGTACCAGCAGTGTTCACATGGTATTGCAGTGCGGTCTTCATAGTTTTGAATATATATACTAATGGCGGCAATACCACAGTAGTATAATTGTACTGTATACAATTCACTGTTCACTACACGTGACAGGGCAAATACATATATGAACGTCTGGGGGAATGATTCATTCTCCTTTTCCAAATAACGTGTCTAGCTTTTATTGGGTGTACTCCACTGATGTAAAAGCTTTCCCATCCATACTGATTTTACAACATTTTTCGTGAGTAGCCCATATCCTTGACACAGACAACTAACATATCCTCCCAACCTTTAAATTCCCATTATCTTGTTGTCTTTTTCCTGCTATCCCACCTTGTGTCTATGTGGGGTTTCCCTCATTAGATATCTGATATCAGTCCATTACCTCCTACCCTTACCATTCCTTACCATTGACTCACCTCAGTCCACTGGTCCATTATCAGAAGAGAGAAGCCTCTCCTAGTGTATGCATCTAAATAGGTCTCCACTAAACAGGGAACCTTTAGAAGGGGTTTATCAACATTATAACATCTGCTTGTTCTAAAGCGTTGGGCCAGCCCATCAAGAAATGCAAGTTACCACAGTCCTGTTAATTCCTGAAAACAGGGTGTGATTGCTGTGTTTCAAGTTTAGGCCTGGTATGTATTATACCTAAATAAAAGACACATACCAATTCATACATTATTCAAATGGCTTACGGAATATTGAATTATAAGTCACGATGGTGTGTATGCCGTAGACTAACTTACATTACTGCAAGATGTACAGTATTAAAGTACAGGCCCTAAAATAAGCCTGCGTAGGAGGTCACATTTCCTGTGGTAAGGTCTCATTTCTGTATACTACTCCCATGCACTGTCAGTGGCTAGGTCAGAGGGTCTCCGAACCACTTTAGCTGGTGGCTATGACACGTCTAGGAAGGTACAGTGTATATGCTCTGGTATGTATAGGAGGGTGGTGTTGGCTAAAGAAATGGATAACGGTGTCTGGCATATAAATACCCAGAATTAGATAGCTAGTGTTATATCTATAGATTATTATATCACTGTCCAGCAGCAGGCCCCACCCAGTAACAGTAACCATGAGCAGTTATTGACCATTATGTTAACATACATCATGTACAAAAGCTAAGATGGACACAATTCATGTTTATGCTGATGCAGAGGGGAGTAAACTATTTTTGTCCGATCAGAGATGAACTTGAGCAAGAACACTATTATTCTCCTCAAATAGATATCCATACAAATGCGTATTTCAGTGTCTGCACCTCATTCAGCATAGTTTAAACCATCAGTACCTGCCCTTGCAGGTGACATGGTAAGACAATTTGCATTAATCAACCCACACTGCATCTATTGAGTACTGTCAAATGGTGGTATGAGATTTGTTCAAAGTGTGCCCCCTGCCTATAGAAATGTCGATGTAGTGCATAGGGTTGGATAATAAGCATATAAAAAAGGAACAGATTATATAAGTGTCCCAAGTCTTACTATATGCCCAGTGTAAGAAACGATCGTGCTGTTGTGTACAGTCAGGGCTAGGCAGGTCCACATAACTCATACAGCACCCAGCCTCCTTCAGTAGTGGAATAATAGAAATGTATTGTATTAAATTTCTATCCCTCCCACTCCCCGGACACACCAAGCCTATTGTTGTAAATACCCAATGGCTTGGGTAGGCCTTTTTCCTTACACCATCAGAGTATGAAATCTTGTCTCTGATTGGCTACTTTCCCCGACATGTGACGGTGTGATTCTCACGTAAAGTGACTCTCACTAAGACACAACCTGTGATTTATCTGTTGTTCTTTCCAGTACTGGTTAAGGTGATGGTGGTTGGTAGGCAGGGCATTATGTGTAATGATGAATTATCTGTTGCAGCCTGGGTAGCAGCCCCATGTCACATCCATAGCTCTGACTGGTGAGGATTCATAAGAAGCTATTCATACGGTTAAGTGATGAGTTGTGTCAATTTATTTGATTAAGAGATAGCCATTGTGAAGTAGCCCAATTTATATAGAGTAAAGTCTTAATTTCACAATGTTCAACAATATGCATTGCAATATTAACATCGGTTACACTTCAAACATATCATACAGATGGTTATAGGGTCTACAGGAACTAGAGACATAAGATGTATAGTACTGAGTAGTATGTATCAATTGTTTCACGTAATGCCCAGTATGTATCAAGGAGCCCAAATTGTAAGCATGTTTATCAGGTAAGAATTCAAGCCTCTATACCTAAGCCCTACAGTAATCGATGTAGCAGGTCTGTTATCACCCAACCTATCTATACACATTGACCTTGTCACTTACTAAATAACCCCATCACCCGTTTATCACAACCAGTCCCAATACTACCTTTGTCATGCCTAAGGCATAATAGTTGGTTTATTATCGATCCTGACAATTATTTATTGCTTAGGTATGCATGTTAAGAATAGAACACTTATGGGCGAGGTCAAACATCTGCTGTTTCATGACTTTGTAATCAATGGTTAATACAGTGAACTCGTCTTTGCAATGCTCCTCTAATGTAGGTTGAGAGGAGAAGGGAAAAGTAGATCATGTTCTGTTTGTCAGTGTATTTAGATACATACTTGAAAAGCGATACTGTATTTGATATAGTAAGTACACACATATTCTGATACACAGACATCATTCATTTTCAGTTAAATTGCTTGTGAGAAAATTACAGGTCTTGTTTCTTAAATATGTATACACAAGGTGAAATATGCAAAGGTTGGTCTTGTGTGTAGGCCTATTATGGTCTTTTGTATAGCTCAAGTGTCTGCTTGCCTGAGTTAGAGGCACCCCAGCAAACTGACGTGAGCTAGGGTCAATCTGCGTGAGCCTGGGTTAGCCTATTTTGCGTTAAGCACTAGGTGTCTGAATGAGTCAGCTCTGCGTGAGCTTCCTCAAAGCTCACCCAAGCTCACACCTACTGACTCGAATGTAACCCATAGTTTGAGTTCGTTTGAGTGAAGATGAGCCAGGCTTGAGTTAGCTTAATCCTATTCCCAAAACAAGGTGTGAGGATGCGTGAGCTATGCGTGAGCTGACACTCATGTCGCGCATCTTCACTCAAGTATACAGCTGAGAGAATGTGGAAACTGTATGTATAAGTCTAGTATTTGTCCCATGTAGAATGGACACATAATGAAAATACTGATTTTATTGGTTTTATCCATGGATTTTTATGATTTTTGTAATGTTTGCAAACATGTGATAATGGGGAAAATGTTGATTACAATCAACAATACTTTGTATTCATATTGAAGTCATAAAAGATGATTACTTTTCTCTATGGGATATAGCACTGCAGTGGTATAATCTAGATTTCACACAGTGTTTAGATAACCCTTGGATCAATTCTTACTAAAATAAGTAAGCTTAAGGTGCAGGGATCAAAGTGGTAGCACATACTTGCTTGGGGTTGATGCGAATTCTGAGGATGGGGATAAAACATGTTGCATTGGGTGATAATAGGGGCACTGCTATAGCTATATGACCTTCAGAGCTGTCCTATGGAGGTCACTCAGGCTCACGCATCCTCACACTCTGAGAGCATGCTTATAAATGGAAGCTCACTCAGATTGACTCATGCTCACGCAATGTATGCTCAGTCCTTTCCTCTTCTCTGATTGGTCAATTTTCAAATTTGAAAGTTCTTTGTCCTCAAGGGGGTTTCCCTCTGCCATTTTGAACTGACAGACACTGGAGGAAGGTTGGGAGGTAGGTTGGCTCTGCTTATACTGATTATTCTGAATTTTGTAGAAAAAAGGTAATTGGGTACCTATTGCACAAGCCTATACATTACAGAGCTATGGTTATTTAAACTGATCTTATTATTGCATACGTTCCTTCTACCTTCCTTTGTCAATTCTCTATCTAACACCTGTATTGTATTTTATTTTTCAGATCAAATGTTGGACAAGGGGGATTTGAGTTTTGGAGATAAGTGTAGGTTTTTATACACATAACCTATACACATGTACAAATTACTTAGTTTCACTATTATCTCATGCACAGGATATCTGAATTACCCATCTTCTCCTTTTCAGAATGAAGTGGTGATAGAGGAAAGGATACACTGTGGTGTGGAGACCAGGGACAAATACACTAGTTCATATATGCCACACAACAAGATGCTTCAAAAAGACTACATTAACATTGATGTGAATAAAGATATCTGTCCCAGTATGAAATGATGTAGGTCCTATAGTAGGAATATAACCAAGTGTCAGGTTGAGTCAGCCTGAGCCTGACACCATTTTACTACCAAGTGTCAGGTTGAGTCAGCCTGAGCCTGACACCATCTTACTACCAAGTGTCAGGTTGAGTCAGCCTGAGCCTGACACCATCTTACTACCAAGTGTCAGGTTGAGTCAGCCTGAGCCTGACACCATCTTACTACCAAGTGTCAGGTTGAGTCAGCCTGAGCCTGACACCATGCTGACACCATGTACACGTTTTGAACACCTGGTGTCATACACTTGCTCAGGCTGGAGCAAACTGGCGCCAATTTGCTGGGACATGCAAGACAGGAGCAGCCCTCCATCATCCATGACGTGTTTCATTGCACTCCAGGGCCTGCTGATTGCCTATTGTTTGCTGTTAATCACCTCCAGAGCAGGCTCTAAGGACCTTGGATATAGCCAACTTCTGCACCTTATGTATACTGAAGAGGTTCTGGTGTAGGCTGTATTCTATAGGGCTATCCCATGTGTATACTTACTAAAGTAGAGTATGGTCTGCATAGTACTTTGTAATTAAATCATCGGTCTAATGGTAGCACATGTATGTTGTGTACATAATCGTTTCCTCCCATCTGTAGTATCATCCACAAGCACTTTTCAAGGCAGTTATTTTGTAGCACTGATTCTGTGATGACTTGTATTGTCTGCACAATAGTGTACAGACAACTATTTAGCTGTCCATTGTCTACAGTAATTGGCAGTCTCAGTCTTGCTGACCACCATTCACTGTATTAACTGATATCAAATGGTCCTCTACCATGCATCACTGCATTCTATAGTGGCAGATGCTGGTGCCTGGAATCCCTAATCCCTAATCCCTAATCTATCAGCATGATAGCATATGTTGAGTCTCCTGATAACCCTGCGTCACCAAGGCTGTATAAGGTTCCACATTTGTCAACACTGTCCTGGAATAACCTTGCCCAATTCAGATAGGTGATAAGTCCCGTCTACTATTAGAGATTAGAGAAATTGGAGATAATAAATTTTCAAGAGTTGGCTCCATCTAAAATTACTCCCTACATTGTCAAAATTCACTATACCTGACCATGGACTCAAGCCCATGAGGCAAATATAACATTGCCATAGAATAAAGAAAAAGCTGCATGGGTAAATGTTGGCATGCATATAGATTGGTACGCTCTTTCTGAGAAGTCTTTGTGTGGCATGTTGCCTGTCGTAGTGATCACAATTAAAGTCTTGTCTGGTCTTCTGTCCTCCTTTCCCATTATGCCATCTGGTAGTGGGAAGGGATATTTGTAGCTACACTTATCATTCTTTTGATGCCCTTAGCTGCTGTAACCAAAGCTGACATGATATAAATTATATATGTACCACATATTATAGCTTCCTTCATGTGGTAATCTATGTACCTTGCAACATCCTTTCAGAAAGAGGTCATCAGGTGTAGGTACTTAGTATGCTGGACAGAGATATTTGAAGCTCCTGGGTTTTGTCTCTGCATACAGGCAACCCATTTGAACCCGACTATTGAACAGGAACTGCCGCTAAGCCCACTAGAGATATGTAACAGAACCCCCTGTTGTAAAATTGTAAGATTTTTTATTCATACCTAGTCATGGTTCTCACTGCGATTCTGATAAGATAAAAAAAACTGATATGTACATTAGAGTGGTTGACATGTCTCAGTTCAGAACAATGTAATAAATAACAATGTTGGAAAAAACCAATGGTTTCCTGTGTTAAGCACAGCATGTCTATGATAGTGGTGAGTCAAAACATATCAGTATAGTTGCATAATAAAGTAGGAGCAAATAAGTATATAATTGAGTGCTGGCTGACTCATGGTACAAGTGTTGTATTTGATTTAAATCAATATAACAACTTATAGAGGGCATTGCTTGTGCAATGGACCATCAATCTATAAATAACATTTAGCATGGAGACGGGGCAATGCTGGTGCATTGTACCTCACCCCAGAGAGATTATCTTCCTTATCTTCATGTGTTCCTGAGATGAATATTATGTATAGTGGAAGACTAAAGGGGAGCAGTGCTGGTGCACTGTACTAGCCCTACAGATAATATGTCTTGCATGTCATGCGGGTAGCAGTGCTGGTGCAGTGTACTTACCTTATGTGTATACATATATATATCATCTGTATACCAAGGGGGCTAGCAGTGCTAATGCACTGTACTAGCCATAGGATAGTATGTCTTGTATGTCATTAGGAGTAGCAATGGGTCTCGTCAAGGGTAACCCCTAAATAGCAGAATGATTGTACATATTCTACATCATTGTTACCAATCTTTAAAACGGAGTCAGTAACCCCGCTAGTTTTTCGAGCAGTGCCATAGATAGCTAACATTGTCTTATCACTATTAATTTATTGTTAGTCTATTTGTGGCCCACCAATCAAGGACTAGGTTAACACTGGTTAAGGTCTGGTTGACCTATTCTGTCCTCTGCACTGTTGCCTTCAGTGATCATGACTGCATCATCAGCATATAAGATGATCTTGGAATTTTCAACGACTTTTGGCATGTCCGAGAATAGGAGCTGACCCAAGATAGAGCCTTGGGGTACCCCGAAGGATACCCTCATTGGATCTGAGATCTTGCTATTAGCCATTGTGCAGTGTTCCCTATTTCCTAAATGTGGCCAGGTGAGGGAAAACATGCCTCCAGGGGGGAAATGTCTTTTCAAAGTTTATGTTACAGGCTTTAAAATGAGATATCTTGAGCTAAAATATCCCAAGTAGTTTTGCTGTAACTGCTTTTCAAACCGGGGTTGGTGTGTACAACTGAAAATGGCAAATAGGCTCTAAATCCACTATATCTTATTATAAATACTTATAATGTAAAGAATACAGTTTTGCTGAAAAATAACCAAAGACATCTGATGTTTTTATCATAAAATTGGTTCTAGAAGGAATTTCTGAGGTCTGTTTTCGATTTTGAATTCCTTGTGAAATTTTCAAAAACATTTGTGACAAAGAAATCCCATTTGGAATAATGGAGTGTTTCCATGGCAACCAGAAATTGCCATATCTGCCAATTTTCCATGTTTCCATAGCAACAAATGTTCCTTTTGCATTCCAAAAATGGGACGTTTTCAGTGGAGATGGAACAATTCTAGGCATATCACTGGATTCCCCATGAAAAATTGGTCTCAAGCATTTTTTAGTATATTTTTCAGTGTTTTACCCATATACTGCCCCCTAGTGGCCAAAACCAGTACTAAAAATCCCCCCTGGAGGCACGTTTTCCCTCACCTGGCCACAAATAGCTGGCAAACCATCTAATGACAGATCTATTTGCACCATTTGATCAAGCTTATCTAGTAACCGTCCATGGTGGACTGTGTCAAAGGCTTTGACAGTTTATTTATATTGTACTGGTTTGCGGGATGAATATCCAATAGTTTTTATAAATAAAGAAATTGGGGAAAGTAGTGCATTGGACATAAATGCTTCATAGAGTGATAACATAACGAATCTGGCAAGTGTCAAATTTGAGACCTGAAGGGAGATCCGTCTGTTCTACTCACAACATAGAAACTGAAGTTTGCCATCCTGATACGTTTATCCCTGTAAACGTTTCTCAATGTAGGCGGAATCAAGCTGACAAAAGAAATATTCCTGTGGTACATTATTTTGATTACCTCTTCCACTCCCCCGAGGTCTGTATTCCATAGTACATTTACTAGGACCTAGCAACCTAGATTAGCAGAACTATGGCCACCTTTCTGTGGACAGTGGTTATGTGTACACATACATCTATTCCACAGCTACATTGGAACCTTTTGTAGGAGTTTAGATTGTATTAGGATCTGAGATTTAAGATGTTGCCCTACTACTCTGTCCATGACCCCTGTACCCAACCAGTTATGGCCCACACACATCCAACACACTCCCATAATATTGCCAGTGGCAGAGTTTTTCATTGATAGCACATGAAAGGCTACATGTGACCCAAATTATATAATGTCATGTCTGCACATGATGCAAGGCAAACAGAATCTGTCATGCCACCATCTTCCTCCCTCTGACCTTCGACCACCTCTCTCAGTAGCCATTACAACAATCAAATATAAATATATACTATACTACACAACTGCATGCTGTTATGTGCAGTTATATGCCATCTGCATTCCCTTGCGTCACCCTATTCGGCCTGTTTCCCGTGCTATACCCTACAATGTCCTGGCCATCTCTGTGAAAGTCGGACAATAGGACCCTGGGTCCTGCTATAAGCTGTTGACCCCGCCTGCCCCCACTAGAAGGCAGCGCATGCCCACCAGAAGCTAGCATTGCCATACTTCCGGCAACATGACGACCGGAAACTATAAACTCATTCCAGTTGCCCTAAAAGCACTTACCCTTAGCTGACCATCGGGATCGGAAAAACATTTTTTATATACCAAAAGGAGTCCCTTGGGGATAGATGGTGTCCAGGCTAAGGTAAAATTGAGCTCTGGTTTCTGTGTGCTGGTTAGTTGAGTGGTCAGTAAGTGTGGAGGTGGGCAGTGTTCATAGAGAGGCATTAATGAATGGATATGGGTTGGATGGAAATAAGCAACACAGATCAGGATAGGGAAGGCTGCATTATATTTCTAGCTAGCTAATGGCTTTAGTATGTCACCCTTTAAAACAAAAGTAAAATATTGCCAATTCTTTTCATAAAACAATCCTAAGTGGATGCCACTAGTCAAGAGGGTATGAACATATCTTTCAATAGGGCTTTTTGTATTATCAAATAAATGATCAAATTTTGAGATTGCTATAGAGTAGAGTTCATGATTACCTCTGGCTTTCACCAGGATACATGAATGTTACTGTAATGGATGTGGGTAGCATTGTAACAGATAATGGGGGGAAAGAAGGCTAGCAAGGCCCAATTTAAGACAACATTGTGAAGTTGACCTTTATAGTTCCATTTTGTAGAAACTGTTTGCCAATTAAAGATTGGCGGTATAGCACCAGGCTCCATTAAATTGGTTGTGCTTAAAGTCTGTGTCGCATATAAGGCCAAATTAAAAAAGGTGCGTTTAAGGTTACCCGACCCTACCTAGCAAAACAGGGCCGACCCTAGAATGTAATTTTGAAAAAAAATAATTTTGGTCATCTTGGGGCTATTTTCAGACTATGTAACCTGAAACACACCTTTCATTTTTTTTGCATAAGTTGGCAACTCTAAAGCCCTTAACCACACATTACAAGCAACTCAGCAAGATTGTACATTACTCTGTACCATGCCCCTCAGGGGGCACCTACACATGAAGCTATGGCTCAGCTATCATTGTTTAGGAGCAGAACACAGAGAGAGAGAGAGAGAGAGAGAGAGAGAGAGAGAGAGAGAGAGAGAGAGAGCAGCTCAGGTGTGGGACATGCTGAGTGAGCAGCTCAGGAGAAGGAATTAAGTACATCCTTTAATCCTCTGGTAATGCCAGTAGTGTGGAAGGACCAGCTCAGCTGCTGTATTTACTTCCACTGCAGGGATTAGTCACCTAATCCTAAACATAGAAGGTCATTGACTTATAGCTGTGGGAAAAAGTACCAGTTCGTATTGTGATGAATTTATCATCAGGACTGTGTACCAACAGTACTCACATGGTATTGCTGTGTGGTCTTCATTGTGTTCAATACCTGTACTAATGGTGGAAATACAACAGTAGTATAATTGTCCTGTATACAACTCACTGTTCACTACACGTGACAGGGCAAATACATATATAAAGGTCTGGGGGAATGATTCTGCTTTTGTTGGGTGTACTCCGCTGATGTAAAAACTTTCCCATCCATACTGATTTTACAACACTTCTTGTGTGTAGTCCATGTCCTCGACACAGACAACTAATATATCCTCCCAACCTCTAAATTCCCATAATCTTTTTGTCTTTTTCATGCTATCCTGCCTTTGTCTATGTGGGGTTTCCCTCATTAGATATGGCCCATCAGTCCATTACCTCCCGCCCCTACCATTTATTACCATTGACTCACCTCAGTCCGCTGGTCCATTATCAGAAGATGGCCTCTCCTAATGTATGCATCTCAATAGGTCTCCATTAAACAAGGAACCTTTAGAAGGAGTTTATCAACATTATAACATCTGTTTGTTTTAAAGCCTGTGGCCGGCCCATCAAGAAATGAAAGTTACCACAGTTCTGATAATTCCTGAAAACAGGGTTTGATTGCTGTGTTATTTCAAGTTTAGGCCGGGTCACATAACTGTATACTTCTCCCATGCACTGTGAGTGGCTAGGTCAGAGGGTCTCCTAACCACTTTAGCTGGTGGCTATGACACATCTAGGAAGGGACAGTGTATATGCTCTAGTATGTATAGGAGGGTGGTGTTGGCTAAAGAAATGGACAACGGTGTCTGGAATATAAATACCCAGAATTAGATAGCTAGTGTTATATTGATTATTATATCACTGTCCAGCAGCAGGCCTCACTCAAGGGTTGCATAGGGGCAACAGTAACCTTGAGCAGTTATTGACCATTATGGTAACACACATTATATGCAAAGCTAAGATGGACACAATTCATGTTTATGCTGATACAGAGGGCAGTAAACTATTCTTGACCGATCAGAGATGAACTTGAGCAAGAACATTGTTATTCTCCTCAAATAGACATCCATACAAATGTGTATTTTTTTAGTGTCTGCTCCTCATTCAGCATGGTATTTATAAACCATCAGTACCTGCCCTCGCAGGTGACATGGTAAGGCAATTTGGATGAATCACGCCCCCAATGCATCTATTGAGTACCGTCAAATGGTGGTATGAGCTATTTTTTTCAAAGTGTGCCCCCCACCCATAGCAATGTTGATGTAGTGCAGAGGAGTAGATAATAGGCATATAAAAAAGGAACGGATTATATAAATATCCCAAGTCCTACTATATGCCCAGTGTAAGAAACGATCATGTTGCTGTGTACAAGCAGAGTCCACATCACTTATACAGCACCCAGCCTCCTTCAGTAGTGATTGCAGTCATACAAGACAGTTTTATCGGTCGGTGATATAATTGTTTCGCTACTCAAAAACCTAATTTCCTATTTAGTGTTCTATAAAGGAATGTAATCAATGCACGATGGCAGTTACATAGTAGAAGGCCCTCTTTATTTTGATGAACGTAAAGTGACTCACTAAGATGCATGAACACAACCTGTGACTTATCTGTGGTTCTTTCTGGTACTGGTTAAGGTGATGGTGGTTGGGAGGCAGGGCATTATGTGTAATGATAAACAATCAGTGGCAGCCTGGGTAGCAGCCCCATGTCACATCTATAGAGCTCTATGCCTGGTGAGAATTAGGCTATATAACAGGTGACTTGTAAGGAGCTATTCATACGGTTAAGTGATAGGTTGTATCAATTGATTTGATTAATGGATAGCAGTTGTTAAGTAGCGCAATTTATATAGAGCAAGGTCTTAATTCCACAATGTTCAACAATATGCACTGCAATATCACCATCAGTTACATTTCAAACATATCATGCAGATGTTGATGGGGTCCCCAGGAAGTAGAGATATAATGTATAGTAATGAGTAATATGTATCAATTGATTAACCTAATGCCTAGCATTTATCAAAAAGCCCAATTTGTAAGCTTGTTTATCAGGTAGGGATTCACCAGGAAAGGACTGGTAAGTTTTAGGGATAAGCTTTTGCGCCTTCAGGGCAGTGGCTCTTTTATCAGTGATGGCAGCCTCGATACTGTGCTACTAACCCCTACAGTAACCGATGAAGCAGATTTGTTATCACCTAACCTATCTATACACCTTGGCCTTGCCAACCAGTAATAACCCCACCACCCTTTTGCCACAACCAGTCCCATGGATGAGATTCTGCTGCAATTCACCAATTCACAAGCAATTCTGGAAGATTTACCTATTGAGCACTAAACAGTGAATGAAGACGACACACTCATGACAGGACAGCATGATTCACCAAAGCAATGTCATCATGAAGACAATTGAACATGAAGCATTAAGACATACTTCCATTTATTGCTTGAGCAACTCCACCTGACGTGTAAGTTAACAGTTTGCAGCATTGCAGCAAAGATAAACCACGCATTCACTATCATGCCCATGCTAGGAGAGTATAATATTATAGATATTATCTCTGCCTCCTCCTGATTGGCCAATCTCCTAGCACCATCCAGAATGGTCTCAGTAAAATACCACTCCAGATCATGCTGCATCCAGGCACTAATACAATAGCGTTTTCTCCGGTCTTTAGACCAGCACTGCAGTGATAAGTGTTTCCCAGTAGGTTACTGGAGTAGGCTTCATCATTCAGTGGTGTAGGAAAAGGGGGGCCAGGGGGGCCCGGACCCCCCCCCCCCAAATCACTGAGGAGGGGGGGGCTGATTATGTTTGGGCCCCCCAAAACTAATCAAGAGCTGTAGTATATTACACACAATTTTCAATTCTTACCTCTCATGTATAGGGAAAAGTGGGGGCCGAGGGGCCTGGGTCCCCCTTAAGGGGGCTCAAATACTACTTTTCTATACGATCCAATGTAAGTGTGTATATGAAACATTATTTATAAAAGCCCATACTTAAAGTTGGTTGGAGTGGGGCCCCCTGCCCCCCCTCCCCCAATGAAGATTTGCCTCTACGCCTCTGATCATCCTGCACTTGGAAGAGTTCCCTAGCTTATTGTATGCAGGAGTAGCACCGTGGATCACCATTAGACCATTGTACAGTCCACTGCTCTGGCTATCGGCTGGAGCTGGGGACCATTACAGAGTCACCTCTGTACAGCCCATGATTGGTCCAAAATTTTGGCACCATTATGACGTCACGTAAGAAACGTATGGCGCGCGGGGTACCCTGGGTAAACTTAGACCGTCAACTTTCCCCGGGCTGTAATGGGCCCTCGCTCCAATCAGATATAGAGAGGGGCCGCTTCTATGGGCTAGGATCACCATACCCAATCATGGGGCTCATGTAATTATAACGTTTTGACAGGAAATAGCTAGAATTTGATTGAGATTTCAGGCCTGTCCATATATTTATGGAGAAATACCCAATTGTACATGCAGGGAAGAACAAAAATACCTTTGAACGTTATTTCCTGGTGTAGGACTGTCTACTAAACACAATGATATTGTGTATGCCAGATCCCTTATATCATAATGGATCTGGCATACACGTTGGGCCTTTGACACATGGCAATGGGTGCTGAATGGATCCTTACCTGATCATCAACCAAAAGATCAGAATTTGGCTGATGGTAGTTACAGGTAGGTATGATATCATCAACTAATGGCCTATGGACCATACAGGGTAGATTCAATATTAGTTGTCACCAATTATGGGCCAGGCTAAATATCTCCTGTTTCATGACAGTGTTATCAATGGCCACTCCTGATTAAGGTTGATAGAATTGATAAGGCATAGTCATAATGTAAGTTAGGATATATAAAATACATTCATTAAGGAAATGCAGCATGCAGTCCGATCAGCAGAAGGTGATGTCACTGCTCACTTAGCAAATCGGAAGTGCTGTGCTCTCTGCTCACCGGGAGCCTCAAACTGGCCCTAACTTCTCCTCGGACGCATCCGAGCAACATTGCCGTGGCCATGGCTGCATCACTTCCCCGTATGTTGGGAGGGATCCCTACGCAGTACCCATCCATACTTTCAATGTCACAGCACCAAGCATACCGGAGCTACTTTCCCCATCAACCTTTGGTACTAACGATGACGCTCGGGAACAGAGGTTGAGGTTGTGCCAGCTTGCAGGAGCCCTAGTAACTGTGTCCCGTCTAATGTAGTCATATATGGTCAGGTAACGGGACTAGCATCATGCAAGGATTCAATGATTCAAGGCTTTGCGTTCTAGCTCTAGTTCCAGCTGTGTTTCATTACAAGTATACCTGATCTAGAGGCGATACATGTGTATTATTTAAGAATTCCGATTTGTAATGAATCATTGAGTCTGCCTCAGGTTTTCTCAGATGCAGCTAAATCTACGTGCCCTAGCCTAGCAAATCAGCACCGACTTTATACTAGATATAATATCTGATACAAAAAGGGGCCTATGCATTGCTGCTATATATAACATACCTGAGTAATTCCCTCCTCGAGATAAATATGCAACTTCATAATACTACTTCTCTTAGTAGTAAACTCTTCCTGAGATGAACATCTACTTCTCTGCACAGCGTACGTGTTTATACTTTGTTAGCAATTATACAAAACTAGAGCTTATTTGCATTCAGTTGGTGTGTTTTCATTTTAATACCATTCTATCCCAGTGCCTAAATTTGAAACAAGTAATTGAAAACTGACTAAAGAGATTAATGTTTTGGTGCCTCAGGTAACCTAACCAAAACAAAAGCAACACTGAAACAGTATTACCTAGTTGCCAACGGTCTTCTACATTACAGCGATGATCCATCAAAGGCCTCTCAAGACATCACAAGATGGTGGAGTAGGAGGTCAGGGATTGGAAAGGATGGCAAGGGCTTGTAGTCCCATGGGACCATGTCCCTGCTTCACCCTGGTACATCAATATAGATCCCCTCTTCCTTCCCAAGATGGATTTCCATAACCGATAGGGTATCAAGATTTCCTTACATAATGTATGTACACACTGGATGATTTACAAGCTAAATATTTCATAGAGAATAGGCTGTATGCGGGCCCTTCAAAGGCAAATTTATGCATATATACATATATATATATATATATATATATATATATATATATATATATATACATATATATATATATATATATATATATATATATATATATATATATATATATATATATATATATATATATATATATATATATATGGTCATGGCGCCAGAATATATATTATATAGCTATATATAATGTGGTCAATGTGTTCAACGTGTAATATTTATATGATATGGATAAAAGAGAAGCATGTGTTTTGGTAAAGTTGAAAGTTGAGCAATGCATATTTTGTGTGTATATATTATAGGTGGTACATCTAATAAGAGTTGCGTCTGATTACTCAAATCACCTATAAGACTAGGATGAGGGTCCGACATGATAAAGAAAGGGGAAACTTTATAGGATAGGACTATTATCCACCGATAATCTCCTATTCCTCACTAGCGGGATACCAGTGGAGCCATAGGGTGAGAGCACATAGAACTAGCAAATCCTGTAAATAAGGGTGCTCAAACTTTGCTTGGAGAGTGGAACTACTGCATTCCCTGCATGGTAGGACACCTTCATTGCTTTTTTGTTACCTGTCCAGGATAGTGCAGTGGTTAGCACATTGGACCCATGATCAACAGTACCTAAGTTCAAATCCCTCCCAGACTAAGTGTGAAATACACTCCTTGGATTATCTCTGCTTACTCTATCGCTAGGCAAATATGAAACGGGTCATAGCCACTTGATTCATGTGGAGTTATAAATGTATCGATAAATGGCGGCATGATGTCTACAGAATAGGGTGCCAATTGAAACCTTCACGTCTCAGATATTCTATCCTCTTTTTCTACCATCAGTCATGGTGCTCTTTTAGTCATTGCCTACTATTCCTTTAATGTCCTTTAGCCGCTGTAATCAAAGCTGACACGATATAAATTATATGCACCACTTGGGTACAGCCTCCTTTGGCGCAGTAAAGCTCCAAATGAGCCATCTACAGATGTATCATAGCATTGCAGGATCCCCCTAGAGAGGTCAGCAGGTTGTTATGCTGGGGTTAGGTCTTTGAAGTTTCTGCTTTTTGTCTCTGCATAGGTAACCCATATACCCAACTATTGAACCGCAACAGCCCCTGCCACCACCAGAGATATGTAACAGAAACCATGTCGACAGTTTAGCTATAGTGTATGGTCTACTATCCAATTTTAGTAAATGAGGGGAGAGCAGAGCATTGGAAATGCATGCTTTATGGAGGGATAGTATAAAGACTTGGCTGTGTAGGTTGTGCCCTGCACCCAGATCAGTCTATTTTACTCGCAGTAGAGAGTAACCAGTCAGCCATCTGGATAGTTCTATCCCTATAAATGGAGTTTACTCGTGTAGGCTGAATGCAGCTGGTGATCATAATTATAGGAACTTTAGGTAAGGGGAATTATTTGCTGTACTTTGAACCAGTTATGTGCACTCTGTCTTTTTAATCTGCTAATTGTTCAGAGCGTTCAGCAAACGAATCCCACTTAACAATATGTAGCCAATACTCTTTAGACTGCCTTTATTGACCTGGTATATTAAGCTAGCTTAACTTGACACTGGTTTTACAGATGCATTTAACCTGTAGCGACCATAGTTTCCTAAGTGACAGGTATGATGGCAGCCTGCCTACCGTACCCGAGTCCACTCTATCTTAGCGTAACCTTCCCTGTTCTGTCCTGCTCCACCCTGTCCCGTCTGTGATTGCAGTGAAGAGGACCATTGGGGTGTTGCACAGCAAATAGTCCTCAAGCAAAAAACGATTAAAAAAGTTAACGGTATGATGACATGGCATCTTCAATCAATCGTTATCAAAGCATCCACTAGGCATGTTATCTCTTGAGAAAAGCACTTGAAAGATCACCAAAATGAGATCGTTGTTATTGCATTTCTTAAGGACAACGGTACCTTTATTAGCTGTGCAAAACACCACAGTGACTCTCGGGTCCTACTATACAACCTGTTGACCTCACCTGCCACCATTACAAGGCACAGCATGCCTATCAGAATCTAATACTGTCATGCTTACACATGATGACCAGGAAGTATGAATCTTGTTCTGGTCACTTTATTAGCTATTATCCCTAGCTGACCATAAGGGCGCAGTAAAATATAAAGATAACGGGCCGGGTCACTAGTATAAGGCTGGATAACCAAATGCTATCAGGGGAGTGGGTGCTACGTTAGAAATCTTGGTATGACGCTGTCTTATGTATCAAGTATAGAGGCCCTTGAGGTAAGATGGTGTCCCGGCAAGATACAAGTTGTGATCTGTGATCTGCGCTGGTCAGTAGGGTAGTCACTGAATGGGGACGTGGGTAGTGCTTATATGGGGCATAATTATGTAAATAAATAAGGGAGAGAAATATGGATAAAAGCCATAGCGAATATGGAAGGACTTGACCTCTACACATTATATCTACATGGGTATGTAGTCAGGTAATGGCAGTATTATGTCCTACGATAAAACGAAAGGCAGTACATTTCCAATCCTCTTAAGAAATTGACCTTAGCTGACCTTCCTTGTCAAATAGTTATAATCCCTTTGTGATATATGAATCAATAAACTCGATATATTCCCATGGGGTACGGGAATACATCCAATATTGCTCATTGCATTGTTAGAGATTGCTCTTGGATAGAGCTGATGGTCGCTTCTGGCTATCATTATGATATGGACTGTATGGACACTAATATGAACTCAAATGGATATTGGCAATACGTGATTGAGTAATTTGGAGAACATATGAATAGGTAGAGCCCAATTTTAATGTCAACAATGAATGGATGCATAATTTGAGGTTTGAACGAAGTGTGCATCGATGATCCTTATTCTTCGATCTTCCAAGAAACGTTTTACCAAAATAACGATTGGCAGCACTTGCTTACCTCAGTGTCCCCCACCAATTTGAAACTGATATTTGATCATATTCTTTGCGAGTCGATAGATAGGAAATAGGTCCATTTAGCATAGGTCAGTTTGGAGAGTGTTGTCTTTTAATAGTCCTCCCCTGTCATTACTATCATGTAACATTATGTATCAAGTTCCTGTTACATCAATAAAGAACTGCTTACTATTTTATGTTAGGCCATTTTCCTGTGTTCCGGTGCACCACAAAAGCATAAAGCTAACCCCTCAGACTCAAGTCGCTCACAAACCCCTAATAACCTAGCACAACTGTATTGCTTATAAAAGCTCAATCCCATGGAACAAATCATGTTACCTAATTTCCACAATCCGTGTTCATGCATTGGTTCCTTACTTTATAACCTGTGAGACATTACTTGGAAAAAAGTAGATTTATTTGGGCCAACCAAATGGAGATTTTGTGTCCGCTGGGTGTCTCAGATAAATAGTTTATTACTCACATTTCTGTTTCTACTAAAGAAGTAAAACTGATCCTGACAGTGCTAGAATAATTCAGAACCTGCATCTGTATTTGAAACCCAATGCTGCAACGGTTTCGATGAGTAGCCTCCAGCTTTCACCCACACAGCTAACACACCCTCTAACACAACCTTTAACTGCCCATCTTCTTTTTGTCTTATTTCCTGCTATCCTGACTTGCATCTATGTGGGGCTTCCCTCATTAGATATAGTCCATCAGTTCATTTCCACCTGCCATTGGCTCAGTCCTCCTACTCCACTGATCCATTACCAGCAGTTGGCTTCTCCTATCACAGGAGAGGGAACTTCTGTGGAAGGTCATGGAATTAACCAAGTTGAATAATTTACATGCATGTAAATTATCTAGAGCCGATGTGTGCATGATTATGCAGATAGAACCTTTAGGGTTTTGAAGATGGTACTGATCTTTTTGGCATTGCAAGATATTACTTTTTTTTAATCATCAGCGGTACGTTAGTTAACTATAAACATAATATTATGTATGGCCTACTTCATGAAATACTTTACAAAATGGTCGTACTGTGCTTTTATAAAAATAAAAATAAAATGGCCCTAAACTATTTTAGCTTGTACAATATGCTTCAAATAATAGAGATTTTACAGTCCTGCTTACAGTGGACATGAAAATCTTAGTGTACCCATTATGGTGTCTAAAGGCCTTTCACGGAAATTAAAAAAGGAAGAGAAAAAGGCATTATCTGAGTGGGTGAAGAACTATAGATGACTTATACTTGTTTACTATGGATCCTTTAGTCCATCCGACATTATAAGGCCGGCCCAAAATAAGTCTGTGTAGGAGGTCATATTTCCTGTGGCAAGGTCCCATTTCTGTATACTGCCCCCATGCACGGTGAGTGGCGAGGTCAGAGGGTTTCAGAACCACTTTAGCCGGTGACTATGACATATTTAGTAAGGTGCAGTGTGTATATACTCTTGTATATATAGTGAGTGTTATCTAAGGTATATATAGTGAGTGTTATCTAAGGTATGAAAAATGCTGTCTGAAATGCAAATACGTTAATGATCTAACGTAAAAGGTCCATATATTATTGATTGATCAACAAAAAAGGAGGATGGATACCTACCGATTATTGACAGTTTAATTTTGAAAGTATCGAAAGTCAACATAACCTCATTTAATATGAGAACGGGTGCTAAAGATTACCACAATGTCGAGTTTCAACCTAACATGTCAGAGGTTGTCTTCCTGCAATTGTTCCCCCATCAATGTATATTTCAGTCTCACCGGGACATATTTGTGCTGCAATACACTTTATTTTACTATCACTATAATTGATTGATTGATTGATTGATTGATCTTTTATTTATGATTATCCTGAGGAAATACATATCCGTTATAGAATGTATTGTAGTATTCCACAGCACATTGTAGCATATATAAATATATATATATATATATATATATATATATATATATATATATATATATATATATATATATATATTCTGCAGTATGAACCTTTTTAGATCAGTTTTCGCCGCAGCCTCTGACAATAGCAATGTAGTCCATTGGAGGGGATAATAGACATATAAGAAGCAAAGGATAATAAAGGGATGTCCCAGGTCTATTCCCAGTGTGTGAGAGGATCATCTGGCTATGTTTCATCAGGGCTCATATATAGCTAGGTCCACACAACTCATACATACCTTGAGCCGTGCTTCTAGTTATACTAAACATGCTTGTATTACCAGTCAGTGATGAAATATAGACGACGGCCCTATTCATAAACATATTGCCCTATAAGTATATTTTTGAATAGACTACAAATGTTGTGGTTTATGATTAAATTATGTATTTCTATTGATATAATATTTGCATAATTATGTAGTACATAATAAATATATATTAACATAATGAATAAATGTTGATATGATATAGCTCTACTCTTATCTAATAATGAGCCAGCAAATTCTTATCTTTAATCGGAAATGTATGTGTCCTCTATTAGATCCAAGCCCAGCTGTTTTTGATAGTCGGTCATGTAAAGTATGGCATTAATGGATGGAACAGATAAAGCAACAGTTCATAGTGTTAATGGCAGTTATCTTCTCAATGATAATCTCTGAAATAGATCTAGGGAACATGAAGTTTTGAGGTCAACAGTCCCGATCGAAATTCTGCTCCCAAGAAACCTTCCCAACATGGCAGGGCCTAACTTCCTTCGGCATTACCCAGCAAACTGGCGTGGGATAGGGTGACTTTGCGTGAGCCTGGGTTAGCCTATTTTGCATTATAGCACTAGGTGTCTGAATGAGTCAGCTTGCGTGAGCTTCCCCAAAGCTCACTCAAACTGACGCCTCCTGACCCAAATGTACCCACAGTTTGAGTTGGTTTGAGTGAAGATGAGTCAGACTTGAGTTAGAGTAATCCTATTCCAAACACATGGTGTGAGGATGCGTGCACTGTTGGTTAGCTGCCACAGACCTCACTCATCCTCACTCAAGTATATACATTGGGATACTATTGGGATACTGTTTGTTACATATAGGAGGGACATATTGGTAAACATTGATATGATTGATTTTATGAGATAAATCAACCAGTTCTTTGAATACTTATAAACATATGTAGACAAGGAACATAAATACAACCATAAATCCTGAATTCTATCTATATTCTAGTCAAAAAGACAATTACTTTTGCCTATAGGATATAACACTGTATTCAGAAAATGGAAGAGTTAGATATAATTTAGACTGACATTTCCAGGTAATGGTTGACTCTATAGTGAAACTACCCTACAAGTACATGATCCAATTGTATTTAAAACCACACATTGTCGTAATTTTATCCCTCAATGCTTGCTTCTCTATTATATTGTGCTTATCCATGATTATGCTCTGTCTGATGCATATATGTTACATTGGATCTTTCAGTTTATGTTGGACAAAGGATACTACTACAAAAACACCTGTATGGTTTCAACCGTTAATTGGATACAAGAACCATCGGTCACTGTAGAGAATGATGTTAATTGATGCAGAGATAATAAAAAGAACACTCTCCATGTTAAATGATGTAGCTGCCCCATCTCCCCCCCCCCCCCCACCCCACCACAACCCCCTACCCCAGTAGTACAGCCCGATTGTAGTATCGCTTTTGCCCAACAGAGGGCATGTGGCTTGTAGGCATAAGTGTTGCGTCAGGTTGCGTGGGTCTGTGTATAAACGCATATAAAGGATGTGTGTCAGGTTGAGTGAGCTTGTGGCTAACGCAAACCTCACCCTATGTGCACGTTTCTAACACCAAGTGTGAGGTAATACACAAGGCTGTCTCAAGTTCACGCCAATTTGCTGGGTAGTGATTGACCGACATACAGGGAGTTGCTGTCTAATTATATACTCATGTTGGCATGTTTGTTTCTGGTGCACTAGGACACCAGCAAGCTTCTGGTAATATTTACCTAATTACACGGTCCCATGTGAGTGCTGAAACTGGGGAACAACAACATGTTTTCCTTCGCCAGGTGTAACATATGGTGGCTTCGTGTGGCAGATTAAAGCAGCTTGAGAAGAGATATAATACATAATGTATATCAGTATCACAATGTCACCAATACCAACTGGAATTTGTTTTCAAATTCATTTTAAATTTTGTCTTTATGGTATTTTGTTGTCATTAAGAAATAACAGATCACAAACATATGAAGTAGTTGTATTCGACGGATGTAACTATTGATTCTTGTCAATAAAATAAATTAATCAGGAATGGGGGTTTGTCAACAGGGAGAATTTATTGGCAAACTACACGAAGCGAGAACCTGTCAATATGTAGCCATCTGGATTGCCTTGCTGGGAATATTGAGTCTGTATAGCAGATTAAATAAATCATATGACAATCTCATCTCACCCAGGAATCCAATATGTTCCTACACCCGTAATTGATATTTCTGTCACGCCTCCATCTGCTAATAAGGAGAATAAGGTCAGACCCTGGAGGCATATTTGTAGTAGATACCCTACGAGTAACTGAGTGTATGTCAAAATAACCATGGCAAACTGACTGGTGTCCTCATAGGTCATAGGCCACCAGTCACTATACCATTGTTATTATTACATAACTCAGTTACGAGGTGGGTATCTGACTTAACCTTTGGTTAAGTGAAAATAACCAAGGTGTGAAGTCCTTTGTCTTAGCCTTCCACCGTGGGTTAAATATTATATTCTACGTGTTGTAACTGGGCACCCTGTCAGCAACCATTAATCTTGTACCCTGATTACATGTTTATTTCACAAAGCATGTACCCCCCTCTTAATTGAGGATGCATTCAGCAGCCCGGAGATGCTATGCGGTATATTAATCGATATACCGGATAGACTACACAGTACATAATTATTCTATCCTGGGATTGATTGCGGGTGTGGTGAGTGGGTATGCAATGGGTGGAACAGCATCCGACAGGATTGAAATGCCCCTTTTGATAGCATACTGTTAGAGGTTTCTAGGAGAGGTGAACAGTATTATGATACGATCCCCTCAAGCTGTTGGTAGTTTCAAAGTAATGTTGCCTCGACATCAGATGGATGTGATATTAATGTTCTTCAAAACAGATGTACGGCCATTTCGAACTCTATCTTTATCTCTATTTTTCTCACAATTTTACCTGAATACGTTACCAAATGAGTAGGTGTGCTGTGATAATGCCAAGTGTCGGCTAGGTACACACATGTCAGCCCCAGCATTATCAATAACACCATGACGCTGACCTTTATAACATCTACTTCAGGAGTGCCCTGATATCTGCCTAACAACAGGTAGATTACAATTCTATAAGCATGCTATGCATGACTTATTGATACCCCTGATACCCCTGTTACAGAGCCCCTTAGTTACCAAAGGCCATTCTTTTGTATAGTATAGGCGACTTTCAGTTAGTGTTAATACTATTATGAAATTTAGAATCATCGGGCTGAAAAATGACTATTGTACTTAATTTTCATGAAAATGATATTAGCTTCAGCACATGGTGGAACCTGGTTTATCACCACAGGATGGATCTTTTAGGCCACTGGGGGGTTATCATAAAATACTATGGTAATTGTGTTTTCTTCTTGTCTGAAAGCCATGCATGTCAGAGACAATCCTCCATTCTATTATCTGTGTTTTTTACAGTAGTAAATCTAAACAAATACAGCATTACCTTTATGACCCTACACACGACGAAAACGTTTTATGACTGCCTTAAGATGTTTCAGAGGGAATACCTTCCTCACTAATACCTTCCCTTATTGGAGGAAAAATGAGATGGAGAAGACGCAATGCATCCTTGAAATGTACCAGACTTGCTCGGTCAATACACACAATCATACTTTGGTGGGCTGAATACATTCACATATGGCAATGATTGTTCTTACTGCTAGAGCGTCATGAGAAGACTTGATTAAAGCAATTAGTGAAACATAGACGGATTGAACATAGGATATTGACATTAGTGTAAAGTGTGTGTGTGCATGCGTATATTGAGCATCCTCTCTTTTAGGACGATGCTTTCCATTAGGGACATGGACAGGTACAGATGGCTCCCTAATGCTCTGAGAGCAAGGGCCTTGTGTTAGGGAGTGGTCATTTTTTTAACAACAGGGGGGGGGTCGGTGGATTTCCGCGCAAGGGGGTCGAAATGTTTTTGGTCCCCCCCGCGAGAGGGGTCGAAATTTTTTTGGTCCCCCCCTCCAGCAGATTGAAATTGAGCACGGCCGAACCCTTTGAGCTATAATAATGCGCGGGCTTTTACGCTAAAAAGGGGTGTAATTTTTTTGGTCCCCCCCTCAAGAGGGGTCAAATCCACCAACCCCCCCCTGTTGTTAAAAAATGACCACTCCCTTAGTGAAGGTGTGCTGCAAGGCATTATAAGGTGTCGGATGTAACATCTAAGCCATGTCCATTTGTGCTCCGCATCTTTGTCATCCATTGACTCCAGGGTATGACACATAAGGAAAGCTACATGGGGGAAACAACCCTCTGGACCTCGCACATTATACTGGAGGGGCTCTAATGTCTATGGTGTTGGATGTATCTATTAGTTTGTACTGTCCTTATGGATAACGAAGTTGTGCACAACTTTTACGACATTTCATTACCATACGTTCATCCATGATCACTTATCTTCAGTCTAGATCCTGGTAGCAATTTCTAACCAAGCAGCACGGCATGCCATTAATTCTCTCTTTTCATAAACCTATGAAGCTATTTTACACCATTAGTTTTAGCAACAATGTCTTGGTCACTTCAGATTTATGCTGAATTGTCTATAGTACTATTGAGTAATTGAAGAGGTATACCAATCTTATGTTAGTTCTTTTGCTTTTGACATCGAGTGGTATGGCTACCATAAAATATGTATACCACCAGGGTTGAACTGCTATGAATCTGGTTCAAAGGTAGATGTTTATGAATGCTGTCTATGTATCATAGTACTACAGGATTCTCTTATACAGAGGTCAGCAGCTCCATGCATTTAGAATGTAGGTGGAATCAAGTTGGAATCAAGTTGTCAAGTTGTCAAGAAAAAACACAATCCTGTGTTTGATATTCACATTCAGCGTATTGCATCTGTAACATTAAGAGTTGTACGTTTGATGGAACTAAGAACCAAAATTTCCGATCGTTGTCCAATTCCCTGTACACGCCCTCCACAGAATCAGAAAACACATCATGATGCCAGTGGCACGGGTCGACATTGATAGCACATGGACGGTAACACGTGATCCAAATGGCGTTATGTTATGTCTGGGCACGACAGAGGGGAAACTGGACCTGTGTGGCATGACATCCCCCCCCCCTCAACCACCCACCCACAAGCTACCCCTGGGAACATCTATGTGTAATCCAACTTAACTCAGTACATCCTGTTTGTTTTTGTTGCTCTGCACCTAAAATGTATTACTGGTTTTTTTTCAGGTTCTGTCCTCGCCTCAACTGCCGAGCTACTTTACTCTTCCTTGCCCATACCCCCTCACTCTACCCTACCACTATGTATTTCTCATCAATATTTAGTCTAGAAATCAACTTCCTATTGACTTAACTGACATGAATCAGATGGATTTATATTAATTCTGTACCCTTCTATCATTGTGGAGGAGTAGCAGGATTAGGTTCGGGATAGGGGAGTCAGCATCACCTGCACAGCAAGCCGTGCCCAAATCGGCCAGCCTGCACCAGATTATAAACCAATGACCAAAGCCACAGTGCTCAGTTTAGACCACTTTGGCAGCCCTGTGTACTCCCAATTAAGGCCACACTGGGTTCGCTACCGGGTCGTGTAAGCTGATAAGCGTTACAAGCTGAAAAAGCTGTAGGCCAAATTACGGTGGGCAGCTCAGAAGATGTAAGTCAAATTAGGTGGACAGCTGTGAAAGATATAGCGATTGTTCTCTCCTTAGGTAGTCCTCTGTTGGAGCTACTGTGTGCCTTTCAGAGTATACAATATCATGCGTGCTTGTCCCTTAACCTACACATTGAGCTACCTTTGAGTCATTCTGATTAAAAAGAGCAGGGCATTGACCAAGGAGCAGCGTTGGGCTAGGGGCCAGAGGAGCTCAGGGGACGGAATCCTTCAATCCTCTGGTAATGCCAGTGTAATTATTATTTCACAGTTTTTTTCTTACCTTAGCATGAACGTCCATTGTAGCCGCATGCTATAAATTCCACCCCAACGTAACAGAAAAGTGGTGATAATGTTTATGCTCCTTGGGAATAGAATTGCTACAGCCTTACAGAGTATACAGGATGCACAATCAGTATTTTCTATGCACAAAGAATTGTAGTACACTACCCATTGTCCATTGTATTCAATATTCACCCGTCGTTGAACAGCTGCCCTTTTCATACATTACCTTTTGTATTCAGTGTTTATTCTATTTTTATTCAGTGTTTCTCTATTATGCACTATGAACACAGTACACCGTGTAGGGATAAGATGCAATTTCATTTATCCATAGACAATAGTATATATTATACAAAACCATATATAGTATACAAAACCATAGACAATAATATATATTATATTCATCCCCTACTCTCCCAGCATAGGTATACAGGCTGAAATAAATAATTTAATAACCATTGAGTGTGACCTTGATATTGTAATAATACAGGGCTGGTACAACGTGATAAAAACACTATGCCATAGTGGCCCGGGAACAGGCCCACTTATCATGTGTTCGGCAAATGAGATAATTGGAGCATGTTGCCTCTCTATAATCGACCAGCATTACTATTGTGTTTATCTAACATTATGGTGCAGCTTATGCTTATCACACATTGGGCACATTGTGCCATGCCTATACTGATAATCCCAGGCTCCCTCTACGCCCAACCTCTCAGTCACTAGTGCCTAACCTAGTTAGTCATTTTTGGCTCCCTATACGACCAACCTAGGTCAGTTATTTTTGTCAAGTTGGTCAGTACTGACCAACCCACCTTAGTCATTTTATTTCCAGTGGGAGCCACTGAGTGGTCATGACAGGTAGCCCCAACTAGTGGTATACAAATAAAACACACCAATGATGAACCTAGGTTAGCCACTACTGACTGACCCCTCGGTCATTTTTGAATATAACTTTGCCATTATGACCCACACTCATATGACCAACCTAGGATAGTCTGTACTGACTAACCCTTTCAATCTATGGATTTTCAGTGTACTTGTGCACAAACTTTGTAAACTCACTAAACTGTCTGTACGGCTGGCTCACGTTCCAAAACCTATAAGTACTGTTATTAAACCTCAATATTGTAGGCCTACTGACCAGGGGCTATATGGGAACTATTCCTTCTCTGCATGTAAATGTGAATGGTGCACAGGATATTTCAATTGTCAAGCGACACAGCTTTTAGTTATATAGTTGGAAGAGAACAAAGGTGTGTATGTGGGTTTGGCATTTCGTATATAACATTCGCACTAGTTAACAAACCATTGATAGTTTCTATTTCGGCTATATATATAATTTTGTATATATGCAGCTCCTTACTTGTCCACACCCCTACTCCCCTACTCCATGCCCTGCCATGCTATAGCCTCCCCTGCCATTCCCTGCCATATCATGTCCTGTCGTGCAGTGCCCTGCCTATACCTTGCCTTGCCATGCCTCCCTGCATGTCTGAGCTCTATTGCTAATGCTAAAGAATAGCCGTCACAAATTGTTTGAAAGCTGAGAAATTAATGTTGACAGCAACCTTCTTTTAGAACTTGACAGTTCTTAACATAAAAGTTGGAGGTCCCATATCGAGGTCACACTGCCTGGGGCATGATATCATTTCTCTATACTACTCACACTCTGTAGTTGAGTAGTTCCAGAAGGTGGTTCTAGAATCACGTTATGCTATGAGTATGACACATAAAGGAAGGTCATCGGTGTGTGCAGGATATATGGTAAAAGGTTAAAGGAATAATCATGGCGTTTGAATATGTACAACCCAGATTGCATCTTACGAATGTATATCCAATAATAGGCTATTCATGGACAGCTCTAGATAGGTTCATACAACACCAGGAACGTTAGTAAAACGTATAGGTTTATCATATATAAGGTGAAATCTACAGAATGCCACGGTATAGTTAGCAGTCCACAAGTGACTTTCCTTGTCGAAGCCACACAAAGACAAATTATCTTTCAGAAATGAGGGCTCAGTCTGCCAAGTGTTATCTTGTCTCTATTATGTGTAAAATATCTGTCAGGCATCGTATTCATTAGCTAAGTACCTGCATATCTTTTATTCCACATGTGTCCTTGGCCGATCACGTCCTTAGCAGGCTGCAAATAATTGAAACAATAGTTTAGTTTGTTTCACTTCTTTCACAGGTGCATGTTCGTATAAACGCCATAATTATGCAGTTTTGTGCGATTCATTTTTATTCATTACTAGATCACTATAATCATCTATGTAATCTCTGTATAATATATAATGACGACTCTAGTACTAACTAGCAGAAACCATTATAAATACCATCTATAAATGGTCGAAAAACAGGACAATTTAGTACCAATCTATGGCCATTCAGTATGGTTCAATCGTTCTAATAATTTATTTTTCTATGAGAGTGCGCCCTTATCCACTATAAATGTCAGTGTCATGTAAGAGGAGCAGAAGTATAAAAAAGGTCCTATATACCCAATGTAAAAACGGATCGTGTGGCTCGCTATCAGGAGAGCTCATATGAAGGCAGGTCCCCACAACGTATACAGACCCCATCAGTGGTGGTTCTAGTCAGACAACAACAGTTGTATTGATCTATCATAGAGGTTTCTATAGCATATGTTGCACGTGATTAATTGGTATGTATATGCCGACGGATCTTATTGCAGTTGTACAAAGGGGATAATAGAGTCCATTTTATAATGGTCACTACTTATGGGAAGTTTGTCTGTGCTGCAAAGCTCTTCATCTAACTTACTGCACTGAAAACCACAGGGTCGTCAAGGGTTACAACCTGAGGTCATTATGACGGCCTTACGTCCTCATTTTGACGAGTTTAGGTCGTAACATTGAGTCTATCAGATCCAAGGTCGTCATGATGACAACTTTGGGTCGTCATTGGGACAACATGGGGCATATCTGGACTCGAATTGCGTCATTACTGATGTTTTCAAATTGACAACCAAAATGTTGTCAATGTGATAACCAAATGTAGTCACAAAAATGCAATAACCAGAGATCGTCATTTTGCGCTTGGGCCTGAAGGTCCGTAGTTCGTCACGTTGAGGACCTATGGTTGTGTATTAACTCGACAATCTAATGTTGTCAATCTAGCTACTGTCACCTATGACGACCCTGGGACTTCCAGTGTGATTTGTTAATAACCGTATCCGATGCACCTTTTATTAGAAATAGTCATAAAAGGCATATAATATGTTATGGTAATCAAAAGTGTTATTGGATTTTCAAAAATTGTATCAAAAGGTTTGTCAAAAAGGAGAGGGTGGCTGAGCTTGTCAATATGCAGATATCTGCAATAATCTCTGCGGTATTATTGAGCTCATATTATTGACTTGATAAACATGGTTTCATATGACTTTCCTCTCTCCCAGGAATCCAATATGTCGCATATACTCCTACCTGTCCCTAATTGGTATTCTTGTCAGGTTTCCAACTGCTGAATAAGGTAATGTAGGTCCGACCCTTCAGGGATACATCTATAGTGCTGTAACTGTGTGTCCTGTGTCAGCAACCATTAGATAACGCCAAATTACACAAGACAACTAGTTGCTAGCATTTTTTTGCAGGCAACTAGTGCCTGATATGCAACAGATTGCTGGCAACTAGTTGCCCCGAAATTTATCAGGATAGAATAAGGCTATCAGTTATTAGCAAATTATCCCCTGCGACTTTCCCAATATACAGACAACTAGTTGCCTGAAAATAGCTACTTCAATTAATGGAGGAGCTAATGCAGATCCCACACACAGAAAAGTAAAAGTGTCAACTGTGTCTCCCACGTGGCTCTGGTAAAATAGAAAGTCAAACAGCTAATGACTCTGCTTATATGAAGGGTCAACTTGAGTTAACTCTCTACCATCAGTGTCAACTTGAGTTGACTCTCTACTATCAGTGTCAACCCAGCGTTGACCCTTCTTATAAGCAGAGTCAATAGCTGTTTGACACTCCATTTTACCAGAGCCACCTGGGAGACACAGTTGACTCCTTTACTTTTCTGTGTGCAGGCAATAGAAACATTGAACATAGATTGGTACTGCAGCCAAGATGTTACATGCCTATATCTATGGGGCGTGATTTCGATGATATTTTAGCGACAGGGTAGGGAGATATGGAGGTGTGAGGCGGCCCGGGGTAAGAAGACGGAAGGTGAGGTGTGGTGTTGATCCAGAATTTATTGGTGGAAACCGGACTACTACAGAATTGTCATACCCCCTAAGTGAGCAGAGAAGGATGCGGTTTAATACACATTGCTACCCTGCATACACCAATGTACAGACCATCCTTTATGTGTCATAGTCACAGCCTGAAGTGATTCTGAATGCTTCTGGCACTACTCGATTATACAGTGAGAGTAGCATAGAGAAATTGGACCCTGCCTCAGGAAGTGTGACCTAGCTCCATTTGTGACCTTCCATTCTAGGCCTTTAATGCTGAGAGGAGTCTTATGAACCCAGAAATAAATGAATAACCATATTAACGTTTCTTATATTCAATTCGCTGCATACTGTTTTAGTGGCTTAGAGTGGAAAAGATTTAGAGGATATCTAACTCCCCTATATATATACTATCCCTTGATAAACTGAATACATAATACTGTCATAATGCCAATTGTTGGAAAAGTCAACAAAAGGACATGCCAAGCTTAACCATGTCGACACCACTGATCCTGACCTCAGGAACAATACCTTTACAGGTGTTTCGTAACAATTAGAATATACTTCTATGCTGTAAGAGGTCATGTATAACATCTTGATACACCTGCTTCTTAATATTTATACAGCTCCATCCATGGTTGGCAAAAGTGAATTGTCCAGTACGTGATATAAACCATGGCCTGATATAGGGAACACGAGAGCATAGTAATAATGGCTATAGTATCAGTAATGGTCTGAAGACAGTGGAAGGTAGGCATTTTTAGTCAATGCATACCATAATCCTCAGGTTTGCAGCTCTGATGGTGTTAGGCACTGGTCCATCCCCCTACCCATGCCCCCCTCCCGCCTCCATCGCTAACACACACACACACATCGTGGTGCCAGTAGCATGGTCTGTAATTGATATCACATAAAAGGCAACACGCGACCCAAATAACATTATCTTATGTCTGGGCACGACACAAGGTCAACTGGACCTGCGTGGCATGACATCCCCTCACATCCCATCACCTCCTCTTGGAGGCAGCATTATAGTACTTCCCAATTGTACTCACCCCAGCCTCTGCACACCAAAGTAACTCTTATGTATGAAGCTGCTATATACTTCATCAGCTATAAAGATTCACCGAACCGTTAAGACAATAAAGGTATCATTCATTGTCCGCTGAAATGGTTGTGGTATACAGGTCTTCATGCAATACGTTGGTCAGTTACAGAATGGGAGGCTTAACCCTTGTATTATAAAGTATATTATAAAAAATATTGACACCGAGGTAAACAGAACAAGGATTGTATTCATGTCGATAACTGCATCACGGAGGAAGGTTTACAAGAGGGAGGGGTAGGCAAATATGACACCAGAAAATGTCAATATGTAGATATCTAGAATTGCCTCTCTGGTAATTGAGTTCACAGTGTAGAGTGGATAAGCACGGTTTCATATCACTCTCCTCTCAGCCAGGAATCCAATATTTCATACACCCCTACCTGTATGTACTTGGTATTCCTACCACACAGAGAAAAGCAGTAGAGTCACAGGGACTCCCAAATGGGAGTCTGGACTCGATCACTGAGATAACCCTCCCCACGACTCTTAATAGGAGTCATTATAGAGATATTATAGAGTCCTGCTAATGTTAGGGAGTCACTTTAGAGTCCTGGAGAGAGTTACCTCAGTTATCAAGTCGGGAGTCATGGTGATTCTACTTCTTTTCTCTGTGCAGGTCTACAACTGCTGACGAGGTAATGTGGGTCAGCCTAGATGCATCCTGTATCAGCTACCATTTCTCACCAGCTATGATTCCTATTAAAAGAGGCACCATTTCCCCTGAACCTATCAAGGTGTGATATTGTAAGCAATGTGGTCTTCTTCACTCACACCATTTACGTTCTGATCGAGGAAAATTTAGAATAAACCAATACCGCATGCTTCAAGATCTCTTAGATAAGTGACGCCGTGCTATAATGAGTGAGGCCAGGATAACCTGCTGTTGAAGGCAAACAGCTTCAGCCTGAGACGCCTGAAAATACTTTGTCTGCCTTAACAAATGAAGATAAGGGATACTGTATTGGTTCTCTAGCCGACACACAACTGCACACCGACTAGTCCTACAGCCACCCTGTTACATCGCTATATGTACAGGGTGTGACTTACATATTGAGATGGTACCTAGAGGACAGGGTATGGATGTATTGAGGTATAAGATGGAGGAGGGGAGGGTAAAGGGGGTGGGGTGTGGTGGTAATTCAGATGCAATCAGTGGAAACCAGTCTACTGCAGACTTGTCAGGCTCCCGTAGGAGGTAGGGAAGGAAGCAGTTTGGAACTGGTGGTGAAGCGTATACTGTCATTTTTACGCGATTTTGAGGGTGGAAGTAGATTACAAGATGCCATAATGGCATCAATATGTATGCATTGCTCAGATCGTGCAAAGGGACCCTGCATGGCCCATCAACAGAAACTAGATGACTCATATAATTGATCAGGTTATTCAGCACTAGTCTGAATAACAATAGCTATAAGCCATTCTCTTGGAACCCTTCCTTGAAGAATGAACCTTTGGTCCTAGGGATTACAACGATAATCTTAGGTTGTTTCCAAAGAAATTGTTCTCTCTTCCACGTGATGTGGTGGGTGTTGAAGAGGGGGTCAAGGACGCACAGGACCATGACCAAGCGTGACCCGGCTACATCAATATATCCCTCAGTTCGCATCGACTCCCCCTGCTTTACATTATACCCATTGCTTTCTACAACCGGCAAATTATGTAATATGTATGTAAACGAAATACTTGTGGCAGTTTCTGAACATGTATTAATGTGGCCAATGTGTTCATAACGGGATTGGAACAGCCAGACTTGAATATATAGAAAAATCAAATTGGTGTCGATTTTTTTGGTCTAGATTATTAGAGAGCCGGCTACTCTGGCATGGTATACTCCCCCTCCCCCCCCCCCCCATCCATAGAATGATAAATTGTTCTTGTGTTAAATGATTGCGAGTTGACGCCATGTTGAGAGGCACATGTGTAGAAGACACACGAGAAGCCACCATCATCCATCACGTCTACCATTGTACTCCAGGGTCTGTTCATCGCCTATTGTCTGCTGCTAATCACCTCCAGGGTAGGCTCTAAGGGCCCTGCATAAAGCCACCTGGGGAGATCCTAGTGCATATACTATATACTGGGGTTCATGCTGTATACATAAAGTACTAGAATATATTTGGCGTATATAATGTAGACTTAAAGTAGAGCTGTATTATTGCACAGAATGTTTACAAAGCAGCAGGGTTGGGCATCGGTATTTCCAGTCATCCTGGTAACTCCATTTGCCACCACAAGATAGTGCCACATGTTCAACAGTGGGCAGCACTGTCATACTTCCGGTCACATGACCACCCGATCCCCCCGGCAGTGATCCCATGAGGCAGGACTCTACTTACTCTAAAACATCCAGCCTTTAGTTGACTATTATGGGTTAGCGTAAACACATAGAGAAGGAGTAGAGATCGTGGTATTAGGATAGGAGACCCAATGTAATCTGTCGAAGAGGGCAATATTTGTAAGATTTAGGCGTGAAACGCTTCTATCTTATAAAAATATTTAAAGAGACTCCCCCAAGGGAAGATACATCGGTTTTGTCTTCTGAGTTGTGAGTCAGTTTACTTGTTAATGAGTATGGAGGTGGTTTGTACACACAAAAATATAAATAGTTTAGATATGGATCACTGTAGAAACAAGTCCATAAGTGATGTTAGGCCAATTATCTTAGTCCGTAGAAAGTGACCAGAATATTCTGAAGCAAGCAATAAATTTACAATTTGTTCTCAGAATTGCCTTGACCCTGGACCTTTGCTGTCCCCTCAAGCTTTGTCTCCATCTACAAATATGCTGGGGTCAATGCAAATATGATATGTCCATGGTGCCTGCTGTATCATCTAAGAGAGTGCCTCATAGAGTGGAATTTGCCATCAATTCTGGAATTTATCAGGGTACATTATGGGTATCACCGTAATGGACATTGGCAATGTTGCAATTGACTCCATTATGAATATTGAGGAGGAGGTAGGACCCACTAAAGTCACTCCTCTACCACACGATTTAAGACAATTCTACTGGAGTGTGCATCCGTACTATGTCATCTGTGTTCCCAGAAAGTTATGGCAGCTTTAAAGTAGTAGGCTACAATAGAGTTGATATCTCCGGAGCTACGGATCACATTCTGTTTGGCAGTTCTAAAGCTATATGGGAGACAGCCTATGTTGGTTCAAGAGGCATGCACCAGGAGGCTCAGGTAGTCGTGTGTCAAGCTTCCATTTTGCCTCTTTGTGTAGTTTATGTTGGAGGGTTCTCTACCATTTACTATCTATTCATCTTCCTTATGAATTAGAAATGAATTCTCCATGAAATGACCTTGATTTGATAAGCTTAAAGAAGGGAGGATATCTTAGACCTAAGAGAAATAGAGCATTAACACCTACATGTTAGTCAGTCAGAGTGTAATCAATGCATTGTCTCCCAATTAGGCTAAGACCCTCATCTCACACCTGAGACAATGGGGATGTGATTTAGGTGAGCAAGATAGGGATGGGATGCTATGTGTGAACAGTGGCTGTTAACAGATTTACCCACAATGCCATGCTCTGGAGTCAATTAATAAATGAGGGCTGCCATACCATGTAGGCTCTCCTTTGTATAGGCAACATAACTATGAGCAGCTCTGGGGCTGAAGGCCACATCTGGGTGGGAGTTCTGAACTGGGAGACAAGATTAGGGTGAGCAAATGCTAAGCTATAGGACAGCTCTAAAGCAATATGTCACATTAGGATTGGCAGCTCTGAAATGGTACACAGCATTACGCTAGTCAGCCCTGCGGTGGTAGGTCACAGTAGGGTGGCCAGTCCAAAAGCGGTATACGGCCACATTAGGATGGGCATCTTTTAAAGCTATAAGGCATATGAGGGTGGTCACCCCTGAAGTCAGACTGGAAGTTGTAGAGCATAGAAGGAGAACAACTCAGCAACAGGTTGATTGCTCTTTTTGCAGATAGCTAAAAACAATATGCCTTCTGTCCCCTCACTGAGCTACTGTTGAGTTATTCTAATGTAGGAGCAAGGCACTGACCCTGAAAAAGCAGCTCAGTTGTGTGGCATGGTGGTGGAGCAGCTCAGGAAAAGGAATTAGGTGGATCCTCTAATTCTCAGGTAATGCCAGTAGTGTAGGAGGGAAAGCTAAGCCAAGATATTTACTTCTGCTAAAGGACTTAGTCACATAATCCCCCACATTGTAGTTCCTCACATTATTATTGGTATCAGTTCACTTTAGAAAGACAATGATGAGTGTGTCAGGATGTTTAAATCTCCACTTCTGACCAGTTAAATAAAATAAATATAATCATTCTCTATATCAGTTTTTTCTACTGGAACTACTTTTCTAGGGATTGTTGATTTGTGGGAGATAATGTTCCAATAAGATTCAGAGGACATGATTGTTTCCCTTTTCACAATATTATCACACTACTCTACGTACTAGCCTTACAACGGTTCTCAATGTACAAACAAGCGATGTAAGAAAGCATGTGGCTAAGAGAGACTCAGCCATGTTTCTTTGTGTTGAACACTACAACCTCCCCTAATCTCCATGCATACAGGCTGAACTAAGGCCCCCGGTTACCATTAAGTGTCTACACAACTAAATAATGAGATTAGGCCTACATGTAATCTGAATTAGTACATGATGCCAACAGCACCAGGATATAGAAGCCTGAGAAAAGACTCTATTACAATTTGGCCATGTTGACACTTAATGGTTCCTGTTTTATCCCTATATTCATCTTAATACAGGCAATAAAGTACAAGCTCTACCACAATGTCATGTGTGTGGCAGTGCAACCTATGCAAACTAATACGACACAACACCTAGAATGGAGCTAGCTATGAACGTTTTCCCCGCACAACGCAAAACATGAATTTAGGAATAAAAAAACTCGATATTCATAATTTTTATGTTATCATCTCTTTTTTATCAGGACTCTTAGATGACAGTATATGGTTGACATCTAAGAAAATAATAATCCCCCAGAAATTCAAATTCCTAGCACACAAGCTCCACTACCAGCATGTATACTTATTCTGCTAGCTGCTAAGGCAAATCATAAATATCTACTGAGGTTATCTCCTGTTTTTGGCTACGGTTAAGAGAATTCTGGTGTTAAGGTTTCCATCTGCTGTATCGTAATAGGCGCCTTAGGATTATCTGTATGTGTTACCCACATGACTTGTATTATATGGATATGGTAAAGCTTTAATATCTACATACCTTTTTGTTTCTCCTTGAATTCTCCTTGGCCGATCACCTCCTTAGCACACTGCAAAATAACAAAATTACATATTTACACAATGCATCCATGCCCAATCACCTCCTTAGCACACTGCAAAATAACAAAATTACATATTTACACAATGCATCCATGCCCAAATCAAAGATTGAAATATAGATCAGTACCCTTTCAAAGACCGATTTCCTCATGAAGGATCATGAATACTCCATACAGTATGATTCGTCTAAAATCATGTAAGCCATAATCTGTATCTGCTATTGACATCTCGTCGAAAGTTGTAGACAATTGCAGGATTGATGATTATTAACTAAGCATCAAATGGATTTGAAGTTATTCACCTTGGCTATGGTATTCTGACTAAATCATTGAATAGTTATCTAGTAAAGCCGATTCTCTGACAACAAATATGATTTCCTCAATAAATTCTAGTTGTATTGATTGATATATCAAGATGAAATGGCATCATAATGTGTAGTATTGTAACCCACATGTATTGTAACCCTGATGTTAATATGAGTGGTTTACTCTGCAATAACACTTAATAAGGGCTATAAAAGAAGTCATGAGGTCTATGGATGGGTGTTGTTATAAGGTGGCACTTTGATGTATTTAAAGCAGCCCACACCCTTAGTCGGACATGGCTGGGCTAATTTCTTTATGGCATTTAAGCCTGACCGACATACAGTGGAGAGTCCCACTATAGCTACACTATAAGTAGCAGGTGCACTGGGACTCAATTCCTGCTCTGATTGTATGCACTAAATGACCCCAGTCCCATGGACCCCAGTTGATCATTACAATTTTGTGAATGATATTTGACCAGGCTGGTTCAAAAGAATGTGCCCACTGTCAGGAGGTAAAAAAAGAATCAAGGCCTGTCACTATGCAAAAGACCTGGAGATGTCTCTCTTGGATATTGAGTTGAGGTGATTACCATCACTTCTTCTAACAAGTTCCTCTCCATCAGGAATCGTATATATATGTCATGCACTCCTACCTGTCCCTAATTGGTATTCCTGTCAGGTTTTTGACTACTGATAAGGTGATGTAGGTCAAACCCTGGAGGCATACACCAATAGTGCTGTAACTATACGCTATGTGTTCTCTACCATGTTGTGCTCTTATCTGCCTTATTCATGCAGGTTATTACCTCCTCAAACAAGATGGAACAAGATGTGATATCAAATGTAATCCTTGTTTCTGTGAAATTTACCACCATCACAGCAACTAAACCAATCTGGTTACAAAGTTCATGCTGAACCAATTCCATCCACTAGTTCACTGACACAACTGCACACTGATCATGAATAGTGATACAGTGAGCATGTTACATCCCTATAAACGATGTGACTTACATACTAAGGTAGAACCTAGTAGACAGTAGGATGTGAATATGTGGGTGTGGGTGTGGGGTGTAGGCAGGGGGAGATATAATCAAGATGCAATCAGTCTAAGCCAGTGTACATAGGATTGTCATGCCCCCTTAGGTGGCAAAGAAGGAAATGTCACAAATTGGTACTGGTGCACGTGTTGAAAATAATGGTGTGCCTATGCTCTTACTGACGTTAGAAGTGGTTCTCAAGATATTCCAAGCAATATTAATTAATGCTAGTAGTAAGACGAATAGTAGTATAAGAATTGACATCATTACTTTCAGCAAATTGTATAGCTTTCTCAGATGGGAGAATTATGATTAGACTCTCTCATGTTCAACAAGGCTGCATAATGTCCCTATTCACATATTTCCAACTGGATGCTTATCAATGAGTGAGGTGATTAGAGTGAAAGGTTCTGAGACCGAAATAGGGATAACCGTATTAATTAGCCAGTGAGACTGAAATATAATTGCCAGCAGAAATATTATAATCAGTTTAGTCAAATGTCATATTATTGGACTCATTGACTTCAGTTTACTTTAGTTACTTTATCCCTTCAGAAAACTTTCAAAGTGTTCAAAGCAAATTTTGATTATTTTATTCATGCTTAATAATGAGGGTTTTATTATCTATACTAGAATCGACATTTATCTGTAGTTCAAATGACAGTATAATTACCTGGCAATGGAGGAGCAAACTGTTAATACTTGATATCTATAAATTGACAGCTGCATAAAATATCTTACTGTCTGGCATGTAGATTGACGAGATCTTGATGGCACATTTCCATTGCAGTGTCCAATTGAACTCTGTTACCTCACTCCTGTATTAGCTACAGTTTTGTTATTTAAATATAGATATCTGTTAAACATTTGCAACAGTAATGTCTACATACCAACTAACATGCCTGCGTGAATGGTTTCCCATAGAGGCAGGTGTGCTGTCACGTCTCTAGCATTGGCACAGTAAATACCATTTACATATCAACCTCAGCCCTGTCAATAACACTTTCAAGTCCAAGATGCTGCCAAACCTCCCAGTGCCTTCTTTACCACAGGACGACAGCTGCCTGACATGTGGGTTGTGCTTTTATGAGCCTGACATGCACTCATTAAGTAAGATTGTGGGTAGATGGGGAGGGTAGGGTTGGTGCAGCTGAACAGAGAAATGAGCTACTATAGGATTCAGGTCCTTTATCATTGGTCACATTGTTTTATTCATACTGGCTACTAGGAAATGTGTTTTCAGGATAAAGGTTGCTTTGGTTGGGTTTGGTTTCATGAAAAGCAGTCTTAGTTTACGCCATTGCTAGATGATTTTCTTTCAGAGATTGGAATAAATCAAATCATTGGTGCTTACTTGTGCTTTCACAATCCTTTTCCCACTCTCCTTGTTCCTCAATATGCCAGTTGCCTTCATTATAGAACATGCATCCCACACTATGACACTATCCGATCCAGGTAATGTCTGCATTAAATACCATCCTACCTGACTCCAATGATTACCTAGTAACATTGCATAGAATATGGACATCATCCAGAATGGAGGTTCGTGACTAGGATGGATTAATTGGGAGGAAGATCATAAGAGAATGTACGGTTTAAGGTAGAGCAGGGTCCAGTAGGGTATGGGAGCTAGACATGACCTACAACAGTGTCTTAGTCTTGATAATGAACCTGATTCCTGATCTGAAGGCAAGACTAAGAAAGGATGCCTTGATCACTGTTGATGACCAGTCCCAGCAGGAGGGGGGGAGCGCATCCCCATTGGCCTCATCAAGGCTACACTAGTGACTAGCGTTCCTGCTTTTCCCTGCATTATACATATATATATATATATATATATATATATATATATATATATATATATATATATATATATATATACTTACTCTCTTGACGTGGAACATACAGTTTATATTTACAAGTATATTGTTTTGAACACTTTGTTTTACTTTGATTTATTATGCGACAGAGTAAATATTCTTCATTAAATTTTGAAATATAAATGATAAGATGGGTTGTCATTTCTATACGATTGCGGTTACAAAACAACTCTTTAACAACAAGACAGATGAAGAAGCTTTATGCTGAACTCATGAATGCAATACTGCTTCAGACTAACAGACTTCCAATACTTTCCTACAGTGAGAATAATTCTAACTCATGTGCAATGAGTCATTGATTAAATTGGCTATTTATACAATAAACGATATTAATTATCCATTTCTGCTTTCTGCAGTTGTCATTCTGTCATCAGCATGGATCCTAAGAGTAAATAAGCTCCATCTTGTAAGCAATAACTAGATGGCGTTAGTCTCATTTCCTAATGGTGGCCGCTACACATCATCACTGGCTAATGCCTCCACAGTAAAGCTCAGCCTTGAACATGTCTAAGCAATGACCAGGAAATGACCCTGCAAAGACTTATGAAGCCGGGGCCATTTCTCTCCATGCCTCCCTCCACATTACACCCCACCCCTCCCACCTTCCAAGGTGTGAATGCTCAAGGCAGGCTCATTTTTGGGGCTGCCTTACCCCTCTGCTTGTTATGTAATCCCATTGAATACACCTCCCAGGTAACAAGTTGAGGTTGGTTTAACGTTGGTTAAACGTCATTTAAGGATTGGAAAAACGTGTATTTTGCATCTAGCCTAACTCCATTTCGTGGACTCAAATCAACGTTGAATTAATGTTAAATTAACGTTGATTTAATCCCCTATTCCAATGCAATAAGGTTCATTTCCAATCATGTTTTTATTTCATATTGTTTCTCCAAACTTACACAGCTCAGGTTAAAACAATTATTCAATAAAGAGAACAAAGACCACTAGTAGCATATTGGTTCATGCAGACCCCTAAAGGGATTATTACTATAGCCTTTGTCTATCTTCTAATAGTGAGGCTTATACAAAGGTCAAGAACCACACTTTACTATTTGTTTGAACAAATCAGGGTAACTGCCCTTTATAGGGGCTCCACATGTCAGCTGGGTTTTTATCTATCTTTCAATGTCACAAAGTGGGTGTGTACCATAACATTTATCATGATATAGGCTTAGGATCAACATTTTAACTGATTATTTAGCATGGCTATATCTATATACTAAATGCTGATGCAAAAGATTACATGAATATAAGAAACTTTCATTACGATAGCTTATTTTATACTAATAATTATAAGGGGGAAGCATCGAGCCTAGTTCGATCAGCAGCTAAACTGCCATCTGGTGGGTTAGCTTTGAATCACTAAAAAACGTTAAAAAAAATGTTTATCCAAATGGTTAAATCAACGTTGGTTTGAGTCCATGTTCTGAACGTTGATCAACGTTGATTCAAAGTTATCTGCAAAACGTTCATCTTCTAACTGTATTCTAACATTGAACCAACGTTTTTCTAAATAACATTTACCTCAAAACAATATTTCAACGTTGAAACAACGTCATTCAACTAACCTCAACCAGTTGACTCTTAGTTAACCATTAGTGAACGTTGGTAAAGGTTCAGTTAACGTTTCTTGTTACCTGGGCTCCCTCTAGGCCTTTCTGGTGTGTTAATAAAGAATACACATACAAATATAATCTAAAATTCAGTTTTCTCAGCTGCTATACTTCTGGTACCAAAGTTCTCCTGGATTTTACCAGATTATATTGTGGTTCTACTGATGGGGTGCTTTTGTTCTGTCTCAAATTTGGCACACCAGTCACAATTGCATTCTTCTGAGAATAGAGAGCTACTCTCTCCCATGTCTGGTGCAAGTATATAGTATACTACTTAGAAAAATCATTGGGAGATATTTTGAAACACTAAATTAGTGATACATATAATTCTCCTTCCATTTATGATGATTTCTCAATTGAAAAGTGAAGGCAAATATCTGAAATATCCATTACAAAAAGGTACTTACTATGATTTAAGAGCAGGTTCATTTTCCACAATGGCTTCATAAGCCAGGGTGAAAAATGACTAGAGGTTCAAAAGTTGCTGGCATAGTCATTTTAGGGAGTTAAAGTTGTTCCTCCCTTAGGCATAATGCTTTTATCACTTAATAAGTAGCACTATGATGTTTCCTGCCAGAAGGGAACTTTCTCTGAAGTGATTATGTTTTATATGAAACAACATTGTAAGGATTAAAGGATGCTTGCTCCTTGTAAAAACATCCCGTCACATTGCATCAAAGAGGGTTTCTCGAAGTCATTAATTCCATCCAGATTACCTATCAGCTAAACCTGTTAAAGATCAACTGCCTGGTAGATATTAGGCAGGATGTTCTATCCACCATAGAGTGTTGAGGAACTACTGTTGGCAATTTCATAGGACAAAATGGGTACATCAGAAACAGTTAAAGTTGATAACTTAAAGGGCATCCTATTGTCAAGTGGTGCAAATGTGGCCATGTATGACAAGGTCCCTGTGGACATTGTAGGTGCTCCTGTATTCTGTATTGGTACTGACATCACTAGTAACTCCCAATGAGCAATATAGATCTCTGAGGCAATTTAAAGCACCTGCTTCTATTAGGAACTGAGACTATTTTGTTCCACTTCTATGACCATTCACTACCTCCTCCTAAGCCTATTGCCATGGTATTGTCATCACATGGAAGGTGACCTAAAATATTTAATGACATACATGTGTTATAACTCGGCACACTGAACCTACCTGACATTACATCTCTGCCTTACACCCCAATATTCCATCGCCTCCCAATGTAGGTAAAGCGCCATACCCTATTCCTCACTAGCGGGATACCAGTGCTGCCACAATTGGGGACACTTAGAACTAGCAGTGTGGGTCTCAGGGGGGGCCAAACATCAGGGGGAGAGTGGAGCAATGATTACACTAGGCCTCTGCATGTGTATTATGCATTGGTTGTACCTGGACACACCTTTTATTATCTGTCCAATATAGGGTTGTGGTTAGGACAACGGACTCATGACTAGCAGTACCTAAGTTCAAATCCCCTCCAGGCTAGGTGTGGTGACCATTTTAACCCCATTGGTTGCAAAAGCTTGCACAAAAAGTTTTGGCAAAAAGTTTTTGTAAAACATTTAACCCTTTAAGGGCCGCTGCTGCCTCTGGGCAGCATCAAAAATACCCTTGAAAAAACGCTGCTGCCATAGGGCAGCAAAATTGCTATCCTAGGGCAGCAATACCACTAAGTTACAGCTCCTGCTATGAAACAAAGAATAAGAATTTTTGAATGAATACAAAAATATTTAACATGAATACAACATCCCCTTGTCAAAAAGGTGTAATTTCTGTCTCCAGTAAAAGTTATTTTACTCCTGACCCACTGTCCCAGGGAGCAGATACTTGCAATTTGCATATTTCCATGGCATAGGGCCGGTGGTTAAGTCCCAAATGACATTTTTCAACACCAGCAGGGAAAGGGTTAATGAAACTTTGCAAAAGGTTTGGGTATTGTCTTTTGGTAACCACTTTTGGTAACCATCTATGTTACACTAAAAGCCACACCAAGGACCAAACCCGGGACCCTTAGATTGGGAGTTCCAGGCTCTCCTGGTTGAGCTATGGAGGCTGCTGGTAGGTCCAGGTACAATAGGTAAACTTTGTTATTGATTATCCTCATTAATGATCAATGCTAAACAATCGGAACCTTTGGCAAACCCGATGTAGCTTATTTAACCCAGACGTATCATATGCTTTCAGCACTGCTACGTCTGCATTAAATGAGCTTTTACGTGGTTGCTAAAGGTCCCTAATGGTAGGCCTACACTGTAATAGGGACCTTGAACAACCAATCCCAGTGGGCACAAAATTCAGTCCGATGTTGAATCAACATTGAATCAATGTTGAATCAACATTGGCAACCATTTATCAATGTTGATTCAATGTTCTGTGCCCACTGGGATGGGGTCGAATCCAAGGTAATAAACTCAAAGGCATGTTCCCTAACAGATCAGGGGCAGACCCAAAATAAACAAGATTTATTTGTGAATGGTCTAGTCTACACTGTTAGCCTGGGTTCGACCCCATTGGTTGTTCAAGGTCCCTATCACAATGCACCATTATTTAGGGACCTTTAGCAAACCCGACATAGCTCATTTAACGCAGACGTATCCTATCCTTTCAGCACTGCTACATCTGCATTTAATAGGGACCTTTAGCAACCCACATAAAAGCTCATAAAACGCAGACGTAGCAGTGCTGAAGACATAGGATACGTCTAATGAGCTTTTACGTGGTTGCTAAAGGTCCCTTATGAGCTTTTACGTGGTTGCTAAAGGTCCCTAATAGCATTGATCATTAATGACGATAATCAATAACAAAGTTTATGTTTACCTATTGTACCTTGATCTACCAGCAGCCTCCATAGCTCAACCAGGAGAGCCTGGAACTCCCAATCTAAGGGTCCTGGGTTCGGTCCTTGGTGTGGCTTTTAGTGTAACATAGATGGTTACCAAAAGTGGTTACCAAAAGACAATACCCAAACCTTTTGCAAAGTTTCATTAAATGTTTTACAAAAACGTTTTGCCAAAAATTTTGGTGCAACCTTTGGCAACAAATGGGGTTAAAATGGTCACCACACCTAGCCTGGAGGGGATTTGAACTTAGGTACTGCTAGTCATGAGTCCATTGTCCTAACCACAGCCCTATATTGGACAGGTAAAAGATTGCAGGTGTCCTAGCATGCAGGGAATGTAGTAGTTCCACTCTCCAAGCAGAGCTTTAGCCCCCTGATCTGGTCCACATGATTTGCTGAAGCTAGTGACTGGGAAGGAGAGGGTGCATACTGGTACCAGTCCAATATGGCGCTGTCCAGTGGAATCCAGCTAGTGCGGAATATACCCAGCTGCCAGACACTGGGCTTACTATGCACATCGAAGCACAAAAAAAACCACCCTTCCCGCCCCTGCTCTGTCGTTTCCGGCCTTTTTATATGTATATGCCTCTTACCGTACCCTACGATAAGATTCCCTAGCTACCATAACCCTCCCTTGCTCTGCTTTACTCTAAAACCAGATCCTAACCCACTAACCTTACCCTTAACTATACCTACAGTACCTTGCATGTCTTCGCATGTAGTAAAGGGGACCAGGGACCATTATCCCAGATATCCTGGGGAGTCCATTTGCCACCACAAGATGGTGGCACATGTCCACTACCAGGTAGGCCTGCCATACTTCCGGTCACATGACCATGTTGATCCCATGAGGCTGGATTCTGAAACCTCCAACCTTTGGCTGACCATTGTAGGTCAGCCAAACATAAAGAGAAGGGGTTGTGATCCTGGAATTAGGAATGGAGACCCAATATAATCAGGGGAAGAGGGTCATCAATACTTGTTTCCATCTACAAGTATATGGGGACCCTTGGACCAATGAAAATATGGTACATTTTTATTGAGCCTAATGCATCAACAAAGAGTGCTTTATAGAGTAGAATTACACAACACATCTGGATTTCATCAGGATGTGAAATGAATATTACTGTAATGGATATTGGCAATGCCATAATGGATTCCATATAATTATTGCGAAAACTGTGAAGGAAGAAGGGCCCACTCTTTCCCTGCGACATCTGGGTGGTTCTGACATCGTAGGCCACATTAGGGTGGGCAGCTCCGGAGTTATATGCCACACAATTGGGTTGGGCAGCTCCATGGTTATTTGTCACATTAGGTAGGGCAGCTCTAGATCTGTAGGGCATTATTAGGACGGGTAGCTGTAAGTATGTAGCCCATATTAGGCTGTACAGTTCTAAAGCTATAGGCCACATTAGGTTGGGCAGCTCTGAAGTGGTAGACAGCATTAGGGTGGGCAGACCGGAAGCTGTAGAGCAAATAAGGGGAACAACTTACCTAGAGGTTGATTGCTCTTTTTGTGGAGAGCTGTCAGGATAGAGCAAATTGGCTTCTGTCCCTGCACTGAGCTACAGCTGAGTTATTCTAATTTAGGAGCAGGGGGCTGACACAGGTGGAGCAGCTCAGGTGTGGGGCACAGGGGTGGAGCAGCTCAGGAGAAGGAATTAGGTGCATCCTATAATCCGCTGGTAATGCCAGTAGGGGGGGGGGAATAGCTGAGCCTGGGTATTTACTTCTACTAAAGGAATAAGTCACATAATCCTGCACGTGGCAGTTCCACTAGTTATTCTGGGTGCCAGCCCACTTATGAAATAGATGGATGAGTGTGTCTGACTAATTACAGCCCCGTTCTTACCAGTTAAGTCCCCTGTATATTTGTCATCTCTGTTGTGTGCATAATTATGAAGCAGGTGTGTATTTTTATAAATAACATGTATACACATTTTTCTACTGGAACAACTATACCATAACAAATAAGGGAAAATAATACAAAAGCCTAAACTATTCATTATCCCCGATCTCCCAGCATACAGACCAAAATAAGTACCATTGAGTATCTACACAACTTAACAAGGGCAAAGACGTCTGTGGAAAATGGTTCTTTTACAATTTGTTCCTGTTGACACTCAATGGAGCTCCTGTATTATTATTATAATCATCTCGATACTGGCAATAACATCTAGGTGTTGCCACATGTGTTGCCATTGTCCATTGTGTAGGAGTGCAACCAGTGCAAGCTGTTATACCACACAATGTTGTTCACAATACCTTACCATCCTAAACTGATATTCCTAGGCTCCCTATACAACCAATCTCTCAGTCACAAATACGTACCTAACCTAGTTAGTCGTTTTTTTGGCTCCCTATACGACCAACCTAGGTAAGTTATTATTGTCAGGTTGGTCAGTACTGACTAACCCAACTTAGTCTTTTAATTTCCAGGGGGAGCCACTGACTGGTCATCATTGTATCTTACAGGTGGCACCAACTAGTGGCATACAAATACAACACACCAATGATGAACCTAGGTTAGCCACAACTGACTAACCCTTTCAACCTATGGATTTTCAGTATAGCTTGAACCTAATAGTAAAATACTGCTGTGTCATTTTGAAAATGTATTTTTAAGTAAACAAAAGTGCAGATCATAGTGAAATAGAACTTAGGAAAAGATCTATGTTCATTATTTTTACGTTATTCCCTATTTTCTATCAGGACATGTAGCCTAAGATTATCTTGGCAGTGCATGGCTGACAGTTGTTCTCAACTTGTCATATTAGACAACTCCTCTCTAGACTAAAGATAATATCTTTAGCAGCCTTCAGCTTTTACTGAAATGGGTCCCTCGGATTTTTCTACATGTCTATAAATAAAGTAAATATTCCGTACCTTTTTTTCCAGCATTCCCTTTGACCGATTGTTTCCTTAGTAGACTGAAAAATAACAAAAATATTGCTCATTTACACATACTGTATAGAGGTAAATAAAGGGTACACTGGCTGATGCTGTAATTCTATAATAGACTCTAGTGATTTGATTCTGTTAAAATATTGTTATCTGTGTCCTAACATCATTTACATGCCAAGCAGATTACAGTGATAAATTACAAGCAATAGAACGGAAACCAGACGTTGACTACTGGCTCTCCAGTCATTATCTGTGAGCCTCTGATCGGCTCGTGCTTCTAGTCTCTGAGAAAGTCGAATACGAATGCCCTGGGTTCTATATATACCCATTGGGAGAATTATTTAACGAAGGATCACAAGCTCAAAAAACGAATGCACACAATTCAACCAGGCCCAATCAGTGATGGTTCTATACAACAAAGCCCGCCAATCACCAGTCAATGACAGGATATAAATGGATGCCCCCGTCAAAGACCAATTCCTCTATGAGTTCTCTATGAAGGATTGTATGCATACACCTCAGCAACGATTTTAGATCATGTATGGTGTGTTGACTGATTATTTTTAAGCCACCATCTGTATTTGCTATTGCCATAATATTCAAAATGTATACACTTTTATAAACTATTTCAAAATTGATAATCAAGTCAGATCCAATGAATTTAAACTGAATATGATATTCTTACCAAATCGTTGTCAAGTTCATCCGATAGATCTGGCAAAGCATAGTCCCTAAGGGAAATTACGATTTCACCATTAAATTTAAATGTCTTGATATTTCATGAATACCCGTGCTACCTAATATGGCATCAACATAATGTAACCCACTGTTCATCATGTTAGTATGAGTGGTTCACTTGGCAATAACCTGACAACACAATTAATAAAGATCTAAGGAAGATAAAAGAAGCTATGAAAGGCTCTATGGATAGGTGTGGTTATTAGGTGATCTATCTAATGCCCCTCACAAGCCTTGTCCGACATGCCTTGGCTAATTCCTTTATGACATGAGGGCTCAACTGACATACAACAGAGGCTCCCATCGCAATTACACCACTAGTGCCAGGTTGTTGCTGGGACTAATGACAGCATGTGCACCTAATGACCCTAGCCCAATGTGACTGAAGCAAAGCAGGAGAGGGGAGTAATTTTGATTGGTTAACAGCATGAATCATATGGTAGCAACCCCCATACTACAGTTTTTATGTTAGAGAAGAGGGGTTTTGTTTTAGGAATATCAAATAATAATTTGCATTTATCAGGAGATTCTTGCGGAATACATTATAAATATATGTATTGTATCTTTTTTTTCTGGTAACATATCATGGGAAGCGATATGACACTCTTTCATCACTGCATTGATCATTTTCGCAGAACATTAATTTTGACCAGTTATGTCAAGGACATGAATAAACAGTTGTAGTAGATGTCAAGTAAACAATGATATAATGGTGATCAGAATCTTATCAAAAACATAAAATGTTCTATTGGGCAGGAAAGTATATCTGGATGGAGAGAACATAGGCTTACTGTGAAGAAAAGCAAAGAATATCAGAGCCTTCATTATGCAAAAACCTGGAGATGGCTCTCTGGAAATATTATGTTGAGTCATGTGATTTCATACGACAAGCTCCTCTAGCCCAGGAATCCAATATGTCAGACACTCTTACCTGTCCCTAATTGGTATTCCTGTCAGGTTTCTGACTACTGATAAGGTAATGTAGGTCAAACCCTGGAGGCATACATCTATACTGCTATAACTAGACGTGGTGTGCTGCCTACCATGTGGTGCTCATATCCGCCTTTTTCAAACAGGCTATCATCTCATCAAGGCATGGCTCTATTTGTGATCTTGTCTATCCCATGTAATTCCTGTTCCATTAAAATCTACCACAATCAAGCATTCTGGTTGTAAGAGCTAGGCTAAAACGTACATCATTATTAGATGGCAGACATCCATTAGCTCTCTGGCAGGGGTGCTACATCCATGTACTGGATGTGACTTACATGCTGAGGTAGAACCCGAGGTAGACGGGAGGTGGTGATATGAATGTGTGTGTGTGTGTAAGGGTGGGGGCTGTTGGTAGGGGGAAGATGTCATGAAGATGCAATGGTTCTAAAACAGGGTACCACAGGATTTTCCCAACCAATTTGGAAACAAAGAAAAAGAATTGTCACCTAATGGTGCTGGTGGTGAAATTAATGATGGGACTATGCTTTGATTGACTTCATACACAGTTCTTATGATACTAATTGCATAATGGCGGTAGTAGTTTATGAATCGATATCATACAGGTAGCCTTTTCAGATGGAGGAATAGTGATTAGATTCTCTCATGCTGAAGTTGCCATGCTCAACACAGCCTTGTCTCCGTATTGATCCCTATTTCCAGCTGCATGCTTATCAATGAGTAGGTGTACTCTCACAGGTCTAGTGTTGTCACGGTAAACACTGTGGACATGTCAACAACAGCCTTGTCAATAACACTGTGATGCATACTGTAGTAATATCTACTTTGGACTGCCATGACATCTACGTAGCAACAGGTAGATTGCAATTTCATAAGTGGGACCTAGCATGTGTGCATGATCTGTATTGTGATTGGAAATAGGTTGGGTATAGAAAATAGGTAGACCCATATTTTCATACTTGGTATGTTGCTGAAAGGCATAGCTTCCGCTTGACAGCGCCTTTAAAGAGTCCCTTTGCTGTATGAAGAAGTATTCACAGTTAGAGAATCCATACCGTGGTATTTTGATAACAATGTATGCAGCAACATATTGCTGCTTCTATTACACGGCTGACAACAATGTTATGGCCCAATGTTCAAGAAAGGTGAATACTATCATAATCCAATTTACATACCGGTAGTTTAGAGAAGGCCATTTGAAGTAGATTGAATACTGCAACGTACATGTGTTCCCAAAAGAGAAGTTGTTTATATTGAATACGTGGAGTCCTGAAACACCTGTTCCTTATTACAAAACTGCTTGGTAGACTGCTAATCTTAGGGCGTAGGTGGCTGGTAGAGAGTAGAATATTGTCTGCACATGATATTATTTTGGCTTGAATCTTCCGTCATGTTAGGAACATATCCTTAGATATACAACAATAAAGTGATAATATATGAATACAGCAGACATTGTGCCTCTAGGAGGTTCAGCGTCCACCTCAAATCCAGAACTCACCTACGTCTAACGAGGTGAGAATAGTCCAGCCATTGTGATTGTATGGCAATTGACTACTGTATTATATAACCTTACCTAATGATCTCGCACGATGGGAGGGGTTATGTAATGGAGGATTGCTACTTATTAGGATGGCCTATCCTCATGTGTTACACAATCCTACAGGTGTTTTCCACCAGGGCAGGTTAAGGAATGGTAGAATATCTTTATTGATATTTTGATAAGATCAGTGCAATTCATCAAGTTTCTTACCAAATATTTGATTGGCATGCAGGCCTGTCTGAGGAGATATCCTGGGTATCTTCTGGCCTTGAGCTCGTAAAGAATAGGTCAATCCATTAAGGACTAATGACTAATCTGCCCGAAAGTGCCACATCCATTTGTTCCCTTGCCAATATTCATAGGGCATACTAGATTATATAACATTCTGACAGACTTAATGGAAACATGTTGAGATTATAATGTAGTATCTAGATGCTCCCATTTCCGGCACATAATCCTCCAGAGTAATAATCCAAATTTGCATAAATTGAGTGGTAATTCCTGGTGAAATGTACAGCTTAACCATCCCAAGCAGCCATACATTCGAACGTTAACATTCTATAAATAAGTCCTACCTGTAACATACCATTATTAAGCACACAACCTTAGTTTCCACCAGCTCATCTTTCCCGCATGGCTCATTTCTTGACAATGGGGCATATATATCAAGGAGTGACTTCCCTCATTAGAGAGCCCTCATCCATCCATGGCCTCTTTGCATTGACTCAGCCCTCCTCGTATCTCAGTCTATTACAGGTATCAGCAGGTGCTTCTAATGGCTTCTCTTGCAGTCTTTCATCATCTACCCCTACTTATTCATTTATAAGCACACTTATTTAAATACTCGTAGGCGGCGGGATGGGAGGAAAGCGTTAGAGGGTGTTGGGTAGTATGTGGGTGGGAGGAGAGTGGGATTAGTGTGTGTTCATTTCGTTTAGCATCTTACTGATATAAACAGCGGGGTACATTTCCTAATTAGTCATTAATCCTCTGTAGGAGTCATACAATGGCCATATCGGCCATATAAGGGTTATGCTTAGTGTTTCCTGAGGTTTCCTGAAAGGAAGAGTCAGAGATACAGAGAGAGCAACAGACATACGGACAGACAAAGGGACCAACAACGACAGAGGAAAGCGACAGAAACAGAGGGAGAGATAGAAGCAGAGATTAAATAAATATGTGTGTACAACAAGTACAGCCACAGGCAGGCTTGCAGGTATGCAGGTCGTGTGCGAATCATGTCTAGATGAGGTTCCTGCAGCAAGGTACCATTTATGTACGCTATACTCTCACTGAGGACATACAGAGTGAAAGATCTCTATTGGGATGTGACCAAGTCTTAGCCAGTAAGACTGGAGTGAAATTGACCACAGTGATGTCATTTGAAGACTCATGAATATGACTGTAGATAGAGTTAACAGTCACGTTATCTGACCCATTGACTTCAGTTTATTTTATAATCCCGGAACTTGTCTAGGTGTTTGGCAGATAAAAGTCTTAACAGTAATCTTAACTGGGTAAAAGATAATTAACTGCTGTACGCATTGCCCTGAAAGCAACTGTTTATGTTGAAGGGTGAGGGTCCTGTCCTTGAATGATTTATACCAGAATGGACTTGTATAGTAGTGCTACTGCCAGCATAATAAGTTTCAAATGTATGCTATTGATACTCTGACAAATGATGTAGCTTGTATTAAAGATACTATCACCTGACATTTAGATTGTCAAAATAAACATAATGTTATATTGATGTAGGGGGCCTAATGTTCGCTAGAATCCGACATTAGTTATAACTTTGTTGCTAAACATTATATTTGCGAGAAATTTGTAACAGAAACGTGTACAAATCTACAACACATTTCCTGACATACATGCATGAATGGTGTTCCATAGAGGTAGGTGTGTTGTCACATCCCTAGTGTTGGCACAGTAAACACCATGGACATGTCAACCTCTGCCATGTCAATAACACTGTCATGTCTAAGACGCCACCCACCTTCCCAGCACCTAGCTTCTTTACCACTGGCCAACAGCTGCCTGACAACATGTGGATTGTGCTTTTACGAGCAGGACATGCACTCATTAAGTAAGATTGATGATGTGGATAAATGGGGAGGGGTTGGTCAGCAGAGAAATGGGCTGCTAGAAGATTCTTGTCCTTTCTCATTGGTCACATCGACTGGAGAATGTCTCATTCATACTGGTTACTGGAAGATCTGGTTTCAGGATAAAAGTTGTTATTTGTACCCCTGTTCTCTTTACCTAACACACAAACCTTATGTGTGACCCATTTTAACGAAATAGGTCGCAAGTCATACTTTTAAGAGCCTACATATGGGCTCTTTAAGTAGCATAGGGTGAAAAAAAACCTTTTGAAAAATTAGCTTTTCACATTTTCCGAACATATGAATAGTTATCTTCTGGCATATCAACTTACAAACTAAATTTCAACCCCCATTTTCCCCCAAAATGATGGCCATAGGATTTATAATTGTATTGTATGATATAGTTAATATCTAATTTAAAATGTTAATTATCTTATTTTAATCAATTTCCATTTAAATCATCAAAAGAGTATCTAAAATACACCTAGGAGTGAATATTGGGTAACATACTACCTGTCACATACCAAATGAAAGCTCGTGATGAGCTGTACATGTATATGGCAATATCACATTTTATATTTGCGAATTCCGACCCATTTCGTTAAAATGGGTAACATTATGTCTCTCGGTTTGACCGTTTTTGCCATTGTGACACTTCATACCTGTGCCCCTGTGCAAATAGCTGTTATCAGGTTTACTAAGGACGTAGGGAGTGTTGAGATCAAAGCGTAGGCCTATATAGACTTAGTCAATATTGTCACCAGTAGGGCCGTATCTCATCTACATGTGCACTGACCAACTGCTAATATGAATACACTCGGAAAGGGGGAACGTTGTAGTACAGAACTACTATATGCATCACTACAATAGATGTCCTATGATTATTTGCATGAGATGGAGAAGAAAATGTAATAATTCTGGGCCCATATAGGCAGACGTTGGAATTCATCAATCAGTGCCAAAATGTCGTGTTTAAGCTATGTGCCAGCTCTACATTTGTATGCTTGATCACCTCAGTGATTATAAAATATTATAAGAGCACTGCTTATTTTAGGCCACTGCTTATGTACGGTGGTGCAGTATTTATAATATTGATAGTACTATAATTATTTTGTTATGTTGCATATATCTAAATCAAGCAATCGAAGTATGACTGCACACTGCCGCTGTAGCTTTAGCTGTTTGGTTAAGTAACATTGCAACTGACCAATATCTTAATAACTGGTGGGGTGTTCCGGGAAATATTGCAATAATACATAATTATATTTGGATTAATAAGGATAGTAATTTTATTAATCGTGTGTGGGTAATTGGCAGTAACATGGTATGACCCCTTCAGACTATCGATGCATGCCTTCAAGCAGAATGTACAAATGTCCTGTTTGAAGAGAGACCGTCTCCATCCACCCTATATATTATAGCCCAGAGTACCTATCCTTGCTACACTCTGCATGTTGGTGGAGGGGCACTAATTTGGTGGTCTGTAAGAGCTTCTGGCATGACAGGATCTTTCAATCATAATCATAATTCCATTTCATTGTGAGAAATAACATAATAGATTGTATCCTTCATTCATTTCGGGAAGCTACTGTTAATGTAGTAGCAACACTGTCTTTAATGAATAACCAAATGCTGCATCAACAAACAACCTTTAAACAATGTGACTTTCGGATTAACTTTGTGATGAATGTAAACACATTGGTTGCAGCTAATCCACTGTTGCTAATTAGGCCTCAGACAGACAGACTCCCACTACTTCCTCACAATAGTATTACTCCCATTCTCCTTTGGGAATGGGTTATTAATTAATTTGGCTCCCATTACAAACAAACTATACTAATTATAGCTATTTCTGCTGCCTACAGTCGCCATCCTGCCATCGAGATGGATCCTGGCAGAAAATAACTACCTGCCTGCCAGTGAGAACTGAATTGGGTTAGTTTCATATCCTCCTAATTGCCCAGTTAAGATTAGGAACAGGTTGGCTCTGCCCAGTAGGCCTGGCAGAATGTCTTAGGTGGGATGCACAAGATCTATCGACATACTGGTAGGAGTTATGCACGACAAAATTAGCGTTGTGAGAATTCAATCATAATATGTGATATTATTATTTCGGCCAGTGTGACCTTTGTCATAATTTAGGAATATGACAGTCTTGTATGGGAATTGATAAAATATGTTTCGTAGTTTAAAATGACGTTGAGTATCCTGGAATATGTAATGGAAATCCACTGCCACATAGAATTTATGCACAGATGGAATGATTACTGTTTGATCTAGGCATTCACATGACATGACAATAGTGGTGGTTGGTGTAATTCATTCATCGTATATGCCCATTCTGACTTGGTAAGTGTTATGCTTAGTAGGCCTAATGCTCCAAAGACAACCGATTTGGAAATAATATATACCATCAGTATCATCAAACCATATGCATGCACCTTGTCCTTTTACTGTGTTCAACACAATGGGCTTAGGAAAGGCTATCAAACTCATAGGCCGTTGAACCCTTTCTACAACCGCTCGATCGTGCATCAACTTATGGCTTGCAGTTTTCATAATTATATTTCTATTCATGCCAGTTAGCTTCTTTACTTCATCTGAGGATATCAGCCATCAGCTGTTATGGATGTCTGTGCGACACAAAACATCCTCACAGTTAATGGTAGAACTGCAAAATAGTTGAAGCAGGTCCCCAGATCACTAATCTCTGAATTGTCAAAATTCTGTAAAAAGCAATGCAATTATAGTGGCACAGCGCTGACAATTAACGTATCCAATTACAGCTACATTACATTAATTAGCAGGCGGAGATCTGCTCCTAACACATCACGAACTAGGTCCGTACCAGTCAATGCAATAAGCTAATGGAATTATACAAGCCGTTCTTAAATATCATTCTCATAGATCTATGCACATTATTATTTGCTAATCCCTGACTACAATCCATCTGTTTGAGGCCGTTCAACTGGTGTAAGCTTGTTGACCACTGGGCTGTATCATTTCATGAAGCCTAATAGTTGGCTGGCACTGATGTTTTCATGTGGTGCAGGGCTGTACACAAGGTGATCTGTGGGATGAGATAACACCTTTTCTTGCAGAATAAAACGTAATGGACAGACCCTAACTACCATAGATTGAATGATTATAGCATTATCACAGACTGATCAGCGCTCGCCCAGGTTCACACTTACAATATACAACTTACATAATATGTAATAGGTAATATTATTACCTTTGATGTAGGCTTAAGGTGGAGGAAGTTATAATATCATGGTATCTCAAAGCTTTTACCTGTCATTTTATTTCTCAAACATATAGGCCTAGGTTACCACTGTTTAACTCTAGTGTATGTGAGTGCTAGCTGTGCCCTTGGGAGATATGCAATGTATGTGAGTGCTGGTAGAGGTCAAAACCTTAGGAAGTGGTCTGTCTCAGAGGATACGAAGTGTAAATGTCACATAAGACCCTTCAGCTTAAAAAATGGTGTTGTCACAAACCGTTAAAGCAGACAGCATTAATCCCCCAGTAAACAAAAAACGTGATACAACATTTTGTAACGTTATTTAACGTTAAATAACGTTTCTCTAAGGCTCCTCACTATGGCATAACGTTATATACAGTTTTAGAACGTTATTTTGACGTAAAATAACGTTTTTTTGTTAGCTGGGCCAGCTCTACATCAAAATGGGGATTCCTTTTTATCAAACCTATGATTGGGCTGAAGTCCCTTTGTAGTTATAAACAGTGCAGAGAATGTACACTGGATAACACAGTACTGACTCTTTGATAATGAAAGCAGTCTTTCCCCTATGCATGAATTGATTCTATGGTACTGAGATAGCAAATTAATCACAAAAGGAGATTTCCAGATGACTGCCATAATTAAAACTCAATAACGGAAAACCGCAAAGATGTAACCAACCGACCTCTTCAAGGTCAAAAGATTAGGTCACAGCAGGGCAATTCCCAAGTCCAGGTTTCCACCCAAGGTTAGAGTTCAGAGGCCATGACTTCTCATGTCCTATCCCTTGTCCCTAGGGAGGTGTGGGTGGTGGCCGCTAGACAGCACCACTGACTGATGTCCCCATAGTGTCCCATACATCAGACTCCCAGGTGGCAGCCTCACAATACTTCCTATTATCACTCAACTGAACTGAGCCTGGGAGTGGGCAGTGGGATGTGATGGGAAGCTGAGAGAGGGTTATAGGAAGGCAAACCAGTAATACCACTGGTGTAGGCCTGGAACTGTCCAATGCCTTTAAATTCCTTGTTGCTCAGAACTGACAATGTGATTGGTCAATGATGACTTACATATCTTGTTCTTCTCTAACATGAATATAGTACATCAGAGATGGTATCAATGTAGTTGGCATTTGTGTTTATTTTTTTATTTTAGCCATTTTTTGAAGAAAAACCCAGCTTTCCCTAGCCCATTGAATACGGCCACATTGTATTCAATGGGGGCATTGAATACGGCCCTTCAATGCTAAAGCATAGGAAGTCTTGTATTTCCAAAAAATTAAGTATAATAGTCAACCACATTTCCAGATCTGTAGAGGGTGCATCGATTTATGCATTGTGATACATCTATATCGCCATGGAAATAATGCTCGTCACTCACTTGTGTAATTACTAATGATGCTCAAGTATCTGAGGTTGATGTAAATAGTTTCCATCAAACACCTTTACTATCCATAATACATAGACAAAAGGAGTGTGTGAGGCAGCACCATGAGGGGCATTGTTAATTAACACCATTGCTAAACAGCATTTCTGAAATGGATATGTTTAAATAATTTTTGGCGCTTACGTCATAATTATCTCATCATGCTTGTGATTCAATATGCCAGTTGCAAAGAGTATAGAACGTTCTGTCCATGTTAACAAAAAATATAGGGTCCAGGCAATGTCTGCACCGGAATTACGAAGTGTGCCGACTCCAGTAGTACTTGGTGATGACACAGATAATATTGACATCTTCCAAGTCAAGGAGATTATACTGGGCATTCTCCAGGACAAAGATCTATACTATTGTTATCTCTGGATACGTTTGTGGCTATATGACATTGCTGTGGATGTTGTCTCATATTGGCCTATGATAGATTTAGGAGGCTGGGGTAGTACAATGTATATGAGGGTAAATGACTTGGTCAGATTAATTGGATAAGATGAGTTTTAATTAAGGTAGAGCAGCTCAACATGGTATGTGAGCTGGACATAATCTACATAGGTATCTTAGTCTTGGTTGCAAACTTGATTCCTGGTCTGAAGGCTAGACCGACAAAAGCTGCTGTGATCATTGTTGATGACCAGACCCAACCAAAGGGGGTATTCTGCAAGAGTACATTCCCATTAGCCTCATCAAGGGCCACCTTAAACATGGTGTGTCAGCTAAAGGGGTGCCTCCACCAAAGACCGTCCATCTGTCCGTCCATAAAATCCGTCCAAATAGCAGTTTTAGACCACAAACTGGACGGATCTGATGGACGGATGGACCAAAAGCACTTCCACCAAGGTCTGTCTGTCCATCCGTCCATCAAATCCGTCCAGTTTGTGGTCTAAAAATGGACGGATTAGTGGACGGATTGATGGACGGAATCCGTCCGGCCGATCCGTCCATCAATCCGTCCAGTTTTTTACCAATCCATCCAGTTTTTTACCTCAAACTGGACGGATTGATGGAGGGATTGATGGACAGAATGGACGGATGGGAATATCAAAATTTTTTGATATTTCCGTCCTTCCATTTTTCTACAGAATCCGTCCATTTTTTGGTGATTTTGGGCCATCTGTGATGGACGGAATGGACGGATTGATGGACGGATTGATGGACGGAATCCGTCCGGCCATTCCGTCCATCAATCCGTCCAGTTTTTGACCAAAAACTGGACGGATTTGATGGACGGACGGACCTTGGTGGAAGTGCTTTTGGTCCATCCGTCCATCAAATCCGTCCAGTTTTTGGTCAAAAACTGCTTTTTTGGACGGATTTGATGGACGAACGGATGGACGGTCTTTGGTGGAGGCACCCCTTAAACTTTTGGCGATTTTTTAGTCTTATCATATTCCTATTGTATATCCTATCCCATACGTCTTCCCTAACTTTTAAAATTATTGGCAGTGTCTTTGTCTATGAGATGAGCACATGCAGTGCAATATTTTTTACTGCAGGTCGACACTAAAACTCCCTATGTGTTTATACTGCATGATTCAGTGCTTTCCCTATTAGCTTAGTTCCTGGTATGCTCACATAGGGGGGACACTGAGTCAGAGGGGTGAATTAGCAAAATTGTTTTCTATCTCAAATCATGCATTTATAGACAAATATATTTAACATTGAGCACTGCATATCAGCTAAAATAATAACAAAACCCTTGACATTAAAATTATATCCATTTTGAAGAAAAGGTTTGGGAAGTCTATTAGCTTATATACCATCTTAAATGCTAAGTACGTCCATTTGAACATGTTTCATTAAAACTCTTACAGATCCTAACCTCTACATATAAATACATTTTCCCATCTCTTTCAACAGTATACATACTTACTCTCTTGACATGACAATGACATGTACAGTTAATATTTGAAAGCAGGCCTATTCTTTTGCATAATCATAATGAATAATATCATTATTTTGCTTTGTTGTGTTATATCTCTAATGTCTGTCAATACAATGGAATATTTTAATTTAAAAGCATAGCTTTACAACACGACTCCATAACAAGCCTGTTGTGTTGAATATAACTCATGTGATGCATCCAATCTCCCATATTGGCTTCAGACAAACAGACTCACACTCCTTTCTTACAGTGGTAATACATTTAGTCTCGTGTGCAATGAGTTATTAATTAACTTGGCTCCCATTACACCAAACTATACTAATTATCCATTTCTGCTCCCTGCAGTTGTCATTCAGTTGCCACCAGAATGGATCCTGAGAGAAAATAACCCCCATCTCAGCATCTAGAACTAAATGGGCTTAGTTTCATCTACTAATTACCCAGGTCTGATTAGTAGCAGTCTACGGTAACACTTGCAGAACTTCTAAGGCAACAATGCATTTATACACAACAATGTTTAGCCTATCTGTTGTGGGAAGTAAATAGATTCCTGCATAATGTAACTTGATGTTACTCCACACAGAAATCTGCCTTGTAAAGCAGACCGAAGTGATAGTAGCCATGGCCTATAACGTATTCACCTTTCTCAATGGGATGTATTATGATAGTATGTAGGTGAGTAATTGTCACGATAGGTCTATGTATAGGTGGACTCCTAAATAGCCAGGCATTATGAGTGGCTATAGCCTGCATGCCAAACTGATCAATATCATCGATCCATATCACATGTTTATGATGTTAGGCATTGGCAGATCAGCTCAGAAGACATTCTATAAAAGAAGGCTACAATAATATAGAGGCAAAATTAGTCAGAACCGTCAGCACATATTGCAATCACCATGTGAAGCGCCCCTGAACCGCCTTGGTAACAAGTACCTGATGTCACCCCTATACCTCAATGTAACAAAGGGGTTTACCAAAGCTATAAATGAAAGAAGCTATAACTATCTACCGATTACACTGTTTACATTCCCCCAACGTGGCCAATGTGCTTCCAAATATAGCATGCTTGAGTGTCATTTGGTGCTCTCTTTATTGATAGTTTTCAAGAAATAGACTTTGAATATCAGTAAGATCTGCATTGAAACTTCCCATACAGACCTGGCATAACCTATAAACATGTAAATTAGACTCTTTAGTATGGGTTATAAAAGCAATTAGATAGTAGATCCTGGGTAATTAGCGTATCCAATTACAAACACACTCCATTAATTAGTGCACAGGGATCTGTTTCCAATAGATCATGAAGTAGGTCCAATCTTGCCAGTCCAGCTTATGAAATTACCTTCTTTTTGTTTTTAAACTGCAATCAGTCCCTCTCATCTGTTTCATAAGTATACACTGACAGTACTTTGTTCACCTTTTTTTCCAATCCGCTGCTAATACTATTCTGTATCAATGGAGGATTTTATGACCTCAATGATTTAATCTACAAAATAAAAGAAGGACATCACAGTATTAGCCACTGAAAGTATGTTTTCCGGACGGAAGAGAGAGAGGAGCGCACTACATTGCATCACCTTATCATAATGGTAGACTTACATCACTTGGTAGTGTAAATTTGGTATCTATGGTAACGCCTGCGTTAGTGTAAAGTAATGTAGATATCAGTAAAATTATGTTCAACAGTCTGCTCACTAATATCTACTCAAGTGGAGGAAACCAATTAGCTATCATTAATGTTTTTCCCCTCCCATAAGGATGACATTTTTATCACTTAGCATGTAGCACTGCCATGTTTTTACCCAGAAGGGAACTGACTCTAAATGGTTATGTTAGATATGATGCGACATGGTATGGGTAAAACCTGCTCTTGAGAAAAAAAATAATTCTGTAACCTTGTGCCAAAGAGGATTTCTTTGACTCTAGCTACCTTCCAGGATTAAGAGCAGAATGACCGCTTACTGCACCAGTAGAAATGTAACCTGGCAAGATAGCTGTGTTGTGAACAGTTAAAGCAGACGCTATTAAGGACTACTCAATGCCAAGTGCTTAGAAGGGTGACTCTTTGATGAGGTCCATGCAGATGCTGTGGGTGCCTCTGTATGGGAACCTACATCACTAGCCACATGTAATGAGCAACAGAGACTCCAGGCAGCAAATTGATATACCATTGGTGTCAACCACTGGTGTCAGTGACTCTGCTAACTGTGGGTAAACCATGACATTCCTACCAGGTATTGTTATTTAGCGGTCCACAGGAGCGATAGTCCTGTTAGCCTGATATATTATAGCTATAGACCTTCAGTCTCGGACTCCCAACGCTGTGTACACTGTCCCAGCTACCTCTGTGGTATTCTGCAGATCCAAAGCATCACGATTATTTCTATAGTAAAACTCTTAATTCACGATCATGTTTTACTATTAGTTTACAAAAGTATATTGCCAAAGGAATAATATATATAAAAAAAGAGAACAAATTAAAATCAATTAGTTTACATTATATTTGTACAGTGGCCTTTTTCATTTAGGATTTCTCACTGTCCTTGATAATCGTGGGTGAAAATGTGTGCAATCAGGTGTGTAATTGCAAATATTTCAATGAGCCTAACGATAAAGAAACTCACAGTTATGATTAGTGTAAACCCCAAAAATGACTCTAGATGCAACATCCCAGCAGTTCTAGCAATGTCATCAGTGTTCAGGTCAATACTTTGGCCCACGTCTCCACTCAGGGTTACAGTTCAGAGGTCGGCTTCTAGTGGCTCTTAGGGGTCCATAGGGAGTTGTGGGTGATGGGCACTAGACATCACCACTGACAATGCCCCTACAGCCGCGAGTGGGCAGCGATGGGAAACCTGGACTTTACCATTATAGAAAGGCAGACCAATCATAACACCGGAGAATTAACTGCCTTGTGTTAATTCTGCTCTAATCCTTGGATAGTAATATGCCAGTGGTAGCTCCCAGCTCCTCTCTGTCATCATCTATAATTAATGTGGTATGATTACTCATTTTATATTTTAGCTACAACTATTACAAGTAGAGATTGGTAGATGGTGAATTTGCATGAATCTGAGAACATTACGCACCACGTCAGCTTAAGATGCAGCTGCTATAATATAGACTGATGTGGAAAATGGTGTTTTTACTTCAACAGTAGTGACCCAGACACTACAGATATAGCATCAATTCAATTCCACCCATTGCAGCGTTTAACTAAGGCTTAAATTATGTATGATAGCCACAGCCAGGTATATGAGTCAGTAGTCGGGGACTAAGTCAGGTGGAATACTGCCCGGATTTACAGTACAGACTAGCAAACTCACCCAGCCTGTTTATACAGGTCGCCCAGCCTAGTATTCAGGGTTGTTTTGGTACAGCACTGTCTTTTTACTGTAGCATTCATATAATCATGCGATTTTTATGTGATATTTGCTAAGAATAAACTCATATGGAGGATGTAGATCAGTACATCACCTTCCAACTTATGACGGATTTACCTCAGTGGATTCACCCCTTTAGAACAATAAATAAAGCCTCAGTCCTGACCAGGTCAGTTTGAGATGGATGTGAACACCTCTTAGTGTGATCATCAGAGGTCATTCATGTACCCCTACCCTGGATGGTGCTAGAATTAACATTTAATCTAGGGGAAATGGGGAGGATGTTGTAATGAAAATATATAATTTGAAAGAATGTGTCTACATGAGAATGCTGCTTCTAATATACTGAATCTCAAATTATGCATCAGCAGTCAATATCAAATCAATGTAAATCATTTTATTGTGTTTATTCATTGTTGATTCACAATGGTCATATCAATGTTGAATCACTGATGAATGATCAACGTTGATGACCTCATCAATATCAACCCAATGACAACCCTGTATCAACAGACAGTCACAGACAGTAACTGTGGCGCAACACGTGAGAAGGTACCTTCGCGGGGGATTTTTAGTTCTGGTTTTGACCACCAGGAGCCTTCAAAATGGCAAAATAGTGGAAGATATGCCCAAAAACGCTTTAGGGTACTTTTTATGGAGAATACAGTCGTATTCCATCTTTAGTGCTAACATTCTATATTTGGAATGTAAATGGAACGTTCTCTATGGGAAATTGGCACATATCACACTTTCTGGTTGCCATGCAAACCATTCCATGGTTTCTAAATAGTCTCTTGAGAATTCCTTCAATAACTCAAAACTGAAAACAGATCTTGAAAATTCCTCCTAGAACCAAATCTACATTAAATGTGAATATATTCACATTTAATAAGCATATTTTTTCAGGAAATCTGACATTTTCATCATTTTAGTGGTTATTATGGGATACAGTGCATTTAGAGCTTATTTTCAGTTAGGAGTAGCAACAGATGTTCGGGATGTGATTCCCACAAAACTACAAGGAGTATCTTAGCTTATGATATCTCATTTTAAAGATCATGAAACAAATTTTTAATCATCAATTCCCCCCTGAATACCCCTTTCCATGTGCCTGGTCACTGTTGATATCATGTCGCTACACAGATTGAATCAACATTGAATCAACTGAAGTTTGCCCACTGGGTCTGAGTAATAACATGTTTAATTTGGTATTTAACCTGGTGAAACAACCATAAGGGCAGGCATAACAGCTGCCACTGCTTGGAGGTGTGAAATCAGGCTGGTGTGCTGAGAGAGTGTGAGCAACCTGACCTAACACCCTGCCTGTAAAGACTCCCAACCTGGTATACCACCCTGGGCAGCCTGCATTGACAGGATGCCTGGAAATACGGGTCAGGCTGTATCAGTAGTCTAGTCCTCCACCTGCAAGTAGGGGCAGTGAAGGTGCTTTTGGACACCTTTTCCCCTCATATACAGAATACATATTTCAGCATAGTGGGCAATATCAATGTGAAATAATTCTTTGATGACATCAATGCTTCTGTAGATCTCTGATCCACGCAAAATATATAGAATAGCAGTTATGTTCAACCCTTCATTTATTAAAAAGAAGGCAAAAGTCAGTATGCTATTCTGCATCGTTCCACATGGAAGTTAACATTAAACCTGCATAATCTCCTCAAGCCACAGTATCCATTCCCTGAACCCAATTCGTGTCCCTCTCCGTTTCCTTCATATCTCTTAGGCTAGTCTTTTTCAGTATGATATGGTCTCCCTCATATAATATATTAAACTCAAAATGATGTGTTCATTTGGGAAATTTTCTAGAAATGAGTATAGACTGAGGAATTGCCATGTATAATGTAAGGAAGTACAAGGAGTAAAAGTTGATTATGATATGATTAACTGTTATGAAACCCTGTATGAAAGAAGGAAAGCACACATTCACTGCCCGAATGCCCGAGACATTGTTAGGCAGTGCCCACGTGTTTCAAGAGAGCGCTTGTTTATAAATTGTCCAGGTCTATAAGAAGCTAAGCAATTATAGTGAGTCCTGGTAATCAAGATATTGATTAACAGATACATTTATTAATTAGTAGATGGAAAGCTGCTTCTAATACATTATGAAGTGAAGTAGCTCTAGCCCAGCCATGAGGATACCAATACAGCAAACAATCCATAACATGGCTATCATTTACTTACGTTCCACAGATGTTTGTATGTATGTTGCCAAGTATGTTGCCCAATTCCTGGCTAGGCTTGGAGGTTTTACAGCTGCTAGAAAGCTATATATAATCGTGCTATTTTCTTACTCGTTTTAGATAGCTACCAGTGGCTACCAGGCCTTTAGTCTTAACTTGAAGCTATAGAATCGACTGAAACCTTACAAAGCTCTACTACTGGTATGGCGACCCTGCATACTGCTCACATGGTTGCAGACCATGTTGCACAACCCTTTAGCTACGGGTGAAGCCAATTGGCATCATCCACCCAAAGACGGGTGATACCAATTGGCATCACCCACCCAAAAACAGGTCCGGGAAATGGAGGAAAACCCTCCCCAGAGCCGTTATTTACAACAGTGTTAATTTTCACAACGCAGGTAGGTGTGAAAACACTGCAGGGCTCACTGCCTACTGGGTGAAATGGAGTAGCACAGAGGGAAAGTCTATAGAAAAAGCTTATTTATATGTGATTTCATGGCAATCACCTGTATGATTCACTATTCCCTATGTATGATTCAAGAGCATACACTAATCTATCTTATGGGATATATACATTTAACAGCAAATTGATAGAAAATTCAGCAAATGGGTTATAAGAAAACCGTTGCTAATTTTAGCCCTGCAGGGTTTATGCTACAAGCAAAACCGTTGCTAATTCTAGCCCTGTAGTGTTTCCACACCTACCTGCGTTGTGAAAATTAACACTGGTGTAAATAACGGCTCTGGGGAGGGTTTTCCTCCATTTACCGGACCTGAAAAACGGGTGATGCCATTTGGCATCAATACAAATGTAAAAAAAAGAATTATCACATTTTACCATCCCTATGGTAGAGTTGGGTCTAATATGATATGGAAATCCCCCGTTTTATTTTGTAGTAATAGCAGTTGGGAATGTCCATAAGACTATGTAGTCAAGAATTTGTGTGAATTTCTGGGTCAGTAGCTAAAGGGTTAATCACTTTTATATAACTCTCATGATGTAGATATGGCGAGTACAGGTTGACCTGGGTTAAAAGCATTGAGAGGCAACGCATCTCCACTAAAGGATTTTGCAACAGTCTCCTCACGTTCTCAGATCTCCTCAATTGGAGGAAACCAATTAGTTATCTTTGAGGTTTTTCCTCCCAAAGGCATGATGCTTTTATCACATAATATGTAGGACTATGATGTTTCCTCCCGGAAGGGAAATTCTCTGAAGTGATTATGTTCTATATGAAATGACATTGTAGGGATTAAAGACTGCTCCTTGTAAAACATCCTGTCACTTTTCATCAAAGAGGGTTTCTTTAAGTTGTTTAAGTCAAATCAGATTACCTATCTGCTAAACCTGTTTAAGAGCAACTGCGTTGTAGATATTAAACAGTACCTTCTTACGCAATTATTTCTAAACCATATGCAATGCGACGCAGCTATGTATCTTACTTAGTAGGAACACAACAGGAAATTGTCTATACTACATGGAATGTTGGGGAATGAAGGGCCTTTTACTAAGGGCTGCACCAGTGGAAATGCCACATGACAAAATGGCGGTACCAGGAGCAGTTAAAGCGGATAACATTAAGGACATCTGAATGTCAAGTGGTGCTAATGTGGCCCCATGCTGTCCCTGTGGACACTGTAGGTGCTTCTGTATTGAAGCCGACATCACTAGTCACACCCAATGAGCAACATAGATCCCCGGCGGCAAATTAAAGCACCACTGGTGCCAGTGTGTATGCTAACAGTGAATGAACCATGACATTTCTACCAGGTTGCGTTATTTGGTGGCTAACTGGAGTGATATACTCCTGGCAGGCTGATGGATAACTACATACCAATGGGACATTAGGCATGTCCCTCCGAACAGTGCATGAGAATGACACGTGTACAAAAACGTGTTTAGCGTATCTCTCGAGAAAAGCATGAGTGGTTTACTCAAGATTGAGACGGTAGATTCATAGAAACTAGTGAAGTTCTCGAGAACAGGACAAAAGAAAATTTCCGTGTTTTCTTTTCCACCTACGGTCCCATTTCTCATAGGGGTTGTGTGTCATGAAACGAGAACATCTCGAGTTCTTTTGAGATCCTATTTACAGTGATAATACATTGGGGGGAATTGGTATCATTCAGAACAAGAGATAGTGTCATCAGCATGTTCAGGGTGCATTAGGGTCTATTTTTTTCAAATACAAGATCTCCTATCCTTAAGCACTGGAAGGCCGTATTCAATGCCCTCCATTGAATACAATGTGGCCATATTCAATGTGCTAATCAAAAGTTGTTTTTCATTCATTAAATGGCTTCAAATGAAAAAATAAACATAAATGCCAACTACATTGATACCACTCTGATGTATTTCACTCGTGGGGGCTGGGGCGCATCCCACTCAGCCTGTGGCTTTGTTGGATACTGCCCCAGCCCCCACTTGTGAAATACAACAGAGACGATATCAATGGGCGTTTGCATTTGTCTATGTATTACATACCTGGCAGTCTGCATTAGATCTGACACTAGGATAGGATGAAATTGAAGTAGCAGGTTAAGGTCAAAAGGGAGGATTAAGTAGCGGGAGGGTGGTCAGAATAGGGCCAATGATATAAGCTGAAGAGCACCTCAACGAGGCACGTGACCTAGACATAATCTGCGCCATATCCCCCAGCAGGGGAATATGGCGCAGATATATGCAACATTCCCTTGGTGGACGTTAGTCTCATCCATTGCCACTCTAAGGACTAGTTGGCCCTTTAACCCTTTAAGGACGTCATAATGCATTAATACAGCATGTCCTTTGTCATCATGATGCAAGTATATTCAATTATCAACTTTGGGGTAGATAAACTCCAGAAGGGTCAACAGGATACATCGATTCAGCACCGGCGAGTTACTCATTGGAACTGCATTGGTGCACCATGACGACAAATATCGCGTTTTGACAAGATGCCGCCCTTGTATTTTAGTATAATATAACAGAGAAATCGATATTATAAATATTGTTCAATACCCATGTATGGTGTATCCGCCTTGCGCGATGCCATATTATTATTGGACATGTCTACCTACCTGCGTGCATATATATATATAATACCTGCAAGTAAACACCACTCATGCCCTCCTCTCCACTCAGGCCTCCAATAAGCATCCTTCCAGCCCGACCCCACCCCCTATCTGACCGCCATATTGACTTGGGAGAACCACTACACCAAGAGTAACCATAGCAACCTCAGCGGGTGTGGGGACGCGTCCTGGGACGCTATCTGTGGTCAATGTAGGTAACCATTGAGCTGGATGCTTTTGGGATATGGGAACTGTTTGTATATCCCCCCTATTGTTGATCTAAGGGAACTAGTTGAATATGCCCAATACATGCTCATCTTGCATTGGACAAAGAGCACTCTTGAGAGGTGTTAATGTTAATTATATATTTATTGCCACAAACCACAAGTACTGAATGATGTTTCTCAATATAATATAAATGCCAAATAGTCTGTAGTGTTCATGGGGAATGCACAGTTATTATACTCTCATCTCAATACATGCTAAGTCCAAACATAAGTCCACACTAGTCTCCATAGTCATACAGAGTATCCAATGCAGTTAAGTCACACAGCAGTAGTCTCACAATCACTATCTCCATGTAGGTCCTTGTCAGTCTATAGGAAAATAATCCAAGTTCCTCTCCTGTCATGGTGACCAGTGTTGCCTTCAGTCTCACAGAACAAAGTGACTACATCCCTCCCCTGAGTAGGAGGCTGACTGCCATTTTATAGTCCTTCAGGCAATAACTCTTCCTTCCGTATCCTGGAATGAGTAACTCTGGCTCCACATCCTGTTGTGAGTCAGTCAACAAGGGAAATCCCCATATGAGTCAGTCACTGAGTCATATCCTGGTATGAGTCAGTCCTCAGGGGAGATCCCACCATGAATCAGTGCCCAAGGCACATCCTGGTGTGAATCAGTCCCCCTGATACATCCTCTTTCATGTGAATCCTAGAGTGGGAGTTCATCTAGTACATCCAGTACCATTACTCACAGGCTTACATTATGTTCTCTTGTATAGTTTCTTCCCTGTGCATTCCCATATCAATGACTTCTAGTATATAGCACAGTAATACACATGTATATTTAACCATTAATCTAAGTTGTGTGTGAGTGAGTATTCCTGCCACTCACACGACAACACCATGGCGACTGTGGGAAGAGGCCCACATGGTCGCCATATAGGACTGTAACTGGTTTATAAACAAGACAGTTTCTTGTACCCAAGAAGATCCTGCAGGTTTCTTAAAGAAAGTGTCTCACTTTCTTGAGTGGGTAGGAGGAGATAGAGGGGAGTCAGTGTAAACTCCTAGTGACACCAGCAACCATTTCCCTATCGGCCACCCTATATACTGCACTTAGGGGACTGTAGTCAACCCGCGCTACCCCTATATACAAGGGTTTATGGTGCAAGGCAGGGACGGTCTGAGGAGGGCCTCACCCAGCCTTCATTATGGTCTCGTGATCATGCGATCAGTCCGAGAAACCACGAGAGTGGGCACAGTCGCAGGCTCAGTGGTGTGAAGTGGGAGAGTGGATGGATGGTGGAGGCATTTGGCCTCTGACTAGAGGTTAGGGCATAATGGGAAGCAGGGTCATGAAAGATGGAGTTGAAAGCAAGGATAACATAGAACGTAGGATGCAGTAGACAGTTGAGGCGGTTGAAATAGAGTATTAAAAGGAAGGGGGAAATCAGAGCCGCATATGGGCATAGCAAGAGGGAATTAGGTGGAAAGACAAGTGAAGCAGACAGGTACCCAGGTAGCAAGGGTATATTGGGCCAATGTCGGCAATGATCGACTCCATTGCAATCGTTATACCAACCATGGTCCATTGTTGGTAATGAATACATTGGTTCAAAATAGAAATTACAATGATGGCCCACCCTTGGCAATTCCGATAATGGACCATTGCTGAGTTGGCCGCTGGCCCAGAGCTGGTCCATGCTTGATATTGCTGATATTGACCCAGTGTTGGCCAAGTGTTGGAACATTTCAGGGCCATCATATTATTTCTGATGTTGGACCAACATAAATTCTAACTACACTTGTCCAATATTGGCTGTGATCTACACCAGGGAGATTCAATGTTGCCTGAAGAATTTCTTACAGGATGGCTCCTACTTTGCCATCATATTGGGTTATAAATGTGATCCCCAGTGTGCTCTACATTTTTTAAAGTCAGAGGAAGTTCATGGATGAAATTAAATATCTAAAAATGCCATTTACTGCATCATCATTGGGCCAACATGAAACCTGAAAACATGAAACATGAAACCATTGGGCCAATACCAAAATGCCAATATTAGCCCATTTTTTAGTGGTATAATGGCCCAATCATGGCCCAATGTATTTATGTTACCTGGGATAATTGATTGCAGGGTAAACCATATCCAAAGGTTCAGAGAACAACAGAAAGTAAAACTAAAACTATTATAATTATGCCGTAAAGGGAACCCTATTGTTATAATAACACCTTACACATTTTTATAATATTTATTTTCCTTGTCGATGTAAGTCTATTATCACAGGCATGGTATATATAGCATGTGCTCCCATCCTAGGCAATCACCTCACCTAAGAATACATCTGTGCTCAATTGCTGCCCCCGTGCCCCCATCGTCATCCTGCATGCCTTATATCACTCTTCTACACAGTGACTATGTGTCTCCGTCCCTTACAGATCTGGTTATGTGGGCCCCGTTAACACAGTAACACTCCTGACCCATTCAATCAACATTAAAAGTAGATAGTGTCTTAAGATGTCTAAAGAGCAGGTAAAGGCGTCTACCTCTTTAACGTAAAGCACTTGGAGGGATGGAGAATAAGGAGACATGTGCATACATACTTTTGTTCTTGAAGGCCTGGGTGTAATTTGATAAACAGAAAAAGGGCATTTTATTTTTCAATTATCTCAAAGCAAATTGAAAAAGGACCGGAGATCTATAAGGACACAGGTGGTAGAACCATTATTCAGATTTCAAAAGTTCTTTACCTACTTCCATCAGAGGAAGAGAAACATAGAACCAATATAAAATACCCAGGTTAGGACACAGGTGGTAGAATCTTTATAAGTGGAATCATAGTTTCTTAACATCTGCCATACTTTATGACCGTGAAGCACCTGGTTGCCAGTAAATTTGTTGTTGATAAATTATCTACATGAGTTATCAGATAGAACAACATTTCTATATAAAATCCGGTTTTCTCTATCACTATAATAAACACTTGTTAGGTATAGGTTTGCTGCTGGTCTTAGTCTTTGTATTTTCGGGGGATTCATTCATTCACACCCTTTTAGCATGGATGCATAATCTCTACACTTCAGTCCCACACTATTCTGGGAATTCAATTAACTTGCACCTTTTATAGAATGAATGCATATCTTTACACTTAGATGCAATTGTTGACTTCCCTTCCGACTACAGTTATATTTAGGCTCTATCCATTCCCTTAGTAGTATGTGCTTTACAGTGCCAATCTCACCTTTGCGTGACTGTCCTCCCATGGTGACACTAATTGGGGGCTGCCTACCCCCTCCAGTGCCCTTAGCCTCACCTGCTCATCAGGCAGTTTTTGATCTGAGCAACTCAGCTGGCCTGCTGAACCACCTGGTAATCCCCCAAGTCTGTGACGTCAGAGCCAACTCCTCAGGATGAAGGCCCTCGTTATTTCCTTACATTGTCTTATTGATCCTTAGTAAGTAAGTACCCTTTAAAGGAGGTAAAAGTAACAGCAATAAGGTGGAATTGTTTCTAAGGACCATGGTTTATGAGTAGTTTAGGCAAATATGACTTAGTTCAGTTTGTCTTATTTGTAGTATATATGTTTTATAGTCAAGTAAAACAAAATAAATCTTGTGAGTAGTTTAGTGGCTTTGGTTATGGTACTTTCTAAATATTACACGGAAAGCTGGTTTATATTGCAGTATTTAGGACATTTTGAGAGTAATACAGGGATAAAGTCCTTTATGAAGGATAACCTACAAAGAAAAAGGTCGCGCACCTTTTGAGTAGGTAGTACAGCATGTGACTCAGTTCCGGGTACTTTGTAAGTAGTAGGGTAAAGGCACCCACTCCGAACGCTCCTGGACAATGAAGAAGTAATCACTTTTGCCTTTTGAGTTTGAAACTACTAAAGGATAACCATTTTGATATGGGATGTGCCATTGGACACATTATATATATACCTTATATTTCCTAGCGAATTGCAATAAATGATATAGTTCAAGTAGGGATAAATCCACATCTTGTATAATGATTTAAAAAGATGAAATTGCACCTAAAGTCGGACACCTGCTGCTAGAAATGATCTTAGAGTCGGACACCCTTTTTTTCAATAGTTGAATTAATATGCTTGGCTTGTATATGTAATATACCTCTAAGGAAAACATCATAAGACATTGTTAAAAGCTGTTTGCTTTTTACAATTAGATTTAGGCCCCCTATACATCTAAAATGTTCATTCCACATCTAGGCAGTCGTGTATGGATGTAGCCACATGCTATATGGCCCTGAACTAGGGATACAACACACTATATAGCTTTTTTATCCAAGAAATTTGATTACAAGTATTTGGACATTATCTGGCAGTAAGGATTTTGACTTCTTTCTGTGTTGAAATACTCATGCTACATCATAACCTACCCATGGGCTGTTACTAATATATAGTGTCCGACTTTAGGTGCAATTTGATGCAGATGTGAAATCTCCCCTCACAAAGTACTATGGATACTTTATTCATATCTGTTGACTGGAATTGTCACAAAATATACATATGTTCCTATAGTTATCACTAGAAATGGGATAGATATAAAGAAGAAGCTAAAAAAGATTGAACAAGAAAACCAATTTCCCCATTTATTCTTCATTCTTCTTTTGAGAATATAGTAAAAACACCCCAAGTTAAGGCAGTTACAATACCACGTTAGCAGTGGCTTATATTTGGTATATTGTATTTGTTAGAAGAAAGAACACCTCAGCTTTCAGATAAAGTGAATATGATAGATGAAATCATAATATTTACTTTATAATTGAATGTCAATGGTGTCCGACTCAAGGTAGCTGTCCGAGTCAGGGTGCCTCTACCCTATAGGGTTTCGCACTTTTGAGTAGTGTAGAGAGATGTGGCTCAGTTAAGGGCACGCTGTGAGTAGTATATGGAGGGATTGCTATGTTGAAGGCACTATATGATTGTGTAGTATAAGGTGTCATCGTGTAGAGAACTGTGAGTAGTTTATGTTAGACGTGTACGGTGAAATGAGGTTCTGGGAGTTGCATACTTTAAACGTATATATTTTTGCGCATGTATATTTTCGTGATATGCCTATGAAGTACAAATTCATGTGTATTTCAATTCGCGGATTTTGGCATAGCGCAAATTAACAATACGTTTACAGTATGCAATAATGACGCCATATGCACAGATATGCAGAGCATCCTTTGTGCCGGATAGGGAAGTAGCATTACCCTAAAGAGGGTCAACCCAATGTGGACACATTAGAGGATCAACCTTTAGCACATCACAATTGTTGAAACATTTTTAAGTTGAGACATGTTTTGACACCAACCCCCGGTGGTGTTATAATGGACCATAATTATCTATCATTAAACAGGTCCCGGCAACTACGGCCTCCTAGTACATGGCTACCCCTAGGGGCGTCCTCATCACGGAGGACCCCTAGGGTGTGAGCCATAGCAGCGTCCTCATAAATGGCAGTCATTCTATTCTTGTAAATTTAAACTAAAAATGTGAATAATCCATTATAGTCTTCACAATTGCAAACAAAGTCAATGCAATCAGAAGTGATGAGTCCATGTGCATACAAATTTATATGGCAATTGGGTGCTGGCAACAATGCTAAAAATAACTTTATGTGAACAGATTGAGAGAATATTTATGAAAACTGCAATTATAAAGCAATTGTGATTTTCTTGCCAAATATTAGAAAGAATTTGTATAAATGGTGTACTAGCTACATAATATTATGTATTCTAGGTGAATCCAAGAGATCTAAGGTGTACTTACTGGAGCGACTGAGCAATATTGAGTTTAGTTTCAATGGGCAGGTTAGAACTGGGCCCCGGTCAGCGATGCCGGCTTTAGTAGCATAACGGTGCCCCCCTCCCCCCCGGCTGAGCTTGACCTTCAGTCAGCCAGCAGCCCCCCCCCCTCCCCGCATCTCTAGACCCGGCCACCATACCCCCGTCGCACTGTCTGTTGGTTGTGCTGGGGGCGGGGGGGCGGCTGCATCTTGCAGCTTTCTCATAGCCCCCAGAGCTACAACTTATACACCTTATGTAATTATCACTCAGAGTGAAACCACTTACACTGGCCGTCCACTCTTTGCAGAAAGATGCCGGACCAGGGTGCTAGGGGTTGGGGTGGGCAGGGGATGGGGGGGGGGGGGTAACAGACCCCGGGAATCAGGGCGGACCTTTCAAACCAGGATGTACTATCTTCCCAGCCGTTGCTTAGACCTGTTAAAAAGATCATGGAGATAGCAAGTAAAGCCTCACACTGGCAATGTTATATTAGCCTGTAATTAAGCATGACAATAAAACGATCCGTGCCATTTTAACTAATAGCCCATAAAATCAAATACAATTACCTGGAAATAATTAAATTGATGACTGTGTGTGTTACGTCTGAGAACGTGGCTACACGTAGGTATTGTGTTCCCTTTAGGGGAGGAATGATCAATTCGATGATAGCTCCTCTGGAGTGTGAGAAACACTCATTAAATCCAGGTGGTGTTATAAATGGATGCACCGACTCTTTTTTCCTCTTTCTAATTTACAACAAAAGACATCTATTTTAAGCAATCTAAAACATGGTCACACAACGCAAATAACTCCATGTATTCCCCTTAGCCTTCTAGACACTAGTACGCCGTTCCATCCTGAAGTGGCCCGGATAGCAGCTCATTCTGCAACCATATATTTTCAAGATAAATGGTTAGCTGTTGACTAAAAGCATTGAATAGCTGGCAGGTATAAGCTTTGATGGATTCTTCACAGCCTCTCCCAAGGCTTTTTGTGAGATGTGTGAAGCTTGTGGGTGGCTGGTTGGCTGCCTCGATGGGTGGGTGGCATAGAAGTGGCAGTAGAAGGGAGGGTGGGCTATGGTTGGTAGGGTGTATACTTTGTGAAACCTGTGGCTTCCTCCCTGTAAAAGCACTATTAAATATCTGATTATCCCCCTCTGGTGGAGATGGCTCTGCTAGATACCTACACTCGCCACCACAGGGTTCCAGAAGCATGATCCAGATTGGGGGAAGGAGTATCAGCTCAAGTTGGACATTGAAGGCAGAGGAGAGAGAATGAGAAATAAGAAAAGTCTGTACTATACTAGAAGAGACATAGTTCACTTTATGGTTTTTGACTTCCATTCACGAGCGTGATGCCTTCATCAATATATATTCAGCTCTTAGATGAGTTTCCCAAAATGCCTTTTCCAAAAGGTGATTTTCCTCTTCCTGAAAAGTACTGGCTCTACATTGATACAGTTTTATCAAAGAGGGCTTTAAACCTATCAAAGAATTCACTCTCCTGTTGTTCTTCAGAAACTGAGTGCTGAAGAATAGTGAATGCTGGACGGCTCCATGTTAAAGGTCATATCAGTGGGAGTCACATAGCACACTATATAGGTGCTTCCCATGTCGCTGCCTCCACTGAACCGAACAAGCCACAGAGTCCCCAGGCAACAAATCTAAGAAAACAGTAGGGTCAGTGAGTACGCGAACATAGGATGAGCGATGACATTCCTGACAGGTATTCTTATAGCCACTGGAGCGATGGTCCATTCAGACAGATGTACCTAGAGACCTCACAGTGAGACTGAGTACCAGGGTATATTTATGACTCCTTTTTTTCTTCTACAATAATTTCAAGTAGACCTATCGGGGACACACACACATTGTAAGAGAGTTATAGTTAGATTAGATAACATTATTTATTTTCAAATAGACATGATTCTTTTCTCAGTTTTGACAGCTTGTACGAAGGTGGAGATGGGGAGCTGTACTATCAGTAGAAATGTATGAAAGATTGTACAACCCCTCTAATGATGATTGGAAATTGTTGTTGTGGACACTGCTTCGGGTAGTCTCATTCTCTTGGCTCTACTTCAGATATCACCTCTCATATCTCACAATATAAATCAATATAATTATCATCTCTCATATCTCACAATATAGCATCACTAAAATTGTCTACTCAATATGTAACAACCTAGGAGTCCTATTTTCTCAGGGTCAGAGGAGGTCAGTTTCCCAGCCCAAGCATCAACTGAGGGCAAGAACTCGTAGGCCATGGCTTCTGATGTCCTATACCACGTCCGTAGGGAGGTGTTGGTGGTGGTCCCTAGACAGCACAACTGACCGATGCCCTCACAGCATTCCATCTATCAGACCCCTGGTGGCACCCTCACAATACTTCCTATTATAGACAGTTGAACCGAGCCTGGAAGTGGGCAGCCGGGTGTGATGAGAAGCCAGGAGTGGGTTATAGGAAGCAGCCACTAAAACCACTAGTGTTGGCCTGACACTGTCTAATGCCATTTAATTTCTGCCTGCCCCTGACTAGGTTATTCTATAAGAGCCGTTTAATGACACCTATGACTCCTACAGCATCCCAGTGGGCACAAATTTCAGTTCAATGTTGAATCAACATTGAGTCAACATTGAATCAACATTGTCAACCAGTTCTCAATGTTGATTCAATGTCCTGTGCCCGCTGGGATTGTTCACCTATATAGATTTGCACATTATATGAGAACAGTACACACACATCACTATGCATATATATTATTGCAGCCACTATAATAAAGACCGTGAACATTCAAATTCCACACTAGTTGACCCAGACATAAGATAATAATTGTATTGATTGAACCACCTGTTTATCATCAAAGCCTATGTTTGATTATTCCTCGATAATTGCTTTTTCTCACGTCGCAGGTTCTGTGCTTATCCTTCAATACATCGTTAGCCTATTAACTGCCTGGTATACTTGATCTCGGAGATAGAGGCACAGCTTAAAAGGTACCTATTGATGACCGGACCCAACATAAAGGACACATCCCCCATGGTAGTACTATATTAGCCTCATCTCGCTAATCAGAAGAGTGCACTTTCGGTCAGGTATCTGTCGGAAATAGGCGGACAGTATCTAGTAAGAATAAAGACATTTTCTTCTGACATGATTGCAAATAGGTGGATATAACAGTGCTAACTCGTGTAAACATTCCTAGTATCTATCTATCAGCACTGTACAAAGATACGAGAAACATGCTGATAATTAACTTTCTTAGCGTGCTGGAACTATCACTTCTTATTTTGTTGATCCTACCACTGTTTCAAACCGATTTGGCATGGTATATCATTAGGGAGTGTGGCAAAAACAAAGTTCTAACCTAGGCATCTCTGTGTACGAATGACTTCAGGACTTGAGAGTCCTTTTCTTAAAATCTCAGCTATCAAGTTACTTCATCATTAAAAACTAGATTTTCATTCATATCAGCTACCAACCATCCCCTCTATTTTAGGACAAACCTTTAGGGTAAGGGCTTGACTGATTGGCCTTATCCTCCAAAAGTATATATTTTTGTAGGATAAGGGCAATTTTGTAGGGTAAGGGCAAAACAGGTGTTTTGTAGGATAAGGGCAAATTTTGTAAGATAAGGGCATGACTGATAGCCCTTACACTACAAACCTATATGATATTGTAGAATAAGGGCAATTTTGTAGGATAAGGGCTTAACACACCCCCTATTACTACTCGCTCAGCCATTGTCTTCCCAGCTGCCCTTCCCAATTCTCATCTCCCATTTCCATCCTGTGATCCCTTAATCACACTTCTTCACGGTGGCCATGTCCCCTTTTTACCTACTGATCTGATTTGGTGGTCCCGTTAACACTGTGAGGTGTCGCCCATTCAATCAGCATTAAAGGTGTGTCCCACGTGTTTACGTGATAGAAGCCACATCTGTCTACCTCTTAAAGCACCCTAGAGGATCCAGAATTAGGGCATGCATCTAAACTTTGCTGTGGTGCCTTAAAATGGGAATATTTTTCAACCAAAATATTAATGAAAAATCATGTCCAGTCTTATTAAATGTTATGAGAGAGCTATCCTTTACGAAATGTTCAATGTTCACTCCCTTATAGTATTTGGAAACGAAAAAGAAGGAAATGAAAAAGGTGGAGAAGCATAATGAAAATGAAGACACCAATGAAAATGATAGAACGAGTCTCTTACCTACCTACATGCACATAGAGAGGACGAGGAAGTAGACGAATAAGAGAAAATGTGAATCTCAGCCAGGTGTCCAAGATGCTTCGTAACTATTATACAGGTTGAAGGAGCATTTCATAAACAGCAGTATTTCGACTTCCATCGTAGACAAAAGGAGGAAGACCAGCTAGACAAGGATAAAGACCGAGATGCCCTAATAACTAGATACCTTAAGACGCAGGTGGCAGACCCATACTAAGAATAGTAAGTATACCTCCTTCCATCCACCATAGCCTGGAGGCACCTGCCCTGTTATTCACAGGTGGTCCTCCAGGACTCATCTCTTATACCTGGTAAGCACACGTGGCCTCACCTGCTAGCCCCTGGTTAACTGTGGCTCACCTACCTGGATAGGTAATGGCTAGGTGTCTGCACTCCTCTAGTACACCTGTTCTAACAGCGGAGGAAGGCTGCTTTGACAGGCCGGATGCTACAGGTGACATGCCCAGAAGGGTTCCGCTCAGCTTCCTGAGTGTTGGTCTGAGTCTATAGCTGTGTATGGGGTGGACTGTGTGCAGCGTGCTACTGGCAGTAGTGCTGTTGCAGTGAATGGAACCATTCATCTGCTACCTCCGAGCATCTAATATAGGCTTTCAACTCCAGGTGAGGGTCTTGAGCGTCAGAGTCCGTCCAAGAATTAAATTAATGTAATGGAATAGTCCTTGAACTAACGCATGCTGTAAACTGGACGAGGGGCAGACAGATGCGCGGTACATAATGTAGACCTTTGCTACAAATATTGTTAAGCTTGTCAGGGCTGTGTTAACCAAGTTTCAATTATGTCTCAAGTGTGAAGACCAACGATGTTACCTCTATGTATGTATAGATAGGTGGTATTTAGAGGAGGGAGATCTCAATGAGTCAAAGATCTCAGAGGACTTTGCTGCAATGTACAATGGCCTATATCTGGGCTAATTGGCCAAGGAATATTGATGTCAAGAGCATGGTTGCACTGATACAACCGCTGATAGAAAAACACCACTACAACTAGTATCGCTAATAAACCATAATCCTGTAACATGCAGTCTTGCAAGTAGCACTGACAACATATTGACTATAGTATATCTATGGGAGATGTCAACTTCATTCTTTCATACTTTATTAGACTAGGAAATTATTGCTATTACTAAATCCCTAATCTCTAAATTGTTCAATTGCTCACTAGCATTAATTCTGCTAAGTTATCTAGTCTCGTCTTAGTCTGGTGTCCTTTTCCATTAGTTTCCTCCAGTCCCAATGTCACCCCTGTGGGACTGCCCTACCCTGGTGACACTAATTACAGGTTGTCAACCTGCCATTATTCCCCCTTGCCTCACCTGCTCATTAAGTAGGCCTTGATCCGAACTGCTCACCGAGCTGCTCACCTGGCCTCCTGTGCCACATGTACACCACTTTAATCTCTGTGATGTCAATTCCCCAAGAACAGCCCACCACACAATCAGGAGGGATACTTGTAGATGTAAGGGATAGACCCCGAACTTCCGACGGGCATTACCGCTATAGGACCCAACAAAGGAGGTGTCCTATAGCCTGTAGAAACCAAAGTAATAGGGTTTATCCGACTTCTAACATGGGATTTCATTACTTTTTATTGCTCTACATGAAAGGCAGATCACCACGGTTTCTACCGGATATAGACACCCCCAAATCCAGCCCTGTGATTGAGGGAAATAAAATACCATGTTCTAGGTGTCATTAGCAGCCATAGGGAGGAAAACAACTTTGTTAAAGGTTAAGGCAGGTGAGTTGTATAGGAGACTAGCATATCCTGGCACCTCAGGCAGTCGGGGGGGGGGGACTCCTCCATCTCCTTATCAGGTTAATCCCCTCAATTCACACCTGGATCAAAGGGACTCACCCATAATGCACTGGAGTCTGGGGCTAACCACAATGTATTGCTCTGAGGCTAGATGGCAGCATAGACTAATGCGCCAGTCCTGTATAGGTAGATATAACTTTGTTTTAGTACACTTTATTAGCAGTATCATAATGAACACATGGATTTCTCCCGAAGGCAACACTACTTTTGGAGCGTCTCAACCATTAGGTTGGCACTGGCGAGTTGGTCATTAGGGCTCAGGTCATGCATCATGACGACGAAGAAAGAATCACATGGACATGCCATACAGCCCTAGTCAAGTTCCAAAGTCTGTTGCGTTGAGGAGTGTAGGGCTACAATATAAAATTGTTGTTCACAGTGTCAACTGGCAGCACACACACACGTATCAAACTGATATTTTAATTGACAATTAAAATTACCTTGTTAAAATTAGTACGAGCAAACACACCTCTTGTTAGTTAATAACCTATAATGCTGAATCCAATTAAGCAGAATTAATTAAATGAATGACTGTGTGTGTTAAGTGTGAGAACGTGACTACATGTGGGTGTTAGGTTTCCCTGGAGAAGGCATCATCATTCTCATGATGGCTCTTCCTGAGTGAAAGAAGCACTCATTAAACCCAGGTGGTGTTATAAATGGATGCACTGACTTGAGGAGGAGGGACATTTTATTCTCTTTTTGTTAGTCTTTTTATCTCACACATAACAAAGAAGACCTATTATAAGCAGTCTAAAAATGTGACCATACAAAAATACATTGCTGTCGCCCTCCATGCCTTCTCTATGTAGTAAGCCATATACAATTCTGAAGCAATACATATTTGATTAGGATGGTAGGTCATTCACCTTGCATATTTTTCCAAATTAAATTCTTAGCTGTTGACTAAAAGCATAGAGAATGGCTGTCAGAGAGAGGTTTGATAGATTATTTACTGCCTCCAGGGGCTGGGGTTCGCAAAAACATCCCAATGGTTTTTGTGCATGAGAGGGTGGGTGTATAAAGCTGATGGTGCAATGGGTGGGTCTTGGATGGCTGGATGGCTGGTAGGTTGGAAGTTTGGGTGGGAGGGAGGGGGACTGTAGGGTTAGTAAGTAGGTGGGCTTATACTTCCAGAAGCCAGAGGCTTCGTGCCTGTAAAACGCACCAGTCTGATAATCTCCCACTTGTGGAGATGGCTCAGCTGGGCACCTACACTCTCCACCACAGGATTCCACAAGCAGGAGCTAGACTTCACGTTGAGGGTGTAAGCTCAGTTGGGCAATTTGGATTAGGGGGAGGGGCATTATGTAGTGTGGTGTCGGCAGGACATAGGGAGGAAGTATTTATGAAGGAAGGAGAGTTGGTGGCTGGTAAGGGAGAAGAGAAAAGGGTGGAAGGAGGAAAGACGGAAATGAAAGGGTCTCATTTGGGAGGAAAAGCGGAAGAATATTGGATAAGGGGCTATTCAAATATGACATCTTCAATAAGGGGTACTGGGGTATATACGGAATGATGACATGAACATACCGCTCCCCTAATATGCAGAATGATGCCATGTATGACCATACTGCTGTGCCTCTACATGGGTACCCCCAGTTTTGGCCGTGTCGTCGTGTCGATTTTTAGCAAAAAGGTCTGTGTCGTGTGTTGATTTTTATATATATAGAATATACTGGGGGCTTATAAAGATGTCTGTGTCCGTCGATTTTTTAAAGTGCCGTGGCGCCCGTGTCGATTTTTAAAAGTGCCGTGTCGCCGTGTCGCACGTGTCGAATTTTACCCCATGTAGAGGCACACTGCTCCCATACTATACTAATGCAAAAAAAGGGTAAATGATCACAGAGGGGAGTGTGGATCTCGAAAAATGCCTGAAAAGCAATGATGTCATACTTGAATGGCCACTAAGAGAATGGAGGAAAGGCAGAAGTAAACAGGGAGAAGGATAGAAAAAGGAACAAGCAGATTCTCATATGAAATGGTTAATTAGCTATCAGTATGTTCCCGGTTGTCTGTTACAATGAGGATATTATCAAGAAGCATATAGGGTAGGAGGTCTCACTTAGCACCTCGCCTATGGGCATAGTGTGACAAGCCTCCCCCCTCTAGCCCCATCTACCCCCCCATGAAAGTGGGCGACCTTGTGTGCTCACTATTGAAAACTATGGAGAAGAGTGGGTTTTATGTGGTTCTTTTGAGTCTTTATTAGAGTGATACCAAATGAAAAGAAGGAGTTTTCTAGACCAAAAAATCCTGCTGAATCCAAATTTTGTGGTCTTGATTCCCAAAAACTGACCAAATCTACTCAAAAATGAAGTTTGATGATGCTAAGTATTAAGAAAATGTACAAAATAATGTTGAAAATGTTTGGGACATTACCTATATATAAACCTGTCAATCAAAATCAGTACCTCAATCTACCTATTCAAAATTGGCCTATCCCTCAATCTGACAGGCTTTCTTCCTATGTATCACTATACCTATCCTGCACACTGCCTATCCCTCAGCCTACCTATCCCTCAAGTTACCTATCATTAGAACCTTCTCTTGGATTAGCTCATCCCCCCAAAAGCCTAAAGGCTAAAGCCTATCCCTCTCCTTGCTACTCCTGCCCACTTTCTGTGCCTACCTATCACTGAGTCTACCTATCCCCAATATGCCTATCACCCAACCTACCTATCCCTCTTGTGACTATCCCTCACTCTGCCTATTTGCCATGTTTTATCAGCCTTATCCATATTATATTTTTAACTATGCCCATCTGCTAAACATAACATTCCTCACCATGTCCACTATGATTTGTACCTATCCTCAATTTTCCTATCACCCAGCCTACCTATCCCTCATCATGACGATCTCTTACTCTGCCTATCCCTCATGTTTAACTTGCATTATTTTTCTGTTTATTTGATCCTATCTACTAAAGATAACAGGCCTACAATTTTTATGGATGAGTTAATTTTCCTAAAAATACAAAAAATTTCAGACGACCCAGAAGATGTGATCTATAAGCCAGGTTTTTCCTAAGTTCTTTTATATGTTGATTATAATTTAGTTCATGATCCAGTGTGACGCCTAAATATTTATAAGAAGTGACAAATTTTAATTTCTCTTGGTTAGCTTTTATGTTTATTATATCTAAAGGAAGTGTTTTATATTTTCTATTTGAAGCTAGAAGCATTAATTTAGTTTTTGACTCATTCAAGGTTAACTTATTTTTTGATGACCAAAGTATAAAGTGATTTAAGGACGATTGCATTTGTGTTTCCATGGCTTTTAGATCAGATCCTGCTACATACAATACTGTGTCGTCAGCGTATAATAAGGATTTTACATTATTAAAGGTGGCACCCAGATCGTTCACATATATTAAGAAGAACATTCTGTATTTTCTTCAATTAACCCATTTCTCTATTTACCCATCAGCAGATATTGGCCATGGGTGATAGGAGGACAGGGGAAATGTCGGGGGCAGGGATATGCAACATGTAGTATAGATGGATACATTAAGGGCTTCACATAAAAACATGAAGGGGATGAAGGATAGGCACTCTGAGGATATAGGTAGACTCAATTATATGAAGCATGAGTGATAGGTAGATGAAGGTACATGTGTATGTACACTGTGGGATAGGTACCTTAGGTGTATGTTTACTAAGGAATAGTGTAGGTACATTGGGAAAAAGGAAGGCTGGGAGACCTTAGATAGGTAAAAGGTTATAGGGAGTATGAGGGATAGGCAGAAAAAGGGCTAGTCATAACATGAGGGATAGGTATTCAGCAAAATGAAGTCTGAGAGGGATAGGTAGTGTGGGTAATAAGCAGTATGAGAGATAGATATGGAGGGTATCTTGCAAGGTGGGGATATGTAAATGCCATGGGGGCTAGGGAGTCTGAGGGATGTGTAGGTTAAGCATGAGGGATATGCCAGGATAGGCTCAATGAAGGATAGGTTAACTAGATGATAGGAAAATTAACTTATACATAGAAATAGTAGACATGTTATGTTGAGCTCCATGTGGGATTAGATAAATTGAATGTAGATGAAACATGAGGGATAGGCAGAGTGAGGGATAGTCACATTGAGGGATAGGTAGGCTGGGTGATAGGAAAATCGAGGATAGGTACAAATCATAGTGGACATGGTGAGGAATGTTATGGTTAGCAGATGTGCATAGTTAAAATATGGATAAAGCTGATAAAACATGACAAATAGGCAGAGTGAGGGATAGTCACAATGAGGGATAGGTAGGCTAGGTGATAGGCAGTTTGGGGATAGGTAGACTCAGTGATAGGTAGGCACAGAAAGTGGGCAGGAGTAGCAAGGAGAGGGATAGGCTTTAGCCTTTAAGCTTTTGGAGGGATGAGCTAATCCAAGAGAAGGTTCTAATTCAAGGGATAGGTAACTTGAGGGATAGGTAGGCTGAGGGATAGGCAGTGTGCAGGATAGGTAGAGTGATACATAGGAAGAATGCCTGTCAGATTGAGGGATAGGCCAATTTTGAATAGGTAAATTGAGGTACTGATTTTGATTGACAGGTTTATATATTGGCAATGTCCCAAACATTTTCAACATTATTTTGTACATTTTCTTAATACTTAGCATCATCAAACATCATTTTTGAGTGGATTTGGTCAGTTTTTGGGAATCAAGACCACAAATTTTGGATTCAGCAGGATTTTTTTGTCTAGAAAACCCCTTCTTTTCATTTGGTATCACTCTAATAAAGACTCAAAAGAACCACATAAAACTCCCGATTCTCCATAGTTTTCAATAGTGAGCACACAAAGTCGCCCACTTTCATGGGGGGGTAGAGGGGGGGGGGCTATAACATGGGAATCTACCGAGTCGGACATCCTACCCTATATAACCCTATATAATCCTTGATATTATGACAAAATTATTAAGTTGATGTTCACAGTGTCAACAGGTGTGTCAGCACACACACACACATATCGAAGTAAGACTTTTATTGACAATTAAAATTACCTTGTCAAAATTAGTATGAGCAAACACACCTCTTTTTAATTAATAACCTTTAATGCTGAATCCAATCAAGTAGAATTGAATAAATAAATAACTGTGTGTGTTAAGTGTGAGAATGTGCCTACATTTGGGTGTTAGGTTCCCCTTGTAGAAGGCATCATCATTGTCATGATGGCTCTTCCTGAGTGTGAGAAGCACTAATTTAATCCAGGTGGTGTTATAAATGGATGCACTGACTTCAGGTGGAGGGATCCTTTTACGTTTTACTCTCTTTTTGTTAGGCTTTTTGTCAGTCTTTTTTTCTCCCATAGCACAAAAGAGTCCTATATTATAAGCAATCTAAAGATGTGATCATACTAAAAATACATTGCTGTCACCCTCCTGGCCTTTTACCTGTAGTAAGCCATATATAATTCTGAAGTGATGTCATATATGTGAATATGAGTGTAGGTCATTCACCTGGTGTATCTTTGTGAATGAAATGCTTAGCTATTGACTAAAGGCATAGAGAATGGCTGTCGGGGAGAGGTTTGATAGATTATTTACTGCCTCTAGAGGCGGGGGCTCACAAAAACATCCCAATGGTTTTTGTGCATGAGAGGATGGGTGTGTAAAGCCAATGGGGCAGTAGGTGGGTCTTGGATGGCTGGGTGGCTGGGTGGCTGGTAGGTTAGAAGTTTGGGTGGGAGGGAGGGGGACTGTAGGGTTAGTAAGTAGGTGGGCTTATACTTCGAGAAGCCAGAGGCTTCGTGCCTGTAAAACGCACCAGTCTGATAATCTCCCCCTAGTGGAGATGGCTCAGCTAGACACCTACACTCTCCCCCCACAGGGTTCCACAAGCAGGAGCTAGACTTCACGTTGGGTGTAAGCTCAGTTGGGCAATTGGGATTAGGGGGAGGAGCATTATGTAGTGGGGTGATGGCAGGACACAGGGAGGAAGTATTTATGAAGGAAGGGGAGTTGGTGGCTGGGGAGGAGAAGGGAAAACGGGGGGAAGGATGAGAGAGCTAGGGGAGATAAAAGGGTCTCAAGGGGAGGAAGGCATGAGACCGTGGGTGTGGAGGGGGAAAGATAGAGAGTCTCACGTTCGCGACGTAGGAAAGCTAGGATGCTTATGGAGTGCATGTATATGGTGATGGGGAAAGTGGAGCAAGCAAAGAATATTGGATAAGGGGATACTCAGGTATGACATCATCAATAAGGGGTGTATGGGTGGATATGCGGAATGAGGACATGACCATACTATTCCCATATATTATACTAACACACAAAAGGGGAAAATGATGACAGAGGGAGTTAGAGATCTTGAAAAAATGCCTGAAAAGCGATGACATAATAATTTAATGGCACCTAAGAGAATGGAGGAAGGACTGAAGTACAGATAGGGATAGAAAGAGAGAGTGAGGGAGAGAGAGTGGGAGAGTGATAGGGGAGGAGGAGGAGAAAGTCCTGGAGTAGTGACAGTGAATTAGTGAGTAGCAGGGGAAAGTGGGAGCTACAGCAGTGTTGCCTGATCAGCAGTTGGTCAGGAAGCTTTGTGTGCAGAGGCAGCTGACTATTGTCATCTGCCCACGTTCAATACTCTCTGTAATTAGGACGGGTGGCGGGAAACACATGTTCACATGGCAAACATCACGTCCATCTTTAATTCACGCCCAGCTTATGGCTCGGCTGCATGCTGGATGCAGTGTTAACACCCACTTGTCGTATTAAATGTGCATTATTCTCACCATTGTAGCCCATTGCTAAAATATTGTATGAGATGACTGATGACCAATCAAAAGTAGGAAGGCACTCACTCAAAAAATAAACTTGTCTCCAGACTCTTCAAAGTGACGGTCATAAAATAAACGAGTCAAAAACTTGTCTAAGTGACAAGGAAGCGGGTCTTCTAGCTGGAGATAAAAGACCCACTTGGTATGTGCCAGCCCAGAACCCGACATTTGCCAGCTCCAGATTCTATTTGTGGGATGGTAACCTGATATGTTAGACAACTTTTGAGTTGTTTATTTTATGACAGTCACTTAGACGAATCTGGGGACGAGTTTACTTTTTCAGTGCTGTGATGAGGTTTTCAGGAAAGATAAACAGAGTATAAAGACCTGTTCACTTAGTAAATGTAACATCACTAGGCGCTCTATTCTGAGTCCTTTTAGATATCCAGTTTCATGAAATCTGTCATCTAAATCCATACAGTGCAATCTACTTTTGCTTTAAGCAGTGTGCACTGTTCTGCGTCAGACAATGCAATGTGCTGTTCTGTTAACACTGTGCCACGCGCTGCTTCATACAAATGTGTCTGCTCTGCTCTAAATCACGTGTTCTGCTCTACCTCATACGATTCTGTCTACTCTGCTGTAAGCTTAAGTGTGTTTTAAATGTCGTCTGCTCTGCAATATACAATGTTATCTGCTTCATGCGATCAGTGATTAGACAGATTAGTCTTTTTTCGCCGTCAGCTGTGAACGCAGCCAACCAGGCGTCTCCGCTGGTACTTTCCATGCTGAATACAGAAGACATTGTTGGCAGTTGGGCGCCAGCAAATCAAATACCAAAGACAATTACTCATGCATAAAGCCCTCATTTAATGCTGGCGTCTTGTCATTCATGGCAAAATAAGTAGACGTTCTATAAGGATTTAATCATGTCATAGAGGGGTTATTATAGTATGGTGAGAATAGGGGCGAAGAGATGGAATATTTCAGGATTATAATTCGAAACCCTTATCTTTACAGAACACTGAAGGCAACATTTTAATCCTCAGTCTCCCTTGGGATATTGGACATTTGAATGGCAGTAAATTATGATCTTCTTTGGAGTCGATTTTAGTTATTGCTCGGTATTGCTCAGCTGACTTTATATTACTTTAATCTAAATAGATATCAGTAGACATGCATTCTGACTCAAATTAAAGGGGAATAAGCTCAAATATTTACTGGTGCCAGTTTAGTTCACCATTTAGAAACCTCGATATTGAGATAGTATATAGTGGAGGTTGCAATGCTTAAGCTGCACTCTACTGTAGAATAAGGCTCGAGGTCAATATAACAGAAAGTAATAGTCATACTTTGAAACTTAATGTTTATTCGAGATTTGGAATTAAGAAATACGATTGGATATGGGTTCCAATTGCCATATAATTGTATAACACTGCAGCCTAATGTGAGATTCGTATAATACTGGACGTATAATATAGTATAGATAATAGTGGATAGGTGTGTATGCAGAGCTAGAACTCTATACTGATGAGAGCCCTACACAGGTGCAGTCGAATAATACCATATTGGCAGCCACCGCTCAGATATCCCAGCAGAGGCAATCCTTTATTCATGAGAACTTATTGCTCTGTTATTGTCCTCTATATTGGCGCTGGGTTATAGAAGCGTGGCCGTTGAAGTGCATAAACTGAGGAAGGCAGAATGCTTTCTGAACCTTTGAACCTCTCCTGCAGTATCTCTAATTAGGATATCTTCACTTTCCGATGGTGCTTGGAGGAGACTAATTTTCAATTCTAGCATGGTAGCATTTGGGTTCGGTAGTATTGCTTACATATTCGCTAGATGCTACAAGTATAGCTGCCGTAGTCTTACTCATTGTTACTATCATAATGTAGTATCCATAATTTGGCCTTCATGGCTATTGTTCCCTCCAGATAAGCAATACTTGGCTGAATATACCAACTGTATAATGACATCGACTATCATTTGTTGCTCAATACAACCAATGGCAGTCCAGACAGCATGACCACCCACTATTATTATACCCATAGATCAGCAGTCAAAGGCATGTGACATAATACTGACTCTGGATAACGCCTTCATTATGTGTACCTGTCATTCTAATTAGATCTAGATCTGCAGCAATGAGCCACTTATGGAAAGTGTGATTTCTCACACCAGCGCTCATCACAGAAACTAGGCCTATGTTTTGGAGGGCCATGATGAAAAGTGTTTAAATGTTGGTATACATATACATATTTGGTATAATCTTAAGCTTATGGTTTCAGTGATACAGTGAGCCCATTTTCAGGTCCATATACCTTTACCCACTATTACAATCAGAATCTATTCGTGAATAACTCAGTCCCAAACCAAACAAGCCAAGCATTTCCCAGTGAATGATGATTGGAAATGGAGTTCTCAGTTTTTGAGTGACAGTAATAGGCCGCTGGGACTCACCTGGAGTTAATTGATTCCTGTTGCCTTCTCCGTGCTCCCTTCACCTGCAGTTGACAGAGGTGTTAGCTCTACAGGTGTGCTTCCAATGGATGATCTGTTACTTGGCTTATAATGATTAAAATACTCCTCTATCTCATATTGTAAATTGATTTGTCCTGTCTATAAAACCCCTTTACAATGGATACCGTTTTTCTTCTTTCCTCCTATTCAAGCTTCTCCTCGCTCAATATTGTATGTGCTCCAAATGTTGGTAAGCAAGCACCTATGCTTTATAGGATTTCTGTTGTATACCTCGTGGAGGGAGCCCCCCTTAGCCCCCTGTGAAGTACTAGGGCGTGGGCTGCAGCTGCAGAAAGGCTGTGTGGAGTGGCAGGGCGTGCCTCTGACTGTGCCGACCACGTGCTGGAGTAGGAGGCTTTGGTGCAAAGTCTGTTTACATGAGAGCTATTGTCATTGCTTTGTCTCCTCCAGGGCGGGGAGGCTTAAGGAGTGGTGGTGTCTGAGTCCATATGAGACAGGGATAAGGTCAGTGATGCTGTATACATATGGGTTGAGGTAAGGCTTTGCACTGGCCTAGATTCTCTGGTCCTCCAGGGTCCAGGCTGTCAATACTCTCCCCGGTGGCATGCCAGTGGAGGAGGCGGGCTGTGTCCCAGTCCCTCCCGTCACCCGGCGCCTGATGCTACCCCTTCAAAAGGCAGTAGAAGCACCACATCGCCCTACAGGCTTCAGTTCCTCCAGGGCTGACACCTTGATGAAGCTACATGTCTTTAGGGTTAGGGTTCACTGCGGTCAGTGTGAACACCTCCTGTGTAGTAAGCTAAACCCATCTGCCCTCGGCAGCGATGCTCCCGGAGGTGGAGCATTCAATGATCCACGGGAGGCTATCCAACAAGCAGTATAGCTTACACACGGTCACTCCGAGCACTCCAGAGGGTGTAAGGATCTATAGGCCTGGATCATGCAGCTGTCCACTCACTCACTCCTCCTGGGTCTCCTCCTCTGTCTCCACCACCACCACCTCCACCTCCTCCTCCCAACAGTGTCCTGTGTGAGAGTGACTCGGTGGCGGCCACTGCTGCTGCCGCTGCTTGTGGTGAGGGGCCTATACTGGTGTCTGTGAGCTGCTCAGTGAGCTGCTCACCAGGCCGGCCGGAGCTGCTCGCCGTCCTTTAGTCCCCCTCCCCCGCCCATGCAGTGACAGGTCGTGCATTGCCGGCAACACCAGCAGCAGGAGCAGCAGCGCCGCCAGACGGTGGTCAGAGCTAGTTAGGGGTGTAGCCTGAGCTACTCAGAACTGACTCACACCAGCTCATCTAGTTCTCTTACCAGCCACTGGGGGTGGTAGGGGTAGATATGGCAGTGCTGGGACACCTGAAGAGAAGGGTATTTTTGCCTGTAGCTACATGGAGACAATGAGCCATAGACGGCAATCATTGACCTGTGTGGGAACGAATACGAGTGCGTGAGTCCTAGGTTCGACCATTGGTACTACAATAGGGTCACATGTGTCAAACAGTGCACCAAAGGCCTATTTTTGTCATGATAGCTATGCCGATGTAGGATTTAGAATAGAATCACCCTTGACTTGATAACCGTAAAAGGCGATATGGAAAGCTGAACTCCCTAGTATTACATACTATACACATAGAAAATTATCCTAGTCGAAGTGACTCGTCTCCTTGAGTCAATGCTACTTTCCTTGCTTATTTGACTCTGCCATGCAATAAGTCAACCCCTATTTGACTTGTGTACCACAACCACCGGACATCTACCCCCCGGGCATCTACCCCCTGCCATTTACCCCCCTGGACATCTACCCCCTAGGACATCTACCCTCTAGGACTTCTACCTCCCTGGACATCTACCCCCTGGACATTTACCCCCTTAGTACTTTTACCCCCTAAGACATCCACCCCCTTGGACATCTACCCCCTTGGACCTTTACCCTCTAGGACTTTTACCCCTGGGGACATCCACCCCCTCCAGATGCCCATATGGTTGAGTCACATCATGTGACTCATCTGGATGTTTTACAAACGAGTCAAAACATATCTAACTCATTTGTTAATCAGAGTCAAAGTCTTACTTTGACTCTGATTTATAAAAGAGTCAGATTTGTTTTGACTCATTTGCACAGGCGAGTCAACTAAGCTTTGACTCACTTCCCTATCAGAGTCAAAAAGCGAGTTATCCTGGTGATAGAGCTTTGACTCAGACAAACGAGTTATATTGACTCCTCTACTTTTCTCTGTGTAATAAAACTCACCATACTACCTTTGTTTGGCATGCAGATAGTAAGATAGTAACCCAAACTAAGTAGTTGAACACGCCAGTAACAATGGGGGAGGTATACGAGCGTTCAGCACAGAGTTGGCAGTTTATCAAGATATGATTAGACTCAGATTATACCCTTCCACTGCTTTGCAAATGTCAGGAACTCAGGTTCCTTTACAAAGTGTGCCATACGTCCTCATATAAAAAGGAATATTACAGTAGTAGCCTAGTGGTGGCGAGATGAATGGTCCTTTTGGTGATCTTTTGTTGTGACACGGCTGTAGCCTGAGCAGTTCTCAGAGTCAGACAGCATCTGAGAGATGATTAGCAGAACAGAGAAGTGACATTTGAAAAAAGTACTTGACTTCATGACCATTAGGCTATTAGAGGAAGGAAAGTGGGAGCACTTAAGTAAGACTCCTGCATACAGAGCACTTTCATATATCCCTGACAAAAAAGAAGGGGAAATGGCATATCCTTTATGTAAAGGCCAAACATATGCGAAACAGGATACAGCTTCCTTTCAGCTTAGTAATATTGCTTTGAATGCAGTATGGAAATGTCAAATGGATGTTTATAAAGCTGGGGCAGATACCTGAATAAGATTATGATGATGACATGAGGAATGATTATATTAACCTTGTGGACTAAAGATTGAAGACGTACTAGCTAGGGAGATGAATCCATGATATGTCGTGATTTTAAATCCTAGACACGTAAGATTGAATAAGGACAATTCCACAATACGAATTATCAATTATACTGATCGCACTCCTCTTTTCTAAACAATGTCCCTGTGTGCTAGTATTTCGTCTATTCATGAAGGAGTCCAGTATAAAAAGCATTCACTCTTCCTATTTATATCCAAGCAAATAGACACACAAAAGCTGCTAACCTCAAAGGGATTATAAATGTGCTTATCCTGCTGTGGTGGAATGTACTTTTTCTTGGCATCGTCAGAATCAGTAGGCCCTACATAATTATGATTATACACTATTTGACGACTGTTTAAATATAGTGTTTTCATCTTGGTACAAACATATTTTGAAAGCGTTCTATTCATGACTATGGGGTTGTTCCAATATTACATCATCAATGTTAAGGCTTTTTTTTAAGGCGACACCCCCGCCTCCCTCTATCATCTTTTGTCATTCGCCAGTAACTCCCCATCTCCTTCCCCGCTTCCATTAGTTTTGGATTTTGACATAACATGTTATGTGTATCCTAATCCTGACAAATTCATTCTTATACCCATGGGGTCACTCTAGAAGCCACATGTCTTTGACATTTGGCAGCTCCTTTGTGGCAAGCCATTGATTTTGTTCACCCTCAATATCAAGTTTTGAAGAACTGGATGTTCGATTTCAATAACTAGATATTTAATTTGAAGTTTGTCTTCAACTCCTGGGCATGCAAAATAAGCCACACACGTTTGAGTAGGCAAATATTAGATTTGAAAAGGGAAGGGTGTTTCTCAATGCAGAAACATGGAGAACAATGTCTGGTGATGTTCCGGCCGGGACCTAAACAACCAGGACAATTTCCAGTGACAGATGAGGGTTTGAGTGTAACATGTGCATGTACACAATTTGCAGCATGTATTGTGTCTCCCACACAAGCTGTGTTTCTGAAGTCGTTAACGGCAGAATATGAGCAGCTCATCTCAACAAAGGTAGATATCACTTGATGTCAGAGATAGTCAACTCTGCACTAGCATATTTAAGCCTGTGTCTCCCCTGCATGATGTGTAAAGATTCTTTTCTCTTTTTGGATAGGTTTCTTTTCGTACTGTGGTAAATGATTCTGAGGAAGTGGTCTTTAAAAAAACAGTGGTGATTCGTGGGTTTCGGGGGGGGGGATCCAAGCAATTTGTAAATATTCAGTTTCCAAGTAGAGTAGTGATAATGTGAGCTAGGGATATTGAGATATCCTCCCAATCTCCTTCTCCAGTCACGTGCTCAGCAGTGCCACCAGTCAGGCTGTGTCTGAGTCCCTGGCTTGCCATTCAGTCTTTCCCCCAGTCCACTGATGGCCCTTTATGCAGCATATCAGGAAGAGCTGACAACGCTAAATTGCACAACCAGTCATCTGCTTATTGATGGGTTGATCAGGTATGTTTGGGGGGGGGGGGAGCACCAGAAGTCAGTCATATTTTGTCACAGCATCAGCCTGGCACGTGGTCTCAACTCAGGTGGGAGGGGGTTTCTACTAAGTAAGGGGGGAGTGGGTTTCTGCTTGGGTGGGAAGGGGTTCCTGCTTGAGTGGGAGGGTGTGGCCTTGGCCTGGATGGAGGTCAAAACTATATAGCTAATGCTTATAATATAATATTATGATATCCCAATTTAGAATAATAACAATTATGCTTAGTCGTTCTTAAGTAAAAGTGTTAAGGCCTTAACATATTCACATAATATTCAAACAGCAAAATACTCAGTATTACCTTCATTGATTGAAATGGAATAAATTACATATTGTAGGTAATGCTAGGTATTTTCAGATTTTGATTGTGGAATGGCCATGATAAATTGATTTAGTTACCATGGCAATCAAAAACTAGCAAAATCGTTATTTCTAGGATATCTGTTGCTATGAGAAGGGATACTTTCATCAAAATCATACCAAAATTAATGGTAAATCTCAATACAATCTTTTTATTCGGGAAAAAGTGTCTAAAGTAGATTTTCACAAAAGAAATACATTTTCTAACTATTTGCATGATTTTCACCTGAAAATCCGAACTAATCTGGGTAGAAATCGGCTTAATTCTCCCTAAAGTTGGCAAGCTCACCAAAAAAGAAATCAGAAAGAAATGGTTCGCGAAGATGACAGGCTGCTCAAAATAGGCCAAAACCGGCAATTTACCCGCAATGATGCGCGTATGGTAAAGGAAAACTAGGGGGATGACCAAAAACATCCCTTTTTAGCTCCAGCTAACACGTTACTACAGCTCAAAGAATTTAGGCCTCTGTAGCAGGGGGGGGGGGCAGAAATGATCTCCCTAACCCAAAGCGCTGACTTTTGTTAGTTTGTAAATATTAAAGAATTTGTGTATGCCTTTAAACAAATTTATAGATAGAAATTAATTGATGGAGTTCTAGTTGTGTTATGTTGTGTCTGATAATCATAAATATCAGCAGAAATTGATGCAAACATCAGGGACGAGGTGCTATTACAAAGTCATAATTATCAGGACGCGTAACATCATGTTCTAAATGCATCAAAAGGGGAGTCTGCCGTTTATGATAATATGTACTTTAGGTTTACCATCTTGACTGAGGGAATATAAGGAATTGCACTCAGCAATGTAGTTATGTTGATCTATTTCCAAATCTTGGTTTGGCTTGATTTGCATAGAATTTCATCAACTTCCCAAGTGCATGATGTTCATACAAGACTTGACTGTCGTTAACTGCTTCATTGGATCGCTTAGCTCAATTTATTTTACATGTAAAGGAGCATACCATATATCCCTTATAAGTCAGGAGACGCGGCCCCATCTTTTGGGGGTTGTCTTAATATGACATAAGTGCAAGGGGATCAAGGGGTGTTCAGATATTGATGATATGTCGAGGGGGTGTCTGAGTATTGATCAATCTTGATTGACTATTTATAGAATGCAACCCATTCGGAGCAATTAAACTGCGCGGACCCCATCCCGATCCCACTCGCTATAATTGGTAGGCCTTTAGCTTTTGAGAATATCTGTCACACTAAGTCTTCTGAGACTATTTATAATGGCAGTATTAAGCTTATCCTAATGCTTCCGAGATGCTCAAAAAACTGTAGTCCTGCTTTGAGACTATCTCGCACATTTGAGCCGACCTAGCTTGAGGGTTGCAATATTCTCACAAAACTATAGTATTCTGACACTATCTCGCGCGTTTGAGCTATTCCTGTGAGGCCTTTTTTCAAATGACTTTTTTTTTCTATTTAGAATGAAAATCATGTTTCCATGACAACCAATTAGGCTCTAAGACCAAAGATGGCCTGGCGGCTCCAAGTATATATATATAATATATAAAAGGATATCCTGAAGATTATATCCTTTAAGATCCATTATAACCACAATAAACAATACATGATAGATGTACGGCTAAATACAGTATCATTAGGTTGTTGTTAGTGTAGTTGTAATAGGTATTGAAGGATACAATCTTGGTTGTAGCCGTTTCCCTAGTTTATAAAGTTATGTACAGCTGGAGCCGCCAGGTCCGATGGCAAGTAGCCTCTTGCCTTTTTGGCTATGTAGAGCCCCCTGGTGACTAACGTAGGTACTAAAAGATCCTCGTGAAGGTCCCTTTCTCCTTGTTGATCCACATAAAATTACATACAGGGGAACCCTATTTATTTTTAGTTCAAACACTTGCTCTATATTTGACTTTTAAATAACAAGATTGTACTCTCGTATCTGGGCCTGCAATAAACAAACCAGTGGGGTGTTTCACAAGGAGAAAATAGATACAATTAATTTTACATGTTTTCTAAGACCAACTTAATATCACCCTATGTTAATTTTATCTTGGTGTTTCACAAGTTTCATGGTCATATACTTAGATACAATCATGGACCTGTACAATTCCATGATACAATTGAAGATAATAATGTGGCTTGTGAAACACCAACATAAGACTAACATTTGGTAAAAGTAAGTCAACCTTGATAACCATGTAGCATTGATCTTAAATACGCTGCCCTTGTATGATGATCACAAAGAATTGAAATAAGTGTTGTTTAAATGTGTATATCCAGTTTATTTTCATCCTGAATAAATAGATATTTGCAGGGATTCTTGTGTGTAGTATGACACATATATGGCATGAAAAAAACGTGAAAAAATATGTAAGGAAAATATTAGCGGGCATGGTATGAGCTCCACGCTAATATGCGTTGTGAAACACTTATACATTAGTTGTATCTAGATTGTAAGCCAAAGACCCTGACTTAACATCTTGGTTGTAGACCTTTGTGAAACACTTTTAATAAGCAGTATACAATTGATACAACCAAATGTCGGTCTTAGTGGTCACAACTAACGCCTCGTATAGAAACGCTTGTTCTACAATTAATTGTATGTCCCCCTTGTGAAACACCCCACTGGCTTGCAAAATGAAATAGCTGCAAGACCGAATGTCCTGCATGGAAGAAATGTGTCAGATTAACGTGGGAGTTGATGGCTTCATGCTGCACAGGCGTGGACATGTTTGGATATGGTTGTAGTTCATTGAGTCTAGGTGTTATCCCATAACCCATCGGCAGATGTACAAACCCTTCAGTTACAGTCAGGACCATGCAGGCGAGAGTATTGCCCCCTGGAAACATCCGACGGAACTACAGCTACATGCACAGACACCAAACGGGGCAGCACAATCACTGCTGTATTTCAGAAAGCAATGCATTCTGCAGCAGCGGCTGTGAGGCAGTCAATACCTCTCTGTGCTGTCCAACGCTCTTGCAGAAGAATCTCCGAATAGTCTAAACTTAGAACCAGTTGCATGAATCATTATGTAGGCCCTATGATAATATGATTCAATCAGGTATTACCAAAGAGCAAAGAGTATTTTTGGCTCTTTGGTATTACCATGGGGTTGCCAAACATATCGTAATCGGATATGAAGGAGAATTCATTCTTCTCAGAATGATAACAACGGTATTTGGGCATTAATTTTGTGTGTGGTCCACGTATATGCATTGCATGCCAGATATGATATACACGACATATAGTATGCTTAGGTTTTAGAAAGTCTGTATCCCACACCCCTTGTTGAATTCATATACTGTGTTCCCGTAATGGTATGTGATGTCATCAGGGTTTGTATAACTTTCTATAACTGAAGTAGGTGGGTTTTTTTCCGTCTTTTCTTTTTTTCTACAATAATTGATGAAATGACCACAAAACCCTACTATGCATCATAGGCATCAATATATCATGAGTATAATATTGGTGTTTGTCTGCATAATAAATTCCCACGTTGTTAAAGCTTGGCGGTGTCACAAGATGTTCAAGTTGAGCCTACATGCTTGTCACAACCTGTTACCACACGTCATCACACTAATGTGATAGGTGCAAGAATATCATAGTCATAACGGACCCAGGACCCCATGGACAGTTACCAGTGCCCTTCACTAGGCGGCAGCACTGCCACCATACTCCCCCGTCCAACTGTCCTGAACAAAATGTTGTGCTAAATGTATACCTGACCATCCGTTTTATAATCATGAAATATACAACAGTTACTCTAAATCTCAAAAATCACTAACTACCCAATTTAGGGATGTCATTGACATTCGCTATATTGACATATCGCTATCTTGTCAATATATCAATATGATATTAATGTTAACAATTTTGGTATGTTGATGTAATTATGTCAATTATCTTTATGAGAAATTGTTGAGATACCAAGCTATGCACTTGCATCATAATTAAATAGCCTGTGAGGTAGCAAGGAAAGAATCAAACACAACGTCGTATGTCTAGTGTGAGAGCGCACAGTAACGGAATATTGATTGGTTTAGACACCATTGTAATTAATGGCAAATGTTTTCCTGGTAATGCATAACACTCTCAGTAGCACTCAACTGCCGATCGAGGGCCAATCAAAGAGCCATGATAATACCACGGTCGGTGCAAACGATTCTGTGTGCAGTATATTGGTGTCCAATGCATGTTGGATTTGCTTGCTCTCCGGGTGACTTTCTCCATCATTATGGTATCCAGCGCAAAATCAAATTATCCAACGTTTAATGAAGAGAATATAAAAGTTATTCTTTGCATCTCGACTGCATATATTATGTCATTCTTTGATGCACTTAGATGCATTCATACATTATAGGACAGCTGAGAATGTCAACGTGAAGAACATCGTTTTCTATTCTCTAATTAAAAAAGTGCATGAAGATAAATAGTAAAGCCCCGGCGTCAATTTCTCTCTCCCCACCTTATATAACATATATTGGTTCTGCCCAGGCATAAGTCAGCATTGTAGAGAACAAAGTAGTTGAGGAATTTAATCAGACGAATAGCAAATTAATTTACCTAAATGGAAAAGGCGTCAGTTGTTAAAGCTGCATGCCCTGCATTAATTAAGGTAACCTAAAGTTATCCAAAATAAACACAATCATAGTCATATATTATTATGCTAATAGATGATAAGATGTTAAGTATAGTTAGCTGCCATAAATATAATGATATGTGAAAGCTCTGTAGAAAATAAGTGTTTATATACAGGTGGACGGGGTCATGTAGTCCCATGCTAGCACCATTACAGACCCCAGGATTTATATAGCGATGGGTGTGGAATTATAGATGGGCAAGAAGACTTTACAAACCACAGAACAAATGAGGCGGTAATCGATTTATTGTGACAGTGTGTATCTTGGCATCCTGTTATGTGTTGCCATGTGCTGGCATAGAAGAACATCCCCCTGTAGCAGAAAACAATCCAGCGCAATCGACCATCACTCTTCCAGGTTCTAAATCGCTGCGTCCATATTGCAGGACTTGGCATATATTTGATGTACACAGTCCCTCCCTCCATTTGGTTCTCCTACTGTAAGGTGTCCGATGTAAGGATATTATGTACATATAAGTATTATGCTCGGTGTTTGGTCTCATATTCATTCATTTTCTAATAAGGCCCTTGGTCAGGTGTGTTACGGGAGACTATGTAGGAGGATGACCACAACTCATTGACCACTGGTTCAATAGTAACCTGCCATGGGGCACCAGTCGTTTAACATTTGCCTTTCTTTTGTAATAATAATGACCCCATTCTATTACCGGTATATCCCTTTAATATCAATTATCCCATCAACTAAGGTTATTCTCAATTTTAAATGGATCATGGGGTATTAGATTTTTTCAATATTAGGGAGTGCTCATTTTTTAACAACAGGGGGGGGGCGGTGAGATTTCGCGCGGAGCGCGCGAAATTTTTTCACCCCCCCCGCTAGAGAGGTCGAAATTTTTTACCCCCCCCCCCGGCAGGCCGAAAATCACGCGCGTTCGCGCCCCTTTGTAGCATAGTAACGCGCGGGCTTTTCCCCTCAAAACAGGTTGAATTTTTTTCACCCCCCCCAAGAGGGGTCTAAATTTTTTACCCCCCCCCCCGGTCAAGGGGTCCAAATTTTTTACCCCCCCCCCCCAAATCCACCACCCCCCCCCCCTGTTGTTAAAAAATGAGCACTCCCTTAGGGGGGTACCGAGATCATGTTTTTTTTGCGGAAGACTGAGGAATATTGCTCATGGACTTTTGTCTCGCATAGAAGCAGGCATGTTTTAGCTAACAACAGTTAGAATGGTAGCCTGAAAAGGGGTAGTAATCAATGTTGTCTTAACTTTCTCTCCCAAATCCACCAATACTCATGTTGTTGTCTATTATCACACCAAGGTATTCATTTGTAGCTGGTGATTTCTTCTAACTCAACACCTTTAACATATACTTTTCATAGAAGTCTGCTTATTTTGAGCCTGAGCAGATCTGTCCACTTCTGCAGATGCCTTTATTGCGGTGGTATATGCTTCACGTATAAGCCTCCTTTATCATATCTGGCCTACTCTGTTATTCTAACCATATTCTTTTAACTTGGTTTTGAGTGGTATGTTTTGTTGCATGTCGGACACAATGTTACTCACTTGAAAATGTATAATTCACTTCAAAAAGTACCTTATTCATCAATAAATTCAGATTGTTCTAATGCCTATTTCCTGTAAGTGTACATTGCCTTTCCCATTTGTATAAGGGCCTCCATCAGGTTTAGACTACACCCTCTCCAACCCTCATCACACATACAGAGTTAGTTACACTGTAAATAGTCAGTGTAGGTGCAGTAAAATATACAGAGGAATCTACTGTAGAATGGATTTACAGTCGATTCTACTGTTTATACATACCATGGATTGTACACCTACAGTATAATCTACTGTACACCTATAAAATTGGCAACCAACAGTGTAGATAATCAGTGATAATGACCGCTCTCTACAAGGGGAGTGGTGTAGGAAGAGTAGGATATACGTATCCAGGAAATCTGAGAAGGTTCCCAACTCCAATGACGTCATTGATAAACATTTCTCAAAGAGGGGAAAAGCATCAAATATCTCAAAACTGTAATAGAATTAAGGGGGTTAATGATGCATACAATCAACACCACTGACTAACCCATCAGTGAAGCATTACATTAATTAATGATAAAAGTACTTTATGCAACATGTTGACTAACAGTCTGCATGGATAGGTCGGCATGATTCACCAATGCAGTGATGGCATGTTAGTGCAGCATGTCATCATTAAGGAATGGATGATGTCCCAAGGCCTTATGTAGATGTGTCGTCAAGATCCACTAACACATTGCTGGTGAATAACTTATTGGTGCATCATACCTGAGCCTAATGACTATATCAATGCAGCACTGATCAGTGCCTTACTCCTTATACATAGATCTAGTAACGTTGTGACGCACGAAACTCCTAATAACTCCCCATGGCTGAGATCAGGTTTCCAGTACTTGTTATGAACTATCCTAACGCTTTAAAGGGTTAGCCCAGCATTTTAACGAATTACGTTGAGGAAACGTTTGTTTAACGTCATAACATTGACACTAAATAATAGGCAAACATTATAGACATCATCAGGCCAAGCTATGTAGAAACGTTAAGGTGCATACGTTTAAATCCAAGCTATGAAGAAGCTTTTGAAAACGTTAGACAAATGTGTGTTTTTTTTGTCAACTGAAAGTCCTCGTTACATAGGTGAACTTCTAAAAGCCTATAAATAACACAACAGAAATGAACAGCTTTGTTTGGGTATTCCTGCCGGTTCAATTACGTTCCCTAATGTACTTCACGCCGTTAAGTGAAACAATTCATTGTCTGGTGTTTTAGGAGGTGAAGTACCTTTCTTTTGTAGACCTATTTATGAACTCCCTATGACGTGAAACGAGTTTCTGGGTACCTTCGGCTGCACTCTCCTAGAACAATTGCAGTTCCTGCAATCCCTACTGGTAAGATTGTAATTGACTGTTATTTTTAATTATTTTCATTAGGCAGGATATCGTGATGAATACGTGGAAGTTTCCCATTAAGATGCTAATGTCTATGCTAAAGGACAAAAGACAGCAGAAAATAGTTATGTGCTGGGAAGAAACTACATCTTTAACAAGTCTTTATATAATATTTTACATTATCCTGCTTTCAAAACGGTATGATTCCCCAAGACTGACACTGCATAAACCATCTGCTTTTGACAGCTTTACGGAATGCATAAAATTGCTTAATGTCCGATATTAATCAACTCTGAGCAACTTTGTCAACAAAGCTTAAAGTAGCAGAAACCAGGGCTTTCCTGCAACTTTAAGCAGATTATAGCGTGCTGAATGGCCGTAATAAAAGTCATGAATATTGGGGCAAACTAAACAAAGCTTGAACCGCTTGATTTGAGATCAAAGAAATCTGAACCACTCTTGAGGATGGAACCAAACCCTTTTAGCGAGAGGTCAGATCATTATGTTAAGCTCTAGCAAACAGGGGTTGACCGCGATGAATTTGTTCCTTGCTCGGAGGAGGAGGAGGGGTGTAAAAAAGGTTTCTTGCAGCTATGACCAAATAAATGTCTATATCGATAAAAACTCGATAAGAACATAGATCCTTGAAGTATAACTTGTCAGGGTCTACGCAGATTATCTAAATGCTCCGCCCCTTAGTGTGTAGTGGCTATCCCAGGTTGCTCATAGGGACATCGGTCAGGCATGACCAAGTGCTATTCAAAAATCACTGAGGCAAAACAACTAATGCCTTACTCTAAAGGACTTGGCCTGATACTCATTGAAATGGAAAAGACTAAAGTGAGTTGGTCAGTACTGACCACCCTGACAGTATTAACTAACATAGGTTAGTCGTATAGAGAGCCACAAAATGACAAATTAGGTTAGGTAGTATTGACTGATTTATTAGCCAGTACTGTCTAGTTTCTGGAGCCTAAAGATTATCTGTGTAGAGAGATACAAGAGGAGATAAATGTAGAGACACAGGGTTAGATGGAAGATACAGGGAGAAGAAAACGAAAACCTGACAGCCTTACCTAACATATATATATAGTCTCCCACACTATCATTGCCAAGGGATAAATTAATGAATCAAACACATCAGATGTGTTGATATAGTGTATACTCCTTAAATGCTCAATTAAAAAAAAAGATGTTCATGCAAAAATAAAGGCACCTTTGACAGAGTTTAGAGGTGAGTTGCTGCTAGGCACAAAGCTGGTGTCATGGGTGGGGCAGAGAAGGTGTGTCCCAATTACCTCCGTGTCTGCTTGTAGGTAAGTGATGAGGAATCAAGGGTGCCGCCTGTCGGCCCTGGAGGATGGAGTGTGCACAGGAGGGTTTGTAAACACCCAGTACGACAGTGCTCCAGTAGGGCACAGGAGGAAGAAGAGGAGGAGGTTATATGGTATTGGTGGGACAGGGCGGTGTTCCAGAGCCCTGCTGATCACCCAGTGTGGGGTTATCGCTGTACCTGTGGTGAAGTACAGTGGGTCGTAACCCTTTACAGATACCTTATCAGTTAAAAAAAAAAATTAAGTTATAAAAATAACATTGCAGTTGCTTTCTTTAACCCTTTTCCTTGTGTTTGACATCATTCATTGTGGTATCAATATTCTCCTTATTGTAATCTGCCAGTAGGAATAGACTGAATGTAGTGGTTGTGTACAGGTTATTGTGTTGTGATTGCAATCTAAACCCAATGGTTACAAGAAGTTTTGATTTCTGCGAGCCGGACAGTTATTCATTTGTGACAATATAATATTCTAGTTTTATTATGCTAAATGATGAGTGAGAGCCTGCCAACTTTCCATACCTGCATGCAATCAAATAGATCATGTAATCAACCTAAAATGGGAAAATCACCTAAAATTAGCTGACACAGTAGTTTTAAGAACGACCTGATGCCGTAAACTGTGGTGTTTATTTGTCATCACGATCCACCAATTCGATGACAGCCATATGACGGTATCATAATGGTAAATGAATAGCATAATATATACATTGCAAGGACAGGGCAATGCTAATAGCTTAACAATGAGAATCCTATATGTTATACATAGTTATAATATCATTCCAAAATCTAATTTTCATATAGAGCCAGTAAAACGGTAATATTGGCAGTATATCTTACTATAAAAGGCTGTAAGACACTCATATACATGTAAGGGCAACCTTAGATTATCAGATTATGATTTGATTTAGAACTATTATGTTGAGCAGACAAAATTAAATACCATGCATGGCAGAAATACGATATATTATGTCCTATAGTGTGTCGCAAAATCACTAAATTGACCAACATATCGATCCCATGACACCTTAGGCGTCTGCACAGGTATTCAAGTACTCGAAAGGGAAAACTGGGTAAAAACAGAAAGGAATAAATAATAGAAATCTATACCTTAGATAGATAGATTGGAACTATGCCCTTTGGGGATTTCAAAAAGGGCATCAAAGGCACAGAAGTATTGATTGTAGAATATCCAAATATAAATGATCATAAACATTTATTGATCCTGGATAGCAAACCCCTGGTCCCCCAGGGTCAGGAATATTGATTTCGGACAGTGATACCTTTTATGAATAGACGGGGAATGGAAAGTGGGACCATAGTCCTACAGTAGGAACCATACATGTGGAATCTAAGGATGAATATTCATAATAATATTATATCAATTCTAACCTGTGACAATGTCATATTTCTTATAAAAAACAATAATGACTTTATAAAGATCTGGGGAGTATGGTACACATTAAATGAACGCATCATAGTTTGGGAAAAGATACCAGGAATACCCAGATACGAACTGGTTCACTTTGTATAGCATAACCTTTAATGACTTCGCATGAAACCTATTCTCAACTAATGTCATTGGCCCAGTTTATGAACAAAAATGAATTCAACACTTTTGTAGGCATGCGTCATGACGATAGAGGGCATTAGCACATTGATTAAAATCATATGCCATGCTTAAGAAGTTGGTAATTTATAGTATACAAAAGTCATGCCTGGCCCTTGAGTGACCCTCAATTGGCTACCAGTAGAAGCCCACATAAAATTACGCTGTTTTTTTCTTTTGATATCCCTCACTGAGGTATTCTGGGCAGGTTTCGCGACTTAATGGATTTCAATGTTAAAGTTAGTTAATATTTGGATTATTTGTTTTGTATTAGGACCCTCAATCTCATAAGCCTGGGCTCCACTAGGGCAACACAGGTACCTGCGAAACGTGGTGATCGTTTTGGTGTTTTGTTCTCACATATTTTGCTATTTTTTGTTGAGGCGAAATGAAGCAAAATATGCAATTATTAAACAAAACATAAAAAAAGATTCTCCCATTTCGCAGGTACCTGTGTCTCCCGAGTGAAGTCCGGGCTATTAGCATGCTAAAGCGTGTGATAATCCACTGGTACACAGTACATGAATTATGTCACTGACTTCCCCCTTAGGTGGACCCTCCTTGTTCATGATTATTCAGATGTCAATGTTTGGTATTGGTTACTTGAAATGCACAGCCTGTGTACTCACCGTCTCCTGTCTACACATATACACGGTAACTAATCCATATGCTGTTATAGACATGTGTGGACTTAAGGGATGCTAATCCCATTAGAATAATATACAAGCTAGGCACTTACTAATGGTGAGCAGCAACACAGAGAGGTACTCTCGTTCTCAAATCCTCCCGAAGGAAGTCTCTGGTGACAATCACTGTGACCCTGAACTTGGATTTGGCTTGTTTTGGCCAATTTCTGCTTGTAGCTTGGAACCAGTGAACAGGAACCAGAATGTCTGATGGAAGTTTTACTATCATACTATCTGGTTCCATTTCCGGCTCCTGATCGCTGGTTCTAAACTAACCAACATCCAAGTTCTAGGTCACTAGAGCTTTCCCTCACAAGGATTTGGGAACGAGAGTACACAGAAAGGATGCTCTGCAAGGGGCGGCTTGGATCACCCTTTCTGCTCACAGGGAATTCCCTGAATGTCCAGTCCCTTCCAGTGTGTAAGCAGCCACGCAGAAAGGATGGCCGGCATGCCCCCACATGGTGCATCTTCTATGTGTGGCTACTTACATTTACAGGTTAAACCGTTTTTCATCCATCATAATGACAAAAATGGGGATGGTCCCACCTGTGAAATTCAACTGCAAAAAACTTTCTGATTGCCCGTTAGAAAGGCTGATATGTGATTGCTTCTTCTTTTTCTATCATAGAATCACGTATACAAAATAATGAAACATCTTATTTGCGGCAATGGATTCATTTCATAATGATTCAGTTCCTGCCTCTCCCCTAAAGCTATGACTCCGCCCACTACCCGATTAAACATCAGATCCGAGATATTCTCACAAATCAAACCCAAACATGATAATGTCAAAAAAAAGAAAGGAAACACGAACCAAATATAAAAAAACCTTTACATCTGATCATCGACATTACTATGATCTGACAGGTTTACCATCGCGAGAATGAACCAAAGAATGTACAAGAAGTGGAGCCCCAGCTTAAAGCTTAAAGCTGATTGGAAATATCCGCCATTCTGCCCTTTCTAAAATTGAAAGGACACATTCTCAGGGGTATAGTGCCTATTTCAAAACCATAGATCTTAGAAAATGAAATTTTGTGGATTGACTTCTAGCAATTCAAATTCAGTATAGATATGCAGCTCTGGTCTAATCGATACCTCGGGTAATTCCAATGCTATTTATTCATTGTATTAGAGTCATATAATATCAATTATCATTACACCATTTTATTTTTTTGGTGAATACGGCACTCCCATTTAACCAAGGAAGGCCGTATTTAACACCCTCCGTGAAATAACCCACGCCCGTATTTCACGGCCAGTCAAATCATCAAAATTGTTGATTTAACCACTATAAATTAGCTTTTTCAGAGCAATTAAGTTGATTTTTTTAACACATATTGTTAATAATAACATGAAATAAACACAAAGGAACATTTGTATAGTTCCCCACTGACTGTTATTTCACTCGGCTTGGCTTCGCCTCGTGAAATAACCCACAGTGAGGAACTCTACTCGTGCACCTTCGTCTATATACTCCACATGGATACCTAAGTATAGGCTTTACGTATAACAACATCACTTTCACACACTTTCTAGACAAGATATTGGTTCCTACCATTTCAAATGCCCCCTCCTATAGTTCAAGAAAGACACGAAGTTATAGGCTCTGACATCAAGATAGATGGCCGGTGTGTTGGTGTGAATGTCCTAGGATTGGGTGTCCATCATCACACTAATGATTTCGCCCCGCAGAAAGGAATTTAACATAAGGATGGACACCCAGAGAAAGAGAAAGGGAGCCAGAGTGACTCTTTTACAGGAGTCAGGCATGTCATTAGGAACAACTCTCTTTTGAGATACAATTACTGATTGGAGTACTATAATGCCAGACCTCCCGTGGGAATGGAGTGCGTCAATCAGCTGTCAATGCTAGATAATTATACAATACTTCCAGACTCTGACAATACTAGATATTCTCAAAAGAGAGTCAATTTGAAACCTGTCTAACGTTAGTTTTGACTACTTTTCTTTTTAAATTGGAGGACATTTAATGAAAACTGTTGAAAAATAATTATTTTTACTGGTTGTTAATAACACGTTTAGGGTGGGGGAGGATCACATCCCTATCATCCATGATCTTTTTCAAACGGGTCCGGTAGATTTTCTACTTTCCTCTGACATAGTATTTCAAACCTTCGAATTTACCACAAATGTTGGTGGGCTCATCGATTTTGGGGGTTGGGCATCAATAGGAACACTCATTTTTATTCATTTCTCACCAATTGAAGCATCATTGCCTCAGAGGTAAGAGGTAAGCTTCCGGGGTCAAGAACCCGGCCCCAGGAGTACATTTTATGAAGCACTGGAAAGAAAATCTAATAAGCGAATAGCACATCCATAACAATATGCATTTATTAAATACAGTTTATGTGACATGATCTGCGAAAAATGCCCTTAGTGCAGGGTGCACTAAGGTCCCTTTTCCCTAGGCCTATGGTCATTATCAAAAGGAAGACAGTTTATTTTATGGGAAACACATCATAATTTGCATAACTTGTACATATAATAATTGATTGTATATTACTTACCCGTCAAATAGATATAATATGATTATGGATTATATTTTACCATAGTCATTCTCCATAGATTGTATCATACTTACCTGGTTGTACTTGTAGGTCAACCATGAAAAGGTAGGATGTAGATGCGGCCCTGTATTATAGGACACAAAATGCTCTGTGTGTAACACAACCTGTCCTGTGTGCGTCTGCTGACCACTGCCTTCAATGTTTAAAGTTTAGGTATGTAGACCAGGTGAGAGGCCACACTGAGCCTCACCCAGGTATAGGGGGGCATTTCTCCTCCCCCAATGCTGCGAGCAGGCGTCGGTGGTTAGCATGGTGACCACGGGGTAGTGGTGCACTGAGCACGTGCATGTACGCAAAACACACATGTACTGACATGCGTATGTACACGTGATGTAGGCCTACATGTATTAGTAAAGCAGGTGATTATTCTTTATTTTTGATTATGCTGATTTTATCTGGGATAAGGGGGATGGGGGTGGGAAGAATATGACATAGGCCCTACATGTACTATATGTACAAAGTAGTAGTTCTAGATCAATTTGGGAACGTTTTGATTTGAATCTATGCCGATTTTTACATCTAAACATGTCGATATTATTTTGAGATATTATTTCTTTCAAATATTTCTTTTAACAAAATTACACATTTTCTCCCCAGCTCCCCGTGCCACTCAGTCCGGGAAGGGTCCTACTAGTAGATGTAGCTCCTTAATATTATATGTAGACCCCATCCACCCCCTGTGGCTTCAGGGTTATCTGGTAAGAGCCCTCATCCAGCCTGTATGGCGCCTATTGTGATACGGGTGCAAATTACAGAAGGGTAAATGTATGTAGATATCAACTGTAAATGCCAGGGAATTTGGTGTAAACATAAATCATTATCATTCCATGCACAGATGTATGGTGATAATTAAATACATGTATAATCACTTTGACTTGAAATTACAGAAGGGAATAAATTCATGTAAATATCTACAGGTGTAAAGGCCAAGTGAATCGGTGTGTACTTTGAGCACAATCTATGAACATATTCACAGTGATAATTACCAGGCGTGCACCTACAGATATTCACATAAATTCCTCTTGAGATTTACAGGGGCGGTAAATCCATGTAAATATCGACAGATGTAAAAGCCAGGTAAGTGCAGGTAAATTAGTATAAATTTCTGGGACTATATGTGCACATAATCCTAACCAGCTTTGAAGAGTTTACAACTAGTACATTCCTAAACCCAGTCCCTTCAGCCACCCTATTACAGTCCACCTCCTGTACCCACACCAACCCTGGAGGACACAGCCCTGGAGGAGGATCTGTCAGCCTGGTGTTTGCCCACGGAGAGTGGGGCTGTAGTGGCTGGCTGGGTGTACACCCACTGGAGGAGGAGTGCTCTCTCCTCCTCTCCACAGCCTCATTCATCGCTGCTCTACACCATTGTGTGGGTCTGCTGTGGTGGTCTATACAGGGTCGGGATAGCCTCCTAAGGCTACTCCATCTTGAAGTAGCCTTAGGAGGGACAGGAGTGTTGTAGGGGGTGGGCTCACTAATCTCCTGTCTGGGGTGGTTCCTGTGTGTCTAAACCTTATTGGAGGTCTATCACTGTCAGCAGTATGCATTTCTCCATTGTCCCATCTGTTAGATCATGTTTCCCTATCAGCAATATTTATTTATATGGGGCACAATGTTTAAAGAAAATACATTTGCGAGAACTTGAAAAATTCTTAGAAAAACATCAACTTTAGTCAATGAACAACATCCATAATGTTATGAGTTCACATAACTACCGTCATCATCAAATAAGTCCAATAGGTATTGTTGTCATATAATTTCTATTTAGAAAACTACAGATTTGAACTATCTGGTAACACTTAGACTAGTACTACTACACTTTACACTGCTACTACACTATTATTACTGCTCCTATTACACACTACTACTATCATTGGGAACTCCTATTACACTTCAATTACTTCTATGCCAACGTAATCCCAGCTAACTGGAATACGCTATTTTACGTTAAGAAATAACGTTTTCAACGTTATATAACATTTTGCCATGATAAGGAGCCGTAGAGAAACGTTATATGACGTTGTATAACGTTTTTTGTTTACTGAAATACTAGTACTGAGAATTACTAGTAACCATACTACAATGCATTAGTACTGGGTACTTGTAGTAGACGGCCACTGTTAAATTAGAACTATACTACCGCTACCCAGTGGGCACAGAATTCAGTCCAATGTTGAATCAACATTAATTTACCATTAAATCAACATTGACAACCGTTTATCAATGTTGATTCAATGTTCTGTGCCCACTGGGTATTACTACTACCACTACCACTACCACTACTACTACCACTACCACTCCCACTCCTACGGCGAAGTTCCCATGTAAATCTATAATTCAGATGTTTATCATGAATTGTCTAAACTGTCTTATCTGGTAGATCTTGAATGGGCACTTCGATATCAATTATTGAGCTTATCTCTGACACCTGTACAATTCATCTCAACATCGCGTGGCCAAGTATCAGTAAGCCCTAGGACGACCCATTCATGAGTGGTACGAGACAATGCCATGACCACTTCATATTTATCACCCACATCCCAACTCCAGCTAAAATCAATCGTTAATTGAATTCATCATGGTCTCATCTCTTGACTGTACGTGCTTGGATTCAATAAACCTGCTAATTCCCCCATGGTAACACACAGAGTAAATGCAATAATGAGGCCAGAGTTTAAATACCAAAAAAGCAGATCAACCAAAAGCAGTCAAAGTGATTATTACTCTCAGCCGCTGACACTAGGTGGCAGTACACGCGTCCACGCATGCCCAGGGCCTTCTTCCGGTGGAATCGATCTGCCATCTGATTGGCAGAGACGCGGTCATGTGGTCACAGGGAGGGTCTGAGGTACGCTGTGTGTGCAGACGACATGTTCTCATCAGTGAGAGGCGGGAGTTTTGTGGAAAGCAGACGACATTTCACTTTACACATTCAACCTACATTCTACTCACAGGGGTCTCCTTATCATGTCTATATCGGTGTGAGTTGAAGTAGACAGTCACTACACTGTGGTGTATCGGCCAGTGCCTGGGGATAGTTCCAGTGGTTTCAGGAGGCGGCCACAGAGGGCGTGAGTGTAGTGTGATGGGTGAGAGGCACTGGTATACAATCATTGAACCTCTACTCCTGGAGGAGACTCTTCATGACGGCTTCTACTCCTGCGCCTTAACTCTCCCCTTCTACCCTAGCTTTGCTATTTCTACCAGCATCCAGTACAGCACTTCTATACAGATGCCTGGAAGATCTTTATGGAGGGACATGGGACGTGGATATCTCGATAAATAACTACTGCACTGATTTATAATACTAAGAGGACGGACTTTTTCTACTTTAAAGAAGGGAAACCTTCATCTGTCTCAATCTTACAACACTCATCAAAGGAGATAACTGAGAATTAGTGAGAAATAGTGCACTTATTTGTGGGTATACATCTTGGGATTGACTACTAACACAGAACGTGGTGTTTGTATGGCAGAAGTGCCCAGCAAGTCATACCATGACCCACAGCAGGAAAATGCCCAATCTCTGCTTTTTATTCTGCGTCATAACCTTTAAAGTTACTTCTGGAACTAGTTCAATTTCTGGTTTTGACCCTGTTTCCGGTTCTGATAAGGAGTTTGTAGAGGTACGCCTGACTTCTGGCAGGGTGAGAGGTCTGCGACGTCGGGAAAACTACGACATAGGACCAGGTGAGTGTATGACGTTTTAATGTGTATAATGTCATGCCTGGAAATAGGACGTCACGACAATGACATTAGATTGGAGACCAAAGAATCAAGTAGATTCTAATCATTTCATCAGTACTTAATTGTTTGATTTATGCAATAGCTTTATCACATGGGGTGTGATCAGCCAAGCACAAAGGGTGATCAGCTTGCCCCTCCGCGGAGGATCATCTCTGCATGGCACCTTAGACATATTGCTGAAGATAAACATTGGTATAGGAAAGCTATCAGAATATACAAAGCCCAGACCAAAAGCCTACTCCTGTAGAAAAATGCTCACTACTGATGGCTTTGGGTGGTCAAGCTCAACACCGAAGTTGAATGTTATGGTAACCCAGGGGGATTATGTTTAGGACATCATTTTCCCAATAGGAGCAGGGTGATAGGAGGCCCTGCTATAAAACAATATGATATACGCCGCCTACTCCATGTGATCTTTTAATTAATAAATGTAATTATCTTAATGATAAGTGTATTTATGAAAATTTACCAAAAATAGGGATATACATGAGGTGTATTCGAAACATTAAATATTCAAGTAATTTTGAGAAGGAAATCATGGCAGAATTATCAAAAGCAGAGGTATGGGGTTATCTATTATGTAAACAGAGACACCGCATTTGACTCTGAAACCATAGATACAAGTGGCTAATATTAGATTACTATCATCCTATCACCCAAGGGTACTCAGTGGTGAGCACTTTCTAACCCATAAGGTTTTCAGTGCAAAAGGGGTAACCTGTATAGGCCAATATGGACATGTCGACGTGTGCGCAGACATAAACAGATAAAGCTGCCGATGGTCAAAGCCGCACCGGCCCACAATAAAGATCTGCCTCTATATATAGTATGTCTTTGATGAACGCCAGTCCAGTATGCCCCCAGACAGAGCATGCATCTATATATTATAGTTTTATAGCTATAGGTTATAAGCGATACCAAAACTTTACATCTAAGGTACAACACATTTATCTCTATAGCAACACTTTCATAATTATGTGTAATATCATGATGAGTACTATAGCAATTCTGTCTCCACACATGAATGCTCCTGATTAGCCTGTATAGTCTAAGTCTATCCCGTTAAGCTTTGTATAGCGTTTTAATCTGCTGTGCCCTTTATCGTCATGATGCATCAATCCAGCCCTGGCATCTTAATTCTCCAGGGCTGCAGTAAGGTATTTATACCGACCCTTCGGGAGTCCATTGAGACTGTAGGGTTGGCGGTGTTTAAATGTAGGCCTGGCGAATTACTCGCCAGTGCTGCATTCATCCACACTAAAGACTTATGCCGCTATAAACAGGTTATATTATAGGAGCTATAGATCTGTGTCGTGCATCCCGAAGTGCCATGGCCAGCCTCTAATGCAAATCGACCATCATTATACAAGAGTGCATTAACTCAGTTAAAAGGCTTCGATCGCTCACCGACAGATGTAAATGTAAATCCTATTGATTTGTGAAAGAACAAAGAACCGACAGAGGCTGCTACCTCAATATAGGCAAGGCAAAGCTATAAAACAAAGAAGTATATCAATCTGACCCTCTAACAACAGTGTACACTGGCAATGCATGCTTAGCCACTATTACTGGTCGACATTGATACATAAATGCACAGCTGTAGCTATTAGCCTTTGCAGCATTAATACATAATCAGGGGTGTCGGGACAGGGGGCAGAGTATTTTTTGATCTCCCAGACTTTCAGAAATGATAATACATAATATTCATTTCCCTATAGGTATATAAAGAAATAGCCACAAAATCACCTTAAAATGCATTAAATCATATCAAGATTTTCAAAATTCTCCTTGAGGGACATGCCCCTAGACTCCCTATAAATTTGATAACGCATCACTTTTGATGCTCAGAACAGCGCAACCTTCTAAACTTTGTTTGGTTCGGCAGTTGCTCCTAACACCTCTGATAACGATGACAAATTACATATGATAATAGTGTATTAGAGCACTATGCTGTCTCATATTCAAACAGTATTGTATTATTAGGTGCCTGGGCGTTTATTATTGCAATCAAAGTTTACCCTTGGCGCTTATGATGTGCGACTAGCTTTTATCTGAGATGGGATTTTAGGGTATACTTTTCAAGCCTACATTGGAAATAGCTATGTGCTCAGCAAGTGTGAACAGGAACATTAAACTCAATATCGATGCAATTTCATTGCCACATAGATCTATTAGCAATGGAACAATGTTGAATTATATTTCAGCGTAGACATCACTTGGCACTGTTCATAGTTTGATTGTGTCTTTGGATTTCCAATAGGTCTACCTATAGACTGACTAAATAGACCTATACCCATTGCCTTACATATTAGACAGCATCAATCATTGGTGAATTAAATATCTAATTCTCTCATTACTTTAATTCCCTTCAGCTGTAGGCACACAGGAAATATTCTGAAACCCAATATGAACTCATTCCTCGTGGACTTATTAAATCCAACCAAGTGTAGTGAATGACTTTTGTGATGTTTATGTTATGTGCTTTTTATCTTTACGTGTCAGTTTAAGTGAGGTTTCTTTAAGCAGTTATTTTTCGAAGCTGCTTTTGGATGTATCTTCATTGTGCTCTCGATAATTACTGTAGGCTCCTCTGCATTAAACGATGGTTGCTTCATAACACTCCATTAAATAGGATAATAGAGATTATGTAAAGATGTAAAAATATGCGTTAAATCTTCAAATAAATGTCCTTCATTGAAATTACCCAAAACACGGTTTATGTAAAAGTTAACCTAGAAGGACTTGAGTCTCAGGACAGATCGGCTGGTGGCCTCAAACCATTGTCCTTATTACATATACATCAGGTCCGGGGGGGGGGGGGGGGAATCTAACTGCACGTCCAGTAACAGAGTGCAGTCGGGGCAGGTACTCAGCCCTATATATAGGGGCGCTGGGGGTTTAACTGAATTTGAACCTCGGTACTGTGAGCGTAATATATACGATAAAACCAGGGTGCGAAGTCCGTTATCTTAGCGCTCCACCATGCTTTATGTATTAAGTACACAAGATACTTCCTCAGCAAGGTAAACAATAGATTCTTTAAAAGGTGCTTAGATGTAAAACGTACTGATACTTTATATTGAGTTGATATATACACGCGCAGATAAAACGTTAGTTACATTAAAAAAACAAAGGATCAAGTACGTCTATTACATGTAGACATACAATCACTGCTGACCTCTGTAAAGGCGGTGTTTAAAGGGCACACACCAAAACAAACTCTGTCATCTGGGTGATAATAGGGAGTAATAAACGGCCTGGGGTCTAGCCTCCGGGTCTGGAGAGTTCCACTCGTCGGGCGCCGCTGGTTCCAGCCACATTTCGCCAGCAGACAATGCGGTTTACTGCCTCTAACGCCCCCACCTCACGCCTGGGGGCGCTGACGGCTTCCCAGGTAACAAGAAACGTTTAGTGAACGTTGATCAACATTCACTTTTGGTTGATTGGACCAACGTTTTTTCATTTGCAATCTGTCAACGTTTTCTTAGCGTTTTTGAGGATACCGTGCTTTCAGAAACGTTGGTTTAATGTTAGAAAACAGTTTGCCAACTAACGTTTTCCAGGTAACATATATTTAACATTGATCAACGTTTTTTTGTGGACTCATATCAACGTTTATCTAACCAATTGGTTCAACGTTGATTCAACGTTTTTTTTGTAATTCCTGTCCAACTTACCAGGTGGCAGTTCAGTATGTAATGGAAATCAACTGATAGTTGCACAGCAGTATCTGTCTAATATAAGCTACAATAATGATAATTTATGATATCTTTATCAATATCAATCATAATATTTAGTGTTTAGATATGATTCGGCTAAATATAATGGTAAAATTATGATATAAGTTGTTTATTTGGGGTGCATTATGGTAAACACCCCTTTTGTAGAATTGTGATAATTATAAATGAAAAATGCCCATACATGCATGTGAATCAATACACTGCTTAAAAAGGAGTAAAGGCTTCATGCAACTCTTTCAGAAAGAGTGTACATGTGCGGATGTATGAAAGACATAAGAAACAAAATGAAATTAAAATAAGTATTAAAGAGCTGTAAAGAGACCTTTTTTGTATTATAATGTGTGTATTAACTCAACGTTTTTTCACCCATAGCTCAACGTTGATTCAACGTTAATTCAACATTGAATTGAGTCCACGAAATGGAGTTAGGCTAGATGCAAAATAAGCGTTTTCTCACTCTGTAAATGACGTTAAAAGAACGTTTAAACAACTTCAATTTGTTACCTGGGTTTACTGGGGTGCTGGGACGCTGATCTATAGGGCGCACATGCGTTTTAAAGACGTTTACTTTTCCCGCCTTTTCCCCAAGGGCCAGATGTCGGCTACCAGCAATAGCAAAAGCCCCCTTGCGACTTCTGGTCGAAGCAAGTCTCGCGCGATAACGTAGCTTATTGTTTCCTAACGTGGTTTCCTGTGGGGGCAAAGTCCCCACTGCGCAGCCGCGATAAATGATTTAGCGCCTGCGTCCAAAATGGCGTCGCCCAGTGCTTAGACGCACAGTCAGACCAAGAACCACTGTTGGGCGCTAGTGGGAAGGACTTCCGGTGAGGTGTGGGAAGTACTTATTGGTCCGGGTGGATGCAGCATGGTGAACAGGAATCAACACAATTGGGACTAAAGGGACGACAGTGTTGTTGCTGCATGTTGGATTGATTGGAAGATCCAGCTAGAGTGGTGGGTGGAGGTTAGGGCCAGGCGATTTATAAAACCAGAAACGTAGTGGTCTTTTTTACTATAATGCAGATGCCTTCTGCACCACTTATGGATCTAGCCCTCGACCTATATTTAACATCAGCCAGGGAGGTAAAGAATGAAAGCACGCATGATTTCCATTTAAGGATCATTCTTAGTATATCAAAATCGTATTTAAACGCATTGAGGCTTCTTATAGGTCATTTACAAATGACATAACCTTTGTTAAGAATGGTTATGGACTCCACATCAGACCTAGTCATAACGTGGGGATATCCTGTTATATTACATCTTCACAGGGTCCGGCCACTAGTTTCCCGGAAAGATCCTGAATATAATTCCAAGTACATGCTCCAAATTTAAAAGAGAGTACACTGGATGTTTTCCTTGGAATTGCGCCTGTCCTTGCCATTTCCTGCCAACCACTAGGGTACGACATGCATTTGCTCTTGGGATGCTTCATTTTGGGCAAGATGCCCCCAACAGCTTTTGGAATCTAGCATTGAATTATGGGTAATCCCTTAGGTTCACATCCCCAACAACAGAGCCACATAATTACCCTAATCAGCTCCCCATTGTCCAAGATAGTTTCATGGGCCATTTGTTCAATATTATACAAAAAAATTGTCCTACATTATAAATGAGTCAATCTCCAGCTCACCCCACAAGCAGCACTGTCTATACACAGACGATTCTTCACCAATATTTTAAACAAGTTTAATATCCGCCAGGCACCTACCCCGTGGCATCTACTCCATGAAGTACACTGCCCCTTTCCCCTGACCCTGTCTTTCAGCAATAGCTTTGCAGTTTAACCCTGGGGGCTACTTCAACGTCCACCCACACACCTCTCCATCATACTCTCCTCCTCATCCCCTACATCACAACCCGCCTTATCTATCACTTCTCCACCCACGCAATTCCCTGCAGCTCCCAACCATGCACTCAGCAGACAAATATGACACATACATGGGTTTAAGTTTAAAAATTAATTCTAAACTGTACAGCTTACTGATATCAGGGAATATAACTGTGTTCTTTTGCCAAAAAAAGGCTATTGAATTTGACTTTATTAGAGTATTTTTGCTTTGTTTCTGAGATGTAAGCAGAACAGAGAGGTGTGTTAGAATCGTTTACTGAGTGCAGGGGTAAAGATGCTGCTTATCCCTACACCCCTAGGCCTCACTCATAGTGTCTCAACCCCTCAGTAATAAGCTGCTTATCTCAGGGGCCACTCTGGGTACGCGCACTCGACATCTTGACAACCACTTGCTTCCCACTTGAAGACGAGCTAACATATGAGCAAGTCACACACCCGGGTCACACACCTTCTTAGTTCCAGTGACCCGATTATTCCAGCTTTTTTAGAATTTGAATAGGCAACAATATGTAATTACAGGGTAATATAGGGCAGAAGTTGAACAAAACACAACGGAATTGCATGGACGTTAATGGTAAAGCAGCATCTGTCCCAAATGAGCACTCAAAACCTGACTGGGTATGTAAGTAATATGCCAATCCCTCAGAGGTAGCCCGCAGACTTGACTGAAACAATGAGTCAGGTTGAGCTAATGTCCCAAGTGATTATTTTGTGTGTCAAATGGCATTCAGTACCTTAGAGAGTATGCTGATAATGCATCAATGGCTTAGACTTAAACAGTTCCTCCCAGCCCATTGACAAGTAGAATGGAATGCATAAAATGAGTATGTCCAATGATTAAAGCTCAAAAATTCATATCATTAAAAATAAACTGGAATGTTGACCTCGGCTATACCTCATGATGTAGGCACTCTGCAATTGGCACTACAGTGGTCTGAAAGTGCAGCCAATGCTGCAGATTAAAATTGGTTCTGTGTTTTGCTGATGGTTGTATTCAACATAAGTTAATGAGCAATGGAGGAAATGACAGCTCTCCTAATTGGATGGTTATTTTCTATGCAATAGACAGTATTGATGAAATAACTAGGAAAAGCTGAAAACAAGACGGGAAGGTCCTATATATCCTAAATATTGCGTGTGGCAATTTACAACTTCCTACAAGGATGCACGGTGATTTCCCAGATATTACAAGATTACACAGTCATGCACTGCTCCTCTGGCCCCTAGTTCCATACAGCCCCTCCCCTAGTGACACCTTTAAACCTTATCATAACATTAGTTTAGCTGAAGAGCTATCAACAAGACAGAAAATGCCCACTATTAACAGTTTTTTTTTATTAAGATTTGTCAATAAAAGGAAGAATTTCTGCTATTGATAGTTTAGACTGGCAATAGCAGGATATTGTTCGACTATTGACACAACATCAATAGTTTTTTCAAAACAATTACCAAAACATTTTTAATGTCATTTTCCGTGTACAATGTATGGGATATGGATGTAAGTACTCTACTGTTCTAAAGTCCCTAGGTGTTTAAACTAAGCTCAAAGCAAGGTCAATACAAGGTTAATGGAAGGTCAATTATTAACGATGTAATACCATTGAATGCCATGGTCACTATCTGGTGAAGAATGTGAGTCAATACCATTGACTCACTTTGCTGAGCAATTGTAGACAGAAAACAGTGTCCGCTTTGGAGCCAATTTCTCAAAGCTGCCCCAGTACATTTCTATAATAGTGCTTTGCTTCTAGAACCCTTCACGTTCTGATCGATTTCTCAGCGTCTATAAATGATAGAAAGATAATTGAAGATGTTCTGGAAAGGATTAAATATGTGATCTACCACATGACATCATAAAATGTGAAATCTATGCAGTTTAAAAAAGATATTGAAATGCCTAACTCATGTGCTACTTACTTAATTTGATCCGGGGCCGCCCTAGAAGTCAGCCTTACATTGGGCTGAGTGCCTACCAGTTATAAAAACTTACCACGTTTTGAGTGCACGCTCTAAGTTATCCCATTGAAGTACACTTTAAAAGACTATATCTTGGCTCCATGGGAATCTTTATTTTGGGCTCATTTAGTCCCGGAGGAATTTTCTTGGTACCCCATCAGCCAAATATGATACTGTAATAATCTAAGTAGCATTTAAAACTATGGAGAAATGTTTGGACTATGCCACTTTAACAGGGGAATTCTAATCACACCATTGTTGGGCGCTATTCACCAATTTGCGCAGAACGCCAATATTGACATTCCGCGCAGCGCAATTTGTAAATAGCGCTGGATCGGCGCTGCGCAGAATACAAATCTGCGCGGAATACAAATTTCAGGCAATGGGCGAGTACCTGTTTCATTTGTAAGTCTCCGAATCAATCACATCCTAATTAACTTAAATAGCAGATGGGCGCCATGGAAATCGATGGAATGTATGCATTCAACACTCTAAAGGGGAATAGGTATAGAAATGTCAATCTAATTGAAACAACTTGATTACGATCTCGCACCTATTTGTATACAGCGCACTGGAGATTGGCGTTCTGCGCCGATTGGCGAATAGCGCCCAACACCATTCATACTTTTTGATACTTACATAATCTTGATATTGCAGACTCACATCTCATCTACAAATGAGTGAGCATACCTTGGTGATCAGGTCACAGTGAGCCCACGTGATATAGTATTATAACAGTCTGACATCAAAGTGTCCAAGGACCGGCGACCCTCGGCCAGCGGCCACTGTTATGATATTTAGACCAGAGGCCTTCGGCCTCTGGCGGGTCGCATGGCTAGCCTTTCCTCAGTCTCACCCTCATGTGACCATAGTCCAGCCCCATGAACGGACCTGCGGTGTGTGGCTGATGAACGGCACATGGAGTGGTTTCTGTCTGTGTGTCGACACCCACAGTGGGTTATGCAATTAGAGAGGCCGAGACGATAAAAGAGAAGGGATATAATAAGGCCGTAGTGAGGCTCTCTATGTCTACCCCTCACACATTTTTCTCACTAATCCATCCTCTGGGTCTAACCCATCTTCCCCCACATTAGCACCAGCTGTTATTACCAAAGAGGTACTGTCAACCCTTCGCCTAGTGTAGAGCCCCACACCAAGTGTCTGAGGATGAGATTACAACAGCATCAGGATGACTCGGTTTGGTTAGCTTTGTCGCCTTACTGATAATCACATGGATACATCGTGACCATGCATACACCACTTCTGCATGAACACATGCTGTTCACATCGCTGCAGCAACTCACTAAAAACCTTTTTTCAGCAACACTTTGAGATATTGTATTTGTTGCTGTAACAAACAGCAGTGATTAATATCATTGCAACCCATATGAGATAATCTGGGTTTGACTAGGGTCACTATGCAACTGACCACATGATATACAGATGGAAATTCTAGAAGGTCGATAGACTATTGATAACTATAAGTTTTCATTTTAATGCAACATAAGAAGGAGGCTGGTGACTTACACAAACTCGCTTCTATACATTTCTATAGTATTTAAAATCGGTTAGATTAAGAACATTGCAGTGAGTCTTTCAATTCCCTGGGATAAATGCCACGAAATCTTTGTGCTCCTACCTTTTCTTTTTCAGCTAAAGAAAAAAAGATGAAATAATCAAACGTCTTACCGTCAGATCACGCAGCAAGCATGTAACGTTCACAGCAGATGGCTTTTTTCTGATATTTACTCAAAGACAACCTTGCGCTGACATAATTACTTTTAAAAATCAATACTCTGTAATTACACCGACAAAATGAAGAAAACAGAGAAAATGAGAAAGCAAAATTGAATTGGGAAGTTGTGGGATTTGTTGGATTGATCTGTTGGACCAAGAATTGGACTGTAAGGACAATGTTGGAGGCTGCATTCCACTGAGCCTACGGCCTCGTGGAATACAGCCCCTTGGTCAACGCGTGAGATAACCCAGCCAATAGACTAAAACTCGTGAGCCTTTGTCTATATATTAATTATGTCCACGTCGACCAGATCTAGCTTATTTGTTTGCTTAGCTCATAATATTATTAATGTCACAGTGATACTCCAGTTCACTCATTTATATTCTTTGTATTCCTAAATATTGAGCTCGGGTTCATCACCAGTCTGACCAGTTCTGACCACTTGATAAATGCATCACTGTTATACCTAATCAGCATGTGTAGGAATCTACCTCCTACGCTGATCCATGACATGTGGCATACAGCCAAGGGGGGCCTGAAGCTTGATACCATCGTGGTGGTCACCCTAAGGGTACATCACAGTTGAACTCTTAATGGTGGTAATGCCTCAAGAGCTTTTGCTTATTTGCAATTAAGCACCGGCAATCAACTGGCGAGAACCGGGTATAAGGCCCAATCACTAGACATTCTTTAAGAAAATGTTATTATGATGCCAGTCTACCAGTATTTAATACTCGTAAAAAGGAATGCTTGCTTTTGAAATTTAATAGAGTTTGACACATTATGTGTGATTCAAAATAGGTCAATTGTTTATCAATTCACTTTTAAATGTGCAACATGATAATGCTGATTCAATGCTGAAATGCCCTTCATTATACCTAGCATATGATAATCACATTCATTAAGCCTAGGGGTCTGTACGCCCATGGTGTGGGGTAAAACTGATGTATGCTCAGCTGTGGGCGTATGGGCCATACACCCACAGCTGGGAGTAGTCGTGGGCGCACGGCCCATATGCCCACGGCTACGGGTGAAATGGGCGCCCGGTCATCATTTGATACGCTGACAATGCCATGTCTTGTCTCTGGTGACGAATTGTCACCCAATGGAAAGGCTGACCAAGAGCTAAGTCACTTGAAACCCGTAATCAGGGTATCAAATTTGAGATAATGTAGGCCTACACACATAGTTATCATACATGTAGATCTAGTAAACTAAGGGAGTGTCCTCCAACCCTCCCTCAGTCCCTGGGCGGATAGTAGGGTTGTATAGGCCTAGGCCTATCTGCACTGGCAATCCTCCTGGTTGTGAAACTAGGTGTGAGAGGACAATTTAGATCATTTTGTGCCATTTGGCTAGGTATAATAAAGCCAAAACCACACGGGAAAGCATCCAGACCTTTGTATGCCCATTCTTGTATGCCCACGTGTGTGGGACTCTCGTGCTACGCACTCGAGCCCATACACATAGGCATACGCTTATGGGCATACAAGGTCTGGATGCTTTCCCATGGAGTTTTGGATAATTACTTGCTGCATTCAAGATACATACGAACCATGCAGTATTAACAACCTTTATCATCATTGATTCAATTAGTGGCTCTCCATACGATCTGATGTTAATACGCTAACATTATTGGTTACCTTATAGGATATTCAATAATAAAACTTGGTTTATCTTCAGCTGCAGTAACGGATACAGTAGACCAGTACCTCGGAGTTCCCTATGCCAGTGCACCAATAGGAAAGCTGAGATTCCAGGTTTGTAAATGCATGCAGTTAAATACAATTTAGGTACACTTGATGAAATCAAAATTTAAGAACCATAGAACACAATATGTCAACCTTAGTGCTAATCATGTTATGATGAAGATGATGTTGTGACGAGGGGTGACCAGGTGTGACCAATTCACCGTATTCATTCCATTCCTATGAGTATACGGCTAAGTCTTTTTGAGTAAGGCCTTTTGTCTAACCGGGGTCAGCGAGTAGAGACTGAGTAGCTACACCCTAGTGGGCACAGACCGCTAATCAAACGTTTATTAAGCCCTATATTTTCTCTGCAGTGCCTAATAGCGCTTGATAATGCCTAGATGAGCTGTGGGCAGTGCACACTGGAATCCCATGGGGTTGGCATCATGCATAAAAAGCTGCACTGGATCACGGGATTAAAGTGTTAAATTGATGTTTGATTGACCTTGCAGGCACCCAGACCACCTTCCCCGTGGGGTGGGGTCCTGAATGCTACAACTGCCGGCTGGGTGTGTCCACAGAAACCGTACTACAGTCAGACCGCATCAGCCAAACAGAGCGAAGACTGCCTCAACCTCAACATCTACAGCCCTCTCATAAAGGTATGCAATAGCAGATTGTGTACAAGACTATTTATCATCAAGTACTATTATTATTATTATTATTATTATTATTATTATTATTATTATTATTATTATTATTATTATTATTATTATTATTATTATTACTATTATTATTATTACTATTTATTTACCTTGTGGCTGCCTGCCTCGATTCACATATTGGCGGGTCAACTTCCAGTTAGGCCAAATTGAAAAAAAAAGTATTTCGGGTGTTTTTCTTTTATATTCTCATATTTCTTAATTTTTAATCAATGCTTTGGTCAGTGTGATAACAAGCTCCCACTGATCTCACTGCAGTGCTCTAAATAGTTTGATCTCAGGAGATGTCTCTTTAAAGAGGAATACCAAACACATTCTTGATAATAATATTATATAGAAAATTATGTCTAGTCACTGTTGTAATTAGTGAGTCATTGTAATGACCCACGAGTCAATGTAGTGATTCACGACTCATTCCTGGTCCTCTCAAGATTTGAAGGAAATAATTGACCTGCCTACCCTAAGATGTCGGACCATGTTTCCTGAATCACACCTTTTTTTGGCTTTATCGCTTTTATCACTGACTTCCACCTGATACAGAAGAGGAAATTTAAAAGTCTGTGATTTGTACTCTTAACGCAGAGTTAATTCGAATTGTCTCTGGAATTCTAGAAGGGCAAACTCATGTTGCTCTTCTTCTATTTTCTCAATGAGATTAGAACCCAAGTATACAGGCAGCATCGTTACTATAGGAGTTCTTTGTACACCCACAACCCTGTAGATATTGGCTTTATCTATTAATCTCCGAAGCTCTAATATTCCTGTTCTCTTTCTTCAGGGTGTAGATGGACTGTACCCTGTGATGGTGTTTATACATGGTGGCTCGTATGAGGAGGGCTCAGGCATTAGGTATGATGGCTCCTGTCTTGCCTCCCATGGGGTCATCGCTGTAACAATCAACTACCGGCTCGGGGTCTTAGGTAATTAAAGTGCTATACACTTTCGATATCTTTATCGCCAAGGCATTCCTTATTACGAGGTTAATGTGATATGTACCATGTGTATGTGTACGCTCTACCGGGTAACCTAGTCATTTTACCGACTAGCCAGAGGTGATTTGGTGAAGATTAAGGACAAGATATACCTCTACTTCATTGATCATTCAACGCCAATCATGGAACCCCCTTCCCAGGATGGGAAGAATTGATAAACTGCCTATAATATAGGCAGTTTATCAGCAGTTTAGTAAAATATTATTTTACTCATTACCTTATAAAGTTACAATTTTATACATACATTCATATTTTCCATTTGTAGAAAATAGGTACATAATTGTTATAATGTCCTAGTTTTGGCAATTGTATTCAACTTTTGATTGTGATATTTTTGCGTTCCCTTGCACATAAGGTTATCTGTCTTCTGGAGACAATCAGTTGCCAGGGAATTATGGTCTTATGGACCAGATCGAGGCTCTGACGTGGATACATCATAATATACGTCAATTCCGCGGTGACCCAGACCGTGTGACTATATTTGGAAGTAGTGCTGGAGCCACCAGCGTTGGCCTTCTTCTAATCACACCAAAAAGCAAAGGTATGTCAATATGATGAATCAATTAAATTCAGATTGATGACTGATTTCATTCATTTGAAAATCACAGTGGTTGCTAGGTAAGGAGTTTAAGGGGTATGCACTGACGTACATAAACTATCACCATTTAATTAAAAAAGTGTTGATGTGTAGGATAATTACTGAAGGTGAATACTACCACTAGTTTCAAAATTGTGTTATTGCCAACAAAACATTATTAAATTGTGAAGTATGCTGTTCCCACCATAATTAAGAGTAAACAAGAAATTAATCACCATCTCATAATAAGCTGAATGCAATGTTATGATGCAGAAACATCTTTTGATTTGCAACAAAAATAATTTGGCCCGTATCTATTCATGAGTCAACCATTAGAGTACCAAACACAGCGTTTCAAATATTGTTACTTGTCAAGGCTGTGTCAAGTGTTTAATCCTAGGGTTGATGGTTGCTATGGTGACCATGACAGTTTGAATCTGAAATTTAACAACTTCATCAAAATAAAGTATAAAGCAGTTGCATGGCCATGGTTATAAGACAGTCCACCTTTGGATATACCTCAAAATTAATCATGGTCGTATCTGCAAACACAGAGAATGATCTGTGAATTCTACATCAGATCTTAATATTTCCATCATTGAACATCCATACATAGACAAATGCCAACGCCCATTGATATCGTCTCTGTGGTATTTCATGATTGGGGGCTGGGGCCGTATCCCATGAAGCCCCAGCCCCCACGAGTGAAATACATCAGAGCGGTGCGAATGAAGTTGGCATCTGTGTTTATTTTTTTATTTGAACCTATTTGAATGAAGGAAAAACAACTTTTTCTTAACCCATTGAATACAGCCACATTGTATTCAGTCGGGGGCATTGAATACGGCCTTCGAGTGCTTAAGTATAGGAGATCTTGTATTTCCAAAAAAACCACAAAAAAAACAGTTCTTGTCTTTGTACAGGCTTGGTGCATGGAGCTATAATAGAGAGTGGAGCTCCGCTGTCCTTCTGGGCTGTACACAATGATACAGTGGACCATGCCAGCTTCACACGCCAGGTGGCCAGCAAGGTGGGTTGTCAGAACGAGGCAATGGACGCTGTCATTGAGTGTTTGCGGCGCGCGCCGGTAGAGGGCTTCCTCAAGCACCATTGGAAGGTAAGTGTGTACACAATGTAGCCATTACTGAGGTCCTCTAAAATGCTTAGGAACCATGTACTACGGTTATTTTGCGAAAGGAGTACACTTAATGTATCACAGTCAGTGTTCGTATTACCCTACCCCCTTGTAAAGTTATCACGATGATGTTTTATTAGTGAATAGTTCAATTGCCTCCACAGCCCTGAAAATGTTGTCTTTTTTTCGTTTTAAAAGTTGCCCAAAAATGGAATAGCTATCTACAGTAAACTGCACTTTGAAAAAATAGAGTGATGAGATTGAAGCTGTGTCTCATGAGATTGTAACAATTAATACGTCTTTGACTGGGTGTAGTCTTTGACCAGGTGTAGTCTTTGACTGGTGTAGTCTTTGACCAACAAGGTTTAAAAGGAGTGAAATGGGTGCTATGTAGACAGAAATGGGGGGAAAAGGTTAATGGATATTTTAACACTCTATAATTTTACAAACTTCCTGGCATTTCTATGTATATAGCAATCTCATGAGACACAGCCTTGAACTTCAAGCTTAATGAAAGAGGTTTTGTTTCAGTTCCCACGCATCTCACCATCGGCACTTAATTTCAAGCCGCGTGTGGATGGTGAAGTGTTGGTGGAGTCCCCGAAGGCTGCTCTGGAGGCCGGCCGACACCACCATGTACCTGTACTCATAGGGGTTGTGGAGGAGGAGTGGGCACGGAGCATGGGGTGGTTCTACCGTGAACTTACTGGTGTGGGTGAGTATCAGCTAGAATAATGCTCCATCAGAAGATTGGTGAATGCACTCAACCATGAATCAACTTTTGTCCTGTTGATCTATCTAATTCACACACAGATCTCTTATCCTGTATTATATTATATACTTACATGTATATTTTAACTTTAAGAAAGAGAGAAACAAGAAAGAAACAAAGAAAGAAAGAAAGAAAGATAAGTCAGTTTAATCTGAGGAGTAAAGAGAATTGGACGGAGCAAAACCAGTAGTAATCCAATTTTATCACATTCCGTCTTTTCATTTGCCAGTTCCAAAGGTGGTGCAAAATAAAACAAAAACATGCATATACCCATTAATTCGAACCCAATGGATAGCTTTGGATGGGTGGAAGTCACTCCAACACTCTGTGATCCTTGTTATGATTGTTCTTGATTTTTCCTACAGACAAGAATAACTCCGATGGACTGGATCGAGACACATTTGAACGCAGTATCAAACACGTGATAACAAAACGCTTCTGGTGGCCGCGCTCGGTAGCCGACGTAATCACACATGCATACACAGACTGGAGAAATGTGAATGAACCAATACTGAACCGAGCAAATTACATTAGTGTGAGTGAATCAATATTCCCCTTAATGATTAAATTCTTTTTTAATTTCTTTTTAGAATTGAATAAAATCCTGACCATATTCATGAACTCAGTTTTACTTGAGATTTGAGATTTCTTAAAGCCTGACGTCCTTGGAGATTCTACACTTTTGTTAACTTTGATGAAACCCATCCTGGAAATGACATGCAGATGTGAAAGCTAACGTTGTGGACAGAAATGCTTAATGGCCATAGATCAACATGCCAAAGTCGTGCATATTCTGCTTTCTTTTTTAATGATAAGCCTAACTAATCTTTAATATCTTTCCTCTCTCTCTCCTAGTTTATGTCCGACTTAACGATGGTGGCTCCCTCTGTGAAGACAGCCAACATTTTATCCCACCAAGAGGTCCCGGTATACCTATACCGCTTTAACCACCGCAGTATACACACCAACCCTCCATGGTGGGGCAGTTACCACTCACTGGAGCTTGACTATGTCTTCGGCTCTCCATTCTTAGGGTATGATATTGCTGTCGACAAGTGGGTAAATCATACCATAGAAGATAAAGGGCTCAGCAGAAGGATAATGAAGATGTGGACTAATTTTGCAACATACAGGTGAGTATTGTAGTTTTATTAAAAATACATATGCAAAGGTTCAAGCATTTTTGATTTGTTGACTGGGTCTTTTCGAGAGTTCCAAGCATCGGCTGTCGAGACAAATGTGACTGACGTACAACAAGATTTAATGTTCATAAAAAAAGTAAACCACTGTGGAATACTAGTATTCCACAGTGGCCAGTACTGGCATGGGTCATTCAATGGGTGGAAACACAATTATGGGGTTCCTCTTTCAAACAACGGCACTGCTGTATTCCATAAAAGATAAATGAAACAAGAAATATTTGTCTACTGTATGTTATGTCACTTTTCAGTCCATTTCTTAACCCTCCTTTCCATCTTGATCACAATCTAGACACTAAGTCTTATATAAGATGGGGTCAACTTTTATCTTTTTGTTTTAACGAACTAATGATCTTATTAGATTAAAATTTAGGACAGCTGGAAACGGTCACTAAAGTTTTGCCTCATGTCATTTGAATTTGCAGACGTGTATTTATTGCACTAAATTTAATTTCAAAATACAACATATTCGAAAAATCTATCATGAAGTGTATGAGGTTATTGTTTCTCTGTCAGCCATGGAGAAAAAAGTGATGGATGAAACCAATACTGAACCTGAATACTTGTATGGGTTATTTTGACACCCATTGTTGAAACCAAATCACTCTGTCACCGAAAGCTGGAAACTTTCAGTTATGAATACTCCCATGAAGGCTAACAGCACCTAATGTTATTATGTTTCCAATGATACCTTGTCATCCCCATCCAGGACCATTGTTACGGGAAATATTGGGGTTAAAAGGGGGGCAATCCATCATAATAACAAGCCTTGGCTGCATACCTGAAGGGTCAGCACTCTAAAGCCCCCAGTGAATACTTCCTCCCCATGAGCAGCTCTCCATCAGTCAAGTGAGTGACTCATTCTATGGGGGGTACAATAGGTAAATCCTCAGTGAGGCAGTGACAATGATGGAGGAGGTTCCCAAGAGGGGACATTGGGGAAGATGAGTGGCTGTAGTGTTTTCATTGGAACAGCTCTGTTTGTGGTTTGTAGCTAGGCCTGCTCTATAGGATGAGTCTGGTATCCAGGATACTAACATCTGAAGGCACTGACCCAGGTTCATTTCATACCATAGGGACATGTACCTTTGGTCCACTGTGGGTAGATTGCAGTGATATTAAAGTATTTTTATAAGCTTAGACTTGATTGATGAAACTGGTGACTGCATTGAGTTCTAGTCCTCATTTTTGCATATCACTTGGGAAATACTGAGTTTTCAGTAGATTGCTGTATGATATTCAAAATAATTTTTGGCAATCTATCATGAAATCTTTGATAAAATCATGTAATCATCATTAAATTTGACTATGAGGAGACAGATATTGTCATCAATTCATGTAGATATGTGTCTCATTTTCATCAGCATTCGCCAAAATGTTATTGTTGAAGTAAACGCGAAACATACATCTCTATTCTATATAGATCGAAGCAACGGTTTCTAATAATGATATTTCTTTTTATTTGACCAGTTCACCCACTCCAAATGACACATATAGTGTCACCAAGTGGGAGCAGTACAGCCCTGATAGGGCAAACTACCTGTACATCACAGCCTCCTCCTGTTCCAACCAGGAGCAGCTCAGACCAGACAAAATGGCGCTCTGGAATGACCTCATTCCCAAACTGCTCAACACTGGGAAAGGCACCTCCAAAATGGACATTCCTCCAGGGGGTATGGTATCACCCCCAGACTACCAGCTATTGGCCTGGGTATTTTTGGCAAGTTCGCTGTCCTTCTTTACTTCATTTGTTGTTGTTGTATGTAGGTTGTTGAGTTTACGGAGAAGACAGGCTGGAGATGGGACGCGTTACTATAACGGACAACCTCCACAGATGGTATGAGACCAAGATTGAATTTTATGGAGTTCACGGATATTACCTATGTTTTCCATACGGATTCTCTAAAGTTGCTCAATTGTTCTTAATTACCAATCCCAGCTTTACTGAAAAGTTCCATGGTCCCTATTCTAAGTGTAACTTGTCCTTCAGGAGAAAACCAGGACATTTTGGGATTCTAGATCTAGGGCATTTATCTATGTCATTGTACAAATCATGAATGGTTACCGGATTAGGATTCGACGGTATAGGTTAGCAGTTACCTACTGCAATTGTATGTAGGGGCGATGAGGATAATATTGATATCCTAATAAGCCACACATTGAGTTGACTTAACAAGGCACTGGAAACTAAATGATGGATGATTTGTTTGTATTCTATATATTTGACCTGAAAGTGCTGTCCATCAATTATCAATTTATATCCCAAGTGCAGATACAGGGTCAATTTAATTTGATTTTGTGGTAATTCTTATGATAATTGTGTGGTTCTGTTAGTTCACATTAAAAGTATGCCCAATGCAATGCATGCTGAATTAACCAAAAAGCAGAAAAAGCTAATGAGTCAATCCCAAAGTAATTTTATCATACAATGTTTCAAAGAAAAAACATTTAGAGTATCATTTTATGTACATGTATACAGTTAGAGCAAAGACCTGCTAGTCAAAGTGATGGTTTACGCATAGCATGAAAATCCAAGGTCAATCCCGGTGTGTGAGGAAAGATGAAAAAGGTGTCAATTTGATGAGTAACATTCTATGTATTGTTGTTCCTAGAAGGCTGAACCAACACAATGCAGAATCTCTGGTAGTATTTGATTCATTGGATACTATATTCTCATAGATTTAAGGTAGATTTATGTGATACATCATTTTCTTTCAAACATTTAAGACTAAATTGTACAGACCTCATATTCCCTGACATCGTGTAGTGACTGATCATTCTGATTAATATTCAGACTGGCTTTTGTATGTTATTTCCTCGGATGAAACCACTAAATTAGATCAACCCATGATGAACGAGTTGTATTCTGTCATTTATCGGGACTTTTATTGTGAAGTCTTAGTTTTTTTCTAGATTTAAGATTCAATTCCGCAGTCCACTGCTGTATATATCCTGAGCACAATATTTTGCAAAGGTAGAGCACAAATATATATCCATGATGATTAAATCTGTGATAAACATGTAATGCTTTGATCAATTCAGTTAAATGTTATGTTAATTATCCACTGCCATGTACAATGTATGGAATCCCTAGTCACTGTGTCATGTTACATATGTGAGTGAAATGTGTTTTTAGTGTAGGGCGATTTCCTTATTGATAACTGGTAAACTGATCTATTTATTTTATGATGAGAGAGCCGAACGAGTGTTGATTTTCATCATAATGGTGATGCTATGATAAAAATTGTTCTGTAAAATCACAGTTTAAAACACTTGTATCATATGATTCTGTATCTGGTAATTGTCTTCATTACTGTGTCAAAATGCACAAAGAAATTAAATGTGTTTGAATTAAGATTGTAATCTATACCAATATGGAAGGGTGGGCAAATTAACAGCACCCCACAGACGTATTATAAATTACCACTTAGCCAGCCGTATACATCTGGATCTGAATAGTAGAAAGGGCAAACAGTGAGTTAATTCATTAATGTGTTGACATAACAATAATATTATGAAGAAAATGCCACAACACATTTTCCAGTCTCCCCTACAGAGGGTCCCCTAAATGTGTATTTAACATAATTTTTCATAATAATTGGTATCAAATTATTTCATCATATATCTAGTGATAGGGGACTCATTCATTATGATTGTCAGTTTCTATAAGGAAAGCTATAATGGTTAAAATTATATAGGAATCTACCTCAAAGTATAGGACTATCATTGATATATATGTTGACATACTTAATTATTCTGATTTACACACTGGTCTGTGTAAAATAACACAAAGTGAACTTGGAGTCTCATCACAATGCTTCTGAAATAAAAATTAATGTGATTTAGTGTGCCAACATATTGCGCATCTGTTTAATATTCATTTCTATAGTTCAAAAATGTCCATACCATTAAGTTGGAGGAGAATGGATATTTGCCGTTTCAACTTTACCCTGATGATTATCTTTAAAAAGGAATTGCCTTAAAATTCAAGGAAATCCGTGTCACATTGGCCACCTCGTGCCAAAAATCGAGAGTCATGAAAACTCTTCTTTTAGCTAAATTTAGCAATAATGTACTACCGGGGTACTTTCCATTTATCAATCATATGTACGACATTTATTAGCCACTGGGAGATTCATAGGATTATACAGTTAAGGAAATAATATTTTAGAAAAATTCACAACTTTCTCATTTCATCGTTGACCCCCTAGTTTTTTAGCTTTTGAAACTTTTGTATAGTGCACTTTACACCACCCCAAGGTTTGGGTGATATGTCAATAGACAAGGGAATTAGTCATTACTGATAATGTGGGGGAAATGGGTGTGAAAGCAACAGGGAAACATACATTGTTTGTTGAGAGTGAGCTATCTTGGATCATTTTATCTAGATATTGACATATAACACTCTGTACGTAGATTTTGATTTTGAAAGTATGTCATTCTATTCAAAAACATTGTAATTATATATTCTAACACACACTGGATATAACCTTTTATTTATCAAGTGTTATCATTAAAGGCTGATAAAGTCTTTATAAGTAATATGATTTTATCATTCATCTTTTCTTGAATAATAATTATATAAAACAAAACAACTTTATTCTATAAATAATATCTTTATTGGGTATACATATAGATCGGAAATAAATATCGATATTCATGAGGAGTCAAATGAGGTTATGAATAATAAATTATGATACCAATTTTCAAAGTGAAAGTGTATTACAAATTGTAATACTTTGCTAAATCAGTCAGTATACATCAAGCAGTAAATTAATCTGATTGTTATAGACAAACATTAGGAAAAATAAAGGTTATATCATTAATGTACATATGTATGGGTCGCTGGAACTGTGAAAATATTGTCACAGGAAAAATTACTTAATATGACAAACCCGAATAAGATTTTGTATAACAGGAATATAATTATTTACACATTGAACAAGAAATAGAGAATCGTATGTATATAATGAATTTTACATTTAGATGCTTACACACAGGATACAATAAATATATACGAAGATCTCATTGAATGATGTGCAATCTACTGTAACAGACAACGTATATTATATTCAAATACAATGACACAAGAAGAAATTGATGGAATAGGATCATGTCAAAGAAGTTAGAAAAAATATGTACACACTGTCTGATGGTTGGCTATCAATTAGACATATTCAGTCACACTCCTATAGCCGGACCGTAACAGGCTCCCCATTTGGCTTTCCTTGAATTTCTCCATCAACCTTCGATTTTACATTGTTCCTATTGTTAGATTTCACTTCTGCTGAAGATGTGACAACATCCGCTTCTCCCCGGTGAGCTGAGACAAAGTAATCCTCCTCCCTCGGAGGTCTGCTTTTGATATACAACAGCACCACACTTATCAAAAACAGTACTGCTAGCAGACAGCATGTAACTGCCAATGCTGTCATTTCATTCCAGTATGACCGCGAACCCTCAGAATTTTTCTGCTGGTTTTTCTGTGGATTCGAAAGCAGTTTGCGCATGAGAATGTTCCAGAAAGCCATCTTCTCGGGCCGCAAATGTGTCCGCATACGTGTATCATTGGTCCCAATATGGAGGTAGTCCAGTGTCTCCGGCACAAACTGATGCCACTTGACATCATTTAGAACCGGTGTAGGTGTGGGATCACTGCATTATCAACGAGGGAAAATGGCATCCATACGTTAATAATGGAAGGATGGAAAAATAGCTGCATATTAGATATTAGCTTTGTGAGGTTATGCTATACCAAGCCAAAATTCCATGTAATTTTAGATAGCGCATTCAAAGGACTAGTTTGTAATGCTCATCAGATCGTAATTGTAGTTTGTCATACATCTACCTAATGATAATAATACATTCTCAATACTAGGTCAGGAGTTAACTGATAAGTAAATGGTTTCTCATAGTTATTATGAACAGGACGTTCAGTATTACTTACCCAGTTCGAGCAAAGTTTGACCAAAGACGCATCATGAGACGACTAATGTTCCTGTCTACATCCGTGTACAGTTGGTGTCCCCCATCGTCAACCTAGAATTACAACTTAATTGGAGTTTGTATATCCGATGATTGGGGCTAGAAAATAAGTTTCCTAAATTATGAGTCTGGATATTCATAATGATCATACTTCATTTCCTACATGTATTATTTACTCTTAAGGGGTGCTTCCACCCACGACCGTCCATCCGTCCGTCCATAAAAAATGTCCAAAAAGGCAGGGAAATGGACGGATTTCATGGACGGACGGACAAAACCCACTTCCACCAAGATCCGTCCGTCCATTCCGTCCGTCCATTCCGTCCAGTTTTTGGTCAAAAACTGGACTATTACTCGAATTTATGGCCAAGGTGCACATTTGGAGGGCACAAATCAATAAATTATTTGCACCCCTCCCCCCCTTACTGCCCATGTATAACAATTGATCATCGACAAACCTTCAATAATGATATTGTCAAACAGACTGGAACAACATTTAGTGGAATTTACAAAATTGATTTTTCGGATGTACTGACTTTGAGTAATGTTCTTAGATCATCATTGTTTCCACAGCAATCTTGAAGAGGCCTAAAGAGGTCATCCCATCACATTGATTGGGTAAAATCTCTGAACATAATTACAATTATGCTTTATGCCGAAAAGTAATCATTCATTTCTTTCATATCACACTCCTATTTCATAGCTAGACATATTGCATAATGCCATGCAGTCATTGAGAATCACTAAACAGTTTCCTGGGAGAGATTTGACACCTGTTTGAGAGCTCTCGACCTCCATGTGTAAATGTTATGCCTATGCTTTCTCAAGTAAAATAAATCATTGATGCAAGAATATAATCAGATAATGTGGTTGCTGAGATGTAAAATCGCTCATCTGCAAAATAACCCAACTATACACTATTTCATTAAAGTTTTCTACACGGAACACTGTTTTATTACATGTGGAGAAACAAAAGTTACTGTGCTTAAGTACTAAAATGGCTGTAGAAAAACTGATACTCATTCTCCAGGGGCTGTTTCTTCATGATGCCGTCCCCAAAATAGCTATGAAACCAATCTTTAATTGTATATTTTGATGAAATTGATAAAAAATTACATGACATAAATACAGAGATCCACTCTAATCTGCCTCGTGTGATACGATCCAATGCACCACTCATGGAGAAGCCTATCTTCAGACAGATTATCGTGGACCTCTGTCTATTTATTGGAGTTTCCCAGACGGAACAATAAAAATAAACCTCACCTTGATACCAGTGAAGGGGGAACCAAAGAGGTAGTTGAGTTCCACCGAGTGGAAGCTGCCCCACCACTGGGGGTCGGTGTTAGCTGAGTGGTGGTTGAAGGTGTACACATAGACAGGCAGCAGGTGGTGGTGCAGGTTGGTGGCCGTCATCACAGAGGGAGCCACCATAGAGAAGTCAGTGAAGAACTGGCAGGGAAGCAATGGTAGACGATTATCAATGGGGTGAATGTATCCAGGGCCAGATGCAAGGGGATTTGAATTCTGTGCATGATGTTATTAATTTTGGTCCACCGTGCCCCCAAAGCGTTGATATTTTAGATTATTAGTTATAGTTGATAAATCCCTTTAAATCCTAAGTCTTTTTACAGGGTTCCATTTTGAGGAAAGAGGAAGTTTCTGTGGAAAAGATTCCTGCGGATCCTATTTGCATTAGTCTCCCGACCGTCCATATTGGTGTAATTCCAATTTACAGTAAGCTTGCGTGTAATACTTGGGTGCTTGAGTGCATAACATCCAAAGCTATTTTTGTTAAAACTATATCAGTGATGTGCGATCAACACTTGTAAAATCAGGGATATTACATATTATATTATTATTATATTATTAGAAATATATTATGGTCAAATGGTCTCACTCATCTCATGTTATGATCTCTGATATTCTGGTTTCGTTTTTTTAAATGTTTGGCAAAGTTTAAAAGGGAAAATCTACACAACAACATGTTTGGTGTGGCATTATCTAAGATTATAAAAAAAATGTGACTTACATGCACGTACTGCTGCCTATTCTCTAGAGGGTCGTCCTTCCTTGTCCAGTTTGTGTACTGGTGGATGATGACAGAAGCCACATCCTCTGGCCACCCAAAGCGTTTTGTCACGACGTGACGTATTCCTGCTTCAAAGGTATGACGGTCCAGGCCGTCATGGAAGTTCCCATCTGAAATAGACGTCATGCCCATGGGGTTAAAAAGCATTTCTAAGGGTAAGAGTGTTATTTTTTTTCAGAACACTGGTGTTATCAACACCACTGTTATAATAAACAAAATTACAAAGAAAGATTTATATACTAAGACGATTATCACATTTCCTTCATTTTGGTGTATTGACCTAATAAGAGATGATGTCATGTATATATGACAGGATGTGTACTACTCGCGCCTGTTCAAGTGCTTAATGGTATCAACTAACCTATACCTTCGACGGTCATCACTGATGGACACTCGCTGTTGGTACATTTATTCATCTTAATACCACTCGACTGCTGAATCTTATTCAAAAAAGGGTGTTGGACTAGATCTCTTACCAGAGGCAGGCACTGAAATGATTTCCTCTAGAAAGAGAGTCTAGTATTAAATCTCCCTTTTTAGATTACATTTTGAAAAGGGTGTCAGACGAGTGTACACCTCAGAGTGCAATATCCTCTGATTACCCGAACTATACAGAACATCTAGCAATGTTTGACTTCCGACGGAAAATTGTAATTTTCTCGACAAGGGATCGTATTACATACAAAGAAGGCCCGGGCATCAAAACGGCATTGCCGAGCCTAGAGGCAGTTTATGTTATTTAACATAAATACTGTATACCTTAATAAAACTTTTTTTAAACATCAACAGAGCTTCTTACCATGATGGGGCGACAGCTCAAAGAGGTCGTCTAAGAACCAGCCCAGGTTCCTGGTCCACTCATCCTTGACAGTGCCCGTCATGAAGATGACCTTGTTAACGGGTCCGTTCTCCAGCAGGTCCCGTATGGGGCGAGTCAGCACATAGCCATCCACGTAGGGCTTAAAGTCTGTCCGCGACGGTGTAATAGAAGGGAGCTGCAATGGTATAGAAAATGATAGATAGATATTATATATATTGCTTATTTGAAAATTCTCTAATCTATTTGTGAATAATGCTCAAGTGTCACATTTTTTAATAAATCACCAATACAAGTCTTACCATGCAGGAGTTTTTAGAAATATCAGTGTCCATTGTCACGGTATGTGTCCGACTCATGGTGAATCTACCATACAGGTGGGTTTGAGCAGGCTTAATTACAATAATAACCATGCGGCATGGGGAAGGATATGTTTAATCTTAGACACTATAAGCAGGGGCCCTCGGAGCGTACAGGGATAAGCGTTTCTTTCTCTTTCTCAATTTGTGGAAAATAAGGGTACATTTGCAGAGCTTGAATACACATGAGTATTATTCCACCTTATAAAGATTACAAAATAATGTAATACACAGCAGCTATAGAAATGATAGGGAGTGACTCCTCGGTATATACAACACACAAGGTACTTTGTAAGTTGTAAGTAACAGTGGGTCTATATCAAAGGGGAGATATGTTTCACCTCGATATACATAAAGTTTTATTTCATGTGGAGAAACAAAGCTACTATGTTTAAGTACTAGAATGGCCATTCTCCACACGCCCGTGGGGAAACTGATGCTCATTCTCCATGGGCTGTTTCTCCATGATGACATCATTAAAATAGCAATGAAACCAATCTTAAAATGTTGTTTTTAAATATATCAAATTTATCAATAATTACATGAAATAAACACAGAGATCCACTCTATTCACTCTAATTTCCTGGTTTCTCTACTTGTGGCACCTTGGATCATATCACACTTGGCTCCACCTCGGCTCCGCTTCGTGTGATATGATCCAAGGTACCACTCGTGGAGAAACCTGTCATACAGACGGATCATCATGGAGCTCTGTCTATATACTACGTCTGTGTATTTTAGATATAAACAGAGTCAGTACATTCATCCGAAGAAAGTGACTTACCTCTCCACTGCCGTAACGTTCAAGTATCTCCGTAAACCGGACGCCCCTCATGCACGCGGCTAGTTCGGCCGTGGTGTGCACTTTACACCCGTACACTTCTCCCACGGCGAAGGCGTGGGAACGCAGGTCCAGCGTCTCATCAAGGACGGCCCAGAATGCAGTAGGAGCCCCGCTCTGAGAGATGGCGCGATGGAAGAGACCTTTGGCGGGGAAGGATTGAGAGGGTATACTTTATGGTAATATGTAAACGAAGAAAGGTAAACATTATTTTTAAGCCTGGGGTAAACAGTCACGTATAGATTTCAAAGCGAAGAATGTCTCTTTTAATCTCAAGCCTACCTGACTTCGTTAGTTATAATCTGAATGTCCGAAGCATATCTTAGTGTGTGCTTAAATGCGCACCTGGGGTCCGGCCTGGGGTGTAAGCATAAGGCTAGTCGAAGTGCATGTCTACTTCCTTTAGGGGTAGCAAGATGCAAACGATTCTAACACTACACCCTCAGAAAAGTGAGCGTCACTGTCGCCAAACGCACTCTCCCATCAAAGTCAGGCGCTCACTTTTCTGAGGGTGCATATCCAATGATGAATCATAAGTTTCACTTTCGTTCAACAGAATGACACTAGGTGGCGACACACAGTCAGGCACCTTAAACAGTGTGCTGGAGGAGCAGTGCTGCAGGGCTGCGTGTATCATGGTGTAAGCCTGCAGCAGAGGTATCAATCTCCTATCACAGAAAAGGCCGGACTCCACTACGGCGACACTGGTCGCTGCGAAACGTGGCGTTCTTTTGGTCCTTTGTTCTAGAAAACATCGCTTCATTTCGCTTCATTTCGCCTGTGTTTCGCCCTGAATGTCTCCCTGTTCCTGTGTACATTCAGGGCGACATTCAGGGCAAAACACAGCGAAACAGGGCGATCTATTTGAGAACAAAGGATCTAAAAGAACGCCCTGTTTCGCAGGTAGCTGTGTCGCCCTAGTGGAGTCCGAGCTAAAGACTGCCAACTAGAACTCCTTTCTTTTGATTCAGCGAATGGTTCAAGCAAAAAAAAAGCACAATCGGCCAAATCGCCCACCTTGTCTCATTAGCACTGGTAAACAAAAGTGCATCTTCTCCTTGATTCATGAATATGCTACCCGATTTTCTTTCAAATGCAGGTAAATTTGTTGACAATATAAATATGCTGATGAAAAAAGAGGAGAGAAATAATTAAATTAAATTCCGTATTTAACATTGAATAAAAAAGGGATATCCTGGTGATACCCAACCTGTTGCAAACAGTTGTTGAGCTTAATCGATGAAAAACATTGGAAAGCGATGTCAAATACTGATAAAAATCAATTTTGGTGGTAGGCGGGCATAACCCTTTCAGGGTGGCATATGCATTTTATGCATTTTGCCCTTCTATCAACAGGTAGCAGGATAATTCCGAAAAGCTCTATCTATGCTAAATCCATACACTTGTAATAAACGATACTTTGTCTCTTTATGATATTGGTAGAGTATCAATTAAAGAACAAAGTCGACACAGTTCGGATCAAGTGTTACAGGTTGCAAATCGGGTTTATTCAGAAAACCTAGACAAGCAGTATCTATGTGTGCGAACTCCCTATAGAGTTCGGAACGGGTCAGTAGGCTAATCAGCCGTATTGATCACAGGGTCTCCTTGCCAGCGTGGCTCAGAGTAACCGACGAGTACCGTCAGATGCTGGGTATATATAGGCAGCCAGCCTGCGCGCGCACACGCAGACCGGAAGCCTATAGCGACCTCTGTCCATACCCCAAGCCCGGGGTAGGTGCTGCCACCTACCGTCGGACTGAAGGGTTCGGACTGAGCTCGCAACACAACATCCAACAGCACTCGTCATATAACATACCCGTATAACCCTAGCCCCTACACTACCCCCTACCAGATAATAACCGGGAGGTAAAAAATTAATTAAGGTTAAAGTCCGAAAACACTTCGGACTGGCATTATCTTATAAATACCACCTTAGGGGTTATTAAAGTTATACCTTACAAACAATATGACGTATACTGTTGAACACAAAAAGGTATCAATTACACACATTTCTACATATATAGACCGTAATGACAATTACGCCCCATTCCCTAGGATAGATGGAGTTAATCTATACATATAGTATACAAACACTTGAAAAAGTACAATATCACAGTAAAAAAATTTCGTCCCTTCAGGACCCCGAGCTAATTAAACTCGTAACGAATAATACTTATAAGTGATAAACAATATCACTTCTTTTAAAGTTTTAAAGACATATTAAAGTATTATTACAAAAAGACATCATACGTGGTTTTGTAGTGAAGATCCGGATCCTCTGTTGATGGTGTTGCATTCCGCCCGGCTTTCAGAACCTACTTCGTTCAGCTCTTACTCACCGGAACGAGAAAGTTCATAGCTCATGCTCGGGAGCTTTTTAGGTGATAAATAGAGAGAAAAAAAATAGTCCTGCCTCCAGGCGATCTTCGGACTCATAATTAGGAGCACTCGGTCCTGATATCCATAGTTTATATAAACAAAAACATCCTGTATCGGATCCATGTTGGTAAAGTGCTCCAGTCCCGAGTTCAGCGTCCCCTCCGGATCTCCTTGTCCTCCTCCGTCAGTACCACCTGGCAGACTGGATCCTTGCGTAGCCAGCCTGCCGCGTTCCTCTGTCCGGACACTCCTAAACCCTTTCTAAGGGTTTTGCTTGTAGGGTTGGTATACTTAGGATACCCCCCCCTTTCTCCTAATCGGCTCCTAGAATAGGATGATCTAGTCCGACTCGTCTCCGGAACCGGGTTGAGCCGGCTCCTCTTCCTCCTCAGAGTCCGACGCCGCTTCCGCCAGAGTCAGCTCCTGGAGCCAGAGCTCGATTTGAGCCCGAGTTCCATCCCACTCGTGCATTTCATGCGCGAAGCAGTCCCGGAACCGACGACGTTCGTGGTCCAGCTTTTCCTCGGCGTTCTTAACTGCCAGCTTCTGCTTCTTCCTTTCGGTTTTAGCAGCACATCGTTCAGTCCGAGCGTTTTCACGCTCTTCCTGTACGGACTCCGTAGCCGCTGCCTTCTGGGTAGCGACCTCCCTCTGATGGAGATGATGCACCGTGTTTAAGGACAACATCGCCACCTCCTGACTCAGGCCAGCAAGCGACCGATGAAAATTGTCTTGCCATTGACCGAAGGCCTCCTGTCCGGCTTCATAGGAAGTGAAGTCGGCGGGAGGGAACGAAGGAGGGCTCTTCAGTCGCAAGACTAGACGCCCCTCCTCTGCGGTCTCGGGTGGGAGATCCGGGGTCTGAACTGGCTTCGGCGTTTTCTTTGCTGGAGCCTTCGTCTTACCGGTCTGGGTTAGAGTCTGCGACTCATCACCCGGAACCATGTCATTTTCGGGGAACTCCTCTGCGAAGGACCCCATCGTGCTGGAGTTCGGATCCTCCGGAACAGACCGAGGTGGCCTGCCCTGGGGACCCTTCTTCCAGTCAGTCGTGTGAGAGGTGAATGCCGGCCCTTTATAGCCCGGATCCGCCTTCTCCATAACGGATTTCCTTTCATCCGTTTTGGCCTTCTTAGAGTCGGCCTGCTCCGAAGACCCACTAGGTCTCTTCTGAGCGCGCCGCACCTTTCGCGTGCTGGTACGCTTCTGGTACTCCTCGAATTCATCGAAGAGCTCACCTTCCGGAACCCGGTTGTAGTTGCCGTCCGGGTTTACCTTGTAAAAGACCCGGACCTTTCCTCTCTCGTTGGTGCCAAAATCCACCTCAAGATTCTCATTTCGGCCCACTACTGGAGGGAAGTGGGAGTAGACTTCCTGATGGGCTGTCTGGATGCGTTCCGCTGCGACATCCAGAGCCAACCCGTGCTGCTTAGCAAGATGCCTGATGATATCGGCTCTAGTGTAGAACCAGCCACCATTCGGACAACCCTTGCTCTGCTTTGTACCCACACTCAAGCAGTCATACCGCATGTAGTGACGCAAATGAAAGCGGGTAATATGCCTTGCGTACCGAACCTTGCTAGGCCAAGTTCGGGGCGTTTCCAGTGTCTCGTCGACGTTCAGACAAGGCTCAAAGGGGCACTTGCTAAATGGATGCCATCTAGCCATAGCCCATGCTAACTTAGCTTTCTGGAAAGGCGAATGGTATTTGGTACTACCATTTCGGACCTTGTCCAGAAGCTCAAAGTGGTACAACTGTACCGACTTCTCGAGTGGATCCGTCTTAATCCACTCCTCGTCATCAGAGAGACCGTCAGGACCCACCTCCTCCGGAATGTGTGAGGCCCGCTTGTCCTTGACGCAGTCGTTCACACACATGGGTTTAAAATATTTAAACCCACTTGCAGCATTGGCTCGGAGTGCATTCCGGACCAGAACCTGAAGTTCGTCGTCCGGGAGAGAATTTTCATCCAATCCCTTCAGAACCGCTTCTACCTCCTCGTCGGATCGACCCCCCTTCCGAGAGGTTACCTTGATGGTCTCTCGTAGGTATTGGTCCCTCCGATTGGCCTTTTCCATTTGACTAGTGTCTGCAGACCTAGCCGCGGCCGTGTTCTGTTGGATCATTTCATCCTCCAGAGTGGCATCCAGAATGGACTCTTTGGTCTTCTGTTCCATACTCCGAGCCAGCTTCATTGCTGGCGTCAGAAGTCTCCTCTTCTCCCGCCGGCTATGCACGGTCTTGAATTCCGCTGCAGTTTGCAGGTCGTACTCCAAGGCCGCGATAAGTTCGGGACGTCCCTCGGTCTCAGCAACTAAGCGAGCTGTCTCTGACTGTTTGCTAAGATCGTTCATGGCCGCCGTTAGGCGATCTGGGAACCAAGCCGGGAACCTGGCAGACAACTCGTCCAGCCCCCGGAAGGTTCGCATTTGGATCAGATCGAAGGATCTGACCTCTGTGGCGCTCATCTGATCGATGATAGCACCTCGGAGCAGGGATGGGACGTCGGCGTCCTCCTTCTCCCATGCGTCATGCTGATGTGGAGCGAGGATTTGCACCCCTGATCCAGTTGGACCACCACCTGCAGCCTGGTCCAGTTTCCCGGCTTCCTCCGAAATATCCATGGTATTGGATGGTTCCAGAGCAGGCTCGGTAGACTGTGGAGGAGTATCCACTCGGACGGGTACCTCTTTTGGAGGAGGTAACTCCACCCGAACGGGTACCTCCTTCCTTGGCTCCAGGGGAGTCGGGAGGTTAAATGTGATGCCAGACAGCACATCCTGCACTACCTGGACCGTATGGGCTGCGGATGCTGTATCCATAGCTTCCTCGGTTCGAGGTGCCTCGGGAGGAACTACCGTTTTCGGACGGGCTCCCCCATGTCCCTTCGTACCAGCCATTGCAGCGGCTGTAGCAGCTACTGCTGAGCTGTTGTCCAGCCCTCGCGAGAAGGACAACACGTCAACGGCTGAGGTCGGAGCAGCTGTGGTTACAACTGCCTTCCCACTACCTTTCCCCTTGGCCGGGATCGGTAGGTTGGACTTACTGGGACCCGGAGTCTTGACAGTTTTAGTGCTGTCGGACGTCGGCCCCTTCCCCGGCTGGTCCTTAGCACCAGGCTTCGGATCAGCTTTCTTTTGACCCTTAGGCGCCTTCGTAGCAGGAGCCTTGGGGTCCACCGTCTTCGGATCCTTGGAGGCCGCTGCAGTGGCAGCCTTGGAACCCGGCTTCTTCGTACTCGCAGTACTTTCCTTCTTCGGAGCGGGCTTTTTAGGCTCGTCCTTTCCCGGAGGCTTCTTTCCCACACCAGTGTGTTTGATAGCCTTAGTGCTAGCCTTAGTATCGGCCGACTTGGACCGATCTCGGGTAGCACCCTTCCCACCGCGCGTCCTCGGACGTGAAGTGTCGGAATCACTCCCACTCCCCATAGACAGTTTGCGAGCAACCGTCTTCTGGAGGTTTGGTGATATGCTGAGACTGCATATCCGGGAGGGACGTGCAGTCGTCTCGGAAGGATCCGCCGCTACCTGGGTGTAGGCGAGTCCTTGCAGCACTCCGGAGTCCTCGCTGCCGTCCGGCGACGGGGACTTTCGGATCGGGGACACGGCCGGATCTACACGGAGCTCCGCCAGTGTCTGGCTCAACTCATCACCACTAGGGCTCTGAGCATCCATTGCCTCCTCAGGGGCGGATGCCACCTCGGAGTGTCCGGTGAGTTCGGATTGACGGAGCTGTTGCTCGGCCATCCTCACTTCGGCAAAGTGTCTTTCGACGGGAGTTTTGACGGGGAAAACACTAGTTCCCCGTCTCCCTCTTTGTCTCAGACGCACCAGGAAAGAGTACTCACTGCTTACAACTCTTTTACTGACTTTTCTCCTCTCCAAAACACCAACTTCCACGCTGCCGACCAACACCGCCATTGACCGGGGCGAGCCCAAAATCAATATGGCGTTCCCTCGCTTTTGTTTTTAAAACAAAGCGCATGCGCAGCGTCTCGCGTGATTGGACGCGATCCCGTTACCCGGTGTGACCCAATTACTGTTTAATCAGGTCACGACCTTTCCCGCCCGCAGCTCGGGCTCGGGGGATCACACTGCTACGTAGGCGGCTCACAAAAGTCAAAATATACTTCGAATAAAGAGCTCATCAGGAGTATTAGTGGATATTTATGGGAAATCGAAGATTACCCCACCGGATTATCCGTCCACCACCCTCGGGGAGCACTCTTACATTCTTTTCATATTGACTCTGAGCGCCCCTGTTGGTAACATACATATAACATATAGGACAACACAGGACACCACACTCGTTGTGTAAACAAGCTAGGTTACAGCCCCTCTTCGCCGAACGGGTTTCCCGTCCACCTCTCGTAACCTGGCCGAAGGACACTCGTTCTTAACTAAAACTCCAGCCTTGATTTTAGTTTTCCGTGCCCTTCTTCCTTCGCCTGCCGAGACTTTCTTTTTCACGGTCTTCCGGAGCTTCTTTTGTACCACTCTCTTAGGGGTATCCACTGACACCCCTTCCAAAGGTACAAATTTAGCCTCCGAAGTTCCCTTCTCCACCTCCGTTTCCGGGGTGAGCTCCCTTCCAGCCCAAGCACGCAACCGAGCCACATGGCTCGTCCGGATGCGTCCTGCTTCGGACTGAATCAACACAGTCGTTTGACTGATACATTTAACCACAGTGTGTGGTCCATCCCAGTTATTCGCCAGCTTGACGTTGCAGAGCGGTTCGTGTAGGCGGATCACTCTATCCCCTACTACGAATCGTCGCAACTTCAATCCGGTGTCGTAACCCACCTTCTGCCAATTCGCAGCTTTGAGCAAATGAGCCCTAACTGTTTCGTAGGCAAATTTGAACCTCTCTCGTAGAGATTCCACAAATAGCACCGTACATGGTGCTTCCGGACTGATCCCTACCACCCCGAATACCAAATCCGCCGGCATGATCAAGTCCTCTCCGAACACCAAGAGGTTCGGTGTGCAATTTGTCGAAGTGTGGACCGTATTGTTATACGCATGCACCACAAATTCGCATTGATCATCCCAATCATCCATATGGGAATTCACTAATGGCTTCAAAACCTGGATCAAGGTCCGATTGAACCGCTCCACCTGCCCGTCGGACTGTGGTCGGTACGGATTGGTCCGAATTTTGCATATAGCCAACTGATGGCACATAGCTGTCCATAGTTTGGACTCAAATTCTCTCCCTTGATCGCTATGTAACATCAAAGGAGCCCCCAAATGGAGGATCCACCCCTTCACCAAGGCTTCCGCACAAGTAGCAGCGGTATGATCCTCGAGTGGGTACACTCGGGTGTATTTCGTATAGTAGTCCGAGACCACCATCATACACGTATTACCTTTTGGAGTTGGTTTAACTCCACTGATAATGTCCACAGCTATTCGAGCAAATCTCACTCCGAATAGCTCTTGTTGCAGTGGCAATTTTCCTAATCCAGGACCAGGTTTGCCTAAACAACAGGCCGGACAGGTCTCGATCCACCTCAAAAGGTCGCCTGACATGCCGGGCCAGTAGTATCTCCGACTCAGCCTTTCCAACGAGCGTTTCTTTCCGAAATGCCCACTAGTGGAATGGCCGTGGCAGTAGTACAGGATGTCTTTCCTCATAGCAGCAGGGATTACCATTTGTAACACCCTCCGCTTTCCGGGACAAGTCTTCCACCTGCACAACAACGAGTCTCGGACCTCCAGTTCGTGGAACTGAGCCAAGAAACGTCGCATTTCACGGTTTTCCAGTGATATTTCGGGTCTCACTGGACAGACCCCAGTAGGGACAAGTTCCCTCAGTCGTGCTATGGTAGGATCGGCCATCTGGTACGTCCTTATAGTGTCGGTGGACCAATCCAACAGGTTTTGCAACAACCCATCATAAGGCAAACGCACACTCGCTACCACAGCATTGTGAGCACCACAATCCCCACACTCCGGACGCACACAACGGCGTACCGGACGTCTACTCAGACAGTCAGCATTAATATGCTTCGTGCCCGCTCGGTGCTGGATATGAGAGTTTTCCAGTCCGAACTCGCTCAGGTGATTCAACCACGGACCAATCATTCCCTCAGCGTCCTTAAAATTAAGGAGCCATCTCAAGGCCGAATGATCGGTACGGAGTGTGAAATTTCCTCCATATAAGAAGTGCCGAAACTTCTTCGTGTACACCACTACTGCGAGCAGCTCTCGCTTGGTAGTACAATAATTCCTCTGTGCCTTGTTCATACTGTTACTAGCGAACGCCAGCGGGACCTCTACTCCGTCCTGGATTTGGGACAATGCGGCCCCGATGCTCTCATTGCTCGCATCAGTGTCAAGGATGAAATGCCCCTTCTCCGTAGGGTATCTCAGCACCGGGGTGGTTCGGAACAACGCCTTAATCTCTTTGAAGGCTTCATTCTGTTCCATCCCCCATGGGAAGGGTTCTTTTTTTCTCCCCGGAGTCCAATGGCTCAACCGTTGTAATGGCTGAGACACCCTAGAGAATCCGGGGATGAAGTCCCTGTAATAGGAACAGAACCCTAAAAACGATCTGATATCCTTTGGTCCTTTTGGAACTTCCCAAGTCTCCACAGTCTCCAACTTAGCCGGATCAGCCTGCACACCTTCGGTGGAGATGATCCGGCCCAAATAGACCATGGACTTCCGAAAAAGTTCACATTTCTTCGGCTTTAATGTCAAGCCATTGGACCGAATTCGTTCCAAAACCTCTCCCAGGTTCAACGCACACTCTTCAAAAGTCTTGCCAAAGACAATGACATCATCCAAGTATACCAAACATTTGCGCCACAACAGATCACTCAGAAGAGTTTCCATCATAGCCTCAAAAGTGGCCGGGGCGTTGCACAACCCGAAGGGCATCAGCTCAAACTGATACAGTCCAATGTGACTTGTAAAAGCCGTTTTCTCCTTATCCTCCTCCTTCATCCCGATCTGCCAATATCCGGACTGCAAATCAAGGGTGCAGAACCATTGGTTCCCACCCAAGGAGTCCAGAGTCTCATCAATCCGGGGGAGAGGATATGCATTTTTCTTGGTTACCCCATTCAGGCGCCTATAGTCGATACAAAATCGGATAGACCCGTCCTTCTTAGTAACCATCTGGACCGGGCTGGACCAGGGGCTAGTGCTAGGCACGATCACCTTCTGTTCCAACATGGTCTTCACTTGTTCCTCTACCACCGCTTTCTTACCCAAAGGCAAGCGTCGGTAAGGCATCTTGAAAGGCTGTGCATCACCCGTATTGATAGAATGCAACACTTTGTCGGTTCGGCCCAAAGGCTCCCCCTCCACCTGCCATGCATCCTGATACTTCACTACCAGCCTCCTTAGGGAATCGAGATCCCTCCGATCCGTCAAATCCGTTTCGGAGATCATTTTCTCAAGTCCCTCACTCAGAACGGTCGGAGAAGGGTCACCCTTCATGCTCACCTGTCCAGCAGGCATCACTGCCTCACTGGTGAACACCTTCCCCAGTATTGTATCTTTCCTTAGATACTTCGGTTCCAACCCGGGGTTAGAAACCGGCACTACGGTCCAAGCACCATCACCCACTAGGGTGTCCATGCCCGTCAAACCGATACTACCCAACATGGCCACATCCGGCTCCACAACTGCCTCTTCCTCTCTCCTAAGCCCCTTGCTTCGGACCAGCACGTCACACGTCTGTCCGGGAGGAATCTTCACAGTTTGGACCACCGTTGCCACTGTCGACACTTGTCGGAGCACACATTGCTCTACCGCACGGTAAGGGTGCTCTATCAGGAGTACCCCTGTACCCGGATTCAGGACCGCGTCATACAACGCCGAAAAATCCAATCCGAGTATACCGTCGTCTGCAATGTCCGCAATGGTGGGAGAAGCCACATACTCCTTCCCTCCAATTCGGAGCGGTATGAACGCGCGCCCATACGTCTGCATACTTGACCCATCGGCCGAACAGGCGTTTACCCTCGTTTTGAAGTTATCACGACTATCCGGCATAAGAGCATAGAAGTTAGAGGAGATAAAGGAGTGGCTATCTTCCGTATCTACTAAAAATTCGCCCGCTCTACCGGCCACAGTAACAGACACATACCACCGCCTCCCCCCCAGCGGAGACGGGTTTACAGTAAAGCGTTTAAAATCATTCGGAGCAGCCAAATCAAGGCCATGTTTCTTCAAATGGTCGAAACATGGATGATCCGGGGAAAGCTGGGTACTCCCTACCCACACGGTGTCTGTGACAGCCGCAACTTCCTCGTTCCGATCCGTAATGGGCCTCCCTGCCTCATTGCCGGGCAACTGTTGGACTGGAATGTTAACCAGGCCGGCATCCGAGCCCCTCAAGCTCGAAGCCACCCCTGATTCCCTTCCTGCCTTCGGAATTTCACTAGGCTCTACCTCTCTGGTATGTTGGCGTACATCATATGCAGGGGTCGTCCGCTCGCCTTCTCGGACCACCCCCTCTAGTTTCCCTCCTTCCCGGGAACTTTCGGAGTCGGAGCCGTACACTCCGCAGCAAAGTGACCGATCTCCAGGCACCTATAGCACTTGGCGGTCCGCCGATTGATCTTCCTCCGGTTAGGCTGTGTAGCCCCCTGAATGGAAGTCGTCATCTTCTCAAACAGCGATGTGAAAAACGCTGCGTCCATTATCGGAGCTTTTGGGTCCGATGATTCCTTCTTCGGAGGAGGGTTTCCACCCCCTTCCGGCTTCCTATTTTTCCACAGCGTTTTAGAGGAATTCCCATTCCTCTTAAACTGAGCTGCAGAAGCTATCGCCCCCTCTTCCTCACTGCCCGAACCATCAGACTGCTCCGGAGAACACTCTATAATGGCCGAGGCCCGGGTGGGCACCCGGTCCCCTAACAGTGACTTCTTGAGAGCATGTATGTCGATGGCCTTAAAAAGGTCATCTAATGACGTATCAGCTCTCCAGGTATCATACACCACATGTTGTATTTCTGGGTCCCTCAGTCCAGCAACAAACTGAGAGAACAATTCCTTAGAGAATAAGGCATCATGGATTCCTGAAGCTGGATGTACCTTCTTCAGGAGTCTCATCAGTGCAAGTCCGAAAACCCTCGGGGCCTCGTGCTTGCCTTGCACTCGCTTCTTAAAAGCGACCATCGGGTCAATCCGAGCGGAGTCTCCGTATAGGATAGTTCCGATCTCTACCAGTTGTTTGAAAGTGTCGCGGGGTCCGCATTCATCTTTCCACTGCTCCACGGCCATCAGGCCATCTCCCAAGCGCAATCCCTTACAGACATACGGAATTGCATCCTGTTGATCCCACCCACTGAGGTTGATGTCCTCAACGGTGGCTCCCAACCACTCTTCCCAAGAGTTTTTCTGCCAGTAGGGAAAAGGCTCGCTAGCAATGCGTCTAGCAGCGTTGGATGAACCCCTAATTTTAGAGGTTATCGCCAGGCATTTAGAAATGGAAGCCGAGGCGTCCTTTTCTGTACCCACGTTGTGCAATCCGATCCCAGCTATTGCTGGGTTTGTATCGTACAACTCTTGCAATTCTGTACTCAGAATTGTTCTCCTTGGAGCCCTCCTCGGACTCTTTGTGCCCGGAGTCGTCCCCGGAGTAGCGCCTCTGGTAGGCACGTTATTCTGCCTCTCCAGATAGGTCTGGTAGGTACCATACGACACCAAATCCTTAGTGGGGTCCACACCTTGACTGAACCACCAATTCTTCTCCTGGTCAGTCATATACTGACACTGCTGGGCCAGAGCAAGCAATCGCTGATGCGCCGCTTTCTCTTTCTCCAGTTCCTTGGCCTGTCTATCAGCCTCCTCCTCTTGCTGTGCCTCCGCCAATTTAGCTTTCGCAGCTTCCCCGGCCGCTCGGAGCCCTTCTTGTCGAGCTCTCAGAACCGCCGCCTCCTGCTCTGCTAATTCCTCAGCGAGGGCTGCATTTTCCTTCATGCGTTCCTGTTGCTGCTCAAGAGCAGCCTGCTGCTTGCGATACACATCTCGCCTCTCCAATTCCAAGTTTTTCTGTTCATTGAACAGTATGTTTGCTTGGCATTCTCGCCATTGCGACAAACTCGAGGGAGTTAAGTCGGTCTTGGCCGCCTTATCTTGTTCGGATGCTCTCTTCAAGCGTTCCGAATCCAGTTGCTGCTCATCCAGTTTCAACTGAGAACGTGGACTCCGCACCAACTCCGATAATGACCTTCCCCTGCCCGCCGTGTTTACACCCGTCGGAGCCGAAAAGACCTGCTTCGGAATTGGACGGATACCACTGATACCCACCCTAGGTGAGTAATCACTCGCCCTACCTCTACCCCTTGCTCGGCCAACCTTTAGTGGTCGTCCTGGCGTTGAAGTAGACAAGGCACCTTCTACAGTCATCCCACGTCCCATAGGAAGATTTGGGGTGTCTGTAAAACTTCTGTAATGAGGACCTTTCGGACTGTCATTATCAGCGGAAGCATACGAGGTACTGCTATCCTGTATACTCTCCCTGGTCTCTGATAAAAATTTCTCCAAAGAAGTTCTTTTTGCCTTCAGAATGTCACATTCTGACAGTAGACTTCGGCGAGCCTCCCGTAAGTCTTCAGTGTCCCGAACAAGTTCTGATCGGGTCTCCTCTGCTTCATGGATGACGGCATCTCGGGCCGCACAAATCTGATTCAGATCAGTGTTTGCCTGAACAAAGTCGGAACGGAGTCCCTGTAGATCAGCCTGTTTCTGATCGAACTCCACTCGAACCCTGCTAAGTGATTGCACCAGCTTCTCGTTCTCCTCCAACAGAGTTGAAAGCCTTGCGTCTTTCTCCTTGATTTTGGAAGCTCTATGTGTGACTGCACCTTCCAATGCAATCAGACTGCTTTTCCATTCATTCGACTGTTTCTGAATGGTCAACAACTCCATTTGGGCCATTTGCACACGCTCCTGTATTCTGGCCTCTCTCATGTCGTCGAAACGACGTTCCTCCAAGATGGTAGCCCTCCGTGGATTCGGAGCGGCTGATCTTGACCCACCAACGTTGAACATTGACAGGCTCATTTCATCTAATGAGTAATTCATTATTTCGGGACCCTTGTATCCCAAAAATGCGCTTGTCCTGGATGTAACATTCGCACTCCTGCGGGTATCTGCCTCCTTAACGGCATCTAACCCCTCCGGTGATAAGGCTGACGCCTCATCGGGAGACCTCGCTGCTCCGTCCAGAGCAGGAGGTCTGCGCTACTGCACAGGCTAACCTGCGTTTCACTCAGAACTGGTCACGGCACCAGTGTAATAAACGATACTTTGTCTCTTTATGATATTGGTAGAGTATCAATTAAAGAACAAAGTCGACACAGTTCGGATCAAGTGTTACAGGTTGCAAATCGGGTTTATTCAGAAAACCTAGACAAGCAGTATCTATGTGTGCGAACTCCCTATAGAGTTCGGAACGGGTCAGTAGGCTCATCAGCCGTATTGATCACAGGGTCTCCTTGCCAGCGTGGCTCAGAGTAACCGACGAGTACCGTCAGATGCTGGGTATATATAGGCAGCCAGCCTGCGCGCGCACACGCAGACCGGAAGCCTATAGCGACCTCTGTCCATACCCCAAGCCCGGGGTAGGTGCTGCCACCTACCGTCGGACTGAAGGGTTCGGACTGAGCTCGCAACACAACATCCAACAGCACTCGTCATATAACATACCCGTATAACCCTAGCCCCTACACACTCTTGGAGGTGAAGCATGATGCACCAACGTAGCACCCACTGCATTAGTGAATCACAATAACATAAGCATCATGCTGTCCTTGAAGGATTGATGACTATATTTCATTACAAAAACCCACCATCGGCTATTGGACTCAGGGTGAGGAGGCCGACACTTGATCCGCCTGCGCTATTCCCGAATATGGTCACTCGCTCCGGGTCTCCCCGGAACTGCCGTATGTTGTCGCGCACCCACTTGAGTGCCTGGACCTGATCCAGGAGACCGTAGTTACCGGGCAGGTCGCCGTCCGACGTCGTGAAGAACCCTGGAGGACAACCAACAAAACATGTAAACTTGATAACGGCAAGGAAGTGCTTTTTGTAGAGTTAGGGAGTGTTCATTTATTTATTACAGGGGGGTGGTAAGATTTCACGCGGAGAGGCGAAAATCTTTTACGCTCCCCCCCCCCCGAAAAATCTTCATCCCCCCTTTGAACTATAGTAACGTGCGGGCTTGCTAAAAAGGGGCTTAAATTTTTACCCCCCCCCCCACCTCAAGAGGGGTCGGAAATTTTTACCCCCCCCCCCAACCCCACCCCACCCCCCTGTAAATAATAAATGAACACTCCTTTAGCCCTTTGGGGGAAGCTTAGTGCTTTAATGTGTACCGTACCGGTACGACAAAGCGCCGGTTTCAAAAGAGCGCCGGTGTACAAGTGCCAGAGTTAGCATGATTGATACACTTATCAGTTGTACAGCCGGTCTAGTATAAGTGCCGGTACTAAATAGGATGTTGAATAAGTGTCTGTCTTGGGTGTAAATGCCCGCCATATTGATGAGCGCCCCAGCGCTAATTTGCGATGGTATAGTATGACCTTTTGTTGTCTTGCTTCATGAATGCAGCTGTGGTGAACTCACCAAGGCTACAATCATGCATCATGCTGACAATGCACTTTAAAGGGTATTATTTATCATGAAATGATCAATAATTACGTATTTCAACCCCTAGTTACAAGTTCCCATATATCTTACACTATCATACTCTCCCCTTTCCATGCATCAGCAGGAAATAGGTGTTAGTTTACGAGAAACAAAGAAGTGTTTTATAATATCATATTTCATTTCACAATCATAAAAGATTGAGGCCTTACCTAGCAGTCCGAGTCTCTAGGTAAACAGTTACCTAGTAGTCTGAGTCTGTAATTAGACCCTTACCTACTAGTCCGAGTCTGTAATTAGACCCTTTAATACCTAGTATTATTACACGACCTAAAAGTATTGGTACGATCCTGTGTTTGTTTAATCAATAAAATTGTACCATACGGGTGTGTGGTACTTTTTTGCATACCACCCGGGTGTGTGGTACGCTTTTTGCTGCTCTAGACCGATCAGAAGGCAGCATTTTGGTCATGTGATATAACAATGGCGGCGATGTAAACGATACAAATTAACTATATAAACAACTAAATTGGCGATGTAAACAACAACTCAAAGGTAGGGGGGCTGAGAATTTGTCTTCTGGTCGTGTAATAAAGCTTGTATTAAAGGCAGATGCACCGAGGGCTGGTACGGCCCATACGTGACCTCATCATGCAATACTAGCTATGTCCGAGTCTGTAGTTAACCCCTTACTTAGTAGTCCGAGTCTGAAGTTAAACCCTTACCTAGCAGTCCGAGTAATATTAGACCCTTAGTCAGAGCCTGTAGTCAAACCCTTACCTAGTAGTCCGGGTCTGTAGCTAAACACTTACCTAGTAGTCCGAGCCTGTAGTCAACCCCTTACCTAGTAGTCCGAGTCTGTAGTTAAAGCTGCTATACTACCTCAGATATATAGAACGTTCACTTTCTGCATATTTATAAACGGTCTCCTTATAGTCCGGTGGTGGAAGAAGGATTTGGGGCCTGACCCAGAATTCTCCGATATAGTTTTTTTCTCTGCTGATTCTTCATCTAGGGGTCTGGGTGACCATTTCCTGCGTGATGTATTTGTGATGGCTTTGGGGAAATTGAGATATTCAAGATGGCCGCCACAGTTCAATAAAAATCTTGAAAAGTGCATATCTCAACTTCTAATCTACTTAGAGACACAAATAAAGGGTCTAAAAGTACATTTCTGTGATCAGGGAATCCATTCATGTCATCTAAAATCATGTATATGGCAGCCATTTTGCATTATATCCAAGATGGCTGCCGGAATTCAATAAAAATCATTAAAAGTACATATCTCTGCATCTAATCAACTTAGAGATACAAATGAAAGCTCTAAAAGTATGTTTCTGTGGTCAGGGAATCCAATTATGCCATCTAAAATCATGTGTATGGCAGCCATTTTGAAATATATTCAAGATGGCTGCCTAAATTCAATAAAGAATCTTGAACGGTGCATATCTCTGCTTAGAATCAACTTAGAGACACAAATAAAAGCTCTGAAAGTATATGCCTGTGGTCAGGGAATCCAATTAAAATCATGTATATGGCAGCCATTTTGAATTATTCATCAGTTTGGACCATGTCTGCCACATCTTCTATATGTGGCATACTGTAAAACAAAGTTATCACGGTGAAAACTTCATTTATTAATGATGAGATGTAATTTGATCACATAGATGGAACCAAAATATAAGGAAATACATGTGTTTTGATGCATTAACTCTTTCCTGGCGGCTATTGCATTAACCCCTTCACCACTGGATTTCCTGTAACTCAATGCAAATTTGTGCAATATATTGGCTTACCGCGTGGAAGGGGTTAATGCACTACCTGGTAAATAATGGCTAGTGCATTAATGCACTATGAGGAGGGCATTTTTGGTTATAAATACTATTATCCTGAGCGCCTTCAACAAATCTTTTGAACAGATATGACCTGTTATTATGGTACCATATGAACAGAAATTCCATACAGATTGCAAACCAGTCATTTGTAAACATGTTTCACAAACACCAATCCTCATATTAACCTCAATATAACCCTATATGTTAAATAGTTCTAAGTCTTGGGCCTTAATCTGCCGTTCTCTGGTGAGTTTACACTATCATATAGCCAGCTGGAAAGAGTTAACAAGACACTCCTCCTTCTCCATTCTCTGAGTCCCCATAACTGGTATGTCCTTGTAGCTGTTCTCTGGTAAAATTGTACAAGATATTGTGTATTGTGGCAACTGTATCTCGGAGATTTGAAAAAGTAGTGAGCTATCACAGGTGTACCTGATTAGCTTGGGAAAGAGAATCAATTTCAGCAACTGTTTGGGAGATCAGAGAGTTATTGTTTTTGTTTGGCACTAAACGTACTCATTTATCTAAATAGAAAGCCACACTTGAGGATGTGGTAAACATCTGCTGTAGTCAAACAAGAGAGTATATTCATATATACATAGCGAGATCATAAATCAACAAGTTCGAGGAGTCATCCCTAACCAAGCCATACTGCACAGGATCTAGTTGAATATGAATCTGATTGGCATGTTTCATTATTGACTTGTGGCATGTGACCCAAAGTGCAGCACAGCCATCAAGACATGCAGCATTTGCACTGTAATGCCTATCTGACATCTTGACTCTGAGTATGTTCTTGAGGACTGATTTAGATTTTGACTCCGTCATATTTCCCAGATCATCAGGCATTATCAAGAGTGGTATCAACTGATGAGCCATCAAATTCTTTGTGTCATAATCCCATAAATTACAGTAAAGACTCAGCCCTCACATAGATCATTTCAATGTCATACACTATTGTGTCAGCAACCTTGATATGCTGAGATATTGACATTGTAACAACTCACTTACTGATTCTGTCATGGAATCCTTCAGTTTTCAAATTCCTCCATTTTGCTCTTTGAACAGCCTAACAGAATGGTCCACATTCATGGATGGATTGACCACCACCCTTCCTGCGACAATGTTCAGAACACCATTAGGAAATTCTTTGCTCTGTAGAGGGTCAATCTGTCTCTCTAGTTTGTCCCGCAATACTTTTCTGTTGCTTGCATCTGTCTTGATTATTGATTTTATATCTTCTTTATGTTGGATTTCATGAGGTGCTCCTCCTTCATTCTCCAATACATCTATGCTAAAGCCATTAACAACCTCTTTACATGAGAGTATGTTCTGGTTTTAAGGGTTTCCAGATCCAAGGTGGTTCCATTAATTCCCCCTGGGGCATGTTTCTACCTCATGATGGTTGACTCAATAACCATGTCACTTGTTGGCCTTTCGTGGATGCTTCACACAAATCATCAGGCAAATCATTCATGGATCTCATATATTATGATGCATATCTGGGATGGCTATGGTGGTTGGTGGCAAAGAACAAAGGTATCATGTCCTTGACACATGCTTGATGCATTAGTCAGTTAGACTCTTGTTCAGCTCTTACATATCTCATAACTATGAAAATGGGTTCAATTAGGCACCTTACTAGAGTTTGGCTGTCCTACTGTGATGCCTGGTTCAATGAATCATTCAAAATGCTCTGACAATCTCTAAATCCCATGCTAGACCTCTGTCTGTGATCAGCTTGCCTATATCATGCTCATGAGGACATTCACTACACCTTTAGAAGCAAAGATTGCTTAACATGGCCTGCTTCTCCCAGAATACATGAACAGCTATATTATACAGCTGTTAATCTGCAGTGAATATTATATAGGCTTGGCCTGTTGATTTAATAAGTTGTTTGGCCTTCATCATGGGTCGCATTATGGTATTTCAGTCTGCAGGTGATTTGTCTCTTAGTGGAAGGGATATCACATTGGTCTGAAAATACCAGCATTGTAGCCATGAACTGGTTTATATCTTTAAAAAACTGAGAGTCCAGGTCTTGCTCACATACAACTTTCTTGTATGGTTTAAAACCCTCTGAATGTCCTCTGTAATGCACTTTTGCTATTGGAGGATCTATTGTAAATGGGGGCTGTAGTGGGCCAGTGTATTATGTTTTGGGAATTACCTGTAGCAGATTGTGTACCCTCCAACAGCTATCTCTGCTTCATTAATTAGTTCATATTCCATCCCTTAATCTGTCGCCATGACAGATAATCTCACTATAAATGTTTTATGTTTTTTCAAGTCTTACATTTACTGGATTTGTAAAACAGTGTAGACCTTTAACTAATTTTTGAGTTATATCATCAATTATTCAAAATGGCTGCCATATATATATAATTTTAAATGGCATGATTGGATTCCCTGACCACAGAAATATACTTTCAGAGCTTTTATTTGTGTCTCTAAGTTGATTCTAAGCACAGATATGTACCTTTTAAGATTCTTTATTGAATTTTGGCAGCTATCTTGAATATATTTCAAAATGGCTGCCATATACATGATTCTAGATGGTATAATTGGATTCCCTGACCACAGAAACATACTTTTAGAGCTTTCATTTGTATCTCTAAGTTGTTTATAAGTGGAGATATGCACTTTTAATGATTTTTATTGAATTCCGGCAGCTATCTTGGATATAATGCAAAATGGCTGCCATATACATGATTTTAGATGACATGATTGGATTCCCTGACCACAGAAATGTACTTTTAGACCTTTTATTTGTGTCGCTAAGTAGATTAGAAGTTGAGATATGCACTTTTCAAGATTTTTATTGAATTATGGCGGCCATCTTGAATATCTCAATTTCCTCAAAGCCGTCACAAATACATCACGCAGGAAATGGTCACCCAGACCCCCTAGATGAAGAATCAGCAGAGAAAAAAACTATATCGGAGAATTCTGGGTCAGGCCCCAAATCCTTCTTCCACCACCGGACTATTAGTGCAGTGTACTGGTAAGATCCCAATCAAATTTGTGGCTTTAAACTGTGCCAAATTCAAAGATAAAGATCAGAAAACTTCAGCACTTAATTATATCAACAAGTTGGCGCCATCTGCAGTGTTACACTAGGAAATAGTAGACTCTGTTGGTAAGATCAGGGATGCAAGACTTGCAGGTAGCAGTCCACTCAGTGCTGCCACCTGATGTCATTTTTTAACACTAACTTATCAAAGCCCACCAGAATATAAATAGTCGCTGGAATTAAAGTGTTGTTTTGCAGATATTAAGGATCTCTTGTCAAAATAAATGACAGATTATAATAGGGAAAGGGTTATACAATCATCTGACATACAAATGAAGAAAATATAGGTTTGAGTGTGCCAAGTAGTATAGCAGCTTTAAACCCTTACCTAGAAGTCCGGGTTTGTAGTTAAACCATTACCTAGTAGTCTGAGTAACATTAGACCCTTAACCCATTGAGGGCGAATGTAGACTATAGTCTACATAGGTGCCGCGCATAAGCGAGTCATAGCTGCGAAATCGCCGATCCTCAGAGAAAAAATGTCAATCTTTACAAGCCTCCAGAGACAAGGAAAATTAATGCACAGAAATCTCAAACCCCTCAATCGAAAGATATGGATCTGCTAGTCTGAAATATCATTGGTATTAAGTAGGTTGTACTTGCTATACATGTGCAAATGGGTCTTCACTGGGGGTCACTTTGGGTCAAATTACAGGTTTTGTCACCTGTTTTCCTGCTGCTGATTTGACTCTTTGTCATATAAACTGGATTTCCCATTGCACCATACATTGCACATGAAATATACTACAGTCAACTCCCTCTTAGCGGCCACCCTCCAGTGCAGCCAATCCCTCTAATGCAGACACTTTTCATAGTCCCAGACATACTACAATGTACAGAAAATGACCCCCTCTAATGCAGCCACCCCACCAAAGCGGCCACTTTTTCATAGTCCCAAGGGTGGCCACATTAGAGGGAGTTGACTGTAGCACCATTGATTAGGATACACATCAGGCTTCACTGTGGTCCCCGGGACGAACAAAAATTATTAAAAATTATTACTTTTGTAGCATTTAATAGAAAATATTAGGTAAAAAAACATATTATTTTTGAAAAAAAATGTTCGTCCCGCCCCTCACACTGAAGTTTAAAATAGTTATTACAACCATGTGAAGAGAGCTAAGCAATCCTATGGATGGTGCAGTGGCAAAATTAAATCATAGTTATTTTTCCATACAAATCCTATATAGCATACTGGTAAGCTTAAAAAAAATAAAGTTAATTTCCAAAATATTTTATTATGGTATTGATGTTGACATGTCATGGGTAGTATGTGTTTCTAATTACAAGAGGATTGGACTGCTAGTTAACAATCTATGGCACCATTTGCAGTATAGCATTTGTGACAAACGTACATATTAGTGATCTTGCCATTTTTAAATGAATATGACTCAAAAGATACACATAGGAAATGATCTGAGAAAAATTATTCATGCTCTATATAACATGAAGATACATTACATGTAATAGCTAAGTCCTCAAGTATGTATTCCTTGAACTAGGTATGGGGTCAAAATGACAGAATGGCCATTTTCAGTGGCAAGTGATTTGTATTTCTGCCATGTTAGAGGATGTATACACTATTTCAATACAAATATGTCTGAACATATTCTGAAGATATTTATGCAATGTCCATATATAGTTGATTGGGAAATATCATTTTTCAACTGCGAATTGTCATCAAAATAAGTGTAATATCGCTCTGAAATTGGCCCATTGGCTATTGAAAATGAAAAATGCTAAATGGCTGAAACTTTTATTTTTCGAAAATTCATATAAAATTAACTACTGAGCGTATCTTAACATAGTTACCATCATTCTTCAGCATTCTTTATCAGCTTCCTAACCAGTATAACAATTTTGTTCAGGGAAGGGTTTCTTCAAACTACCCGTGGTACCTAGTCTACATCCACCCCTGGCCGAATGTAGACTATTTACTACACCATGACATTGTGGGGCCGGATGTCGACTATAATTGACTTAACTCTATGGGAATGGGCAATGCCCTGGCCCCAGGGAAAAATTCTGGAAAAAGTCCCGCCCCCCCTGGCTAAAAAAAATAGTTTTGGGCCGGCCTCAATGGGTTAACGACCGTCCACCCTTCAATCCATAAAATCCGTCCAAAAAAGCAGGGATCTGGACGGATTTGATGGACGGATGGACAAAACCCACTGCCACCAAGGACCGTCTGTCCATTCCATCCATCAATCCGTCCAGTTTGTGGCCAAAAACTGAACGGATTGCTGGACTGATTGCTGGACGGAATCCGTCCATCCATTCCGTCCATCAATCCTAATATTTTGATATCTCTATCCGTCCATTTTTCTACAGAATCCGTCCATTTTCTGGTCATGTTGGCCCATCTGTGATGGACGGAATGGACGGATTGATGGGAGGATTAATGGGCGGAATCTGTCCGTCCATTCCGTCCATTCAGTCCATCAATCTGTCCATTTTTTTACCAAAAACTGGACGGATTGATGGGCGGAATGGACAGACGGACCTTGGTGAAAGTGGGTATTGTCCGTCCGTCCCTCAAAAACGTCCATTTTCCTGCTTTTTTGGACGGTTTTTGTGGACGGTTTTTATGGACGGTCGTTGGTGGAGGCACCCCTTTAGTCAGAGTCTGTAGTTAAACCTTTACCAAGTAGTCCGAGTCTGTAATTAGACCCTTACCTAGTAGTCAGAGTCTGTAGTCAAACCCTTACCTACTAGTCTGAGCCTGTAGCTGACCCCTTACCTAGTAGTCCGAGTGTGTAATTAGACCCTCACCTAGTAGTCAGAGTATGTAGTTAAACCCTTACCTAGTAGTCTGAGCCTGTAGTCAAACCCTTACCTAGTAGTCCGAGTCTGTAGTTGAAGGTGACGACGACGACCCCATACTGCGCCAGGTACTGCCCGTAGTAGATGGAGCTGCCGCCGATAGAGTAGGACCCTCCGTGGATGAACACCATCACTGGGTACAGGTGTTGTGCCGACTTCACTGACTGCAACAACGGTTATTAGAGAGCATTCGTTCATTAATTATGGCAGTGTGATTATCATTGTAACGTACGTCTGGATTTCTCTTTTACCTTTTGGTCCTCAAAATAGTATGTTTATGCGTCGGGTCTTGATGTAGTAGCAGAGAATCCACATCGTCGTACACTATCTGATGATGATAACTGTATCATTATTCACTTAAATAAAACACCCTTTAATATGCCTAAATGCTAATAGCCACTATTTAATCCGCAAGTGGACGAGGTACCTACTTTACGTGGCTAGCCGGAAAACATCATGCCAAATGGAACACTTTGGGGCCCTTAACCCTAACAAATGGGAATATACTCATTTTTTTTTTTTATGGAATACTGCAGTGCCACTGACTTAACAAAGGAAGGCCATATTACACACACCCCGTTAAATAACCCATCGCCGTATTTCACGGCCTGTGACGTCATCAAAACGGCGGTTTGTTTACATTTGAACGATGTAGGAAAAACCTATTTCAGCTAAATTAGGCCCTACCCCCAATAAATAATCTAATTTGAATCGAAAAACAAAAAATAAACACAAAGGCACACTCGTTTTAGTCTGTTGATTGGGTTATTTCACTTGTTAGATGTCAGGCCGCATTTCACTCGGCCTTCGGCCTCGTGAAATACGGCCTGAAATCTAACTCGTGTAATAACCCAGCCCACATACTAAAACTTGTGAACCTTTGTCTATTTACATTACGATGTAGTACTTACGTGGTAAGGCACGTAGACGTTGAGGTAGAGGCAGTCTTCACTCTGGAAGACGCTTTGTGTGTAAAAGTAGTCCGCAGTCTGCGGGCAAACACTGCCAAACCGCAGCGCAGGACGCGTATTCCTCCACTGGTCAGGCGGGCGTGGTGCCTGAAGTATGGGGGTAAAATGGTCAAACTTTTACCCTAGTTACATTAATGAATGATTAACACTGAAACAGTTCATAAAATGTGTATACCTGTTAGCTGAAGTAAAAGGACAATTATTTACAAATCGATGTTTCGTGACTTGTCTAGTTGCCATTCTCTAAAGACTTTGAGCAGCGATTATTCTTTTTTTTTAAACTTTATCAATGCAGGACAGACATTATCTATGGCCTTATAAATTGATATGTCCATACTGAACGCCTGTTTAATAATAGGAACATGATTTTCAAATATATAAAAGGAATGAAAATAAGGTGAAAACGTACGCACTGTAAATCGTAGCTCTTCTACAGGTGGACTGGCATAGGGAATGCCCAGAAACCAGTCTATTTCTGTTGTTACACCCCCTGAAAGAAAGAAGGGTAATGGTTTATAGCATGTACATAATTATATTTTATGACATTTTCTAACTCCATAGACATACAGGTGATGAGAGCACTATAATCACTGTCAGTTCTCACAACCTCAGATGTGGGACGTGTAAAGAAAGAAGTGTGAGGTGGTGGAGTGTCTGAGTGCAAATAGCATTGAAAGACAGCTCTAAGGTCTGTCTTTGAAGGTAATTAACTGTCTCATGTAGTTAGGTATCCAAGGTTGTAAGTGTAAGAGTTAGTGAAGGTCGACTTATCCTGTTGCAAATACCTGGAAAAGAAGATATATACAATACACTCCTTGGTCAACAACCCGCTGATAATACACATCATCATTCATACTGTATCTGCCTCTAAAATATTCCTTGTTTTCTTAGCAGAAATTGGCCAGCACGTTCTCGTATGGGTACTTCTTTTCGCTCGCTCATGCATTTATTCATAGGCGACTGCGCTGCACCGGCCACTCAAGCGACAGGGGTGAAGGACCAAAGGATACTCTTTTGCTTTTGACCATTATTTTTTCAGGTTATTTTCTTCTATCTACACTTCCGTATTCCCCAGACAGGCTTCGCCGCAACATTCACACCATTCTCCATCAAGCCGATGAATGTAACTCATTATACGGAACAGGCCCCGTGCCCACTTCCGCAAATATTATCGGTTGCTAGGATCCAGACGCAAAGATGGATTTTGGCCGGTGAGACCTGAATTCTTCAGAGGCTCCTCCAGGGTTCGGACAGCAGACTGCACTACCCCTGGGACTTGTCCACACCCCTCTATCCACACCTTTGGACAACCAGCCCCCCCCCCCCTCCCTCCTCCTCCTTACCCAGGACAAACAGTAGACTTTAGTACAGACCATGCCCACTAGATGGCTATCTTTGGGTGTAATAGTCCATGGGGATGCGCCTCTTTCTCCCTCAATGTGTATATTTACCTTCAAAGGTATGCAATAACCCAGCATATGATGTAGGAATATCGCAATATGGACATCTGAAGCAGAGAAAGCATTTGTTTCTCTCAAGTGTTTGAGAATAATGTGCAATAGCCAATTGCTTAGCTTAAAACTGATAGCACGGCAGTCGCGTTCCCTAGTGTACCTCAGCATAGCGAATTTAGCCTGGACACACAGACACACAGAGGGACCTATTATATGGGGGACAGAGTGCCAACTGCAGCATTCTGCTTCGTCCCCATTGGTACACATCATCAGGACGAACAGGCAAAGACCTGCTCAGTGTGAATGGAGAATGGCATTTTTTATGGAACTTGAGGTGGATACATCTTGGAACAGGAATGGAGCCCCATTTTGAATAATGGGTCAACATTATGATTTTCTCCGTCAGTGCATTGTACTAGGAGATTAGCAAAAGAAACTAGAGAACGACAGACCCTAATGAATATTCTCTTAAGGGGTGCCTCCACCAACGACCGTCGCATCGTCCGTCCATGAAATCCGTCCAAAAAAGCAGGGATCTGGACGGATTTCATGGACGGATAGACAAAACCCACTTCCACCAAGGACTGTCCGTCCATTCCGTCCATCAATCCGTCCAGTTTGTGGTCAATAACTGGACGGATTGATGGACGTATTTATGGACGGAATCAGTCCATCCATTTTGTCCATTAATCTGTCCAGTTTTTTACCAAAACTGGACGGATTGATGGACGGATTGATGGACGGAATGGACGGACGGGAATATCAAAACATTTTGATATTTCCATCTGTCTATTTTTCTACAGAATCCGTCCATTTTTGGTTATGTTGGCACATCTTTGATGGATTGATGGACAGATTGATGGACGGAATCCATCCAGTTTTTGACCAAGATCGGTCCAGTTTCGACCAAAAACTGGACGGATTGATGGACGGAATAGACGGACGGACCTTGGTGGAAGTGGGTTTTGTCCGTCCGTCCATCAAAAACGTCCATTTCCCTGCTTTTTTGGAAGGTTTGTATGGACGGACGGATGGACGATCGTTGGTGGAGGCACCCCTTCACAAGAAAGCATTCCTCATGACTGATGTCTTGATTTAGGTTTAAAACTAGAGCCAAGACAATGTGCAAATTTAATCCAACAACAATTTAGCTAACCGTATAATGACATCATTGTACATTAATGCAAATTGCCCTTTTGACTGCATGAAACATAAAAATGCATCTCTTACATGGAACCCACATCCTCTAGGGTTGATGCGCTCCTGACATGTTTACATGATGCATCATTGAGTTACAGCACCCGGCGAGTCATTTACCGATGCACAGATAACGGAACATATAGCCTAAAGGCATCATGCCGTCCTAAACTACTTAGGGACTCATCACACAGCTTCCAGTTGGAATCCTCATTCCACATCTCCTATAGGCCTACTCATCCGCATAACATCCCCATAACAAATCACACCATCATCATCTATATGCTATCTGGATTCTCGGCCCTAAAACCCTCTGGCAGAGTGGATTTATCATACTATCAACTCCCCATCTGAGCTGTTGAGCTCGGGCTTAACTACTTCTGGCATTGCCTCTGGTGGGTGCCTGCGGAGATCCACTTGGATGGTTATGGATGAGCACCATTTTCCTCTATAGACAAGCTAGTGCAGTGTTCAAATGAAGATGAACGGAGGTTGCAGTATATCTCTTTCACTGCTCTACCACCTACTATAAAAAAATATAGCTCCAGTAAATTGAACAAGCAGGTGGACTCTTTGTTCTTTATACTCCTTTGTTCAATTTCTCCTCCTTGCATTTGCAATTCATGCAACCTTTTGTTTATGATTTATATAAATGACTGCCCAGTCCAAACTGTGAATATTATAGATAAAAACCAGATGTTTAATCGCTTAAAGGCTCGCCACTTGAGCCCGCTGGCTAAGAGGCTGATTAAAGAATAATTTTAGGTTCAGGAGGATCTGGATAAATCTAAGTATCTTCTTTCCTCCTTAGCTTTCCCCCAGTGTATGTCTGAGAGCATCCATGCCTACACAAAGAATAGCTGGGGCGCAATTCCAACCTGAATTTCGAGGTATTCTCAGGGAACTTCAGTCCAGGTATCGTCTTATTATGAGTTTAATGTGTCATCTTTTAGCCAATAATTGCGACAGCTCTGGGATAGCTTGGGATTAGTCACGATACTTAGATAAAATTCACTAGCAACCATTAATTATAGGACGTTTAATTAAATGACCTTGCAATTGAACCCTTTAATGACAGCGTGGTGGTTAAATTTGTATGCCCTTTGCCGTTATAATGCATGAATGTCTGTATTCAAGAATGATGCTGATCCGAGGGAGTTAATTGGTGCACTCCCAATGTGTCCGCATGATGCGTGAATGCATGCAGTCATGTCGGATACATACTCTCTAGAGCCGCATTCATGCATCATGACGACCAAGGGCATTGCACATTTTAACGACCATGCGACAGGTTACCCTGGATTGGCTGGGTATCTAGGCACCCTGGAGGAGTCCACTACCTCAGTACCTGATCCTGCGCCAACAGCACCCTACCAGCACGCCCCACCCTCCCTGGTGCCCTGCTGCACGGGTGTTTGGACAGTTGATCTGCGGCGCCAGGTCGGCCAGCTCTAACCCAGATAATGAGCAGGTGATGAGTTGATAATGAGTCACTCACTCGGGTTACACAAGCCTGGCAAATAGCTCCTCTTGTTGGTTTAAGGTTAGAGCAGCTCAAACTAGAGGTGAACTGTTCACTTACTTAGAGGTACCTCCTTAGCCTTGTGGTTTGGCTATTCGTGCTCTGAAATAAGCTGTTAACAATTGGCTGCGTACACAATAATTGATACAGAGAAGTGAGCAGTGTAATGGTGCTATGATATCCAGAGAGAACTGAGAAGTGTAATGGTGCTATGATAGCCGGCTGCAGAGTTCTTATCTAAGATAAATTAACTATAATAGGATACACTATACAAACCTGATATCTATATGATGTTTATAGTATAACTATTTCATTTTCAAGGCCACTGTTGTGTACATACATGATTAGAGAGCTAACAAGTAAAGAATCGAGATGATGGATTCAGGAATCTAATTTTACATTTTGATTATCCTGTTATAACAATCTAACTGCATTAGGAGTCTTACATTAGTCTCAAATAACTTGTGTATCTCTACTTTTGTAACAGTCACAGAAATGTAAACAATCCTACATCTGTGAAATTAAATGAACAGGGTATGGCATTAATAAAAACAACAACACTGGATTAAATCCACTCCTTATACAGACTGTGCTATCTGTTCCCCTCCTGCTACTGTTTCGAACAATTCAATTGTACTGATATATAGTTGGCAAATGGCCTGAATGGCTCCATGCCTCCATGGCTGCATGAAGAAGTGTGCTACATTCTGGGTCAATGCCACTCTTTTTCATTCATCGTGCAGGCATGCCATAATGTCATCATATTCATGTTCCACCATTACCTGGGATGTTCACATGATGCCTTGTCTCCTGTTTTCCTCATTGTATAGGACGCAAATGCTCATTGCGATAGTTCACCGCATGCAATATTGACTCCAAGCAATCTTCAAGTGGCATAATCACCAAGCGTTTCCCACTCCACAATTCTAGTACTGTTCTAGTCTACTATGTGGTTAAGTGCGATTGGTGAGAATGCCCCTTTCAGAATTCCAGTACTTGATTATCGTTTACAAATTGACTGAGGTTTAAGGCGCATATTTCCCTGCAATAATTCGCAGGGTATGCTGGTTTGGGACATACTCATGGCCGAGCAACATAATGAACTAAATTAGAGACTATGTCACATTTCTCTGTACAATGTTGGCAGTCCATAAAAATCTACATTTTGTCAAATGTGCTTTTGGGAAAGAAAATTACGGCCTATTCAAAACGTCCAATGTCTTAAATTGGACGTTAAAGCCTATGGCAAAAGCTTGAACATTGTTATCGAGAATTGGACCAATAATGAACTATCAACAAATGAAAGGTCACATTAAAATATAACTATTTTTTATTACCATAGATTGTCAACAACTTTGAAATTAAAGCTTTGAAGTCAACTCAAATTTCCCGTGGACACTTTCTGTATCGTGATGGAACTCTAAATGAAAGAATACTTTCGCATTGCTGCTTTTGATGCCATGGTAATTGTGCCTTCATTCCACATCACTAGGTAAGTGTAGGAATAACCGCGTTTGACCTTTGAAAGATTGATAACTATTCAAAAGTACATGATTGCTTTCATTTGTTGAGTTTTTGAGCAACCGGTCTGTCATTAATGAATTCCTGCCGTAATGAGAGCATGCTTCATGTCATTGACTGGGACTAAACTATTTAAAACAGCTCCTTCCTTCTCCGTAGCTGCCAGGGGTAGTTGCCCACGTATAACTATATACCCCTGGAGAAGAAATACTGAATGCAATAACCTGTATATTCAAGTCCTCAGAAACTATAAGTATTTCTAAGTGAAGTCATATTAGGCACTAGCGAGATACTGGTGCTGCCACCAGGTGTTGCCCTGGTACCAAGTGTATCCCCCTTGTCACCAGCAACCAGTTCAGCCAAATCTCAGGTCCGAAATTAGGGTACAAACAGGGTGTGAGTATTGTGAGTGAGTTGTACCTGGGCATTCCTTATGTCACCTGTCCCTCATAGAATAATGGTTAGCATGGTGGATTCATGATGCAGAGGACCTAAGGGAGTGGTCATTTTTTAACAACATGGGGGGGGGGGGGTTGGTGGATTTGGGGGGGGACCAAAAAAATTTGGACCCCTCTTGAGGGGGGGGACCAAAAAATTGCATTCTTTTTTAGCGAAAAAGCCCGCGCCTTACTATAGCTCAAAGGGGTCGGCCACGCTCAATTTCAACTTGCCCGAGGGGGGGACCAAAAAATTTCGACCCCTGCCGTGGGGGGGGGACCAAAATAATTTCCACCCGCTCGTGTGAAAATCCACCGACCCCCCCCCCCTGTTGTTAAAAAATGACCACTCCCTAAGCGCAAATCCCTGTCAAGTCATATCTTGGTGACCATACCATGAATTTACATTTGTAAAAATCAAATATTTTTTGCTTGGATAGGTAGAAGTGAGTAACAAAATGATATCAAAGAAATATCAATAGTCTTTGAACAATTTTTAAAATTCATATTTCTTTAAAGGAACTATAATAAATAAGAAAAGGTATTGGTTGTTAATGGTATGTGGTGACAAGATGTGGCCTAGGAGGGATTTGAGCTTAGGTCCTCTTCATCATGAATCCACCATGCTAACCACTACTCTATGAGGGACAGGTGACATAAGTAATGCCCAGGTACAACACACTCACACCCTGTTTGTACCCTAATTTCGGACCTGAGATTTGGCTGAGCTGGTTGCTGGAGGTTGCACTGGTTACACTGGTACATTTGGCTGAGCTGGTTGCTGGAGGTTACACTGCAGCTGGTTACACTGGTACCAATCAACATGGCGCTGTACACAGGACATCTTGCTAATGCGGAATACTGTTTGATTTTAAATGATTAAGAATCTTGATGTATATCACAGAGAAAAGTAAAGATGTGGCTCTGGTAGATTAGAGATTCAAACCGCTCAAATATTAAGGGTCAACTTAAGTTGACTCTGTACTATTAGCTAATTCATATATGCTGAGTACATCGCTGTCTAACACTCCGTAACGACATAGTTGACTCCTTCACTATTCTGTGCGATATCATTTGTAAAAAAAAAACACGTAGTAGTATGCACGCACACAAAAATCAATGTTAAAGTAGAAGTTTTTATTTACCAACATCAAGCGCCTCTTGCCGTCTCTTCCCAAGGACTGGTCCATAGGTGGTGTTGACCATGATGTCTTCTCCGTCAACGTCATCTAGCACCCCTTCCGGTAAACTGAGTGCCATCAGCTCCGTTAGAGGCGGGACAGTGTCCTCGGGGCCCGAATCTTCATCTGCATGGTATATAGTTGGGTTTAGATTAGTATGTTGATATTTGATCATTATGGTTCTAGGACTTCTACCCCCTGGACATCTCCCCCCTGTCATTTACCCCCCCTGGACATTTAACCCCTAGGACATCTGCCCCCCAGGACTTCTACCCCCTGGACATCTACCCCCTGGACATCTACCCCCTGGACTTTTACCCCCTAGGACTTCTACCCCTGGGGACATCCATCCCCTTTAGATTCTCATATGGCTGTGTCACATCATTTGGAGGGGTAGATGTCCCCAGGGGTAGAAGTCCTAGAGGGTTAAAGTGCAAGGTGGTAGATGTCCAAAGGGGTAGATGTCCTAGGGGATAAAAGTCCTAAAGTGATAAAAGTCCAAGGGGTAGATGTCCAGTGGGGGTAGAAGTCCAGGGGGTAGATGTCCTAGGGGGTAAATGTCCAGAGGGGGGGGGGGGGTAAATGGCAGGGGGAGTATGTCCGGGGGGTGGAAGTCCGGTGGGTACTTGTCCTGATACCGATCAGTATGGTTATGAATTATACCAAATGCATTTGCACCGGTCGGTCGACATTAGCTAGCAGAAGGAAGAAATCGTGAAACATACAGATTGCATGTTATTTATGCGTATTGCTTGTCAATGATGATAAGTGTCGTACAGTATTGGTTCTTGACCCATTATAATATAAGGGTCACAAAATGATTTAGCTCCCCAGTCCTACATACATGCATCATGCCGACCCTACGGATTGATACACTCTGAACACACCAGTATGATGCAGCAATGCAGTATCGGCGAGTAAATCGCCATCATTGCATTGGTACACAACGACGATAAATGTTGCTTTAATGCATCAAATCGGTTTCGAAATTGAGGTTAATTTTTTTTTTAAACATTTTATTTCAATTTTTGGTATTTTTCTAACTTAATTTTTTCATTTGAAGATTAAACATAGAAGACCCAAAATTCAAGCTGGGCAACATTGATATTCGGATTCAGCACGTTCCAGAGGTGAAAAAAAATCATGTTGCTTAGCTCTACTGCTCCATGCCCTTAGGAATTTTTCTCAGCATGCCGACGACCAGTCTATTATTTGTGTATTTTGAAAACAGATACTGAAGGAGGGCGGGCATTAGCTCAGAGGTCAATGTCTACTTTTGCAGACCAGTTATCCTCAGACAAATCATCTAGGGTATACATTATTATAACAGACCTCAAATGTTCCATGCGAAAGTGAATAGAAGTTTTTGGAATACAAATTCATGAACCAGGTATGGCGGCCAACATGGACTAGATCAGCCTGGAGCGCGCTCTGCAAAATATTGAGATTTCTACTACAAGGACTACAGGTAGTGACATATATCTTGGCAGAGAGCTTTATGAGTGACTCTAGGACCATATTGTAGCGCCTTTCTGGATTAATTATACATAATTGAAGAATTATCGTAAAATATCCATACCTACCCGCAGAGTGACTGACCAACGGCTGGTCAACAAACAACATGGCGGATATAAGGGCAAGCAGGAGGGAAGCCGAGTTAGCCTTGGTTGATATCAGCGCACACAGAACACGGTCTGGAGGTGCTGAAGGCATATCACAAAAGGTTACAGTGGCTCTGGATTACCTGATGGGAGAAAGAGACGAGGCTAGACACCTACATGAAACTCTGCGGCAGTCGCTGGAGTTTACACAAGGGGAACTAAAGACGGTCAAAAAGCAGCGAGAGGATTTAGCAGCGAGCCTACAGTCTGTACAGGAACAACTGACCACAACACAGAGGCAAACCCGAGTGAACACCGCTCATATACAGGAACATCATGGCATGTTAAATCAACTGGATCACACTTTGAGACGTAAGAACTTGATAGTGGAAGGCATACCCTTTACACCAGGTGAGGATACTAAAGACATTGCCTTTTCTATGCTAACTGCTCTGGAACCACGGTTCGACAGATATGATATAGACATAGCTTACAGGCAGGGTCCTCCCACCACCACCACCAGAAAGATGGTCATTGTTATGACAAAGTCCAACAGTAGGGATGCTGTCTTGGCCTTAAAAGGCAAGTTGAATAAAATACCAGGATATGGCTCTGTGTATATTTCTGAGGACTCAAACCAACATATAAGAAGGCAAAAAACAGATATCAGTACCATCGCAAGGCTTGCTTCAGATGCGGGTATTGATGTCAAGCCTAGAGGCACAGGGCTGATCCACAATGGAAGGTACTACCCCCACAGCGCCATTGGGGATCTGCCAGACAAGATCCAACTCGCAAATGCAAAGACTATCATAACTGACCAGTATGTTGCGTATCAGTCAGAAATGGCTCCACTTTCAAACTTCTACCCGTGCGACCTACAAATAGATGGGGTTAAATACAACTGTGTGGAGCAGGCTTTTGCTCATAAAAAGGCTATATACGCAAAGGCACAGGAAAAAGCTGACAGGATCATGGATTGCTTTATGGCAATAGATGCGAAAAACATTGCCAAGACAATAGACTGCCCTTCTTGGAAGTCCATTGATGAACAACAGCTGGAGGAGATCAACATAGAGAAATACGAGCAGGATCCCGTCCTCCTTAATGTCCTACTTTCTTCCGAATCAAGATTGCTACTTGAGTGTACGACTTGCCCACACTGGGGGATTGGATCAGGTCTGAAGTCTAAGGCCCTCCGTGAGCAGAAATATCGAGGAAAAAACAGGGGGGGAGAAGTCTTGATGAAGGTCCGGAAACACCTAATGGTTAAGTACAGACCAGCTCCACCCCCCCCCCTCCACGCCAACCCCTACGGTAGCAGCCACAGTGGTGATCACTCCTACAACCATCACAACTGCTCAGCCTCCAGCCCAGACGACTGCAACACCAACGGGAGCTGTCACCCTGACCCCTGCTGCTCAGAGCACGCCGACCACGAATGCTGTGATGATACCCTTCAGACTGGACAGTCCTACTACTACGTCTCTGATTGCTAACACCACTGTATCCTCAACCACGACAGCGCCCATAGTGTCTCCAATTGAGAAGAAATCCAAGGTCAGCCAGGAAACGACAAAACTAAGGCAAAGGTTTATGTCTGTTGTGAACTCCTCCAAGAAAAAGAACAAGGCACCAGCCGGTACCATGAACACCTCTTTTAATAAGTAAAAGTAGTTACATATGACAGTATAATTAATTAATTAACTATGCTGCTTAATGAAACTTGAGATGATGAGTAATATTATGACACAAATGTGTAAATCCATTAAATGGACAATGTGGGACAAACAGTTCGCCTATCGGATGTATACACACAGTGAACATGTATAGACTTTAGTGGCTTACATAACGGTCCGAAAAGAGGTGACGACTTGACCCCGTTCCAGTCTAACCACCTAGAAGTTGGCAGGTGTCCAAAATATCTACAGCTAGAATAGCAGCGGTAGTAGTGGTTGTAATACATATTGTGATACATCCTGTCCATACGTACATAAGGTCCTACCTGGCGGCTGGCCGGGGGTGACTCCGAGACCGAAATAAGGGAAATGGGGTATGTTTCTAGAATGCATGTGATGTACCTACTGACTATGATAGGGTCTTCATTACTGTTTAAACCAATAGATAACATGTTGACCTAATGCTTTATGGGTATTTGAGTGCTATTATGAGGATATTATTTTTATATTTGGTCGCGTAATCTCAGGGAAAGTCTGAAAAAAGGTGATATTTATTTTTATAAGACATGGTAGCTACCCTGAAAGGGTGATAAATGGTTGTTTATGTGCCTGAGAGTAAGCCCACACATGTTCTGTAGATGTATAGTAAGTTTGGAAAGGCTGTGTGGACTTTGGCAATGATACAAGATGATTCTGTAAGGTCCTACCTGGCGGCTGGCCGGGGGGTGACTCCGAGACCGAAATAAGGTGAAATAGCAGGTTTTTAGGCCAATACTGTGCCAAATAGGTTCAACAGGGGATATGAATGGTCCATAATCCTTAAAGTACATATCATCAGGACAATGTAGAGTGATTCTGACACTTATTTGAGGCATTTTGAGAGAACTAGGGTAAAGTTGAGAGTTGGTTGTCGAAAATTTCATAATTTTGATAAATGTTCAAAATTGATTGGGCTGTAACTCAAAAACTATTTCTCGGAAGGCATCCATTCTTGGTATGCTTTAAGATATATATTGTCCCAGTCTGTAAACAAAATGATTAGTTCCTGTGAGGTGTTTAAGACAAAATATACAGATACCACCTTATTTCGGTCTCGGAGTCACCCGCAATCCGCGCGATCGACTTCGCGAGGCCATAAAAACTGAACCGCTAGGGTTAGACGCGTATCACAAACTGTTCTGAGAAGCCAAGATATGTACCTTTCATTGTAATAAACTTGTTTAAACATATTAACAACTTTCTGATTTGTCCTTCCTCTATCCTAAAACAACATAAGTCAGAGGTTTGAGCCATATACATGATAATTTTCATTCCAACTACCTCTTATAATTACTAATTGATTGTATATATACATGCTCTAAAATCTGAAATTATATTATTTCTCTCAATTTAAAGTATATCATGATCCTACCGGTACTATAATCCTGTATACTAGCACATGTGTCAGAGCGCGCTACCCACACCCGCCATACTGTACAATAAGATGGAAAACTCTATGCAGTCACCGCATACTAGGTATCATTTCATTTCACTCATTAGGTTCCATATCAAAAATAAATTCAGAATATGTCTGATTTACTTAACATAGCCTCGAAAAAAGGCCTTCTATTCATATGTACTAATGCCAGATCGGTGGTCGCAGCTAAGAAAAGAGTCAATGCTTTTACATTAGTTAACGCCGCAGACTTCACAGGTATTGTAGAAACATGGTTAAACCCCACCACTAATAATACTGATTTACATGTACCGGGCTACCAGTTCTTCAGATTAGATAGATATCCTTTACGTAATAAGAACGCTGGTGGCCTTATGCTTTATATGAGAGATACATATGTCGCCTCTGCTGACCTTAATGGTTGTATTATACACAAAGACTATGAAATACTATGTGTAGATGTAGAAGTGGGTATTATTAAATATAAAATTTATGTCTGTTACCGCCCGCCTGATAAGGACGTTAACATGAGTGCTATTTTTACAAAGCTAGCTGAATTAAAAGTTAATGTGAGTAAAAATAGAAAGATTATATATATGGGTGATTTCAATGTGAATCTTTTCTGTGAAAAGGATGTTAAAGGGTCAAATGTAAATGGTTTCTGTGTAGATAATGAGGTTTTCCAGTTGATTGATACTGTTACGAGGCCGAAATCCGGGACTCTTATAGATCACATTTACACCAATGTTCATAACGTATGGGAATCAGGAGTCATCAATTTCCATATTTCAGATCATATGCCTATATATATGATTTTAAAGTGTATTAGAACTAAGATTCCCAAAAAAGTGGTAAAAGCCAGATCGTATAAAAAATATGACTTTTTAAATTATAAAAACACCAAAAAAAGAGTTGCTGACTATGTTACTGAACCATACGTTTTCCTCTGCAGGCCCTAGAACCTTTGCATCGAGTACTCTAGACTCGATGTAACTGGTTAACGATTTTAACACAAACTACACAAGTGACCTTCCATACTCCCTGGTTTAAACTGTATGGTAATCTCACTGATGTGGTTCTTCAACGCCATTTTTCACCTCACTGTTCTTCTAAAGATAGTTCGGTTTCTATTTCAAGTGAGACCTTCCTGCTGTCTGATGAGTTATAAGCCCTTGAACTTCAGGTAGTTGCTTATAGTGAGGTCTCGTCAGATGCTGCAATGGCCAGTTAACCCATTAACCCCTGATATAGGGTAGATTCACCCAAAGTCGGACACCTTTGACCTTAATATTCATATATAATTTTGTGAAAACAGTCCAAAACCTCATTTTATAATGAAAGCACACATGTTTTTCTTGATGACTATGTAAACAATGCACATTTAGCGTAAATTGGTAGACAGTTTTTGGTCTCTTAAAGTTGGGATATATTTTGCAATTTTCATCCTAAAATAATCAAAAAAGTTACTTTACCACTTCCACTTTTGTGAGGATATGCCTTCATAGATGTGCTATGTCCAGATATGAGATGAAACCCCTACATTTTCTTAAGCAAATTGTCCTAAGAAATAATATCTATAAATTAGAATATCCCTATCTATTAGATTTAGATTGACCATGCAATTTCACCCAGAGTCGGACAGCAATTTCACCATGATTCGGACACTAATTGCTAGTCAATTCCCTCTGAATTGATCAGAACTAAGATAGATCCTGCTATAAAATATATAGAAATAGGACATGGGATATCCATGGCTATCGTAAAATGCAGGAAGATGGGAGGAAATGATGTTTAACTTGTATGACGAGTTTAACATAGATCTGATTAGGAAATTGTCCTCATCTGTGATATTAACCTATTTCATACATGTTATTATACACACAATGATGTTCATTTTGACATAGCAGTGTTTGTGATATTCACAAGTGTTTTATGTACAGTCTCCTGGCATAGAAAAAACCCTATTCATCTTGATCTACTATAACCGATGAGTATCGCCCTTATAAAAGTATATTGTAACGGGGATATGCATGTATGGGGGGAGCTTTCAATGACCAGAGAGAACACGAACACCGGCTGTTTAGAGTGTAACGAGATCAGATATATTCAAGGGTAACTTAAGGCTAATACAGGATGAGTTGCATGAGGCATCGGGCATGAGGCCTAACTGTTAACTACTAACAGGAACCACTAATTATAACTATGAGAATAACTCCTCAAGCTCAGTCTAGAATTACTGAGGTCGTAGTAAAACACGGGGGACCTCGGTATAGCGATACCAAGGTGGCCTCTATCTGTCTTAGTTATAAAGAGCTATAGCCTCTGGTATTAGGATACCCAAAGAGGACACACACTAGCATAAGGACACGAGGACATAACAAGTGTTGGTATGCAGATACCAATAGAATCTTAGTACTGGTATAAAAATAACCAGGATCAGATACTAATGCTGCGGAACACCCCAAGACATGTCCGTCTCCTAAGCTAGAGTATGGGATACTGAGGCTCGCAGGGCGTGGCGTGGCCTTATATAGGCGACGCACGGCCCTGCGGCCCCGCGTGGAACTACCGCCCACCAGTTCTGAAACTTGCAGGGCGTAGCCCAGCTACCGCCACAATATCATATGTACCACCCATGGATTAATGTGATATACATTTGATCCTCACATCAATGTGAACATCCCTGCCATCAGAAAAATATAAGTTTCTCCAAAATTCCCCATTAAAAACTGGAAAAAAAGGTAGTGTCCAACTTCAGGTGAATATTTTAATTAGGTGTCCGACTTCAGGTAATATTCAGCTATTTCAATTTACAATATTTGATAACATATTTTCCCTGGACAATTAGTTAAAACAGGGTATAATATACCCTTATAAATTATTATTAGAAATCCATGAGGGTTAACACTTCCCTTTGCGTATGTGTCTTTAGGAGAGTACAATTTAATGTAGAGCTATATTCATCATCATTTGAAAAAGTGTCATATTCCCACTAAAAACGAACGTCCGAAAGTGGTGAATCTACCCTAGAGCAACATCCTGCTCTGCTGCAGTGTTTGGCATGATGATGTATGAATGCAGCCCTGACAACTAACTCACTGATGGTGAATCAATGCATCATGGTTATGGACTCTTTAAGAACTTGATACCCCTGTCAAGGGTCCATATAATGTACTGAAACCGTATAAGTGAGTTACTAGCTTCCTCTATGTCTGTGCATCTGACAGTGGCGGAGGAAGGGGAGGCGGTCCACCGCCACCCCCGCCTGCAATCACAGAGAATGGGGCAGGTACTTTGCCCTATTTTTTCTAATTGCCAAGACTCTTTAATATAATGTATTCAAGTTTCAAACTTTAGCCCTACCAGATAGGGAAACGTGGGGACGGGTGGGTGTTGCAGGGATCTGAACCTCCCATCAGAACTAAAAGAGGCTTAAACACTAATTTTCTTTACACGTCCTATCTAAGTAATTGTATGCGCCTTCATGCATAAGCCGATGCTTAAAGCTGGTTGAAATGCCTCTGCATCAGAAAAATCAACATGAACCATTAGGCACCATGCAGTTCTGAAGGGTCAGAGTGCCTGAGAAAATATATCAACCCCACGACTCATACATGTTGACCACTATTTATGAGTTGGAACTGTGTTGTATCACAGGATGCCATAGACCGAGTGTAAGTCTAACAAGGGAAGAACAATGGAAATTAATCTCCTGTTAAGTTTTTTAATGTTTTGTGATCTAAAAATTATGAAGAAACACAATGTCCTTTTAACTTGAAGATGAAATATTAGGAACTGTGGAATAGAGCATTCATTCAAATTTAGAGACATTATATCCTTTGCACATGTATACTGAATTATATTATATGTACTTTTTATGTTAGAATGGTCACCCAGACTATGTGCCGCTAGAAAACATTTTTATCCATATTGAAATAAGTTATAAGTTATTTTTTTTCAAAGTGAGCTCGATTGTGGACAATGAGAATTGGGAACATGGTCCATAGCCTCGGGCATCTAACTCACTATAACGCCACTCCAAATTATAAACTTGTTTCTCATCACCGCACAGCATCAAAATCACCTATTGAGTGTGGCTTATTTTTGCAAATGTTTGCCAAATCTTAATCTATCAATTACTAAAATGTGAGTGGGGTTCTCTGAGAGCCTTCAATAGCCTCTAAAATCTAGGCCTGAGCCCCGCTAAAAAAGAACATATTTAGTACCAAATTAAAGCTTACCATGTAGCAGATTCCTAATCTAAAATGTGAGTTTGATTCTCTGAGAGCCTTCAATCAATAGCATATAATTTAGGCCTTAGCCAAGAAAATGCGCCCTCATATCTCTCACGGCTTAGCGATGAGAAACAAGTTTATTATTTTGAGTGGCCTAATAGTCTATGTGTGTCTGAAATCAGATTGCGGCCGCACTAGTAAGCATGGTATGCCCGTCGTGCATGCTAACATTACATTATTATACTGAGATGATGGCATTTTATGGACGTAGCCTTAAGGCAATGTCTACTGACCTCATTATAGTTACACTCAATTATGAAACACGAAGCACATAATGGGAGATTAGAAACCTGTCACGCCAGGACAAATATCCAGGATTGGGACCTCTATAATTGCAGTAATTGTAATAAAGGCCTGGAGGCATTTTGACTGGGCTTATTCTCACAGTGCTGCAGTGTATAGGTAAAATCTCTCCAATTCCCTCTGGACTTACCCAGTTCCTAGAAATTCTATTTTAATTTTGGTGTAGCCTATAATGGGTATTGTATGCCCAACGCTACGTGAGGGGTTTTAAAACGAGTCATCATCATCATCATCCACAAATCGAATCATTGTCTAATGGGTAATCAGTGTCTGTAGGTTTTAGTGAGAGTTAATTAATATAGTTCTGCTACTCAGTTTTGATATTTGATTTAATAAATCGTGTATACATTCCAAATGATATTCGTAAGGGACATTAATAACACACTTTATAAAGGGGTCTTAATGGACTTCTCAATTGTTCATTATGGAGCATCAAAGAATGATCCCCTGTATATGCAGTCACCTTTCAATAAGGTCATTTTTCGCAGATCTTGCCACACCCACCCACCCCCCCCCCCCAAAAAAAAAAAGAAGAATGAAATGAATTTTTAAAAAGAAAAAGAATTAGTATATAAAAATAAGAAACTATGATAGTCACCTTTCCTGTTCTGATCCTTAGGGTAGGTGCCAGCACCACCCCCTGTATCTGCCCCAGGTGCCGCAGAGACCAGCACCCAGGGCCCCGCCACCACCAGCAGCAGCAGGAGTAGCACCAGCAGCAGGGGCAGCTGGGGCAGCAGGGGTCGGGGGCAGCAGGGGAACAGGTACCCAGCCATCGGGAGCAGCTGGGGGCCTGCCCGGGGAGGAGGAGGCTGCAGGGGTCTGGGGGCCGTCCTCCTGGGCCGAGGGCACCTGCAAAAGGGGACAGAAAGAAGAGAGCTGATATCAGTGCAGAGTATTAACCTAATGAACAGAGAGGTTTTCAGATGAGTTAAAAACTGCCCCAAAACACCCTCCTGCCATATGAAAGGTTACATTATGTAATAGAATGTAACGCTGTCAGATATACATGTATGAAGGTCAACGATGTACATGTGTTATTGTAGAATGACATTGAATTTAAACTGATGTATTTGATATATATAAGTGAGGTGTAATCATGAACAGGTGAATAAATGAATCTTAAAATAGATTAAAATGTTACTATCTATTAAGTCGCTTATTTCAAAGAAACGCAGACTATAAGAGGCTCATAGAGAAATGGAAATACCTGCCACCCTCCCTAAGTTCTGTATGACTTACATTTGACAAGCACAGAGTGAAGGTGTAATAACTTAACAGACATAGTCCCCTAGAGAGGAGTTAAGGTGTGTAGTCAAGGGTGTGAAGCCCAGGTGTGAAGGCATGAGTAGCACCACAAGGGTAGCTATAGCCTCACTGCTTCTCCTAGTTGTCACTGCCTTTGAAAGTAGCTCATCTCACCTCTTCAGAAACCAAGGCAATCTATGCATTGAGTTCCTTACTTTTCTAGGCTAAAGGTCCCGCTTATGATTATACAGATAGCTAGAGCACTTGTTCCATGCCTGTACACATTATGCTTGTCATGTTCCATGAGCCCGCTTTAAAGCTAACGGGCATAGTCTTTTAGCCCCTGTACGCTAAAAGTAATATACAGTTGATGCCTCACAGGTATTTATCTGCAAATCGATAATTCAATTTCTCCAACACCATGTCTGTTTGTCCGACTGTTTATTACATACGTAGGATTTGCTTTTCCTTATATATTTTATCAACATTATTATATAGTCAGTCACAGGGTTGTGACTGTTTTGTACACGTCAATTGCTTGTTATTTGGATACAAAAGGAGGCCCTCTGGAGCCAGGAGTATTGAGGTCCTGTTGTATAGTAGCCTAATCTCACTAAAATGGACATTACAATTTCTTTCAAATCATAGATTCATCTAATGGAAGGTTGAGAAGATTATTAGCTAATGAATATATTTGCCACCACTGAATATAGTTATGGACATTCTACTATAGGAAAAACGAGATTTCTCACGAGAATATTTACACTCTGCAAGTCAGGAGCGACTCTTTTCTACAGAACTTCATGTGTTTAGTAGTATGAGGAGTTGCTCGCGAGCAGCTCATATGTCTCAAAGCACATCCACTGCACACAGTTGCCGCAGGTTAGAGATGTCTCAGATACCCTTGGGTTTACTTTTTCTCCCTACACTAAAGGCCTCCTGGGTTATTTTCTCCAAGCCCGAAGTCTGGGATTAAGGAGAAACTGAAGGAGTGTTGGCAGACACACTCTGAGGTGCTCGTTCTGTTTGAAGCGAGCTGCTCATGGGGATGGATATAGACAGACTTGAGATGCTACTCCAGTCCGATGGAGACCCATATTTACCAATACATAGGTCTCTGATATGTTCAAGCAGAGGCAGCACTCTTCCGGCACAGTTTTTGTGGTACACTAGAACAAGGAGGTTACTTAGTTAAATACATAAGCAGTCAGTGGCCTAAGATGGCTGAAAGATGGCTAAGACTACTGCAAATTGCATTGTTGCCACCCAATGTCTCGTGATGGAATCGAGCTGCTCCAGTGTTTGCACATAGCACTTTCTACTGAGCAATTGGCATCCCACTCCAACAAACATATATCCACTCATACACAAAGCATGAAAAATAGAGGACCCCTCTCTCCACCATTCCTGCTATCCAGGCCATCACTGACCCTGGCCAATCACAAGCGTCCAAGAGGTCACGTGGGAGGGACAGGGGCAGGACCCCTATGCCCTCTGGTGGTCAAAGGGGGCAGACATGTGTCGGTCAAAGCAGGCAGTAGAGGCGACAAGCGGTGGCCCTGGGGATGTGCAGTGGAGAGGCAAGCTGGATATAAACACACTCAGTCTGAAAGGATTAGGCTGAATATAAGAGGATATCTGACAGCGGATGATCCTCCTAATGTAGAATCAACACATCTATATAGATGATTTAAGGACACGTGATACTCAAACTGTCACCTATAACTGTTTAGTGGTATAAATACTGCATGAGCAGATAAGCTATGGAATGGATGTGTGTTACATGGGAAACCTAGAGACTTAGTCAGTATACTGGCCTCAATTGTAGACAACCGTATTACTAGATAGAATGCCATGTTTAAGTACTACATTTTGGGTAACATTTGTTATTTGAGAAGACAAAGCATATAGTAGCACATGGTGGAATGAGGTAGCCTTTGTCATAAGATGTACATTGCTGTATAGAGAACTCTATGAGGGACAATATATAAATATACATTTATATATATCAAAGTCTTCATCACAGTTCGTTTAAGGCAGTAGGGGGACCTCATCCTGTTTAAAATGCTAGTGGGTGGTTATAGCGGGGCTTTCATGCTGTAATGTTGTTGGTCTCACAAGATGCCTTTCACCTTTTTTTCAAAGATCATAGAAAAACTAGAGCATGATGTTATATATTAAGTCTTTTCAAGTCTTTAGTACAATCGTCCACATTTACCTGAATTTCTGCGATTTGTAATTACCTAACCTCAATTTGAAGAGAAAAATTTAATTCGGTAAGATTTGATCCACAGCACGCTTTCTGTGTCTATTTCAATTCCCACACTGGCTCATTAAAGGTTATTTGGCTTGTGAATTCGGTAATATCATAGGCCTAGTCTCACCAGATCGATCCAAGTTGAGGGTCTACAGGGTGCAATCTATGACCAGGTGCACTCTATGACCGGGTGCGATCTATGACTGGCATGAAAGAAAACAGCTTGTATGGGGCGAACATTCAAAAAGAATTAGTAATAGTATTATTTACTACCATTTCTGTATATATCTGCTCTAAAAAAGTAGATTTCTTGACCGGGTCATAGACCATCGACGTGGATCTACTTGGTAAGACAATCTATAGACGGACTATAGTACAATCTATGTTGTACAAGGCACATCGAGTAAGATACGCCTTCAGAACATACCTGGCATGATTAACCACCTCATTTGAATATAATGCAGACAGACAGAAGGAGTACTTCAGAGTGTGTCTGCCAACACTCCTTCAGTTTCTCCTTAATCCCAGACCTGAGGCTTGGAGAAAATAACCCAGGAGGTCTTTAGTGTAGGGAGAAAATGTAAACCAAAGGGTATCTGAGACATCTCTAACCTGCGGCAACTGTGTAGTGGATGTGCTTTGAGACATGAGCTGCTCGCGAGCAGCTCCTCATGAATACTTTTTAAACTAACTTCAGACTAGAGTATTCAACCACTGGCCTAATTGAAAATGTTCAGCCAGCACTGCAAAAAGGTGTATGCCCAGTGGCTGTGTCGTTGGTGTCAACTTTGAGACATCTTTCCTGATTGGACAATCACCTTTACTGGAATCCTTTAATTTGTTGATTTCATCTTTGATGGCTTTCGATCATTTCCCAGATACAATTTCCCCTCATGTCAGATCTGGTGCATGGTGCCCGTCCATGGCCTACTCCTCACCTTTACTCCACTAACTCCAGATGCCATGGTAAAATTGGGCAGGTCTGGAGGGAGCCTTAAGGCCGATGACCTACCCGCACTTAAATTGAACTGGATTTTGGTTATGCACTGATGTCACTCCACTATATGGGTAACATCATGTCAGTGACTTATCCCCATTTTCAAAGTTCATGATTCTCTTTGCTGCATAAAATACTATTATGGTAGCACAACTTAAACTGACAGAACCTTAAAGATATCCATCATCATAGGAAGCTTACCATTCAAAGGGAATGATTGTGACTATTCATGAGCAATGTAGGATATTGCCGATTTTATATAGAGAAGAGGGCTTAAACAGATTGACAATGATACACATGTGATAGTCTGCTTGTACAGTCTACAATAGATGGCTTGCTACCTATTAACTCGTGGTAATAACCACAAGCTATATTCAGGCACATCATTAAAAGGCTTGCTCACTGCTTGTGTGTACTCGCTTTGGAGTGGTTTCGTGATTCCTCTCATTATCAAAAATAGCTAATTCCACTTAGTCAGGCTGCTTTTATTGACTTTTCGTCAGGTACATTCTGACTACTCCCTGCATGCCACCTATAAAAGCTTTTGTCTTGATGCTCTCTAAATACACATTAAATACCACTGACCTGAATTAGCCAGAGGAAATCTGTCTAGCCTAATAATAGTCCTCAATGATTGTTCGGAATCCAGGCAGATCTAAAAGAGGTTCTGGTCAACCTGGTGCAGAGAAGAGTCCGAGAACAGACTTAACCACTTTAGGGCAGCCTATTGCTTTTGTTCGACATGCCGTTTGTAGCCATGATGCTTAAATGCATTCCGCGTGAGTAACTCGTTATTGCTGCATGATTCATGCATCATGAAAACAAATGGCATAATGCATTTAAGCTCTGAGCGGCCCTTAAAGAGGTTAAACAATATTCTAGCTAGACGATATATACTGTGGAGATTATTGGGACATTGTATAAACAGTACTTCTACACAAGGGCTACTATGTCTACTGTCATATCCACCCATTATTGTTGAGTTAAAGATTCTACCGAGTTTCGTCATTGTTAACAGGCGCTATGATACAAATATTATGTATACAGAGGCCGATTCAATTCCCTTTATCTACAACGGATACAGCATTCTACGACAGACTCACCATTTGATGGCATGTAAGTATCTAGTTCATCCCAATGCCTGCCCCTTTAAGACTGATCACCAGCCGTATGGAACGCATGATCTCCCAGTATTGGCCTGCCGGAGGGGACTGGCTTACACATATTCATATAGACAATGGGGATGATCGATAGGGTAGATTATCCTAATGGTCTTACGTAGGTTATACAGATTACCTTTACATCATCCTCCATTTATATGCATAAAAGTGGTTTAATGTACTATCCCTGTGTCGCCATGATGCATAAATGCAGCTCTGGTAAGTCTACTCGCCGGTGCTGCATTTAGAATGCAGCATGCCGCGTCTACGAGGGTAATCATTAACCTTCGAAGGATCAACATGATGCATGAATGCAGGCGAGTAAGATCGCCAGGGTGGCATTTTATGCATGATCATTTCGACGTAGGACACAGCACATAGCAATCACTATATGCAGCCGTTAAACGGATTAGATGAGCCCCTGGCTAAACCCCGACATAGGCTCATCGTCGTGCAATGTATCGGTATGCAGCTTCATAATACCCTTGTGCAAATTAGGGATATCCTTGAGAAACAAGGACCCTTTTATGGGAATCAACCAGCCCTATGAATAGCAAGAATTCCTATCCAGACGTCGTCTATGCATTGTTTGCAACTACACGAAACCACATCAGCTATGTCAATGTATGTCATCCTCATCCCATTTCTAATTTGATCAGTTGAGTTTTTTGCATGAATGTAAGGAATTCATTGATCATTCAGGGTATTTTTTTTGTATTTATTTTTTACAATTATTCATGCTAGGACCCAGGATGTAATATTAGTATGTCTATACAGGAGTTCTCAAGGAAATTCCAAGTCTTTTGCCAATATAGAAGCTGTAGAGAAAATTTAAAGCATGTAATCAACATTGCATCCCCCCTCCCTTAACACTCATCACAAACAACGGAAAGGATTAGCCTATCTGCTTGGGTGAGCGTCATACATCACAGCATTAGGCCCAGCAGAGCTGTTTATCCTATAGATCAGCTATACATAATTTTGGCATTTCGGAAATTAACTGTCAGGGGGTCTAGTGCTGGGGCTCTACTGTGCTGGGTGATAACTGCTCCGTTGGTGATAAAAGCCCTTTTTATGTTGCCAACTTTTTTTTATTATGTAGACAGTGTTATGGAAATTAGGTAGGATCAAGAGGTCAGCAAGAGTGAGTGAGTGAGTTAGTGAGTGAGTAAGTGAGTTAGTTAGTGAGTGAGTGAATCAGCGAGTTAAAGAGTCAGTAAATGAGTGGATGAGTCAGTGGGAGAGACAGGGTGCGATGAATTTAGTTTTTGTATTCATATCCCATCTGATTCATATCCTTGTAATTGTTCAGTTTGTTCTGTGAGATATATCCTATAAGTGATAACTGTTTGTAAGCATTATTTAATCCTTGTCAAGGTGGATTAATGCAAATAAACAAGTCCAAAATGAATAAATAAAAATAAGAAGAGAGAATGGACAGGGAGGCCAGGTCAGAGGTAATGAGTAGGAGATCGATGAAAAGGGCATGTGCAGGGATAGATTCAGAAAAAAGCGGACGTAATCTATATACCTTCAATTTCAAAAAGAGCAATACAAGCCCCTCAATACAATAGGCATTAACACAATTGCTCATATTTAAAATCTAAGTCTGGTACCTACCTGTTCCAACTTTTACATCCTAGAGCTCTGTCTCATGCAGCAGGTACTGCCCCTCCCTGGCGGGGGCCACTCACCACCTACAGCACGCTCCTCCAGCAGGGGACCAGTCTCCTCCTGTGGGAGGTGTAGCAGTAACAGGCCTGCAGTGTACAGAGGTCCTCCTCCTGTACCAGCCGCCACCTCCTGTAGCCTTGTAGCACCACAGTGCTGGGTCCTGGAGGAGGAGGGCTGCTGGCTTATGGTTGCTATGGTAATCCACCTCTCAGTGCACCAGTGTAGTAGTGGAGGCTCAGAGTGTCAGTAAGCATGCCGCCTCCTCCTGACCACCTCCAGCTCCTCCTGCTCCTGCACATCCGGGCACTGTGAGCAGGTCTCACCCACTGTGGTGGTAGCTGGCTCCCTGGAGCAGCTCCGCCACCAGGAGGAGACTGTGGAGACCCGGATGGAGACCCACGTGGTGCACGTGACCACTGGAGGACTACTATGACTACCGTAGCACGCAGCAAAGAGGAGCGGCATCTTATTTTCTTTTTTTATTATCATTTTCTTTTATTATTTTGGTTATGCACTCATAACAGTTTAGTTGATTTGTTATTTTCGATCGACCAACTTGCGTAAACGGACGGGGAGCGTTTATGGAAATAGTAATATTATAGGCACGTGAGGAATACATGTTGTTTACCTAAATGTAATATTTCATTATGTAATTGTTGCAGGGGCGGATCCAGGGAGGGGGTTCGAAGAAAAAGCCTGGGAAAAATATATTATTATATTATAATATAATTACCACATGCCACAACTCACTGGGCACCTTTTGGTGTTTACTAGACCCCATCAATTTCAAGAAGTCATGGTGGAGATCATAATCAGGTTTTCATAGATCTCAGAAAGAGTGTCACTCCTTTGCTTGACTTTTGGTAAGGATTGCTTGGTAAGGTTATACTATATATCCCCCAGAGGCAAGCATTGCCTGACTCCCTTTGAAAGCCAAGACCATGGAGGATGACCGCAGCCTGCTCTGCATGGCTATGTAATTTACGGCAGGTCCATTGACATAAATCAATTACTGGATAGCAATATCCCCGGGATTAACTTGAGTTTATGAGGATGAAATGACCTATGCGATTTTGCATGCAATTTTACGATGTTTACGATAAGGCCAACACACCGAAACCCGCATGCAGAAACAGTGCCAAACTTATCAACTGTTTAAAAAATAATACGATTACATTTAATATCATCTATCATGAGCATCATCGGCGATGGTGCTAGCGGATACGTGTTCGTTGAAGACTTCTGGTTATTTTGGGTATTTATTATGGAGCTATAAGTAGGTACACCATTATAAGGACTACTTACTGCTTCCCCGGACTGCTCGTCTGTGGAGCGGTATCGTGATTCCTCTCACAATCAAAAATACCTAATTCCACTTAGTCAGAAGTGTTTTGATGCTCTCTAAATAGACATTAGATACCATTGACCTCAATAAGCCAGACCAAATCAGTCTAGGATGTGACTAATAATAGTCCTCAATGAGTGCTCGGAATCCATGCAGATCTAAAATCAGCCTGGTTCAGCCCAGTGGGCACAAAATTCAGTTCAACATTGAATCAATGTTCAATCAACATTGAATCAACATTGACAACCATTTGGCAATGTTGATTCAATGTTCTGTGCCCACTGGGAGAGAAGTGTCTGGCAAAGGGCTGAAGACATTGTATTAGGACTTTGGTACAAGGGCTATTCTTCGTTCGTTTTCAATTTCTGTTCTTACCTCCTAAATTCTTTTTTTTTTTAAGTGTACAGTGATATTTACCTCGAAATGTATAATGTGTCTCTTCTCTCCACTGAACCTGATACAACATTATGTTTGAACGCACCGAGGAACTACAATAAAGTTCGCGACGTTGTTGTAAAGCAAAGAGATGACATTTTCATGATTATAGGACAATTTAGTCGGTAGTCATATGAGCCTTCTTGTTGAAATATTCATACCTTGATTATTATGCAAGGAGTATGGGGGATAGGTATAATGCTTGTCCTTGTCAAAAGTCTGTGTAAGTTATGGCCTGACACAATCATTAGCACGTTGGAGGTATGAATACCTGCAGCACTTATTCTGAATTATCACTTATTCAATATTGAGATAATTATTTCAGCACTCACTTTCCCTGCGTTTATACAAGACAGGTGTTTATCAAAAACAGGTAATACCTTTCTTCCTTTTTTACATAATATAGTATTCATGAGTTTTCTTCCACCGAGCCAGTATACTGCCTATTCTGACAGGTATGATAAGCCAGTATACTGACAGGACAAGATTACAACGTCAAAAGCTTTTCCAGCTGTCTGAAACATAAGATGGAGAAGTGTGTCTGTAGCTGGTTATCATTTCGTTCCCCCATTTACAACCTCTCACACACTATGTATCTTGTACCTCTGAAGCCTGTGTAAGTTTTCCCTCTTTCCCAATTCTGTAGTGAGAGATGTCGCCATCCTTATACATTCAACTGTTCAATCTTTGAACGGATACAGCCGTTTGTATTTACCAGTGCATAATGTATGCTTCATGCAGTTGGATTTGATTCTGGACAAAACATCTGCTCGGAGAGTGCCGCCTGTGTCATAGGTTGGAACCCTACAGAGAGGCCTTCTGACGGACAGTTCGATAAACCGCGTCGTCGGGACGGTGGCCAGTCTAAATTATCTCCTTCTCCATATAGCTGTCAGCCTGTTTCTCCCCCTTTTTGTCTGTCTGTCTAACTCTCTGTCTTGTACAGTTTTTCTTGTATTCCCTCTGTATACACACCTCCCCCAATTCGAGTCTCCCCCCTCAGCCCCTTTCCAATGTCTTCCTTCCCGAACGTGGCTTCTTACCTGCCTATACATGCCTGCCTTGCTTCCTCTCCCGTCCATCCGTCCCACCTTCCATCTACTTCAGGGCCATATCCTCCTGCTTTCTTCCCCTTATCTGTCCCTTCCTCGCTCTCTCCTGCCTGCCCTCCCCATCACCGGATACATTCATCTACCCCCTTACACAATCTCCCACTGTCAGACGAATCCCCCATGTTCACACCCTCAACATCTCAACTTGCCCCTTACCTTCTCAAAGCCTACTCCGGCGGCGTCATATGCACGACTTCTAGGAGCTTTTACTGACATCAAATATGTATTGGTGCCACTCCCGAGGAGCCCTCAGCCCTTTGAGCACAGGACAGGGTGCCATGGGAGCCGTGCCTTGGCCGCATCCCCTGGGCTGAGCGCGAGTAATGGCACAGGTGTGGTACCGCTGCCCAGTCAACGTCTTAGGTGGACTTAACAACAACTGGGAGTGAGGCTGGACAGCGAACAAGTTCGAGAAATAGTCATCATACATGTACTGCTCGGCTGATAAGATAGTAGACAACAGGAACATGTGAAAAAATGTAGTAACCTTTTCTATTCAAATAATTATGTATTTGATTATAATATGATTAATATTATTGACATCCATAGCAAAAATGAATTAAACGATTGATATTAGTCAGATCAGGCTAGATAGTGATAGTCCGATAACTTACTGTCCAGTCTACTTGGGATGTTATGGTACGTCATGTTTTTTTAAATAAGGGGTTTATTGACGAACACTCTCGCATGTATTGATATCAACCGCCGACTGATGGAACAACGAAAGACAGAACAGTGCGCATATTAAACAATTATGTAACAATTTCAGTATGGTTTTAGATTGGCCATGTTCACATTGAACGTACGTATAGTTGCACTTATTACCATCATCAATATAACACACTATATTTGCCAAGAGCTTTAAAAATGTTAAGAGTAACATACAGAGAGGTTTATAGTCCTGTCTTCCCCCTACCTTGGAGCGAGTATTCCCGTCATCTAGTACCCCCTGCCTGCTACTGGAGAAGGTGGCAACATGCAACGACTATTAAGTATTGCAGGAAGGCTGTTAGAGAAGTTTGGTGGAATATCTTCTTTGTGGTATGTCTACACTTTTATCTAAACGGAATAGGCGGACACCGGGAGACTCTGGGAAGCTGTCTACTGCAGAACGGATTTACAGTAGAATCTACTGTAGATTTACAGTAGATTCTACTGTTTATCCACAATAAACTATACAACTACTGCACAATCTACTGTAAACCTACAAAAATGGCAAATATTCTTTTACAGTGTCAAAGTGCTCCGGGTAAAAATGCCGAGCCACTCATTTCAATCATCCAAAATTAAAACAGAAACCAATGACTCTTTAGGTGCATATAGTTCAGCAGTGCGCTTTACGTATTAAACAAGCATAATTAAGTAATCTTGAACTGATATCATGGACAATGTACTCCTGTGTGTGGCATATATTTAGATTTTTTCACTTCAAAGTGTCATTGTGTCTACAGGAGCTGCGATAAGAGAGATAAGAGTATAGTCAGACCACCCGAGTTTAAGCTGCCTATCAATAGGTAGGGCAAGCAGAGGCCGGGATCCCGGCTCTGTATGTGTTACAGTGCTAAACACCCGCAACATAATGCTTGTTTTCTCTGCCACATTATATTCTACCATAACAAATGGCATATTATGAGAAAGAGAAAGAGTATGTCTTTCACATGCTGTTTAATCTCTAAATTCACATTTACAAATAGTGAGAAATTAATTGGTGAAATAAATACAATGGCAGTGCCAACAAGTAGTTTGGAACGGTTTTTCTATGACAGGCATTGGGTGCTATACCTAATACAGCAGATTTCGTAGGTGTCTCATTTCACTTTCTATCACAATGATTACTAGTTAAAATCATCCGTGATTAAGTTACATCATTTCTGCAGGCAATTTACATAGTCAAGTGGCCCCCAAAACCCCCCAAAACCCCCCAAAAACCCCCAACCCCCCCCCCCCCCCCCCAAAAAAAAAAAATTCCCATCACTAGGTAGGATATAGGTTCCTTAGTAGCTTTCTTTTAGAATGGTGTAAAAATATGCTGACGAAAATTGGCTAAAGAGTTTCTCCTGGAACATGCGCATTACCCTCAATAGTGAGTACAGGTACACAGGCTGGGACAATCATGCGTTTCTCAGGTTGCAGTGAGAAATCACAGCGACGTGAGATCTGACTGCTAAATTGGGGGTTATCATACAGTGCTGTGAGATCTCAGCCCCTGTTGGAAACCACATTGCTGCTAATTCTAGCATATAGAATTGTAGGGAATATAACATTTTAGCTTGTTTATTAATTATTTCTCATGAAATACAACTTTGCTATGGAAGCCCATTCAGATGTACCTAGCTGATAACATGATACATCACTGTAGACATTCATTTTCTGGAGCAAATAATGGTAAGCCTACAGCAAATTGGGTTTTCTCAATACCATTTTATAGGATTGTATGAAAATCGTCCTTTTTCAATGTTAATATCCACACAATCAGATAGTCGGAGTAAGCAATGAGAAAACAATTGTGTGCCCATTTCTACATAATCTTAATTTTTGTTTGCAATTGAGGGAAATCCTTGGAAAATGTGAAAATGTGAAAATATATAATATGGGTGTGGTTTCTAACAGGGGGGTGAGATCTCACAGCGCTGTGTGAAAACCCCTCAATTTAGCAGTGAGATATCACAGTGTTGTGCTTTCTCACTGCGACCTGAGAAACCCATGGTTTTCCTAGCCTGGTACACAGGCCCTGTCCTGCCGGGGCTACCTGCTATGTAGGCCGAGGCCATGCATACCAGGCTGGTGGGAGGTGAGAGGTTGATTAGGTGAAGTTTTCTTTTTCAAAAAATCATATGAAATAAACTATAATGTGGAGGGTCATAATGATAACGGTTCTGAACTCGACTTGATTTCCCCTTTATTTTCAAATCTTGCATGATGAATTCTGACAATCTTCTAAAATGTCTTTGTCATACCTACTATTAACCCTTATATGGTGCTTTGATGCAAAATATCCTTTGTCGCTATGATGCATGATTGTAACTAGGGTGTGCTACATGGTGCATCATTGTGACAAAGGGTTATATCACATTTACGTCCCTGCCACTGAAGTAGGTATAGTGGTTTACAGGAGGTCTACTGTTAATAGAGCTGATTTCTATCTCCAGACGTTGTTCAGACAAGACTGCGATCAGAGTGTTGTTACTGGGAACTGTGACAACACTTTTCAGTTAATGTAACAATTCCCAGCTTCAGATAGGCAGAGTAGTTGATCTAGAGGTAGAAACATGTAAAGTGGAACTATTTTGATCTCTAGATAGTTCGTGTTTTTTGCAGAAACATTTGATATTTTGAGTATTTTCCTTTTTGTCCTGTGCAAGAAGCCACGCAGATAGGATGACTAACGCACCCCTGCACCCTTTCCTCGTCTTTGCTCATATTTGCTTTCGTAGTATATATTGTAGGAGTGGATGCAAAAAATAAAAGACTTGTGTATTTTCCCCGCGTGGTATTGATGTCCAGAGACCCTCCAGTGGCAGCGGCATTGCAGATCCTGACATCAAAGAGCAACATTTGGCAGCTAACATTCAAGTACCCACACACAAAGGAGCATTATGGGGTTTCCCATGGCAATTTAGTCTATTCGACTTATATTAGTAAAGATGTATCTCATTTAGGTGAGCAGTGAGTCTGAAAGGATACCCCCTTGCAGAAAATACAGACACAAACTCATACCATATCTATTTTTAATGCTTATGTTTTAAACGACACTTAATAGCCAAACAGAGCAAAACCTACTTTATTTTACTTAAGTTATCATCATGATGTTCATAGGTTAACGTAATTTACAGAACAGTACATTTAAAATTGTAGCAACGATCTCTCTGCCTATATTTGGATCTGCCAGACTGGATATAAAGTAGAATATCTGACGTATACTCAACCCAGATTTTTCTACGCATATGACCCTCTCTTCTCAATCTCTTCATTTTGGTTTACTCTTCGCAATGGCATCTTGGAATCCCTATCGTTCCCCATCTGGCTGTATGTCTGTGTCTGTCTGTGTTTGTGTCTCTTCCATTCATCTATCAATATGTCTGTAATGTATCATGCAGACAATTGTGTATCGGTCCCATAGGGTTGACATGATGCATAAATGTAGCACTGGAGAGTTCCTCCCCAGGGCTGCATTCATACTAAATGACAACAAATGGCATAGCGGAATGACGTACTATGCTGCCATTGTTTGGTCCACAAGATCGAACAATTCTGAATCACAAGTAATCGTTTAACCCTTTAAGGGCCGCTGCTGCCTCTGGGCAGCATCTGAAATACCCTTGAAAAACCGCTGCTGCCATAGGGCAGCAAAATTGATACCCTAGGGCATCAATACAACTAAATTACAGCTCCTGCTATGAAACAAAGAATAAGAATTTTTGAATCAATCCAAAAATATTTAACATTCATACTACGTCCCCTTGTCAAAAAAGTGTCAATTCTGTCTCCAATACAATTAATTTCACCCCTTAGCCACTATCCCAGGGAGCACATACTTGCAAAGTTGCATATTCCCATGGCATAGGGCCGGTGGTTAAGTCCCAAATGACATTTTTCAAGGCCAGCAGGGAAAGGGTTAATTGATAACGTTCCTTGGCTTGACTTAATAGGAATATGGATTGATAATCCTTCTAAGCTGTTAAATATACGACCACTGTATGACGTAAAAATGTACTTCACCGCAGGGCACTTAGACATTGACGTCATTCCCGGTAACCAGAACCCAAAGTGATCTTTTAAAGGCTGCAAAAATGGTGAATGTTTTGTTTACAAGTGGAAATGAGAGAAGGTGACACGTGAAAATACGAATCTGACTCCTGCATTAAAGACAAGAGCCCTGCACTTGAAAAATAAGTGGCGTTATCTTGAGAAGAACTAGTTTCTTGCTAAAAGTGTTGGGTGGGATTTAGGTTTTCCTGGGAATATATCTATTTATAGCGCAATGATGTTGCAAAACTGATTAGGACGGATAGTATTACAGGAAAATGTTTTAATGGAGAGCGGAGGAAAATAGCATTTCAGACAGCATTGCCTTATGGGCCCATATGGGTTTCATGTGGGCATGCTGGGCATAACAATTAGCATTAAAAGTAGATATGATATAAGTTTGTGTCTGTATTTTCTGCAAGGGGGTATCCTTTCAGACTCACTGCTCACCTAAATGAGATACACCTTTAATGATATAAGTCTAATACACTAAATTGCCATGTGAAACAATGTTTCAAACTCAGTGGAGAAAGGTCGTAGCTGCTTTGTCTTGATCAGGTAATCATGGATACAATTTAATATGATTATTGTGATATGACATTTGGCTAGGTTTATAACCACATTGTACACTTAAAGACGAAATCCATACCTTTGATTTTTCATGTATGACAACATTCTAAATATGAATATGTTTCTTTAAATGGAAATATCTCAAAACTAAGACTTTTCAGTTACGGCATTTCTCCACTGAGGTGATACAGAAGGACCCCTTCCACGCGGTAAGCCAATATATTGCACCAAATTGTATTGAGTTACAAGAAATCCAGTGGTGAAGGGGTTAAGACTAATGAAGGGACTTTCAGGTAGGGTTTCAGGGTAATTCAGCTGGACATATCTTTAGTGCATTATTTACCACAGATTGGTTCAAAGTATATGTAACACACACCAATCTGACTGGAATCGATGTTTCCTTCAAATAATTACCATTTTATAAGGCGTTGCTAGGTATCAAATGAAAATGGAACAAAAACATTCCCTTTTAGCTTCCAAATCTTGAAACAGAATTCTGGGATGGAAATTCAACAAAATTATCTTATTTGATGATTGGATATACATATTGAAGTCATTTCCTGAGGAGCTTTTTTGAATCATGTTGATATTCCAAGTATTAAGGTCAGGGGAGCTTAGTTACTAAAAATGATGATTTTTTTGTTGTTGCAAATAACAGGTTAAATCACTCTTTTTTAGTAACTATGCAACTTTAAAGAGCTCTCCTGACCTTAATAACTGGAGTATTGACATGATTCAAAAAGCTCCCCAGGACATGACTTCAAGATATGTGTCCAATCATCAGAAGTTATAATCACGTTTAATTTCTATCCCATAAGTCTGTTTGAAGATTGTGAAGCTCAAAAAGAATGTTTTTGTTACATTATCATTCCATGCACAAAAGGGAATTTACTTGAAGGGGACAGTTATTCTGATCAGATTGGTGCATGTTACATATAATTTTAGCATACTTGTGACAAATAATGCACTAAAATGTGTTCTACAGAATTCTCGTGAAGCCCTACCTTAAAGGCGAAAACAAACAGGACGCGTTCTCTACGCGCGGACGGTAGTTGGCATGGTAACGGGCACGTAGAGCGTAAGAAATGCCCTTTGAGGCGTCGTCTACGCGGCTATGCACGGACGTTTACGCGCCCTGTATCGTTTGGACTTTAAGTAGACCGCAGGGAGTAAATACTACGGAAAGTCTACAAACTTGTGTACCTATACCAATGGCCTATCATGAAACTTTCAAGCAGAATGTTTACCAAATCCACCCTTACACCTCTAAAATAGCATTTCCGTGTTTTTCCTACATTCAATCCCATATGAGAAGTACCGCTTGCCAAAATTGCGTTTATATTTGCTCTTATTTCTATATAGGCGAAGAGTAAATAATACCATTTTGTTATTTTCTCTTTGATATAGGCATGGGACTGTGTATAACCAGATGAAGGCGATCCATAACGAATATCACATTAAGGTGGCTTTGAAGCGTGGACCAACGATCCATGTTGTATCGATGGCATTGCCAGACTAATTATATTTACCATTTGTTATTCCATCTGGGCACTGCTGTTTTCCAGCACACCTCTACCAGACAAAATTATAGATCACAGGCAACAGCTCGGGAGGGCGCCGGGGGAAGAGGCGTTTTGTGCCATTGCGATGATTGTTCAATACAATGGGAAAGTCAACAAACAAATTTGTAATACAACTTTTTTAGGGTGTCTGGGAACATACGACCTTAGCCTTAGATTCATATCAACTTCACAATTGTTTCTAGTGTAGCCTTGAAAAATGTGGATACGATGGGTGGCTAGCATCTTTTTGGCAAATCTCAGCAATATTTATATTTTTTGGAAATGGAAAAATGAGAAATCTTTGAAAATTTTATTTCATATGATTAAGCTCGCAACTTACACCACCAAATTGCAAATTTCACGACCTGTCATGTTGTGTTTACCTTGAAATACTTGGATAGATAATGTCCATTTGTCTTGCGGTCGCTAGTTACAGACGATCATCCTTTCGTTTTCCTTAGGGCATACTTACACAATACATCGACTACTGCAGGCATCACTATACGAGTTCCTACACTGTAAAAATATTCCGTTGAATATACGGAGAATCAGTGTAAAATTTAACGGTGATTCATCACAACATATGATTACGGTGAGGCAATGCAAAATCAATCAATTTTACTTTGAATATCCGTAATCCAATACAGTGAAACACCGTTTATTTTTACAGTGAAACACAGTTTATTTTACGGTGAAGCTTCGTTTAATTGATTTCAGTTTTATCACACCAGGTGGCAGTTTGGTTCATGAAGAGATTTTCCTGGATGCTAGGAACACCATTTTTGTGGTGATAAGAAATATATATACAGATACAGCTGTAATGTTTGCTCTGTAGCCATCCTAGAGTGACTTCTGCTCATGGACTGGTATTACAAAGTGTCATGAAGCATTCTATGAGGCTTTCATAGACTAATGCCTAATGATTAGGTCTGAAGTCTTGACACTAAGATGATATTGCTGATTGGAACCAAATTGGGTTTGGAACCATATTGAGCATGGAGTTAGGTATAGGGAGATAAATGAACTGAATAACACTGGGACAAATCAGTTAAATTACACAAAATACCATTACAATTATTGTTTAGGCACTGAATCAGAATACAGTGATGTTTTGTATTCTGTTAAAGTAACGGTGATTCACAGTTCCGTAGAAATGACGGTGACTTTGGGAAAAACGGTGACCGTGACAATAACAGTGAAAGTCCGGCACCCAGTGTTGCCAGTGAATCACCGTTTTTTTAACGGTACTGAGAATCACTGTTTAAAAAATCTATAACGGAGATTTCTTGTTTAAAAATAGCGGTGACAGTTCCGTAAAAATAACAGTGACTTGGGAAAAAACGGTGACCGTAGAAATAACGGTGAAAGTCCGGCACCCAGTGTTGCCAGTGAATCTCCGTTATTTTAACGGAATTTTTTTTACAGTGTACCACAGAAGCAGTTCTCAGCCTGTTCTGTCAATAATAGGCACTTGGCATGTCAGAAATACATTGACCCTTTAGAGGCCGCATAGTGCATTACTGATATTTGTCTTTTGTCCAAATAATGCTCAATGCATCCCTGGCATGTAACTCGCCAGGGCTGCATTCGTACAAAATGCCGACTCTTCAGCAGTGTATCAACCCCATATATGCTCAGCAAGATGCTGGAATGCAATACTGGCAGGCGGCCAGATTTGCATTCGGGTGGCCAGAGTTGCATTCATGCATCATGACGATAAAGGGCACTATCGATAAGAGTGGAGGTGGACCTACAGGTAGGTCAGACGTGACCGACTTCCGGTTCTCATCGGATGTTGTGTTCCACCACCTAGAAACAGAGAAAGTAGACCAAACTTATCATGAACATTTAACAGGAATTCATTATTAGGAGGAGGAACGCATGTTTTTCTGTCTAAAGATGAATGGAAACATTAAATACCAATAGGACATGGAGGCAATTATCGTAGTTACACCACAGCCACAGGTCTGTATTCAGTATATTGGGGTGTGTGGTCAAGGCTGACCACGAGTCGCAGACAAGTGTATACATACTCAGCCATGACCATGCACTCCAAATATAGGCATATATAAAAGCAATAACTCGATGCTCAATTCAGTCCGCAGATCCAAAAAAGATCCTGCAAGCATTGTATTTGGGCTAACCTGAGGCCCAAGGTCCAACGAATCTGTTCTGAAAAACAAGAATGGACATTCAGAGGCCTGAACACAGAGTTATGTACAGCATCTTCATTGAAAGGTATATTCTACCCAAGAGAAAGCGTAAAGGTCGAATCCCACAGGCCGATTTATGCCTCCAGGACATCTGCATTCTGTGCCTATTCCGCATTAGCAAGATGTAGTGTGTTCAGCGCCATGTTGATTGGTACCAGTGTAACCAGTCTAACCTCCAGCAACCAGCTCAGCCAAATCTCAGGTCTGAAATTAGGGTACAAACAGGGTGTGAGTATTGTGAGTGGGTTGTACCTGGGCATTACTTATGTCACCTGTCCCTCATAGTGTAGTGGTTAGCATGGTGGATTCATGATGCAGAGGCCAAATCCCTCCCATGCCACATCTTGTCACCATACCATTAACAACCAATACCTTTTCTTATTTATATACATATAGTTCCTTTGAAGAAATAGGAATAACAATTTGTTTAAAGACTATTGATATTTCTTTGATATCATTTCAAGGTTGTTACTCACTTCTACCTATCAAAGCAAAATATATTTGATATGTAAGAATGTAAATTCACGGTATGGTCACCAAGATATGACTAGACAGGGATTTGAGCTTAGGTCCTCTGCATCATGAATCCACCATGCTAACCTGTTTGTACCCTAATCTCGGACCTGAGATTTGGCTGAGCTGGTTGCTGGTGACAAGGGGGATACAATTGGTACCAGAGCAACACCTGGTGGCAGCACCAGTATCTCGCTAGTGCCTAATTGCATTCTATGAGCCTTGCTTATACTCAAAACTACAAGGGTTGTTAGTACTATTGCCCGTTTCAAATCCAACTGGTGCATATTATATGGCATATATATTGGACTGCATTGGCTCTATATGTGCGGATTAAGTGTTGTATTTGGGGAGAGTTACTTCATCAGAATTGTACTTAAAGTTGGTTTACTATAGAAGGATATCCATTAGTTTATTATTTGAAATAATACATCATGTCGGTCTAGTAGAAGGCAAATTATACATAATTATTTATATTATTCATGAAAACGGTTGTAAAATGCTGTCTGTGTATCATCATTAGGCAGTGCCCCCCTGACCTTCCCCATGATTGTTATGTACAATGTGCATAATGAATTCCCGGTTAAGCAAGGAAAAATATCTAATCATTTAGATCTTATTATGTGTGCAATTCGCAACAGATTAATTGCAGTTATACCTCCCTGTTTTAGTTACATCTGTTGCGAATTGAAGGGAGGTCCCTAATTCGCAACAGCTCCCCAATTTGCAGAAAGATTCCAGCATAGATCGCCCCGTGGGATTTGGTCTTATCCCAATTACTGCACTTTGGTATACATTTGTCAACTTGAAGGCAAAAGGTGATCACCAATGACGGCATCTACTAAAATAAACATGTAACTATCAAATATCAATAATCATTGACAATTTTCCATCGATAAACTACACACAAGTATGGGTGACACCTGGTGTTTATACAGTTCAATGAACTCGATGAAAAACTTAGAGTCATTCTGGTGGTGATAGAATAAGGACGCAGTTAACAGAGTAGTATGTCAATTAGGGTAGATTCATCCTATGAAGGGCATACACCCTAAGTATGACACTTTTGACCACAGAATTAAGTATTAAATAGATGAAATCAGGCAGAAAATTCAGTATACGATGAAAGTCCATAATATATGTTTCTCTACACAATTATTAGGGTAGTATACATTTAGCATAGTTGTTTATCTTTCTTTCTGTGGTGAAATTAGGTTATATTTCGTTATTTTGGGCCAGAATTATGGAAGCATATGAGAATTTAGTTTTACAAACTCCTCTGTTGTGAGCGTGTCCTTACATGATTATATGTTATATAATTATGTAGCTATCAGATGAAACCCATACATTTTGAGAAGTAAAATTAGTATTCACAAAAAGAATGGTCAAATATTTAGATATTTCTATCTATAGCAAATTCAAAATGATCATGTGATTTCACCAAGACATCAATTTCACCAGGAGTCAGATGGTATATTCTAAATATTTTCCTTGTGTAATGATCAATATCTAGGCGTCATTCTATTATAAGATCAATAGAAATGTGAACGGACACTCTGTGTGTGTTGGTAGTATTGGACAGGGTTTAGATTATGTAACGCACCGCTAGGGGGCGCAGCTGACCCCTTTTGTTCACTGTGTGTGTACAGGTGGGCTCTCAGTCTGATAGTAACCAGTGGCAGTGCTAAGGCTCAGCGGGTCATTCATATCTAATTTTAAAATATTGGTTAATCAATGCATCAAATACTCATCTAGGACCTATACAGTAATGGTCCTTCATGGTCAGTGGTTAAACTTATTGTACATGAGTAGATTTGATCTATTTTAATCTTGATACGTTTATGAGTTTCCCTGCCATAAAATAATGACAATTTCTTCCACTTCTCCTTTATAGCATACGGGGAAAATAAGGTATCCTTCTTCAGACAAATTCATTTTTCAGGTGTCCGACCTCAGGTAAATTTGGTCTTTTCTATTCCCAAAAGTTGATTACATTTATTACATGTATAATTGCTTAGAACAATGAATTTTTTTAATATTACATGCAGAGCAAGGCCCCAGCTTTCAAACGGTGCCTTTGGGTAGTCATTGGACAAAGTAGACATATATTTCAGGGTTCTCCGCACATAGGGATTACACAGGCGGGCCGCCTGTGTGCTTTTTACTGCCGGCTGTGTGAAATGCCATTTAAATCGCCGCCTGTGTGCTCCTAGCTTTCCATAGCTTTTTGAATTTTGCAAATACTCCCAATTAGAACAGAAGTTATTCCCTTTTTTAGCATTTTCCCCCCCAAACTTTTCCCCCAAAGTGCTTTAGAATGCACCAATTGGTATTGATTTTTTTCAAAATTTTCTTTGCGAGAGATCAGTAGAGGCAAAAACATGGCTTGTTGGGCTTCCGACACTCTGTATTAATCCAATTTACATAAAATTTACGGTGTGCTTTTTCATCCTGCGGAGAACCCTGTATTTGCTTATGAAAAGGGGTCTGTCACGTTCATACTGAAAACGAACGTCCGCAAATGGTGAATCTACCCTACACCTGTTTTTGTGTAGAAGGCATATATATATGATGGCCCTGTCCGCATCAAATAGCGTCCTGTTGTCAATTAATGGAGTAGTTGCATATCCTGATATGAAAATCCACCAATGGAGCAGTGGAAAAAGTCGCCTACCTGTCAGATTTGAGTATAGTGTAAAAGGAGTCAGCTCCTCGTCTATCCAATTAATGACTTTCTGTCACCTGTTAACAATATCAACTGATAGTACTCATCTTCCATCAAGAGTACTATGGGGTAATACTGGCAATTTATCATTACTGGCGTCCCCATAGATGTTGCTATGTGTTAAGTGATGATCTTCTTTTAAATCCACTAATGACTGTATTTCAGTTTAATTGCATGAAAACGTAGTGGACAACCACTCTATTGTATTCACTATAATACAATACACCCTAATTATGGGTCCTGGTATATATATATGCCCTATCATTCATGATTATTTGTATCATTTTGTTACGTCATGTAGGCTACATTGAATACTGATGCTATTTGTAAAATCATTTGATGAATAAATACATGTTTACAATTGAAAAAAACTCCTAGGAACATAGATAATCTCACATTGGGGCTTGGCAATTTTGCCAGTAATACGTTCTGAATCCTCACTCATTCCTTCTTGATGACATTCCTTTTTTCTCTCAGTGATAAGGGTGAAAAAGACTGCACTCGATACATTCATGAAGTCAAATATAAAAAAATAGTTCATAATTTCCCGAACAGCAGGGAAAACATCCTCACGTGTCAGTAATAACCGGCAGTTCTATAAATATGCTACATTATGATATCAAAAATTGAAGGTTCCAGTAATACAGTTCTCTACCTAAACATACACCATGATATTAACACCATTACACAGTCCCAACGCTAGGGCAGATGGGCTTCTTTGGGGACATTGCAGACAGAGCAACTCCTTCGAGTAAAACACATGTGGACAGTTGAAATAGCTTGGATATATAGCACGAGACAATGAGCATTGACCAACTAAATAAGGATAGTCTTATTTTGAAATATTCTGGCCAGACTACCATAAGGACACACATACAAATGAGGTAAAACATGTGATTAATCGAGCTGAATCTGAGAAATTGTATATTAGAACTACTAGAACAAACAGCAGCTTTATAAATAAGAAATTGTTGGTTTGAAAATGAATCCATTGTCGCCAGCACATGTTATCTTGAGACTAATTATGGGAGTAGCAGCCACACTCTTCAACCTGCTAACAATATTGTGTCTGCTGAATGACAGCGTCACCAAGTCATTAGGCAACTTGCTTGTGGCCACCCTTGCATTGTGCGACTTTCTCCATGGTGTGATGGTATTGGTCATTCTGCCACCAATGGAATGGGCAAACTCCTGGCTCGCATCTCATCCATGGTGCATTGCAGCACTGTGTATGCAACTTATCACCACATCACTTCAGTTTGTGACCTTAGCTGTAATAGCTTTGGAAAGAAGGAATGCCCTGCTGTGCCGACTGAATAAGAGTGAGAAGTGGAGCTACAACAAGACCTTCATCAGTCTTATTGTTTCCTGGACTGTGATTGCAGTATACAACATTGCTATTACAATGACTACAGCTGAAGTACCAGAAGGAGCTGACTGCAATCCTCTCACCTATTTCCCAATCTACCTCTCCTACACTGGAGTCCTGGTATTTGTTGTTTCAGCCGTTGTTATCTTTGTCAGCTGCAGCAATATTGCATGGGTGGCATACAAAAGTGAAGTGCAGATCATTACAGCAGAAACGCCCGCGCAGCGAGAACACCGAAGGAAGGACATGAGGATCACTAAGATGATGGCAATGGTTGTGGGTGTATTTTTTGTCTTGTACATCCCTATAGTGGTTACCTCTGCCACCTGGACCCCAGCATCTCCTCCCTGGCATGGTGTACTCATTGATATAAGCATCCTTATGTTTGACATCAACTTCTGGGTAAACCCCTTTATTTACGCCTGGCCCAACAAGGACTTTGCAGAGGCACTTCGCAAGAACTTGAGATCTTGCCACCGCTGCATGTTTCGAAGCAGAGTGGTTATACCACTAGACAATGCCGATCAGGTACCCCCTGGTCTGGTGGTAGTCAGACCAGCAGGCTCAGCTATACTAACAGGCCTTGAGACTGCAGGACCATCCCACACCACTAACACAACTTTTGTTCCCAGAGATCCCTTCATTGATAAATACTAAACAGATGTAAGTCAGCATTCTAAATAATTGTTAAAGTAGTCAAGACAAGAGAATGAGCCTTCTTAGCAGTATATAGCCCAGGCTCCAAGAGGGTGACACTGCTATCTGTGAAACGTGGCATTCTTTTTTCATATTTTGTTTTGCGCATTTCGCCTCATTTCGCCTCATGTCACCTCATTTCGCCATGATTGTTGCCCTGCTCCTGGCGATACTTAGGGCGACACTCCTACGAAATGAAGCGACATGCAGCAATCTTATCTAGAACAAAGTACTAAAAGAATCCCACGTTTTAATAAACATGATAGTAATCATGGCAGTATAATTTAAATGGGACAGGTTTTGGATAGGATACAATTCTGAGGCTTGGCATAATTATATTATATGAATTAGAACCCTCAGAAAATGATATCAAGAATTTAATGAATGTGGAAAATAAACTTAGGAGGCTTTCTAAAATGTGTAAACTGCAGGGTACATCCATAATTTAGGTTAAGTCAATTATCAAATGTGACTGACTATGTTGGTCTTCAACTAGCCAAAATCCAAGAAACAATACAAAGATGTTGAGAAAGATAACGGGCCAGTTTTGGAGATGTTGACACTTTAAGGTTAAGAGGTGCCTCCACCAAAGACCGTCCATCCGTCCGTCCATAAAAACGGTCAATCCATTCCGTCCATCACAGATGGGCCAACATGACCAGAAAATGGACGGATTCTGTAGAAAAATGGACGGACGGAAATATCAAAAATGTTTGATATTCCCGTCCGTCCATTCCGTCCATCAATCCGTCCAGTTTGTGGTAAAAAACTGGAAGGATTGATGGACGGAATGGCCGGACTGATTCCGTCCATCAATCCATTCCATATGTCTCTGTTTTTCCCATTTTTCCCGTTTCAGTGAGCTCTAAGCGAGACGCTTTTATTACAAAGTATTACATGGTACAAGGCCGTGTGATAGTATAACAGGTAATCTAGTTTTAACCTTTTGACCTTGTGACGGTACAGAAAAGCGCCATCCCAGGTAACAAGTTGAAGTTGATTAAATGTTTTTTCAACGTCATTTACAGAGTGAAAAAACGTTTATTTTGCATCTAGCCTAACTCCATTTCGTGGACTCAATTCAACGTTGAACCAACGTTGAATTAACATTGAGCTATGAGTGAAAAAACGTTTAGTTAATACACATATTCTAATGCACAAAGGACCATATACTGTTAGATAATATTTACTTTTATTTTATATTGTTTCTCCAAACCTACAAAGCTCAGGGTAAGTAGAGCATAGGCCTACTCACCATCAGGGAGAGTCGCTATACTAACCCATTGATTCATAAGACCCCTTCATGGATACTCAGTATAGCCTTTATCTATCTCTGAATGCTACAGAGTGGCTGTGTTCGTATGAGACATATGTAAACATGCTTTATATTATTATTTTATCAGGTTTCTTAGCCTAGACATATTGATACATTGAATGCTATTTGTAAAATTCAATAAATATATCAGAAATGATCAGAATAATTGTTTATTCTGGACAAATATATTAGGTAAGCATCGAAAACAGTTCTATCAATGACTAAATTGCCACCTGGTTGGTTGGATTGGAAACATTAAAAAAACTTTAAATAAACGTTTAAACAATTAGTTAGATGAACGTTGGTTTGAGTCCACAAAAAAACATTGAGCAATGTTTAAGGAAGGTTACCTGGAATAATGTTAGTTTGCAAACTGATTTCTAACATTAAACCAACGTTTCTAAAATCACGTTTTCACCAAAAACATTAAGTTGACATTGAAATAATGCAAATTAAAAAACGTTCGACCAATCAACCAAAAGTGAACGTTGCTCAACGTTGACCAAACGTTTCTTGTTACCTGGGATGTCTAGTCTATGTTACAGACAAAACCGGGTAGGTAGTTTATACCGCATAATTAGAACATAATCCCTATTTTTATGGTCCGTTAGCCATCAGCCTCGTTAGCTCATGAAGGAGAGTCTGGGACTCCCAATCTATAGATCCTGGGTTCTGTTCTCAACCTGGCTTTCAGATGGTCATCCAATGTCGTCTGCAAAAGTTTGCATTCAAACCTTTTTGCAAACCTTTTTGCAAACCTTTTGCAAACGTTTATAAAACTCTTTTTTGCAAACGTTTTTTTGTGTCAACGTTTTAATGCAGTGCTGGCAACTTAATCTCACGGCATTATTGGTCTATCATTCTGAGTATTTAGTAGTTGGGATACCCCTTAGGGGCCCAGTGGCGTAAAATGGCGTGAAATGGCGTATTTTGCACATTATCTAAAGTCTGACATGGTTCTATCATATAAATACTGAGTGTGTACCACTGTAAGACATACCAAAGTTTCCAGGATGGCGTCAGCATTTCATACATGTGCTTGTATTTGTTTTCTGACAGATATTTTACAATTTTAGAGCAAATAAAGTAGGAAAATGACAATAAATATTTGCAATTTCAGGTTTGCCCACTGCCTGAGCCTGAGTATTTTCCCCCATGATGATATTATTATTTCTCATCTTAGTTCTCAATGCAACATGGGAAATGTACATCAAACTATGTAACAGAGCTCAATATCTTGTATGTCATTCCCATGTTGGAGATGTGATACAAGAATTTCATTGTTGCCATGGCAACAGCATAGAGGGTTCCTCATGGCTCAAATCACAACCAATCTAGTCCAAAATTTGATGAATTAAACAAATGGAATGTTTCTGGATGCTATGGTTACCAAAATTTGTATTTCTTTCATACAGAGGGCCTATCATGAGGAAGGTTATTGCAACAGCTTTCAGGAAATGTAATATAAACCCTATGTCAGAACAGTAATTTCAACTGTTGCAGATTCACTTATGGTGCACTAATCATGTTGCACATATCTTACTTTGGTCAAATAGTTCTGGGCCTGTATGGGGTATACAAGCATGTAATATAGGGTCGTGTTGGATCAATGCATCCATGGGGAGTCCTAATCTCCAGGGCTGCATTCATGCATCAAGATGATACCATGCAGTGTTGTTATACAAACCATTTCAAACGTTACAAAAATGTTGTAAAACATTCTCAAACAAACATTTGTTTCCAAACTATTTCCAAACGTTTTAAAACATTCTAACACAAACGTTTGTTTCTGTCAACATTTTAACGTTTTAAAACGTTTTCTAAACGTTTTTGCAAACGTTTGTAAACCACTAGCAAACGATTTCTAACCGTTAGGAAAACGTTTTTTTGTTAGCTGGGGTGGTATTCAGCACTCATGAGGTCATAGAGCATTCAAGAAATCCTGTTGAGCATCCTTGTGAAACCCTGTTGTCGTCACAGCAATTGAAACTGAAATAAGAACTTCAACAAGTAACTCACTGTCATGAAATTGAAATATAATGTCCGACAATGTATCCCTTGCCGAACTATTGTATATTGATATATTATCCTTATTGTTGGATGGTTCACATTGGTCGTAATTATAGATTGTGCTAGATACAGGAATAGTGGTGAGAAACATGTTCTTGGTCGAATCTTAGCTAACTTTTGTGTTTTTATTTGCACATGTAACATAAAACTCATTGAATAAACTACTATTCCGCGTATTGACAAATTAAATGTGCATTTATTGATTGTAAGATCCCTCTTCTTCTGGCGCCTATTTGAGACCTTGCATGGCGCTTATGAATAAATAGTATCTATTAATAAGTATAGACAATGGACTATAAATATGTATGTGCTCAATGCAGTGAACTATCTCTCTTCAGTAATATTATCATCCATACTTGATGTATTGTGTTTAGAACTATTAAACATCAGACCTATTAACAAACAGAACCAAATTCTCATTCATTCGGAGTTGACCAACACCAAAGGGAAAGTTCAATGAAACATGGGTTTTTGTAAAGGTTAAATTGGGATATTTTGGTGGTGCTAAGAAATGCACAGGACACGTGCTTGACCTATGGATCCTATATTGGTCCTTCCCTGGCCAGTATTTAGAGAGATAGGCTTTTTTTATTTAACTGTTCCATCCTGGGAAGGGAATTTGATTTAGTCCAATACTTAAGGCAAACACCTTTGAAGTTGCTGGCTTGGCAATTCTCGTCTAATTGTTGACATTAACTAGATTAGCAATTAGCTCGGTTGTACGTAATTGTGGTTACGACTGATCAGATTTTTTTAATACCAAGTTAACGCTTAAGAATTTTGAATTACATCTACAGAAGACTATGTGGGAAGTATCAAGATGCATTTTAATAGATTGACTATGTTCCATAAATTATAGTTCGTTGGCCTCACCCCTTTACAAATTTATGAATAGCGTTATTACAAAAATCTATGTTGTTGATCCACCTCATGACCTAAAATTTGCATTGGCATTCAGAACTCCCCTTCTGGGATGCAGACAGTAATAATCATTGAATTGTAATTTCCCCTACTAGTTAGGCTTCCAGCCAAAATAATTGAAAGAAGTAAAAGAATATTTTCAGTATTTCCCGACTCATCCAACCTCAACTGTAGCCAACTGGGTTATTTAAGTTGATTTGCATCGTCAAAGTGGAGTAAACAGCACTGTGATATTGCTGTTTAACTCCCAGGCTCTCCCCATAGAGCCAATACTTTATAAGGGGAACTTCCTTAATCTAAATAGAAAGTGGTCAGTACTAACATAGAGTCATGAACAGATTGATTTTTCTCTTTACCTATGGTAGATATGCAGGGAAAGTAGCGGAGACTCACAACCTCGTCCTTTCACCATAGAGTCTTGAACAAGTTAGAGGTGAAAATCAACTAAGCATTGTGTTCAATATCATTACTAATGACCGTTGGACCTTTGGTCTGTGACGTCATTACATAACACTGTTGCTGGGCAACAGGCACTGGTGTACTATGTACTTGGCAATGCGTCTAAGTGTCTAGGTACGTTCAGCAACCTGATAATTATGTAACTTTGTGTTTTCTGCCAAATTAAGGGCATACTAGACATATAAGAATCAAAATCACATCAAGCGAAGACATTTCGGAAACAACCAATAAGACATTTCAGATGTAGGAGACTTCGGGTGCAAACTGCAGGACATTTTGAAAGCACCATATGTGAGCAGCCAAGCAGAAAGGATACTCTTTGCGGGATTAGTTCCGATTTTTCCACCAGGGGGGCGCCACTATTGCCTTAAATGAAAGAAACAGGCTAAAAATGGGTCTAGGGTAGAATAAAATAGGAATACACAAAACAGTCCAATTCTGGTAAAAAGGCCTCTATATTTGGAATGTAAAAAGAATGTTTTAACGCCTCAGTGGGTGTCCTTGTTGATATGTGTAGCCATGGAAACACTATTTTCTTTCCAAATGGAAAAACTGAAGATAGCCATTGATAAAATTATTCGTGGGGGTTACTATGGTCAAAACAGAATAATATTACCATTCCGGGATCAAATTTTATGACCTATACAATGAAAATGTATGATATATTTCTCATCATCATAATTATGCTAATTAGATAGCGATATCTGGGAAAATATGCGACTTTTGATAGGGTAATGCTCACATTCATGAAGCCATTTCTCGGAAACTAGAATTGAAATCTTCAAGTGAAATACATCACTGGAAATGTTGTTTTAACAGTTGGTAGTTTGGTTGTACATATTGGCCTCTTCAACAGCCACTAATTACATCTAGAAGTTTTTAGGCCTACAATTAAGAAGTTGTTTCCAAAATGTTTGGTCCCTAACTGTACTTATCCCAACCTGTCCTTGCCCTGCTACCAATTAGAGTGGTTCTATCCCATAGGGACTCATCAGGTATCTCACGTTGGAGTAGAAAAGCCCAACAATGTTTTATCATGCAACAACATGTCATTACATTGCTAAGTGGATGTGAGCATGCAGTAGTTCACCTCTAAGCTGGTTGTGAGCACACAAAGACATGATATCACACTCCCCTGCAGCATGGCACATCCATGGGTCATCTAGCTGGTAATTCGTATGGGGTTAAGATTTAAGCTATCCTAATTAATGTAATTCACTATAATCTCACTTGATACCCATTCTCCCACTCCCTTGAACATAGCTAATAATATTATACAGATGGTCCCAAATTCAAGAGAACTTGGTGTCATAACAGTTTCTAATAGCAGATTGACTGTCATTGAAAACTATTATGTCAGTTAATTTTAGGTGATTTTCCCATTTTAGGTTGGTTACATGATCTGTATAGTTGTATGCTGGTATGGGAAGTTTCGAGGCTCTCGTTCATCATTTAGCATAATAGAAATACAATATAGTGTCAGAAATGAATAGCTGTCTGCTGATAGAAATCAAGAACTGTAAGGGGTGCATCATTTGATTTAGCCTCTAATCACAACAAAAGAACCTGTATACAACCATTACATTCAGTCTATTTCTACAGGTCTGCATATCACAATAGAAAGAATATTAATACCATGAAAAATTATGTCAAACACAACGATAATGGTCAATGAAAGCAATTATAATGTCCTTTTATAACTTAGTTTTGGGGTGTTTTAGCGGATATTGTATCTCTCATAAATACCAACATCTCCAACGGCAAAACGTATAGGTGCATAATAAACTCAAATCTGTTAAGGGGCCATCCATAAATGACGTCACACTGGAGGGGGTGGGTGGGTGTTGGTCCGAGTGTGACAAAGTGTGACATGGGGGTGGGTGGGTGTCAATTCCAGTGTGACGTCACATTTTGAAAAATACAAATAATGGCATTTTCAAAACCTTCAGACTACTTTCTTTTAACAAAAAAAACCTCACACAACCCAGGTAAAAGAAAAACAATAGATCAGTTTGTTTATTCTAGATTGGATGCACATGTATACCTTTGAAAGTCAGAAATTCCCCAGGATGCAATGTATTCAACAGGGTCAAAGCCGACCAGTTCCCCATAGTAGGGAATTATCAGGTACGATCTTGCCCCCATGATAAGTTTAAAAACCATCTGATCGGAAAGACCAGTACCACGCCTTTTTCTACCTGTCAGCACTATTAGGAATCCTTGGATTGAGGGTGATAAGAATGATAAAATGCCTGGGTGCTCTGAATACTCATGCGAACATGCATCATTTTAGATAATTGCAATTGCAATTCAGTCTAGCATCTTCCAGATTGAGAGTGGATAAAGTTTATCCTCTTGTAAACTGATCAAATAGTGGCCACTGGCTGAGGATCACCGGTCCCTCGTCGGCTTGACGCTGACTGAATTTGAAAGGGTTTGAATTAGGACTTAGGCTAGTATGATAAAATCTTTCACTACCCATTTTGAGGGACTTTGAATCATATACTTTATCCCATTTATATAATAATTTAACTGTACCTTTTTGTGCATCTATGTGGGTTCAGATTTATATTCAACAGTCATGATTTTGCATTGCTTAGCTAATCATAATTAATGTATGAACAACTCTGATAGACTACAATACATAACTTAAGCCGGGGGGGGGGGGGTCTGCACATTTGTGACATAATTTTCTAGGGGGTGTTGGCTGTTGTGTGACAAAGTGTGACAGGGGGGTGGGTGGGTCTTGAAAATGCCTCAAATTAGTGTGACGTCATTTATGGATGGCCCCTAAGTACGACAACAACATACTAGTAGGACATGCCCATTATCCCTGGGTAGAGCCAAGAAGCAGTATGCTTCACTAGTCATCCACACAGCACAAGTAAACCCTACATGTCTCAGACCACAAACCATAGCCATTACAAAAGCCACCAACTATCATCATAGACTTGCATAGACTTGCAGTCAGCTGGACGAACCTCTCATCAGCGTTGGTCATTTAAGGTCTGCATAGTCCTTTAATGTAATGTGACCTTTTTATGATGCATAAACGCAGCATTCATTCATCATTGGGAGGGTATTTTCTCTGTAGGGTTGGCATGATGCATGAACGCCTACTTGCGAGCAGACTGGCGAGGGCTGCATTCATGCATCATGACAGAAATATGTGCATAACAAATCCAAGCACTATACGGCCCCTAAAGGGGTAGAGTACTGGGGAGCAGCTCGGGGAACTGCTCCCCGAGCTACTCACACCGAGCTCAGCAGGTAATTGGTGCCTTATGGAGGCCCAATTACCCAGCACCAATGTTTACCCTGACTCCAATTAGAGAGCAAGGCCCTAGTGATGTTGACATGGGGAGGGTGGGGTGTACACTGGTAGAGGGCTGGGGCTGACTTCTCAGTCTACTCTTCTCCAGAGAGGGGAGGGGGGTCGAGAATTCTCCTCTGTACTGTTCAGAGCTTTCCAGTAAATAATTATTATGTGCACCCTCCGAAAACATTCTCCATCTGGACTCAAAACTAGTTTCATCACTGATCATACATTAGCCACTGGTGGCTGAAAACATCCAACGGTGCCAAGAGATGGGCTTCCATCTCCCATATCTTCCCAGAATCGGTTGAGGGATAGGGGGAAATACTCTGGTGGGTAAGGTTTAGCAAAGGGTAGGTGACTATACAAGGACGACTTGGATGGAGAAATGTATGTTCTCCATTTGTATTTAGCCAACTAATGAGGGCGCAAGATATGAATGATATTCTTTAATGCTTGAATCGATAAAGCTAATATAGATGAATAAACATCTTCATTCTGTACTGGCAGATTGGTAGCATTGTTAGAGTAATTAATTAATTGAGGCAATGGGTAAGGGGTAAACAGTATGCAGCTTGAGGGACAGGTAATAAATGGATTAAAAGGCGTGCTAATTATCATGATATCAAGTCCATCACAGATGATGAGCTGTAAAAAAAACATTGAAACTAAAAAGGGTTTTTCATCACATTCACTGCAAAATCGAGGACGTGTTTTTTGTGTTTTTTTTCCTTTGCTGCAAGCCTAAGTGATAACGAGATTATAGGGTTTTTACAAATGAAATTTACGTTGTAGTAGTTACCAACAAGTTGTAGTACTTACCAACAAATCAACATACTATTTATAAGAGTCACTTATTAACATAGCACCATATACTGTAATCGGATATAAACTACATTTTCTCTAATTAATATAGGATGGGCCCCTCCGAGTGCTGCCTGTTGACTTGACAACTTAGCCAGGTCTCACACCAGATGGCAGGTACATTTTGTGACTGGACACTGTTTATACTTCCAGCTTTATGCTGTTTTGTTTCTTTTATTTATACTAAGAATGGTTTTCGTCAATTCCAATATTCCTCCTAGTCGGGATTGGCTATTGGCATGTGGCAACGAGACTTAGAAGGCATACTTGAATATTTTCAGAATAATATGTTACATTAATTCTATTCATATAACATTTGAGATTGTATGATGATTGTAATGGTCACAGAAGTATGATATCATAGAGACGTGGCATGTGTAGAATATTTATACATTGATAAAGTTACCCATTACAGATGAATATAATTATTTCTGTCTATGGATATTGATACAATACTTTATTATAAATGACAAATATATGAATGCATCCATACATGCATGCATGCATAAGTGCAGGCAGTTTGCATGCACTGTGTGAGGTAGCTTTCTTTTCTTTTCTTGACTGAAAGTCGCATATGTAGATGTTCTCTGCAATAAACATGTTTAGAGCTTTCTGGCTATGTAAAAACATTCCGTTTACCTGGGTTTGTTTAACTCTGACCAAAGGGAATGAAAATGGCATGAGTGTCTAAGTACACACATGTCGCAAGCAGAAAAAAACATAATATTATACCCTTTAAATATGGCATGAGATGCCTCATGTTCACTCATGTGATGCATGCACATGTGTCCATGAGTTATTCCCACTGCGATGCGACACCAAACCAGTATTTTGAGTGTGTAGAGTGAAGCACGAATGCAGCAGTGCTGTTTGTTTTCAGGCATTTCACCGACAAAACGGCACACAAAATTACTGCAGCATGCCTTCAAGGGTTAAATAGGAATTGCAATTTGATATTTCAGTGCAGGTATCTGTTTGTAAGCCCCCGATCACACCGCCCACTCATGCAAACACTATACTAGCAGAGAACTTTGAGGCTTTGCTTTTGTTGCCAGTATCTCCATCCAATCCATTTTTTTTAGAACAGCAACATAGAAAGGATTCTCAGTATGGGGCACATAGACCAACCCTTTTGCCTACCTGGCTAGCTGGAAACAAGTTGTTCACATCAGAAAATGGCAATTCTTGGATATAGTGCATCTAACCCTTTAAGGACAGCATGTTGTCATGGTTCACCAGTACAGCCTCATGACAGCCTAGGGTCTGTAGCCCAACCGAGTGACTCGCAGGCACTGACGCAGACCCATTGGTTTGTATAATGCAAGAATGCAGCACTAGCGAGTTACTCACCACTGCTGCATCTATGCTTTATGGCGCCAAATGTTATAGCACATCATGCCATTCACTTTGATGTATCTGGTGGGGTTTTTTTGGTGTGTTTTTTTTTACCTCAAATGAATCTAAAATTATTATCAAACATTATTTTCTTAACAATACTCCTCAATAATTTTACAATGTCCTTACAATTCGTGCGTATAAAACATATGAGAATGAAGGGATTTTTTTAATGTGTCTCAATTGTTTCTTTACTTAATCCACAGAATACTCTGATTGAGGCAGAGATTTGGTAGACTGCAGAGATTAACAAGGTAATGGTGGAGAGTGTGAAACAGGACAGTGCACTATGTGATAGGCGTGAAGTTGCAGGGGGAGGCAATATGTGGCATGACTCCTGCTAAGGAAGCTCCCCACACGTATCTTGCACTATGGATTGATTTTTAATCAAGGCTTTTTTTAATCATGGTTCGGGTTCTTAAACGTAAAACTACACTGCCTATGTGATATTTGTACCAATCGGGCCTAGAAATACATCTAAGATGTCCTATTATTACCGATTTTATAGTCAGTCAGAAATGAAAGGAAGAGCCGAGTGGCCAACGTTTTATGCCGTATAGCTATGAGTTGTATGTTATTTACCATACTATACAAGTTAATTAATGCCATCCTTTATTTTTATGTCTGGCTATAAATTGTCTGTAGAAAGAGAGAATGAGGGTGCAAGGAAATGAGGAGACGATAGGAGGAAGAATGAGAGAAGAATGACGAAAAGAATGAAAGGAGGGATACAATTGGGGGAGGGAAGACAAAACACAGAACATTCCATTTTTAAATGTACCTTTAATCAAGTCAGTACGGATACATTTTCATTAATTATCTTACCCGAGGGAGACTGAACAATTATCATCAACTATCTATAGTTGCATCACCTTCCCGTTCGGGTTTTAAAATACAGTATGTTGAAAACATTATGGCATAGGTTAAAAATGACAATCTAAACATCACTGGACGGTTTTGATATGAAATAGTTTATTAACCTTTGAGGGCTGCATAATGCCTCATAGCTTAAAATTGTCATCATGATGCATCAACGTATCGTGCTGACTCTACGAGGGTGTACCAACCAACAGAGATGCGTGAAAAAAATATAACACTGACGAGCTCCTTCCTATATAGGGCTACCATCATGCATCATGCTGACAAAAGAGGCATATTGTAGAATTAGGCCTATATAATTTTCTGTATGCTGCCCTTAAGGGATTAAATGCCCTTAAATGGCTCAATGATAACGGACAGTACAGTGTGCAGTCATTAGGGAAGCCCATACATCACCTTATTACAATACATCCTGGGGTTACTCCAGTAATTCCCAGTCCATTTCTCCTACAGTTCAGTTTTTTTTTTACTTCTGCTTAGCCTCTTTTGTATGTAGTTTCTGAACCTATCTGCCAAGATGTGTCAAAATATACACAGACGAAGTGAGACAGTTTAATAGATCATATATACATATGATAACCAACAGACCAATACTGGCCTACTTAAAAGTCCTACTTAAAAGTCATAAAAATGAGTTGGTGCTGGAAAGTCTTATATTCATGTAGAACAATTTCCCTCCATTGATGAAGACACTATTCAAATACCAGCATTCTCTTATCAATTTGAAGGTGACCCAAGTTGCTGGTAGCGTCTGCACATGAAAAATTGTATACCTTTGGCCTGATTAAGATAGTTATAACTGGTAATACAGGTCTGAAAGCTTACATGTATAGCTGACAACATTATTATCTTGCTTGTTTTAGATTCATGTTAAAGGCTATTATCATCGTTCTATGATAGCATACGGATATGAAAGACATGTTGCTCCAGCCTACCAGCGGACATTATATTACCATAAGGCAGTTATTCAATGTGTGCCTTACTATCATGCATTCTAAATTGAAATTGTGCATACTACAGCAAAGTTCTTGTTAGAGACATGTGTCATTCCTTTATCATTTGGAACTTGGTATAAATTAACTCTCCTAGGTATATGTACAGCAATCTACACCATGTACTATAAGGGATGCTTGAATCCGTTATTTCGGGTGGTGCATAAACTGAAGGTAACAGTTAGAACCCAAGAGGACACACAATATGTTACCCTTTAAGGGCTACACAGTGCTTAAGTGGCCTACATTTGCATGATGCAGGCAAACATACACCTCAGGCGAGTAGGCTTGCTGGAGCTGCATGAATGCATCATGGCGGGAGTGAAGCAACCCGTGGGGTTGGCACGAAACTTGAATGCAGTGATTTTTTCGCTGTTGCTATAAATGCATTTAAGCACTAAGCGACCCTTAAATGTAAGCCTGTAACAATTAGACAGTATACAATCTCTCTTCGCACTCTTATCTTACAGAAGGAGTTTGGGATCGATAACCCCCACGTCGATAGCTTCGTTCTGTGCGGTATCTTCCCAATTTTATGTAATCTACTTTACTCTTTAAGGGCAACATTGTGTTAAAATGCATCATGGCCTCTTGTCAACATGATGGCTGAATGCATCATGCAGGTCCTACAGGGTTGAGGTGTATCATGCCCGAAAATGAGCATGTTCTCCTAAGGAATCATACTAACCTTAAAGGTCATTTCAAGTTTAACTATTGTAGTAGCATACCTTTCAAATTTACATATTTTAATGTACAAATATTATATGTAACAAGGAGTACCAGCCTCATTTAAAATGATGTATGTATTAACATAGCATGGCGGCATAAAACTATGACATATCAAAGCATATAGCCATATAGAAGGACTCTTACCTGCACTTGTTAAGTCCACAGTACCGGGATTTATAGAAGTAATGGCATAGCTTTTGTATGATGCAAAACCGGCATCAAACATCAATAACTAATAATGTATGGACGGTTTAAGTGGTAACAAAGTATAATGGATGGTATAACATATAATATCACGTGAATGCTACTCAATAATTCAATTGTAATTAGTACGGCTGCTCTTTAACCATACATATCTGATTATGTATCATAATACTTTTAAGACTGAGTAACTGATAAAGACATTCAAGAAAGAGTTCAAGAAAGCACAGTAACTTGGTCAAGGAAGTTGGTACTAAGGTACAGAAAAGAAAGTTCAGAAAACCTGCCGATTGAAAAATGCTAACATGTAACACAGCATAATTCAAATATAATTATACGTGGACACATTTAAAAGTCATAATAAAGATAAACCATGAATAAAGATAGCATGATATAGAAAGACAGAGTTATCAATCACAAGTGGTTATCAGTACATATAGCATTCTTGTTGCATGAAGTCAGGATGAGTTCTACATTGATTACTTACTATAATTATTTTGATCACAATTTGCTTTAAAATAGATAGATATGTTCATAGGATGCTGCATGTGCTTGACTTGCGGCGGTCACCAGGACCCTGTTGCAGTGCCGGGCGAGATGCTTGTAAACTAGACACACTATAGCGAGTTTCCAAACTATCCGAGTAAATTGAGGGGTCAAAGTTCTCTGAGACGACTAACTTATAGACACCAAAGTACCCCCCTGTTGTGGATATTGATATAATGTCTGACTGCGCTACTATTACACTCACCGGGGAATATACGTCAAGTGACGTTAGTTTTGTCTGGGCTATGACGTCATAGATGTGAACCATGGACGTGTCAAAGCCAATGATAAGATGGTGCATATCACTGGACCAAGTAATGGAAGTGACGGTGTCCTCTCCAGTCGGTAAGTCTCCAAGTCGTTTCCCTGTTTGACAATTCCAAATGATGGCATTCTGTTCTTTTTGTGTTACGCTGGCCAGGTATTTTTCCCTGATGGTGAGGTGGCTGACAGGACTTGTGTGGCCTTGAAGCATCATGACTGGGTTCTCAAGATTCTCATATGTCCATACATACACCTTACCCTGGTCGGTACCATATATAATCTGGTCCTCCCCCACTGCCACCACAGTGATATTCGAGTCCTGCACATGTATATGCGCTTCATCCACATTCTTGTTATTCATGTGTCGCATACGCACAATATTATCCTTATGGCAGATGACGGCCATTTTGTTTTTCGGGTGGGGGGCTAGACACACAATCTCTTTCTCAAATGCCATGGAGTGGACTTCCTCCAGGGTCTCACCGTTGCGGTACCACATCTTAACGACACCATCCTCCGCACCGGACAAGACATGCTGATTATCACTGAGCATGCAGAGACATGTTATTTTGGTTTTGTGGGCAGGAAGCTTATGCAGCTCGACCCCCCTGGATACATCATAGAGCACCAAGTCAGTGCAGTTACTGTGCACCGTAACAACATACTGACCGTCAGCCGAAACAGCAATCGGGTCATAGATGCCACCCTCGAGCGGCGCTGTCGTCGACTCGGGATCAAAGTTCAGCGACCACACCTTCAAGAAAGGCGAGTCGCGCGATCCCATGACAGCCTTGTTGCCCGCTACTTTCACGGTGGCATCCTTGCCCACCATGCCCGAGGCACTGTGCGTGAGATTGTCATCCTCAATGTTCCAGATCTTGAGTTCCCCGTTGGTCGACATGGACATGAGGTACTCAAACTGCTTCTTCCGGTTCTGCTGGTTCCTTGCTGCCACATAGGCAATCCGAGAGATATTCTGCCGGTGACCAGCGACAGTGCCCACTAGACACCCCTTTGAGGAATCCCAGAGGCCGATCTCCCCGAAGGACCCGACTGCGATGCGCGAACCGCTTCCGCTGACGGCCACGCTGAAGAGTGCATGGCCGGGCCAGGTCAACTTCCGGAGGACGTTTCCGGTGAGGAGGTGCGCGATGACGATGGTGCCATCTATTGACACTGAGACGAACTGCTGGGTAGGTGCGACGGCTACGTCAGTGACGTGTGAGATGTGCTGTTTGATGACGTGAAGTTCCTGACCCAGATCTGTGTGCCACACCTGCAAAATAACAATGGACATGTATAAAACACATACAAAACAATCAAGGTGATTAGTATGGGTATGGTCATGGCTGTGTGGTCATGTACCAACACAGTCAGTTATAGTGTCGGTGCATCATAATGACAAACATAAATCTATCTGGCATCATGCCGTACTTAAAGAGCTGAAGTACATCATGTGGACAAACGGTTTAGTTATTGCTATGGAAGGTCTGAAGGGTATCAATATCTCTGTGGGTATTTGGAGGTTACTTTCAGACTTTGTAGACTTGTCAGTCAAGAGTCACGCATGCCTTGCATGCACTCTCAATTTTCTTTTATGTTTCTTCATTTCAAATTAGAATATAACCAATAAGACTGTCTGGGGAATAAACCTATAACTGAGTTCAGCCATAATACCTAATGTCAATATGACTGAGACACCAAAACAAAAAGGACGTTTCCCCATGAGGGTGTTTGGCACGCATTGATGTAAAATTCATTGCAATAGTATCATGAGTACGCAAGACAAATGAATAAGATAAAAGAAGAAGCCATAAAACGCTCTAGACCTGGCACTGTTTTGAGGCGTAGACATGACACTGCCAGGGATACTTGGCTTGGACTCTGTTATCAAATCGATTGTTGTCATTACAATGATAAGCAGTCTGTATAATTGGAAGTTAAGGATCGATTTATCCGCCTCCTTCACAAACATACACAGCCACAATCATTGCCAGACACGTCATGTCCTCATGATATTACACAAAGACCAATACTCCAGGCAACTAGTCCGCGGGAAGATTCGACCCAAGGCTGTTGAATGCACCAAGTCCTGAAGCATATTCCCTTTAACTAGGGTATAACCCAGCTCGTGCCTGGGATTTGCACGACTTAGCAAAACATCTTCTGTTAGTTTTCATCCACTTTTATCCGGCGTTATAAGATCAAGTTGGGCAATAAGAAGAAAAATGCCATTTCAAAGGCCAACTGTACCAATTCATCCATGGGGTAAAGATGGTCTGAAGACAAAATTTGACAAATCCTTAGAAAACTTCTGACTTTATTCACTCTTACACTTGAAAACATGCAATGGACCTTTGACGTGTTTCCAGCTTGCGAATGGAAGCTGGGCTTTGTATCTATATGACCGAGATCTGTCTCTGGTGGGTGATCATGGTGAATGTCTGGATTTGTAAAGCAGTAGCACCTTATTTTCCATCTGATGTACCTACTGTGCTGGTCACGTCAGTATTCACTTCACACCCCGCCTGTCTACTCCACAACTACATTGTATACACTGGTGTAGGCACCCTGTCGCCGTCTTTAACCCTCCTTTATATCCTATAGCTAAATCCCCTGGCTATACTTTGGTCCACAGCTCAGTCCTTTCAATAATGCCCCCACCTCTCGACCCCTCCCTGAATGTTGTATTTGGGTCTCTGATATATCTGGTTCTAGATAGTTGACTTGTATAGGCAGTATGCGATATACACTGGTATAACATAGTATGTATCACCAAAGTTCTTTCTCAAGCCTATAGAATTCCCCGTATTATATTATTCAACCAAGTCATTTCAAAAGTACTTTCTCCCCCCAGTTATATTCATCCCCTCACTGCTGTCTGTATGCCTTCCACATTCCACAGTCTCTCCCCCCGTGCCCTGCCTGCCAGCCATCCTCCTTCCTTCCTTCCTTCCTCCCTCCCTCTCTGCCTGCCTCCATATAGTGTCCCTTCCTACTTTTCTTTTTTACCTAGTCCTATTGCCTCCAGAACCCTCATATCCTCTCCAAGCGTGGACCTTAAATTGCTATAATCTAATTATGTTGGCCGTTTTCAAACGCCTCATAATCTCCAGTCCGCCCTCTGTTAGAATTCTACTCTGAATGTTTCTATACAATAATGTAGTTTATCTCAATCCCATGACCTCTACATTAGTTGTTTGTGTCTCTTCATTGTGTTAGTCCATGACTACCTACATGTATACACGGTATTATCTTGACCTCTCCAAACCTTTACACTGAAGCAGCGTACATGAACACTCATTCTGCCCTGTTCCACCACCACCACCACCCCCTCTCCCCATACACCCCATACACTCCCATATCTCCCATCTATATACCCTCATATCTCCACTAGTAACTCTACATTTGCCTCTAGCACCACCCTTGCATGTGGAGGCATGTTTTATTTAAACCTCTCCATCTGAAATCGATTGGCACCACATGCCGACACCCCGCCTCCCGGTAAACTTGGTGTACTTCCGGCCTCAACCCCCACCCAGTCTACCCGCCACCTCCCTATAGCTACCCTCATGCCTATACTACAGCCTATCCAGATCCAGACACCCCCCCCCCCCCCCACTACATACACCATTATAGCCCCAGCCCCAGCCCCCTCACAGGGATACACATACACACACCTAGGTGATGGCACCAGTGGGTGCTGGAGGAATTTCAACGAAACTCACCAGTTGCTGATGTACATGAAATGCAATTTGAGATTGCCTCGTGTGCTATAAATTTATGATGTGTATGCTAGTGGATATTCAGGATCGAAATGGCGAGAAAGGGTTAATCTACTGCTAAAGTTCATTCATGTATAGAATGTGTTTAAAATATAAAGGAATGAATGGAATATTCGAATGATGAAACGTGAAAATCGCCATGGAAATGCATAAATATACATTACATACTGTACAATTGAGATAATTCCTCGGTGCACTAACTCAGCTACCTTGGAGATTATACAAGAATATTCAAGCTCATACTTTAGTGCCCAAGACACATTTCGAGACCCTATAACCCGAGCGTACTCCTTATGTTTTTCTACAGTAACTATTTGTGAACATCACCTCAAATGCTGTACCCTTTTGTGCCCTTATCACGGGAGGCATGTATATACAAAATGTTTCTTTAATGTTGAGAAAGGACACATTCTGAGAGATGTCTTAGTCATTGAATCTGAAAATGTACCCCTTTTCCTCAGGATTTGCCTAAACCGCACCCTTTTCAAGATTGCCCATGGTCCCAAAACGGACCCTATATCGCTTGGAATCGTGTTCAGTAACCAAAGTTAAGGGAGTGCCCCCCCCCCCCGATTGACAATGTGTCTATGTAGATTGTGCAAAATTTATAAAGGTGAATGTTTAGATTCATGATTCAAGTATATAGAGGTCACATTTGATATCAAGGTTGAGATTTTCACAATGTACGCCTTATTGCCTCGAAACACGATCTGGTACTGCGTCTTACGTGAAGCCATTTTCAATGTGGCTTCCCTGAGAAGCATAGTGTTGTCCCTGCTGAATGTTGATTGCATAATGTAAGCCCCGGGATGCTATCTAAAGAGCTTTATTGTGTCCAGATGTCCAGGGAGAAAGGGGGGTAACCCAGTGAACAACAAACATTCAAAAAAAGTTTGAAACGTTTGGTAAAGGCTTAAAAACGAACATTTGTTTCTAACGTTTTCTATCATTAATTAAACGTTTTTAAATGTTTATCAATTTTCAACAAGGTTGAGATTTGAATGTTTATTTTAAATAAATGTTCAAGAATGTTCATACAGGTTTTTAAACGAACATTCATTTTTTACTTTTACTTACATAAAAAAAACTTTTATCTAACGTTTTTTAACATTCTCTTTTTATTCTGTGACCATGTGGGTCCCCATTATCGCCCAATGAACTTTATAGTTCTGCAGTCTGCTTGGCATATACACATTTATATTACATAATATGTTGCCAAATGGTGCTCTATATGTCATATTTTATATATTCCTTGATACCAAACCTTATATTTGTTTATATGTCTCACAAACTAAGCCTAATCGTAAAACAGTGTTGATCCCCATAGGAAAATTGAAATGGCGACTGTTACTCTAATAGGATTCCAAATTCAAATATGTAGATCTTAATGGAATACCTATATATATATATGTTTCAATATGACAAGAATAAACATTGATATATGGATTACCCAGTCATTATCCATACATATCTGTTTGGGGCTGCAGCCACTAGGATAGAGAGAGAACCTTCTATATATCTAGACTTAACCCAGACAATAATACCATTTTCATTTATTTTCTTTATCTTCATAGTTAACCAACATGCATTGTTATCTCGGTTTGTCTCCCAAATGGTTATGGTTGCATGCAGAAGATGATAATTAGTGTTTAAGTTTATTTGTGATTTAAAAAAAAGTTATAATTACGTTTTATAACGTTTGAACGTTTTTTCACACTAGGTGGCATCCAAGTTCATGGCCAGAGTTTTGCTGTAGCTTCTGTTCTCAAACGGTGTCTAAAGGTGTAAATATACTAGGAATACCCAATTCCTTCATAGAATATGGCATCAATATTCCAACACAAAGTGATGTTTGGGAGAAACTGTATGATATATGTATGATATATTCTATGAAGTAGTTGTAATGATAAAGACACCCATCGGTTGGTGATAGGAAATATATATATCCCAGTGACTGTAAGTGTTGGTTTGTATCAATCTGAGAGTGACATTTGCTCATAGATTGAAAAGTGAAGTGCCTTAAAGGCATTATATATTCCCCAATTATCTGATGATGGGAGATGGTACTGGGATAGGAACTGAAGTGGGAATGGAATCAATTCAGCCTAAACCTTTTAGAATTGGGCTTATCCCACATGAAACCTTAGACAATGTACATTTGTATAGAGTCTACATGTTGGATGTATAATTTTGGGCCTGGGTCAATTTAAAATACTGGTCAGAAAATGTAAAAAAAAACGTTAAGAAATATTAGAAAAAAACTTTCATGATGAACGTCAGAAAATGTTAGAATGAGTCAACGTTTTAGCGCTAGAAAACGTTCATTACCAACGTTTATCAACTTTCAAATGATGTTTAAAAACGTCAGAAAACGTCTTTTTGTTCACTGGGAAGGCGGAGAGGGGTAGTAGAGAGATAGGATAAGACAAACAGGCTTAAATAGGATGGGAGGGTTGGACCTAATCCTCCTTATTAAAATACAAGACAATGTAAGGAGCTATTCTTCGTACACTGAATTATTTTTCTATTCAATTTTTTTTCTTTTTCAATTAAAAGAGCAAAATGGCCCTGCCTTTTCCAGGAGAAATGGACCATCTAGATACGTTTGGCGGGGGTGAAAATTAATGTACACTATAATGTAGGGACCGGAAGAATTGAGAGGGCACTTTCAACATGAAAGCCTGAACCTGTTTAGAGTTCTAAACTATTAATCCACAGAAGAATGCCACCAGACCTAGAGGCCTGTCACTGCAGGCACCAGCCGGCCAGACACTGCTGACCCCTGCAAGTAACCAGGACAACGGTCATTAACCAATCACAGTGCAACTTACAAACAAAGCTCGGCTCACATTCTGCCCTCCCCTTCCACCTGACCACAAATTGCTCCATGGCGTGTAAGGTCAGCCCACAGTGCAGGTACCTAGTTAATGATTGTCTACATGGGGGGAGGTTAAGGGTGGACATTTAGGTACCACAATGAGCCCTAGTGCTCTGTGTCATTGAACTGCAGTCCAATGCTCTGATTGTTGAGAGGGGGCATAGGGGATGGTTGCTTACTCTAGAACAGCATCAGATGGGATTTCGATGCTGATTAGAACCAGCAACACCAGAAAATATGAAGGGAAATCTTTTTTTAAATATAACATTAAGTTACCAAATTCAATTCAATATGACTGCCTCATGGCTTTCCAGAAATGATGAATTTAGATTCCTTGAACTTACAGATGTATGTTTTTAACTTTGAATAATGTTTCTATCTTGATTATAATTATATAACTAGAGAGATCCTTTTGAGTTTATGACATTTATACGTCCATTTTGAGTGATTAAAATCGTTAAACAGCAACATTCCCACACTGCACTGGACATGTTCAAACAGACTAGAACTTTTGTTCTAACCTAAAGAAAGGAGATACGTTGGTACATTGTACTAAGCCAACGATAACTCTACAACCTTAAACTTCTCAAAATAGTACATAATCCTAACATGTTACTGTAATGTCTCCAAGCCCATAAAAGGGTATGATGAGTATATTATAACACTATGCCATAGGCTCAAGCCCAGATATCATCGTTATTGACATTGGCAAACCTGGTGCTTATAACTGTAGCCCTTAACCCTTTAAGCTGCTGGCCTTGAAAAAGGTTATTTGGGCCTTAATCATTGGCTTTATGCGATGGAAATATGAAATTGGCATACATGTCCTGCCTAGGACTAGTGGCTAAGGAATGAAATATGTTGTATTGGATGTGGAATTTTCACTTTTCGGGCAGAAAGACATAGTATCTATGTAGAAATATTCATAGATTGCTCCGGAAATATGCACTATATTTTGTTTTATATGGGTAGCAGTCATTTGCCTGGGAAGCACTGGTGCTGCCCAGCGGCAGCAGCGGCTTTTCAGGGGTGCTGCCCAGTGGCAGCAGTGGCCCATAAAGGGTCAAAAAGTAATATACCATTTCCTTTTAGCATGACTTATTTGAGGCTTCAATGAACTGGTTCTGCAGATCAATTTCTGGTCGCTGAACAGACATCATGACACATCATGACATCATGATATACACTGCGAAATACGCCGCCATTTTCTTCAACATGTATTATAGAATTGGCTGCATGAAGGTATTTGGTCAGCGTTCGTGTCAGTGCACGTAATTACAGCTGGAATAAGCCTGAATCCATGACGGCACAGCCTTGGATGGTTGCACATATCGATTATCAATCAATTAAATCGACGATTTTCTCCAGTCCTTACCATCCCAACCTATTGACCCACCAACCATGTTACCCCTCTATCCCCATCCCCCCATCCCCCATTCCCTAGATGCCGCCACCTCCACACAGACACACACACATCATCTGGCTAATTTACAAGCAGTTAATTCCGCTCTGCTACCATCGGTAAATCAAACCTCGGACATAATGGGACGGTGCTAATCATCCTCAAACCAATAACAGTGAACAGGTGAATGCTTTATTGCGTGGATGAGTTGGGTATGGGGCGTACTGAACTCCCAGCCTTAAATGTATGCTATTTGGACAAAGGCCTATTTTATCATCCAGAGATATGATTATCTCTGAGGAATGGTTTCCAGGGTGTGAACATTCTTGGAAACTAACACCCAATCTGCAGTATATTCAGTGGGTAACGACCACATGACACGTATACGGCCTATGTTCAATTCCGCAGTCGGATATCATTATACATTGTGTATATCGGATTGGCAATGCATACAGTGAGAAAGCAATGTCGTCAGCCGCACTCCCCTCACAGAGTCATTGACCCCCTGTAGGGAGAGCCTAGCCCATCAAAACACTGGTCTGGAGGGAGAATCCATCGTTTGGAATGAGTCCAGCATATCGCTTGACGCTCTTATGAAGGGCGTGACCCCTGGGAGTCCAGCATTGTCTGACCCTCTTCCATGCAGGCAGGACTAGTTTTAAAGAGAGTCAAAGTGACTCTGTTAGACCTAGGTCTTTGTGTTAATTTGGGGGAGGGCGGCAGGGGGTTCTGGGTCTCAGATCTCAGGTTAAAATTAGAATGTGATTCCTCGATGTTCCTTTTAAAGTTATATCTGGGCTATTACACCATAAACTATACAGAGAAACACATATCCCCAAGTATTTCACAAGAATAGTATGCAAGTGTCTGGGGTGTATGGAGATGGTATACAGACCTAAATTGACAACATGATGAATTAGAAATCAAATAGACTGCATTAAGTTGATAACCTTTTCCCCCATTTTGTCTGAGAATTAGCAGATTTACTATTGGTAAACCAAAGGCTGGATGAGGAGGCCGAGTGAAAGGGGATAGTGTGGCTTCTCGCAGTATGGCTATTGAACCTGGGGGTGTAACCACCCACATACCATTGTTAACACCACGGTTTGTCCAAGGTTATCGGATACCAACCCACACATAACAATGCACACATTACCCCTATAACCCTTCCTATCCCCTGTCCAATAATGTATATCAATTTCTCATTGGGAATTCTAGAAGATTGTAGTTTATCCTGGGTGAAACCGGACATGTACCAGGGTCGTAAGTCAAAACAATCTGCTGATATCGCGTATAACTCCCTAGATAACACCATTTAGAAATTGCATGATATCGGTCGCAATTGGGGGTCTGGATGGGGGGTCCCCATGTCGAATGTCAATGTCGCTTAATAATGCCGATTTTAAGAATTGCTCATGTCGCCTGTCGCTATGATTTTTGGAGCCTCATGTCGCATGTTACTATATAGGCCTCATGTCGATTGCCGATTTTTAGAAATAGCCATATCGCCTTGTCGAATTTGATGGTTCACACCCACGCAAATGCATGTAGGCGTAGTGTTTTAACATCAGGTATGAATACATTTTTTTAGGTGGACTCAAAATTACCCAACATTATGTTTCATAGCTTGCCACAGCAACCTCTTACGGTGACTATAGTACGTGAAGAACCACGTATATCGCCCTGGTATTGCCCTAACGAAAACAGCAAACATGCCAATAGTATGTGCTGTGTAGTATATTAGTATGGCGGACCGGTGGCTGGCAGACATATTATAGCGCCACCAAGCAGTAACACAGCAGCAACAGACGTTTACAAACACACAATAACACAATGCTGGGAACCAGCGATCAGCCGTACAAACATATACACCACATGCCAGCAACCACCGGGAGCCGCAGGGAGCCCGCCAGGTGGCACCACCGGACATCGATCTGTCAGTCAATGACTGAATGGGCGGGGCTTAGCCTCAGGTCAGGGATGGGGTGAATGGTGGGTTAAACTGGAAGGGGTATGGGTGAGGGTTAAAGGTGCGGATCTCGGTACCCCTCCAGCAGCAGTCGGAGAAGAGACGGGGCAGATACTCAGTCCTATATATAGGGGCGTTGGGGCTGTGAGGATGGACCTATATATTATTATGGATACCAGGTACTATTTTTCTAACAACGCATTGTCGAATACGGGATCTGACAGTGTATTAAAGGAGGTCGAGGTATTAAAATATGTCCACCTTTCGTCTCTGCCTGACCCCGAGAATGGTGGATTGCTTGGGGTGAATAATCAAGATCAAATAGGGAAGCAAACTTTTGTAATGCATATTGCCATACGAGGCTGTCAGACTCTAATATCTAGAGTCGCTGTCGATGTCATTAAAGATCTATTCATAAACATAAGTCCCAAGTGCTATGTACGAGAAAAGCTTTGTTCTTCTCCATGTTAACATACCTAGAAAACATGATTGGTATTAAGCACTGTCAGTGTAAACAGAATAGAATAAATGAAATATTGTATTTCCAGCACTACTGTTATCCACGTTTGACGAAATGTCTGAGCATGGCGTTCCCTGAGAAGCCAATCCAAAGTATTTAACATCTTTCTTTCCAAACTCCCCAATTAGGAGGATTTTCTTTTGGAAGTCACCATCTTGAAAGGGAAATGTCATCATTATTTAAAACACCAATAATCAATGTCAAGTCAATACTGCTTCGTGCACTCAGACCGATCTGACTCACTTGAATTGGCATTGTTTGCTGAGAATGAAAGGGACTCCGTTAATGAATGGGAGTCATCTCGGAACTGCAATTTGTCCCCGAAGGCAATCAACGCTCCCCGCGATAATACCATCACTATGGGATATTTTCTCGTGGCGTTGATACAAAATTCGCCCAAGGAAAATAGATTTTAGAAAAATTTGCAAGTTGTGTTTTATTAAGTTTCACTATTTGGGAATTTCCAAAATGACATATAACCGTGTGGAATTGTTCTATCACAATTGTATCGCTGTATCAGTAGTGCTGCTTAAGCCCGTGAGTAAATGTATATCAAATCATCGACCATCCCCTGATCCCTTCTTGTACATCTCTTGTTTTGATTAAAAAGTCTCCTACCTTATTAAGGTCCTACGTCTTTGCTAATACTCCCTTTGTGTCCTGTTTATATTGTGTATGTGGCAGGTAGACCTGTCAAACAGATAAAGTTGTACATGTCTTCCTGAACCAAGCTCATCAGCTAGTCACAGTAAAGCTACGTGGCTCGGTCTGGCCCTCTGTTCGTTGAATCAGGGGAATAGAGATTTTCATTGAGGCGTGACTGTAGAAATGCCTCTACGTAGCATCATGCATTACTCATTGGCTACCGTGTGCGAAAGTGTTTCTTTTTTGTGTCGCGTTTAATCCCATATATTCCTGAGATCGATTAAACTGAGGATCAATATTGCTTTTATGAGTGCCACATTAAATATTCATATCAGGTATACATAGTTCTAAATTGAATGGAAATTCTTAGAGGGTATTGTATAGTATTGGAATATGCACATACACTAGATGTCTAACCACACAGTATTGCCATTACCTTACATACAACACAATGGCAGAGTGGCATATAAGCACCACTATTGTGAGTATTGTAATGATACAGTGACCCGAGGGTGGTGTACACTCCAGTGCCTATTGCACAACACTACAACTAGTAGTTGAGAAGAAGGAGTAACTCCCTTCAATGACGGCATGATGCTTGAAGGCACATGGTCATTTGCCTCATGATGCACCAAGGCAGAAGCAGCAGATCATTTTCCAGTATTACATTGGTGCATCATACTGACCCGTCAGTAGTGTATCAGCAGCGTAGGGTCGTAATGATGCGTGAATATAGCAAAGGTGATTACTTCTCAATTAATGCAAGGCTGCATGCATGCATCTTGGTGACAACAGGGGCTAGCTCATTAAAGAAACATGCTGCCCTTAAAGGGTTGGAGAAGGCGAGGTAGCTTTCCCACGGGAGCATGCAACTCCAGGTGTGTTGATATGACTGCTAAACGGTTCAACGATTGGACGGCATATTTTCCCATGGAATGGAATTTAAGAGTATTACATCATGAACGCCAATTCAATAGCCTATAGCATTTGCATATGCTATGGTTCAATATTTCACACAGTTGTCCCATAGGCATAGAATTGCCTCTAAGTATGCGTCATACTCCATTGATATGCATTGTTATGCCCAGATGACTGTGCAGCTACACACTTAGAAAAGTGATCGTCATGTCACCAAAAGCACTCTCACCTGAAAGTCAGGCATTGCTTGGCTTTTAGGTGAGAGTGCTTTTAGCGACGATGACGTTCACTTTCTCTCTGTTTAGCCTTTCAGTAGTATAGTTAGCGGATGTCTAGCCATCTCTGTATAACTGCATTGTATCGATTTTATTTCTACGGCTAGTGATGTACTCAGGCCTTGGAACAATTCACAACAAGCATCTTAATCCCAGTGTTCTTTAGATACATTCACCTAAACCTCTCAGAGGCCCTACGATAATATCATTAGGATTTAGGTATGACATTTAGATTTCAGTGTAATATTTGGCTTCTCATTAAAGTAGCAGTATTCATGGTATGTTATCATGTATAGCTTCACATAAAAGATATGATCCTCTAGAAGGACCAAGGCGTTACAGTGAGCGAATACCAGCATTGTATAGGCCTCCATGCTCTCAGCCTCTTACACCATTGTCTTCTCATCCCACACCCTGCCCCTGGTAACCGCAGACTCAGCACGCATGCGCAGACAAGTGGGGTTATGGGTAATGCTGAGTGGTAAGCTAAGTGCACTGCGGGGATGGGTTGCATGGAACTGTTCAATGGGAACTTTTAAATAATTCTTCTAGGTCGTGGGCATCGATTGCATGTGGCTTTAGTTGTGGTGCCAAGCAGCATGATGAAGTTAGGTTAACCCTCTTAGGACGGCACGGTGCTCTAATACACTCTGTATTTTCTTTGTCTATACAATGAGGCATGGATGCAGCACTGGCTGGCAAATCACCTGTGCTGCATTCAGTCATTATGCCAGCGATTGGATTGATATGCTCTCTAAGGATGGCACCAATGCAGCACTCACGAGCCACTCGCTGATTATACATTGGGGCATTATGCTGACAAATCAACCTGAACCTTGTGGCATGATGCTCTCATTAAAGGGTTAATATGGCATTGTCAGTCTGTGTTCAGGGTGGTAGTAGCCATATAGTGAAGTAAAGTGGTCCATTATACAGATGATTTGACCGTGCCTATAGCAGTCACCAATGCATGCAGAGAGCCAGACACGGGTAACATTCCCTTATTTATGTCAAGGTTCATACCATAATTGTGTAACATTGCCTTCAGTGTGAAATTAGCCATTAATGATGCAAAGCAATAGGTGTTGGGAGCCATTATCTAATTGCTAACCTGACACTGTTATCAATACAGGCCCCAATGTCATGTCCCTGAGTACACTCGGTAATAACACTACCAGAATGTGCAATGTTGTGCATTCCATATCAAGTCGCATATCCATATCAACTGAAGCTGGCGTATTTTCTGGTGAATGGAATCAGATATTCATCTTTTGAGATTTTTCGGACAATTATTTGTCCATCGTTCTATTATTTCGGATGGCAAACACATGGTTCGCGAAGTAGGCTAGCTTTTTTTAATGACTGGAATTTGCCTGTAAATATCATCCAGATGGACAGAGGATACTCAGTAACATGGCAGCCTATTCATTAGGCGATTTTTCGAGCGAAAATAACATCGAGAAATTACTAATACTAATTACATCAGATTGTAAATTAAGCTATAGTGGAACCCAAGCTCAGCCACAGCTATAGTCAGCTAGACATTTGAGTGGCAGAGATATGGGTCTGTAAACTTACCTGGAAGAGCGTACTTTCGGCCTACTTGATTCTACTGTAAGTTAATGCTTCCTGTTCCGACGTATCCGGTCAGTTTCCATTCCAATGTACAATGCCACGTATTGTGGAAAAAACTGAAACCCAGCTTCATGAAGACAATAATGTATGAGCTCAAATATTATGTTGCAGTTATATTGGGTTCAGGGTTTTTGGTGTGGGTGATAATCAAGGTGTTAAAGCTGCATGAAAGCCTGCCTGTTGTGGTTTGGTGACACCTACTCTGACCCCCCCCCCCCCAAGTACCCCCCCTTCCTGCCGTACCACCGTCACCTACCGTTGGCTTTATCACTTTTAATGCACCATTGCACCGAGACCTACAGTATGGCAATATATTGTGTTTCGGATAAAATATTCTTTTTTACACCTGGAGAGTATCAGGAATGAGTTGAGAATCGACGCATTGACTCGCACAATCATGAAAATGACCCAGCAACTAACAAGTGACGAAATGAGTTGGTGTTACATTTTGTGTAAAGGGCTAGGTCACTGACATTAGTAAGGGAATAATACATGGATAAGATAGTACGAGGGCTGGCTATCCATGACTAAGGCACGAGGTGACGCTGAATGCCTTAGCCATGGATAACTAGCCCAAGTGCTGGCTTATCCATCTATTAATCCGTTTGTACCACGTTTGTAAAATTTAGGGGGAAAAGGTTGATTTCACCATGAAAACTTAATGAAAACCGTGGTATTATTTTAAATATTATGTTTTTACTAATCGTTTCACGATGCAAAGATACTTTGTCCGAATCATATATAACAAGTGTTGCTAGTGGGGGGGGGGGCATGTTACAAGTGTTTGTACCTATTCTTATCGCTTCTTGTTTGTTTTAGCCTTCTTATTGTGTTTGCACTTCTCTCTGAAATTATCTGTGCAACACCAAAAGTAAATATTGTTCCTGTCATTGCTCAGTTTGGAGATCCATCAAGCACGTTCTAAGCCCCTATCACATACCTAAAAAACAGCAATTGTATAATATTGCTGGGGCTAAAATGGATAAAGATCCACCGATGTTCCTCTTTATCTGTCAATATGAAACTGAGAGGAGGCACAGTGAAAAATAATCAACTATGGATATGAACTATATGGCTTCTAGATACTACCATAATAGAAGAATTACATGCCATAAGACACTCATTATACTACTGCTGATCTGATAAGTTCATTACGAGGTAATCCCTGCTTACTTAAGGAGCAAATTTATGCATGATAGAAGCATCATGGCATGAAGGAATGTTACAAGGCTGAAGGCTCACTTTGTTAATCCAGAATAGCATGTTGCACCTTATTATACAATCAGACTCTAGAATCAAGCAGAAGCCCTTAGGCTTCTGTGAGGCATGAAGGTCTCTAAGGAGGACGAAGTTATGATTGCAAGCTGTTTGATGGTGCTTTAATACATCATCCCTTGGTCGGCATGATGCGTGAATGCACTTCCGAGGAGAAATCTGATAGTGCTATGAGCATGCCGATCTCATGAGCTTGATGCACTCATGAAAGATCGTCATGATGCACGAATGCAGTTCTGCCAAGCTATTGCCTCATGACGACAAATGAACATGAAGAATTGAGGTATCATACCCTACACTGTAGGATAAGATTAACTTACAATGGTCCCATAGATGAATGAATGCTAAAGCTTTATGGGATCAGAGATTCAATTGGTAATGCCTGTGCTTGCAAAGAAAACATATCACACGCGTCAAGTAGTATTACATAAGGTAGAGAGAGAGAGTTAATATAAATAGTCTACTGGGTTGTTTCTGTCAAAAACATTTTCACATCCTAGTGCTAGGTCTGCATTGAGTACTATTGCTCAACTGAGATTTTCTATAGATGGGAAAGCAAATCTAGGTAGCCTGAAGTGGTCTATAGACTAGGGTACGTGTCAATATCATATAAGCTTGTTTGACCACCTCTGTCTGTGGCTTCCAAAGTCCTATAGCATTGCTCATGGGTTAACCCACTATTATGAATTAAAACAGTTGCATTGAATACTTCTATATCTGTCATAATAGTATGATTTCCAGGTTGAGTTTACATCAATGCGTTTCCTAAACTGGTAAAGTTGGGATTTTCTTTCTTGTTTTTTATGCTCAATAAAAAATGAGTGTTTACAAAATGTCTGGAGTCTGGACCATAGCCATGGTAGCAAAGTCCTTCATACTTGCCTAACAAATATTAGCCTCTGCAGATTGGCCTCATTATATCCCCATGAATGGACGCTGAATCGTGTTTGTCAGATATTACTAGCCCACAATGGATGGAAAGGGTGCTTAGCCGGTTATGTAAAGGTTTCTTTATTGTGTCAGAGAGATTTATTACCTTTGTGGAGGAAGTGGTTGTCAAGCTTTGGTGAATAATATGAAAAGATACTGTGTTTTGGTTAGCTTATTTGAAAGAAAAGCAGTATATCCAATGAATAGCTAGAAGTTAAAAGCAGATCATAGTATATCCTGATTCTCTTGACTCTATGGTTTGAGAATAATGCTACAGCTTCACAACAAAATCTTCAGGCAGTATGATTTCTATAAACTGAGGTTCATTATATATATCAACTAAGTGATTTCTCCATATTCTATGAATACTGACCAGATTCTAAAACTACATGTGATTGGTCCCATACGGACAGTATCTCAATATAAGCAGGTACAACTCTTGCCTGTTGTTGTTGCATGCAGAAGGTTTTTTTTAAGTGTTTCAGGAACGCACTGAACGTGTGAGGCTTCTTCTACATCTGGAGATACTTTGGCCAACCTGGGAATTTTTTCGTGTTAAATGAATGTCATAGGAGATAATCATCATAGACCTCCAGAACATCACAAAGAATCACACATAACCCCATAACCAACGGGGCTTTAGAATGAGCTTTACGCGACTATATTATTAATTAACAGTTGTGGCCAAACAGGAATTAATTGCATAGCAGCAGGCAGTCAATAATGGTGCCGCAGCACCACCGTGTATCAGTTTGTTAGAAGCAGAGATCAGGTGGCCATTGGCAATTCCCTGTCTATGACTCTAGCATTGTCCTTTCTCTTACTATTGTTCAAGATGAGTAGAATCATCTCCACATTAATGTGGGTCAGCTGTTGAGTCTGCATGATCTCCTATCTGACAGCAGAGTTTACTCCTATCTAACAGCAGAGTACATAAAATGTATTTCATATCTTACGACCCCCACGTGTGGACAAGGAATAGCATCAACTGTAGTTGATATGATGACTGGCCTAACATTGGCAATAGTCGACACATAGTAGGTTTCACCCACTTGGTATTGCACATTTGCTTTCATAGAACAATATTGTGCCATTCAAAATCCAATCCCCCCCCGATGGAAGCGCTAACACTAACTATAGTCAACACAATTCTAGGAACAGTATAGGCATTCCAATTAGATATATGTCGTAGAGGTTGCGCCCAGCACGAGTAAAGTAAGCTATGATCAGTATTCAATTTGAATGCAAGGGACCCATTCGTGCATCATGACAATAGAGGACATAGCATATTGCAGCACTATACCGTTGAAGGTGCTCTGTATACTAGCTCGCGAGTAGCTCAGCCTAAAGTGAAACGCACTGACAAATCCCCTGATGAAACACCTGGGTCAGCACTCGGGCCATTGGGTTGAGCAAATTGATAATGGTCATATGTTTAGTTTATTTTTTTCTAAAATCGTAGGAATTGGAGCAATATATGATCTCTCCATATCTTCGGGGCCCAAACTCCCCCTATTACCTCCAAACATGATTAAATTGTGTAACTTATTCTATGCTACCAAGGGTCTGCATACAGAATGGCATTGCTAATGGTATAGCATTTTATGAAAGAGATCCTGACTTTGACATCTGATGGATTAAGATACGCCTATATTATGTGTATAATGATATTTGATGAATCAGTAATTGATTCAATAGCCATACTACTATGCACGTGTTAACCTTAATGTGGGCACCTTAATCAAAAAGTATCGTCGTCATATCAGGTATAGGTACAGTCATAACAATGACAGCACCTAGCCTCAATAGAATTGGTGGAATTCGATATCACTCTCTGCAATGAGGTTCAAAAGTTAGCTGGTGAAGCCAACAATCGATGGTTGTAACCAATGCAATGCAGTCTATTGGGCAGTGTGAGCATACAATGATCAGTAGACCACTTAGAACTACCAGACTGATACTGATCCACTGTACCTACAATAATGAATAAGAAGAAGTAAAGGGTCTATGCACCACTTTAAAACTCCATTATCCCATTATTAAATATCTATGGAGGTTATGATAATCCTTACCGCTGTTTCCCGCGCCTGGTCCCTCAAGTTTCCTCCAGGTACAGCTTACCTCTATACCACACTCTCCGCTGGTCCCAGGCTGTCTACTGCCTCACCTGTTTCAGGTGTTCAGGGATCAGCAGCCACTCACTCAGTGGGAGGTAGAGGGGAGAGGGGGAGGAGGGGAGGGGAGGGGGGAGGGGGGTTCATTATTGATGTGCGATCAGGCTGCCATACCGTGTCGACCGTCAGTCAGACATTGATTCGGCAGCTCACAGACAGCAACCGGGCGTGAAGCAAAGTAGTCACCCGCTCAAACTTTATCAGACTGCAGTACCCGCTGCAACATGAGGGGGTGGGACCGGAAGTAGTGTCCCAAAAGTCAATGGGGTGTGGTGTGGGGGTGTAGTAGGCAAAAAGAGAGTTTACAGGTGATGCGGGGAGGGGGGGGGGTACACAATAGGGTCAAATAAGAGAGTAAGTGTGCTTTATTTTCAACTTTATCTACTTTTTGTGTGTATTTTTTTGGAGGGGGACGAGGGGGGACTACGTATGTGGGACAGGGTGAATTTTTCATTCTCTTTTTAACAATTCAATTCATTTAGCAGTCGGTGGCAATGGCTATGAATAGCAGAGCTAGATGTTGGTTGCTGTGGAAACATGATTGCCATTCCAAATTGAAAACTTCAAAAAGGTAATCGAAAAAAGGCCTCACAAGGAATTCTATGGTGAAAACAAAATGTAAATACCATTTTAAGGTCAAAGGCTGTGACCAAATGTGTGAAAATAATGTGCGTATATGGATATTTGTTGATTAACATAATCACGCTAATTAGTTCTAGAGATAACTCTACAAAAAAGATGGAGCTTATAAATTAGCATTTGAGATTGGGCAGTTCCCATGCATTTTCAAGGTGCCAGTTCTCATAAAGTAGAAGTGGTACCTGCTAATGAAATATATCACTGGATAGCGGATGAGTTCAATTTTATAATTAACCTTCACCTTGGAGGACCCTATTGCCTTGGTGGTACACAACTGTATATTCTGGGCATGATACAGATACATGATATCTAAGTGTGGAACAGGGCAGGGCTACGTGTGTGAACCTATCACATACCATTTTGTGGGTGTGGCCTGAGCAGGAACGGTATTTTGGGTAATGCCTGCAGGTAAATGGGTTGTGGATGGCAATTATTTGGCTGTTAATGGTGTACGGGGAATGGTGATTATATGTAGGCTAATGGCCGACCCTTTGGTTTATAAATAGTCATCAGATATAATTCAGTGGTTGTACATGGACACAGCAGTTCTCGGGAGATGTTGGCTCTCCTCTTGGAACGTAGCTTGTTTCTGCCATATCATGGTGTGTGGAAGCCTGGTTCCTGATTACCAACCTAAATCTGACTTAACGCTTCGAGAACAAAATCAACATGGCCGCCCATATACAGGCATCCAGACTTGTCATTACACAGCCAAAAATAATCATCTCATTTCAAGAAAATAAGACTATAAACTCGTCTGGCGGACAAATCACTTGAAAAAAATATTTTCTTGAAACAAGTGGTTTGTCCGCCAGTCGAGCTTGAAAATCTTACTTTCTTGAAAAGAGATAATTATTTTTGGCTCAGTATAGGATAAAGTATGCATAGAAAAAAAGAGATTGAAAAGCATTGAAGGAGAGGCTTCATTAGCTCAATTTTGTTAAACTATAGAAAGAGGGCTTTTAGTACAGGAAATGAGAAAGATCTGGTAAGTTAGTATTGGAATTGGTGGAAATAGACTTATATAATGAGACAGCTGGTGAACTATCACTTATCGAAATGAATTAGGTCTACTATAACCTGCTTTCGGGCAAAATGTAGATCATATTGATAATCATAAACTTTCGGGAATCCAAAGAGAACTTTAGACGGAAGTAATAACCAATTTCGGTGACCTCTATATACTGCATTAACCACATCGTTAATGATACCAGACTTACTCAGTATAGATGAAAAGGCCCCCACTGCCTGTGTGGCCATCGTGTGTGAAGGGCAAATGGGTGCCTTTTGTTTTATTCATAACCAATCTTAATGATTGGGCTGTGAGTGAGAGGGGAGACTCCCTTCTCAGTCCCCACTCACGCGGCCCTCTTGGCATCCACTCCTGTCTAATTCTCCAACCTGCTGCAACCCAACCCCACTCTAGCTATTGATAACATCTCTCTGCAACTCCCATGGTGGTCATGTTAGATACGAAGGGAACTTTTGTATTAAACTCTTTTTTTCCTTTCTCTATATCATTTGGTCCTTCAAACTGCATACTGAGTGCAGTTAGACCTTCTTTGAATTCGATCACAAAAACAACGACTCATTAACTATTATTTTAGTTTTCGTAATGAAGATAATTATGTACCGGTACTTTAAGAATCGTCCCCATTGATGGTAAATTGATAATTAATGCATTTTGATATACAATACTCTTAAACGCTAGCATTATACACACTTTCCTAGCTTTGTTGGCAAGCTGTGGTTGCTTTTTCATAACTGTTTAGAACTGATGGGCGTCTTCCGTTCTGTCCTTATCTGTAGGATCATATTGAAAACAATCTTGTCCAAACACTTGATCCGATTACACAAGGGCAATTCCCAGAAGACCCACTAAACACAGACATGTATTGGTCCCTCATGCTACCCTACCATCACATGATATCAGAGAGGGCTTTGACTCCTATCATCAGTTACCTATCTTGCTGATCCAAGTAAATAGGGGGTTAAAAACAGCATCATGACGAATGACGTATAATTCATCAATAACATAATTGTTATGTAAGTCTAAATAACATATAAAAACTATTCTGCCCTCATTGATTTAAAACCCTTGGGAATCTTTCATTGATTTTCTTTTGTCCTTTTGACACTCACTCATGTGTGTCAATATTTGAATGAGAATAAGAGGGGCATTAATATACCATCTCAAAGTTTCTTTAACCGGCTTCTCAATAGTTGATTATAATAGTAGCAACAGTTACTGTTACAGGGTACTAAGCATAAATGTCTCCCCCAGTTCGTGGCTTACAAAAGTCTGTGAGTTGTACTTGACCACCTCTCAATATCTTCTTCCGACCTTGAGGAGGGACTGGCAGCCACCACATCCTGGAGGAGATAATCCACATAATCGGAGGATCCCAAAGTCTGGCCAGCCCTTATCTGCCATTGGCATCCATCTAATGGACCCCTCCATCTCTAATCCCACTGGGAACTTGAACTGCGTACTTATTCCAGATCTCTTCTTTGAAATGAACCAGATTAATTATGAATTTACGATACCTCATTTGCAATACACACCCTGTCCATTCACTCCTATTACATATAAGTATTTGATCTAAATCCCATATCTAAGCATAAAATATTAGTTTGTGAATGAACTACAGTGATTTGTTTTTAGATTTTTCGATCCCTTGCAGTCCGGATGAAATCGAGTCTCAAGGCTTCTCGTTAATTCATAATATTGCTTATACTTTCACTTGTACTTGAAGGGGCTTTACATCCCAACTGAGGGCTGACTCAAGTACTCCAACATCCAGGCTGATATGATGAGTAGGCGAATTCTCTGATGTTTCTGTCAACAATATAGGAAGTAGAGAACCGGCGTATTCCTCACCCCTTCTGATGTTGGAGCTCTCCTTAGGCGAGTTCAGCTAGGTACATATCACCCTCACATTCTTAGCAGCTATTACCACTTGTAGCCACTTTCTTATTTATATAAGCATTTCCCTTTTATAACAACCTTTGATTGAGCAAACAACAATTGGACGCCCTGGTGTTAAGTCGAACTAAATCTCTGACTTGTCCTACAACTGGATCAGTTCATAATGTTATAACTAGGTGATAATTATGTAAGTTCATATCAAACGGCATGCCTACTCAAAATGGCCTGGCAACCTGGCAGATTTAGGTGATCTTGGACCAGATTACTAGAAACCAGTGCAGTGCTTGGAGGTGGTACGTTTGTACTAGCAGACCTAACCCTTTTAAGGGCTGCATAGTTTTCTAAAGACCTTTACCCTTTTTGTAAGCATGATAGATAAATGCAGCACTGACACATATTTGACAAACACATGTTGTATTGGCGCAGTATGCTGACCCTATGTACAGAGGTGATACATTCCTTAATGACAATTCCCTGGGTCAACAGAATTAAGATGCTGGGCATGAAACAAAAGTTTGCGAAAACATACAGGACAGTGGCAAAGTCCATCTATAAAGTGTCACCCGTCCAGCAGATGTTCAAGTGTAGCGGGACCAAATGTCCAGTCACCTGTTAGGCTTTTCTGAACTAGAAGAATTAACTTGAGCTTCTAGAGCTGAAATATGCTTGTCTATATACTGTGTAAAATGTATGTCTATCCTTATTTGGCCATTTAATGATTACAAATGAATCGTATTTTAATGGACAAAACTATTTTATACTTCTAAAGGTGCACCATATTGTCAGATATGTGGCTATCACGGTCCTTCAGAAATATATTCGGTCCTGCAACATTGAAAATTTGCAGGACTGAATGTCCGGTGGGAAGAAAACGTTTTCACAAAGACTGGTATTGATAAATGTCTGAATAATTATATGTTAATCAATTAACCTGTTATGAGAGTTCCTAGAAACATGAGAACAGGAACATATTAGTTTTATGTCGCAGATTTGTGGTTTAACACTCTGCCATTTTTGGTTCCACGATGAACATGTTAAATCAATATACCTCCTTCCTCTGCTCACTTCCAAGACACACATGGCGATGTTGTATTATCGTCCCTCATACACAAGCTCTAACCACCCAGTCACCAAGTCTATGTACTCTCATAATGTATCATTTACAAATATATTGACCATCCCAGCCAGCATCAACATAGCCATGTTAGCTCAGTTAGGTATTGAGTAGGTCCATATAATGCTCAGTTATGTATAGAGTATATGTTGCCAGGACCTGTACAAGGTAGCCTACAAAATATTGTGATATTACAACGTGACAACAGTGCAGTGCACTACAGTCATGTGTATATCATTTTGCGTAAACCTGTTCTTTGGCGCAAAAGAACACATTGTACACGGTTTCTAGAATACTGTGCCAAATATTGGACATTGTGAGCCAGGTTTGCTGGAACTCAGTGAGCAGGTTTACATCTAGCCTGAAAACAATGAGTATCAACAATACCCAAGTTTGGTGAATAGACTACCAATTGTATTGGTACATTTCTTGACATTGCAGGTATATAGTCTAAACGATGGGTGGGCATTTGCTATATAGTTGAACCATATAGTTCAGTGTGATTTAACCCTTAAAATCTGGGCAGACTTAGGGCATCTATCATCCATAATTATGTTTTATCCGATGCATTGAATTACTTGCAGGTGCTCCACCCATGGACCATGGCAACAAACGAATAGATTCTTAAATTGGCAATGATGCCTTTAAATACCAGTATGCATCCTTTGATTTTTCTTAAATGGGGTTTACAACCACAATTAGTATCGGTCGGGTTCTGCACACTTCCCAGGTGTCTGTACTGGAATTGCAGGCTCATCATTTAAGGATTAACTCGAGTATCTGACAGACCTTCCCCAAAGCTGATATGATGCGTCGTAGGCAAGTATACTTTGATGTTTCTGCCAACGACATATAGAGTGTGGAGTACCGCTTCTTACCCCTCCTGACGTTCAAGCTCTCGTCCATGGAGGTCGGTTGGGTGCATATTGTCCAGAGATTCTTATCAGCAGATATCACGTATCTCTCCACACAGGCCTCCCTTTCTACTGCTTAGAGAGTGAACATGCATGTTCCTTTGGTAGACAGCAGTTATTATATATATTGGAGGAAAGGTTGAGTTGATGTAACCTGCTTCAATCCTTAGTACAGCTTGTCCTAATTAAACCTATTTTTTTCATTTAACCTCCATGGGATAAGTTCATGGGTGTACGATCCATCTTCTGGTGAAACAGACCATAAAGCAGCTGCCCTTGCTTAAAGATACATTACCACCTAAATGGACCCAAAGTCAAGTTATGAAATAAACCCAATATACACTTCCATTTGTCATTTCCTTATCTACTGACAGCCCCCCTTATCATAGGAAAGCCATTTGTTATGAAATCCAGATGAAATACTGATTGGAAGGCTCTCTGGTAGACCTATGAATTCACTGTGAGAGCCTGTGTATTTTGATTGTTCATAATGGCCCCCTTGCAGGTTTCCATTACCGGTGGCTCACAGTTATATCCTTTACATGCTATGGCCATATTCACATGTTAAAAGAGAAATATAAGACTCCAAATTTCTCATATAGATGTACATGCCTTCCTGTACATTCCTACTCATGGGTTACCCCCTTTTATATGGAAACATAATGAAAATAAAAAGTTGCCAAAATTAGCTAGTAATGTATCTTTAATGGGTTCAGTATCGAATGGGCTTATTAAAGGCCTATTATGCCAATTAAGGAGACCCTAATCATTGTTTAGGCTGAGCCTTAATCCTGCCTGTACAATGTATCTCGGGTGCCATGGTCAGGACGTTGTTTGGACCTGCATGGAAAGCAGACAGACAGTTGTGCCATACCGCGCATATAATTATGCCTTCTCTGTGAAACAGATAATGCGCCGAATTCCCTATTTCTACTACCCTGAATGAACTATATCCATTACAGATTGCATCACGCAGATAACATGTTCTTCTCATAATTGATCTAGTTCTGAATAAATTCCCATTATGCTACATGTATTTTCAGAATTCAACACTATTGCACTGTAAGTGAAAATGTATTTTAAGAATATCAAGAGGATACATTGCTGCTCTTGATAAGGAGGTACATACATGTAATTATATTACTAGAATAGGACGCCTAGGGATTACAGTACCCACAAGTTACAATCCTATTCATGGATTACCCCCTTTACACATGCTCCAACCCCAAGCTGCGCCCTATACAAAATCCTACCAATCTCCCACCAATGGCCACCTATACTCTACCTGTATATTGCATTATTGCATTCTGCTGCTGCATTTCACACGCGGCTTATTCCCATACAGCACCGCTGCCCTAATCCAGCACCCTACCCCACCCCTCCTCCAGGGTCGATTCTGTGCACACATAGCATTAATAATCCCTCCACCATTAATCAATGTCACAGGGCTTATGGGTATCATATCACGGACCAGTGGACTTAGTCACATCACACCATGGATGTAATTGTAGGCATACGGAGCCACACACAGGCCTGCTGTGTGCACTGACAAGTGGCACATTCATTGATAAATGTTCTCATGTAAATACTGCATTATGTACAACGTGCTGTGGTTTTTCTATTCTCCAGCCTAATGTAAAGAATGATTTTAACTAGTGAATAGGGTGGGATTTCATACGATGTTGGTTTCTGTAACTGTAAAGGATGGATTCCACGGGAGGGATATCGTACTGTAATTTGCAAAGAGTGAGAAAGATAGAGAGATAAGAACGAAAGAGGCACAAGGAAACATACAGATATACAGATACATAGAGAGTAGGCTTAGGGAAGCAGGAACAAAGAGGCAGGGTCTACAATACTGTAAAGTGTGATGGATGAAGGTTTGCTTATTTCTAGGTTGTATCGGGATAATCTCGGCATTACAGTTGACTGTATTAATCTCTTCTGTTGGCGACATTTGGTTCGAGAGTGTAAACTTGTAACTTCAAAAGACATGGGCCAATCATTTCGGATCAAGGCCCATCGCAAAAGTGGGTTCATTAGGAGATATCCTCTATAGAGGTAGTTATGCAGGACGGGTATCCAACACCGTCCGATTCAAGGTTAGTAGTAGTGATCGGGATTAAGTGGGCAGCTGAGGAGAAAGGTACATCCAGGAGCGATTTTTAGTACTGGGGTTTGGCCACTAGGGGGCATCACAATGACCACAAATGGGAAAATGGGCCAACATTTGCTCTAAGGTGATTTTTTACATAGAAAATGATGTTTTCTCCAAAACATTCTATTTTGAGGTAATCCTTCCATATTTGGAATGTAAATGGAACATTTTGAAGCCAATATGAGGCCTAAATAAGGCTTTCTCCCCGAAACGTGTTGCCATGGCAATCACAACTTCCTTCCAAATAGAAAAAGAATGAATTCCAATCTATAGAGAAATTCATAGAGATTACTGCACTGAAAACAGAATGGATCATTTCTTTATCCAGATTTATGATTAAAAAAAATATGAAAAATTGTGGTTAGGTAATAAGTGAAATTTTGCAAAATCATGATAATTAGATATAGAAATACAATTAAAACAACAAGAGGTAGAGCCTATTGGCTGTTTAGCAAGGGTAGCATCGTCCCAGATTCGTGAAGCAATTTCTCAAAAACTAGAAGAGATATCTCCATCTATGATGCCTCATTTGAAAGCTTATGCCTTCAATTTTAAAACATACATTCCACCTTGGATATCCCTTTCTCCTCATCCTCATGGCCCCACCCACGCTTAAACCTGCTTAGTTCTTTGACACATTATACCCCTTATTATAATGATACATGAATGCAGCTCTTGTAATTCTACTTACCAGCCCTTTAGGAGAGCATCAATCCCGTAGGGTCAGTCTTTGAATGCAGCACTGGTGAGTTACTGGCTTGAGCTGCATTCATCCATCATGACGATGAAGATGTAATGCATTAAACCACTATATGGCCTTTAAAGAGTTGAGAAAGCCTTCCTCACTCCCTAAAATTATATAGTGCAATACCTCCATAGCGTGCTGCTCAGGGGTTGCTGCTACAGTTGAGCAGCTCCTGAGGCTGGGGAAACTCTTTGTTCTACTTGTGAGCAGCTCTGAGCTGATACCTACTACTAAGCCTCACACTTCCGGCCACGATCTACCCACGGCTCAAAAGAAGCTGTTCCTTCATGCAAAGTTATGATTGCTTGGGAGAAGGCGATGGAGGGAAATTCGACTATAGGGGCGACTTTATAATGATAGAGCAAGTGGTATACAATGTGAATAGCAGTAAATAGGAATACCTGGTTGGCGTTTGGTTTGGTGCCGTGAACATAATAGTGGAGCGGCTCTGAATGAGTTCCAAATGATATACTATAAATTATTTGCTATTACACTCGAATGAAATTATAAGCAATTCAAAGGTTTCTTCACATACCATAGATCCGAGACACTTTGTTATAATCACAACCTATTAATTTTTTGGTTTATAAGTTTATGTGATGTACAGCTACTATAATTCAGTCAGCTGTCCTGCATACCATCAGCTTAGTATACCGCATATCCCTGTAAAAGTGGAAAAAGGCCTGTGGGTAGAATTCCTTCCCAGTCCTAAAGAATGCCATTGACACAAAATGGTCTTTTTCATGATTAAACGTGTGACATGATATAACCAGATACAAACTGTTAACTCACCTTTACAACAAAAAGGGAAAAAGGTGGAACAGCAAGAGATAATGCACACGACGTCGTGTTGTTAGGAGCACTAAATGTCCTATTTGAACTATCATCTAAAAGCACAGGGCATATATCATTACTTGCAATGGCTTGCGACGATACAGAATGCAACCAGTGAACGAATAGTTGTGCCTTTAATAATACTGTATACTTATTAGAAACTATTACACTGTACAATGTAATGAACCGCCTTCCTATACTTCCAAAATGGACTGCTGTACTTTGCAGTCATCCCCAGATGACTGGAGAGATAAAAGTGCAAGTTGTAATATAAAATGCTCTTTACCAACCAAAGCGCCAGGAGGAACTAAAACCCTTCGAATAATTCAGCAGGGGATTAGATAGCCGAGGCCCATTAGTTCCATCAGACCGATCCACTTGCCGGAATCCTTGTTATTATTTAACAGTTTCTAACACCATCAGTTTTAAGCTAGGATCACATGGAGTTAAATGGTGGAAAATAAAGTGTTATGCTCTCCAAATATTTGCAAGATTAACATTTGTGAGCAGCCAAGCAGAAAGGATGGTCCCCGCGGGATTAGTTCCGATTTTAGCCACCAGGGGGCGCCACTATGGCCTAAAATGAAAGAATTAGGCTAAAAATTGCTCTTGGGTACTTTTTTCTGGAGAATTCAATACGATTACATAAAACATTCCATTTTTGGTAAAAAGCTTCTATATTTGGAAGGTAAAAGGAACGTTTTAAAGCCTAAATGGGTGTGCTTGTTGTTATGTGTTGCCATGGAAACATGATTTTTATTCCAAATAGAGGAAATTAAGACAAAAATTGATAGAATGATTTCTGAGGTTTGCCATGGTGAAAACAAAATAAAATTACCATTCCTAGGTCGAATTTTATGACTTAAAGAATGAAAATGTATCATAAACTTCTAATTATCATAAATAATGCTAATTAAATAGGGATATCTTGGAAAATATGAGACATAGAGCTTATTGGGATTTTGGAAAGGGTGATGCCCACACATATTCATGAAGCCATTTCTCAAAAACTAGAAATAATATCTTCTAGTGTAATATATCACTGGAAAGCTTATGACATCAATTTCAAAGTTGGCTTTTTCCTTGGAGTATCCTTTTCCCTTGCCTGTACACATTTATTACAAAACATGAAAGGCAAAGTTCAATTTTTTACTAAGGACCAAAAAATGAAAGATTAGCCCTTTCGTGCCCAGAACTACAAAATGTCACCAGAAATTTACATAAAATAGCATTAAATGCACTCCTAATGCGCAGTATGGCACATTAGTTACAGACATTCATAGGAATATTGATAAGAATCATTAAAGATATTGGTAAAAGATATTTTTATTTATTTTTCCTGGTGGTACACCAAAAGAGGGTTTTCTATGCCAAAATAAACTATTCCCAACTTAAGGGGCAGAATCAGACCTCCACAGAGGATCGGTAACATTGTTTGATATCAGTGAAAAAAAATTGTGGTTGTCATGGTAACCCAACTTAGTTCTGTTTCCTGAAAGCGTAATGGAAGGGGTATTTCAATCGCTTTCTAAAGGTACAATATAAAGCATAGGCCTAATGTTCAAACAAAATATTTCAGCTATTACACAGTTTTCCAATGGTAATGTATCAAACTGACTTTTGTCAAAATAGTTCTGGGCACAAAAGGGGTAGGCACTAAACTAACTGGTTATTCAAGAGAGGTAACTGTTATAGGTATAGCATAATCATAAACCTCATCATTGATGACCTCCAAGAGTAGTTCTTGGACGTCATAAACGTTTATTTGACAGTTACATTGCATACAATATTAACATAAGATGTCTAGTAGTCTCAGCCAGATACTCAGTAACTCTATAGTTCAATTACCCAAACTTAGCCTAAACTGCTGAGGGCTAGCAGCTGCACCCTAAATTGCAACTCAGCTTCACTTCATTCCTGACATCGCTCTATCATCATCTCACGTCATACCACGTCATGGACGGGGACGTGCAGCTGCTTATAGCTCATTAATTGTCAAGCCCTTCTCATAGAAAAGTTAATCTGGTACGTTAGGAAAATATACAATCGGTCACTCCCTTCTATCTTGTAATGCCTGGTTGAATAAGTAAGTTTCAGGTCAAAACGACCCAACATGTAGGCCCGGACGGGTCGGATCATTGATTGTAGATATACATGCTGATTGATATTCACGATACAATGGTATTAAGTATAGGCTCTAAGTAGGTTTTAATTTAGTCTATAGTTTAATCAACAGGGGTAAAATTAGCTAACTACAATCCACTTGATGAGTTGAGATGTACATGTATCAGTATATGGTTGCCATTACCCTAGTTACCGTTATCTGAAGACATACACAGGGGCTTCTCGGAAGTACACCCCACTATGTCCTGCTAAGAATCATTCAAGTGTGACTGACCAAAATAGGCCAAGTTACAATAACTGGATGATTTAGTGCTCTTTGCATTCACAGTTAAAGTCACATAATAATGTACGGTAGATTGCTTTTGGGCTAGGGGCTGGAGTGGGTGTTGAGTTGGGTGTTGGTCTTTGTCATCTAATTTAAAGAGCTGTGAGGACTTCGTGTTTCCACCATGCACAGCATACACTGAAGAGATCTATGAATTACTTTGCTATGTAAGAAAGCTTACATAGCACACTTGATGAGATTGGAAATCTGTAAGCTTTCTCTCAGGGTTATAATTATATGCAACCGCTATGCAAAGACATGTTTCCAAATCCTAAGAACATGTCAAGAATTGTTGTATTTGTATTTAGAAATGAAGAGATAAAAGTGTCTACCCTTTATTTCATTTTCCTGACTTCAAACTAGATAAGACGCAATTAACTCATATAGCTACTTTACTATCCTTACGTAAAAGAGACTAAGAGACATCTCTATAGGGTTGTAAACTATATGGTTTACAATGGTGATCCATCATGACCAATAGAATATGGGTAACTGATGGGGGAAATTGTGTTCCCCTGGAGGACAGGAGGTGTGGCAGGTGCCCTGCTCTGCTCCATGATCACACACACATGATGGAAGAATACCAGTCACGCTTCAGTGCCTCCGGGATTTAGTTAGGAGAGCTGGGCACTGCAGCTTATAGTTTATAGCCTTCCCACTATGGGGCTCCACCCAAAGTCTCTACAGTGGCCTCCTCCAGGGCCTAAGCACCGAGCCCTGTGCTCCAGGGTGGTAGTTATTCATGTAGCTGACACAAGGTGGCAGTGAGACTGATAGGCACAGAAGCCTGTGATTTATCCTCCTCAATGAAAGGCCTATAGGCTGCCAGCTTTTCTTGCTCAAGGGGGAATCGTACACTCCATTTCTTATTTTATGGCCATTGGGTGTGGTGCATACGGGTTATGAGGGAGAAAGAGACATGCTCTATGTGCATAAGCAGAAAAATATGTCATTTGTTTTGTATGGTAGTATCCAAAGGTTATCCATCAATTTAGAATGGTGCCATGTTGGCTGGGTGTTTATTCGGGATGAGACATTAATCATCACCCTATCACGCTAGAATCTTTACGCTGTCAACAAAACATTTCAACAAACTATATAATGCATTGCCTCCATAGTGTGCTGCTTAGAGGCTACTGTTTCATTAGGTTTACCCTTCTATGAGCACAGAAGTTAGTTAGGTCAACGAGAGTAGAGCATTGGTTAGGTGGAGGAAACTCTTTGTTCTACTGGTGGTGACTTGCTCTGAGCGGATACCCACAGTCATCAAAGCCTCACCCTTTACACCTGTACCCATAGCTTCGAACTATACCTGCATCCCCTATTTGAGTTATGATTGCATGGAAGAGGTATAACAGGCTGTATGAGGCAGCAGCTTATACTTTAAACAAAGATATATGAGCATGGATTGGGGCTAGGGGGATGGCTTTGGGACAATTGTAAGTAGTTCCAAATGACAACTCAGAAATAAAGAATGCCAACAATAGAATTGAAAAGCTTGTTATGTTTTATCATGAGACTGAAATAATGATTAAATAGTACACTACCGTTTACGTGTTATATAAATTACAACTTGATATTTCCTATGATTTATGCCAGGTAAACATAACTTGGCATAATTATATGTGTCAAATGACTGTTCATGACCAATCCAAATGATCTGTTTCAAAGGTACCTTAAAGATCTAAGGGCAGAATAATAAAGATTAAATTTTTGATTAATTGATCATTTCTTTTGATGCCAGCACCTACAGGTATATCTATTATAACATTCAGCTGACCCCTGATACTATAATTTCCTGTTGCATGTAACTCCTTATCCTGTAAAGGGGCAAGGGGTCTGCGAATATTTCTCATAGGGGGATTAAAGCCTTTTGGGGACTTTAGGAGACCTTTTGTTCTAGAGAGAACAAACTACTTAAAATAAAATCGAATATAGAATCTTAAATATAAACATTTGCAATGGTTTCCGACCGCACCAAATACAACTAAATCGACTCTGGATGTCTGAGTATATGTATGATTCTATTACCATATGTACAGGCTGCGGATTGATTCATCATAGCAAGCAAGTCTTCATGATTTTCAATAGTAGACACTATACTTCCCCATTCGAAGATGACTTGAACGATAAAAATGCAAGTTGGAATTTGAAATGCTCTTTCCCAATCGAAGCGCCCGGAGAAGCTAAAGACCCTTGGAATGATTCAGGAGGGGATTAGGTAGAGGAGGCACAGCAGTAACAATAAAGTCTCTTCCTTGACGGAATCCTTGCTATTATTCAACAATTTTAACCATTAGTTTTATGTTGGCTTAAATGGAGTCTCATGCGACAAAGTGAAGTGTTTTGTAGCTTTAGCCGGAACAATGTATATTAAGCAACATAATTATGTGACCCAACATGGGGGAAAACCTCCACAGGGGATTTGTAGTACTAGTATTGGTCACCAGGGGCACCAGGATGGCAAAAGAGTACTTGTAACCATTCTTTTACTCTAAATGGGAGATACTGGGCCTAATTGCATAAAAATTCCATCAGAAATTCAAAACTGAAAACAAACTGAAAATCCAACCTAGAACCAAATTTACACTAACAATTCTGATTTCATTAGGTCATTCTATCAAGAAAACTTATCTTTTGATAATTATCGCTCTTTACCATGTATTTCAACATTCTTTACCATTTTCGGTAAAATATGTATTGAACTCGTGTTTAAGAATTCAAACACACAAAACTACCAGCAATATTTTACCTTATGAAATGTCATTTTAAAGATATTGACACCCGATTTACTCACCAATCCCTCCTGGGATAGGAATTTTTGCCTGTGTGGTCACAATATTCATTATTTATTCTTTTCTTACATTGATTCGATGATTTAGTTTTTTACAGAAAATTCAAGTTCAGTTCTAAAGGCAGAGGATTGTAAAGGAAGTATTTGTACTATTTGTGGAGAGTTCTTTCACTAATATTCTGTAACTCATTCATAGAACAAATTGGAAAAATATGCAGCAAGCCCTATGCTAAGTATAATAATAGCCTTATATGTATATACAGTTCAATCACAGTAGCAGACTGAAATATTGTCCTGAGACTAGCAGCTGCAACCAAAATTGCAAATCAGCTCCACTTCCGTCCTGATGTCGCTCCATCGTCATCTCACTTCAAGAAAGGCAGCTGCTCATAACTATGTCATTACCAGGCCCTTTCTACAGGGAAGCTATGGTCTGGTATCATCATTTGAATATATTATAGGCCATTTCCCTCACCATCCCAATCACATGTTTCTATTTTTCCCATATGCTGTTCCTCCAACAAATCTAGTTTGAGAAATTCCTTCTGGTGAAAGTAACAGGATGGTTTAATGTTCTAGGCATACACAGTAAACATAACATTCCTGCAAGTACATAGGAGTTGGGAATGGAGGCTGCAAAGGAAGTGTGCCTGGGGAGGGGTGCTAATCTGCCATTTGTGATAAGGAGTGTAATGCCCATTTTTTCTGTTTAACATAACTAACTCCCTTTTTCTTAAATAGATAGTTCCCATGATGTGATTCAAAGGTCTGGAAAATAGGCCATGATTCCAAGTTATTGAGATATATGGCGATATATCACGGACAATTGAACATGGGTGAATGAAGGGTAAAATTGTGTTCCCCTCGATGAGGAGAGGAGGTGGGTTAGGTGCCCTGCTCCGTCCCATGATCACACATAGGGTTTACATGATGGAGGGGCAGCAGTCAAGCTTCAGTAAGTCCATGATTTAGTGAGAAGAGGTGGGTAGCGACACCCAGGCTGGAGTTTATAGTGTTCCCACCAGGGGGCTCCACCAGAAGTCTCTACAATGGCCTCCTCCAGGGCATGAGCAGGAGGTACTGTGCTCCAGGGTGCTAGTAAAGCATGCAGCTGGCACAAGGTGGCAGCAGGAGTGATGAGCACAGAGGCCTGTGATTTATCCTCCTCAATGGAAGGCCTCGGCTGCCAGCAATTTCTTGGCCAGAGCGGAAATCGTTCACTCCATTTCTGATTTTATGGCCATTGGCTGTGATGCATGCGTGTCATGAGGGAGAAGGAGACATTCTCTCTGGGGCTGAGTCAGCAAAAATATGGTGTATTGAGTATGCACGCTTATTACAGGTCTATATCAAGGAAACTATATATCATAGTATCATACTATCATGTCTCATACTAGGTCTGTTAAGGAACAGGGCTAATAATTAGCACTGTGTGAGTTATGTATATAATTATTATATACATGTAAATTTCACAGATTTGCCCTCTAGACTTTTGAACAATCTGGCAAATAACTTTTCCAATGCTTGTAATTCTGAGACAGCACGGGGGGAAAACTGATGTGCGTAGGTCAGACAAGTTGGAGACAATCGAATAACCATTATGGCTCAATCAATATAGGTACCATGGGGCTAATTAAAGCTGTGTGAATTCCAAACTCTGTGCAGTGTCCCGGGCAGTGTCCTCTCAGAACAACTGGTGAAAGCTTCATCTTACAAACACTAGGTGACTCCACTTACCCGTACACTCCTGTCCATGGAGCCGCTGACAAGATGGTGGCCGACCTCTGACATAGCCACACACGTCACTGTGTCGTCATGACCTTCTAGCTGGTGAATCAGCTCCATCCGAGTTACGTCAATGACGTACACCACTGACCCCGCCCGCAGCGCCATCCAGTTAGAAGCGGCCAAATGCGTCATTATTTCTCTTTTACCAAGAAGGAGTTCAATGTGTTTGGTGGCAGTTGGGGTGTGGTTGGCTTCCGTGCCTTCTTGGATTTTGATGACGTGGAGGAGCTCTCCTGTGTTGAGGTCCATGAAGTGGAGTTTATTTCCAGCCAGGGTGACAACACGTTTTTGGTCACTCAGAAGGCTTACATGTCGCACCTCATCTGTAGAGGAGAAAGTGTTGTGTTTCTTTTAATTTAAATCAAGATTTATGCTGTTTGGAAAGTGCGTGTGGCGGATTTTAAAAGACATTAAGATGGGGGTGGATTGCTAAATTCGACATGGCGACATGGCCATTTCTTAAAATCGACATGCGACATCGAGCTTAGTGACGTGCGACATGAGGTTTGAAAAGATAGTAACAGGGGACATGAGCAATTCTTAAAATCGACATCGGACATGGAGATTATTAAGCGATATTGACATGCGACATGGCCATTTCTCAAAATCGACATGCGACATGGGCCCCCCCCCCCATCCATACCCATTAAGGGATCTTGCTCAAAATATATGTTTGTAACGACATGTTTGTTGACATTAAATCTGTGTCTAATTAATGCATTGTATGTCTATGTCATAACCCATTTCATGCTATATTGTGAAACCCATCTATATAGACACATCACGAGTAATGTAAAAATAACTATGACAGATTGGCTGGTGCCCTCATAGGCTGGGAATGTGCAGAGAATTACAATTTGGCGAATGGAAACGAAGGTAATTATTCCAGGAGTGGATATGTTGCTGCATCTGTCTTTGACAGCAGTCTGCAACGGATAGGTCAATACGAATGCATGTGCGCATAAAAATTAACGAGTTAAGATATCAAATGTGAACAAGGAGAAAGGGATATCCATGTGAGATGAGTTCCAATTTCAAACACTAAGGTCTAGAAGAAACAGGCCAATAAATGATTTGGGTACTTTTCCTGTAGAATTCAGTAGTATTACACAAAATATTACATTTTTGGTGAAGGCTATCTATATTTAGAATGTGAAAAGGGATGTTTAAGAGCCTAAATGGGTGTCTTTGTTTATATGTGTTGCCATGGAATCATGAATCGCATTCCCAATAAAGAAAATAAAGAAGCCCATTCATAAAATGGTTCACAGAAATTTATATGGTAAATAAAACAGAATAAAATTACCATTCCTATGGCCCATAGGATGAAAATGTATACTCATTTTCTAATTATTATGTTCATCCATGTTTTGGATAGGCCAATGCCCAACCATATTCATGAAGCTATTTCTCAAGCTATTTCTCAAAACCTAGAAATTATATTTTCAAGTGTAAGATATCACTGGAAAGCTTATGATATCAATTCTATTCGTAAGATCTCCCTTTTCCCTTGCCTATATACACAAATCTTCCAAATTACTCTCGTATGTCTCTATTGTACGAGTATATTGGCAGTGCTTTACTCTTGTGTCCTACCTGTATGCAGCAGCGTGCGGAGGACCCTGCCCCCAGCCCACACCTTGACCACTCCGTCCGACCCCCCGCTCACCAAGGTGCTGCCATCTGGTGACAGGTCTAAGTGGGTGGCGCCGCCCTGGTGGCCGACCAGGCGCTCCACGGCCGCGCCGCTAGGGGACGGGAAGCAGGGGCGGAGCGGCACCAGCAGGGAGCGCCGGGGGTTGCCGCAGTACTGCTGGGCACCACGCACAAGCTGTGGGAGGAGAAGAAGAGGTGGTAATTGACTCTTTTTTTTGTATGCTGGATTGCTTTACTGTTAGCAGGGATTCCATTGCTTTTATAGGATATTAGATAGCAATGAAGGTCACAACAAGAGAGGAAATCCTTAGGCCAAAGGTCTTTTACTTTCTCATTATTCCATTGCCTTTATTCATTTCTGGAACGTCGATTTTCAAGTCTGTGCTAGCCCTTCCGAAAGCGTTTAGGCATACAAAGTGTCGCAATGTCCTTATCTTGTTTCATCATGTCTTTATCATTATCAGTATCTCCTCATTTTGCTGCTATAAAAACCATATTTCCCTATTAAAATAGTAGTAGTAGTAACATACCTTTCCAATGACTTCCGGGTAGCGATCAGCTAGTGCCACCAAGCGGCCGATGATGTCCACAGCTAGCGGGTTCTCCGGCCGCCCGCTCTCCACGCTCACCTGGACCAGCTCCAGCGTCTCCTTCACCAGCTCCAACTGATGACGTACCTTGTCATCAATCAATGACGGAGGTGGCGTCCTCATCGACGATGACGGAAATGACGTTGATGACGTCGATGATGTAACTAATATCACTGATGACGTCACTGGCGTCCACGGTGACGTTGACGGTGTTGACGCCATAGATACGTCACGGAGTATGTCATCAATGCCGCATGTCGCAGCGACTGTTGACACCCAGTCATAGTTCCCCAAACAGGAAGTGATGAGGTCGTCATGGCGTCCGGCCTGGTGGAGCTGATACGGTAACTCTGTCAACTTCCGGAAGTTGACGTAGCCGGAAGGTTGGCCAAAGCGCAGTGGCTGCACCGGCTGTTTCCGGTCTGCGTGTATGGTACGACCCTTTGTTGTGGTGCCTCCGATGCGCAACGGCTTGTATTTGTCGTGGTTAGTCCCCAGGAAGTAGTCAGCGAGGGAAGAGTGTAAAGATGGCGCTGCTTCCGGTGAAAGGTAGCGACGACACGCGACGTCGTAGAGGATACTGTGGGAAAGTAGTTAATTACTTACACGTGATACCGGTCCACTGTTTGGACATCGAATCTCAATATACCCTCTTACTGATGAACATTAATATTAAGGTATTTATGATATAATATCGTTTGCTGATGAGAATGGAACATCAAATTGATGCAGTTCATATATGGGAGGGAGGAAAAGAAGAAAAAACATGTAAATGACCCGTAGCGTCTGCATTGATGCAGCAATGATAGGTTACACGCCAGTGTCGCATTCATGCATCATGAAGGCAAAGAGCATATCACAAAAATGTATCACATTAAAGCACTATGCATCACTTAAAGGCTTAAAGCTGGGCCGTCAGGGAATAAGTTCAGCATTTTCCATACACAGACTAAAATAACAGTTCCACCAGAGGGCAGCAGTGTTTGGACAGGGCCATGACCATTGTCCAGCTACAACATATTCACCCTACTGTAAACGTAGATATTTTCGCGCTGTACATATTTTCGCGAATTTCGCGTTTTTTTAAATGTCCGCGAAAATATGTAGGCTACAGAGCGAAAATTAATCCACTATTTTCATATTACTACTACCTTCCAAAGCCCTCTTGTGAATGAAAACTGAACTATATCCAAAAGTGCTTTAGGCCTAACTTTATCCATGACGCTCAAGCTTTAACACTAGCAGCTTACCTGCGGCGTAGTTTGAGAACGAGGCTGCCCCCAGACACACAGGTGACGAGGTGCTCGTAGAGCCGCAGACGGAGGCGCCCCCACACGGCGTGCGGCAGTCGCACCACACGCTCACTAGGTGGCGTCCACGTCACGTAGACGGCACTCATGACGTCATCGTCAGCTGACAGTACGTCAAGTAATTCCAACTCCGTCAGGCCGTCTCTGAAGGTCATACAGCAGTATGTTGAGCGGGGAAATGTTCACAGGGAAAAAGGAATATACTTTTTCATCAACTAAAGCATGCGCTCATTCATTCGCATTATTCTGAACTCGATTTGCTCACAAGGAGTGGTTGCAAAAACGAAAATTATTTGATTAGGTCTGTCCACATGAGACCATGGGATAAAGAACATTTTATCAATTATCGGTCATTACTGCTGGACTGAGTTTTGAATTGTGAGCATGGTGTATGCATGCGATCATTAACTACAAAGGGACACAAGATGATCCAGACAGTATGCAAGCATCTGCAATCAGAAACCCCCTTTACAGTCACAGAAATTATAATACTTCGTGATCAAGATGATCATTTTCATTCCCAGTTACATGGATGAGTTAAAATCTTACCTAGCCGCCAGCAAGTATCCTAGTGTTCTGCTGACCATCTGTTGACCATGGTGTTTCTCCAGCCTCTCGAAAAAGGCATTGCAAGCTGCCTCCACACTCTGGAACTGCAGGCTGAACTTCTTCCCATTGTCCTGGTCTGAGGGATTAGTGTAGGAGTCCCACAGACAGGTTTCACTAAACACCAGGCGCAGAAGTAATGGATGCGACCCGCTTTTGAACGCGACTCGTACAGCCTCTTTTTGCACCCGAGTCAATTGTCTCCCTTCAACTTGGACCCAAGAGTCAAAAGTGTCCTCAGCGACCTTCTCACAAAGTTGGTCGACCACGATTGTGTATTTTTGGTTAGAAGCGGATCGACCCTTAAAGCGTGCCGCAAGGGTTTCTTCCGTCCACCGAGTAGAGAAGACTACTTTTATTGAGGGGGGAAGTTGGTCAGGAAGCCATGATAAGTCAGTAAAATCTTCAATATCATCTGTTCCGGATAGCAAGAGCTCTATGGCATCAATGATGATCACTAAAGTTCGCTTGCGCAATGCCTCATTTTGGGTGATGCGCTCTAGTAATTTTCTAAAACAATATCCCATGGCACTGGTGCCATATGAATGCGACCCGATAGTATGGTGCACACCAAAGCCCTCGGCAATTTGAAGTATCAAGGACCGAAGTACATCCAGTAATGTCTGACTGCGCGCTGTCGTTCCAGCAAAGCGTACCGCCACCATGCAGCCCTCCTCACCACTAGAGGCAGCACTGGTAGCCACCTTACCCAGAATGAGTGTCTTCCCACTGCCTGCATCGCCATGCACAATGAAAGGTCTTCCCGCCTTGTCGTCCTTGTCTTGAATGTACATGAGCACGCGTTCAATGATGTCGTTCCGAACTCGAAGGCAGTGATGCACTTGACGGGCGTAGGTCACGTGATTAAGGACCTCCTCCAACAGCCAATCAGAGGCCAAGGAGTGGGTCATGTGACGTTTCAGGGCCCTCAGGATGCAGCGTCGGGTCTGCTGGATGACACCGGAAACCATGGACTGGAGATATTGCGCATGGGCATTGTTCTCTGGATCAACACCTAGAGGTAGGGGAAAATGTGGTCTTTTTATTAGAGTTTTGGTCAAGAGTTTTATGCCAAAAAATTGCTTTTATATAAATATTGTGTCGAGATACTTCATGGGCTCGTATAATCATATTTCCTGTAGTTCGTGTCACATGTGTGATCCTTGAGTGAACTAATCAATGTACGTAGCTGTCATAACACATAGATCTATGAATAATCGTGAGTTTAAAACGTGAGAAAAAAAACCTCTAGAAATTCAAAACTGTCATTTTTCAACAAAAACTATAACACCAGTGAAAGAATAATATCATTCTGAGAGTTACCAATGTGTTTTTCCTCAATAAAATTACTTACAGAATCCTCAGAATCAGAGGACTATAATCATATGAACCTTACCTTTGATGGACCAGGGTAAAGTGGCATGGAAGGCAGTATCCATCATTATCTCCCCATCCTCACTGATGATATCCTCCTTCATTGTTTTCAGGATTCCTCCTAACTCTGGATCAGGAGCCGTCTTGCCTTGTGCAACGCGCATGTCAGTGTGTACATGGGCAGCGTCGTCGGCCATGTTTATTTCGGCAAAGTCCCGGATGACGCATATCGCTCGTTGTCTCTCAGCGTGCTCGTTGAGTAACTCACCGTAGGTAACCCACTCTAGCCCTGAAGGTATAATTGATTAAAACTAATTTAAGCAACTAGGGAAAATAGATTTGACTGATGATGATTCTGTAAGTGGGTTCCCTCTCTACCACTTCGAGGATATACATATTTATAGTACCCTGAATAATTTGCTCACTCCATATACACAACTTTCTTTGTGTGATAAAACCCCATACTGTATACATCTGATGTTTTTAAATATGTGTCTTATGAGAACATAGTGCTTGTAAATCTTCTGTGCAGTATTCCATAACCATATTGAGTAGCTTAGACTTACCAGAACCGAGCAGTTTGAGTTTCATCTCGCCCACCCTGTTCTTCTTGTAGACGATGGAGAGACTCTTCTCCAGCAGTTCAAGCACCTCACGAGTAGCCTCCCCCTTGGTGTTGGTTGGTGACGTGAGCAGCTCCTCTCTCTGTCAGAAAGTAGTGGTTATATAGGTTAAGTTAACCATTTCAGGACAGCATGATGCTGCGCATGCTGTGCCCACCAGCCATGAACAGAACTCGAGGAGATGCCATGAAAATAATAAAAACAGAAATACCGATGAGAGGAAAAGATTGCAGAGGTCCATTGTATCGTGGGACGAAGTGAGTGAAGAAAACCAAACTATACATACATAACCTCAAGACTAGCCTTCTCAGGTTAACCTTTTCACCTGTGCTATTCCACTGGAGGCACAGGGAGCCATTAGTTCCTCTGATTTGCGACAGATGGCAGAGGGTTGGGTGCCTCCTTTGGTCTGATCCCACATGAGAGTATCAACTCCGTAAGGTCTGTATGGTGTATGAAGGCATGCCGTACTGGTGAGTTCCTTATGCTTCAGGGCAAGAGGAGGGCATAGTGATTTAAAGCACTATGATGTATGCGGCATGCTACATTACACTATTGAATCTAGTGCGAAATAATGTCATGTATAAGGGCTGGCCCTTTGAATATCTGTCATAACTAGGTAGCACCACGCATTTTTAAAAACTGATCGAAATTCATAATGCAATACCTCAAAATATCTGGGAGATCAAGAGGGGAATCAGACCTGCAATCACTAGTTATCTACACATAATCGATTTTTCTCATGATTTTTTGAAAAATAAAACTTGTCACAATCAATCTGTCAGCTCCTATACCAGCCTAGTCCAAGTCACCACTGCATGTGTAGCCCTCAGGAGAAGGTCCAGCGGCCTGCCTGAATGGGCCTGGTTCTGGTAAAGCAGAAGAAGTCATCCAAAGGGGTAGAAAATGTGCTGAAAATTCCATATTTTCTCAGCTTAATTTAAGATCTGCATGGAAGCATGCCATCTAGACCATAATTTCTCCACATGTTCGGAAAATATGCATGCCAACACCTTGATGTAAGTAGTCTTGGGATTATTCCCAGGAGAAGGCCCATAGCCAATTTTCGCCGGCATTACTTTTACACCAAACCAAAATAATGGGGGTTGCTATGGGGTTTCATATATCGGTTGTTTAGCAGTACAGTAACATCTAGAGACCTGGGATACCACCTCTGATTTCTCTACCTACTATAACAAGCAACACTTAAGTGTGAGGTTCTAACGGGTAAGCTCAGCTATCACTGTCACTCCGCATGTTTATAGTTTTGTAAGGTGTTTCACGTATCTCTGACAATGCATAGATGTATACAATTTGTTTCTGATAAACATCTCCTTTTCTCTCTACCAAAGAACGAAATCAATGTAGTAAACATGCACAAGTTGTGAGGACCATGGGTCTGCACTGCTGCAAAATGATTAGACACACTCCATCTACCAGACGGACCGTGCCCAGACAGATCGATAGACGATGTTACGTGTATAACCTTGGAGAAGAAATCACCAATATGTGTATTGATTTTTTGTCCTTTCATCAAGTTACCTCGGCAATATCTTATGGTAACAAACAGGACTTGGGGACTGCCCTTGTCCTAGGGTCGGGACACCTCACAAGGACATGCAGTGCTTCTTATATGTACACTTCCAACCAGGAGAAACTATAGTGGAGAGAACTAGTCTATACCAAGATAGCAATGAGACGTACATTGGCCCACCAGTAGGTTGGGTTGGACTGCCGTCAGAAGCTGCCAAATTAGGCTAGCTAAAGAAGGCTATATCTATTTACTCGGGTTGATACAATCTGAAGTATCCAGGACCGAAATACAAGTAATGCTAAAGACAGGTCCATTTATTACCCTACACCCAGGCAAATATGAGCGTCAGCCAATGTCGCCAATAGCACTCTCATACAACAGTCAGGCACTGCTGGACTATATATAATAGATGGGTCAAGATTTTTAGTGAGGGTCAGGCTATGCTGGACCTTCATCTAGAGCTTCTACTCACCCAAAATGGCCCAAGAGTCTGGCTATGCTGGATCCTCATGCCAGAGTCTGGCAATGCTGGACTCTGGGGAGAGTCCCTTTCAGCCTGCAAGAGTACAGCATTGCCAGACTCTGGCATGAAGATCCAGCATGGCCAGACTGTCAAGCAATTTTGCAAAAGTCCAGCCTGTTATTGAAGGTCCACTATAGCCTGACCCTCACTAGAATGGCCCTTGACCCATCTATTACTGTCCAGCAGTGTCTGACCCTTGTATGAGAGTGCTATTGGCGACATTGTATGACGCTGATGTTTTCCTGGGTGTAGTTTGGTGCCTAAGCCCACTATATAGGGGTAGTTATCTAAAGACTAACATGCAAGGTGTGTTAGCAGAAGCCCTCTGTCAGCTGAAGCCTATTGTGCTTTAACCTTAAAGCCACTTTCTGGTCTAAAGCCACAATGTCTTTGTCTGACAAAAGGGTACTCCTTTGTCAGCTAAAGACAGCGCAGTCTCCATGATAATTGACCCTTAGAGCACACACATAATGACACTGACTGGAACCTCACCTTGAGTACGTAGTCTGGTGGCAGCACATTCTTATCCATCTTGTACCAGCGAATGAGACGGTTAGGGTCCAACTTCCGCTGGAATAGGGCCGCGCATGCGTGGTCAAACAGTGGAAGTGACACACGCTCCGGGAGGGACCTGTCACTCAGCCGGTCAGATAGGAAGAGCTGGAAGTAATTATGGTACATGTAATGTAATGGGGAATCACTATAGCTAGTTCAGCTTAAAATTCATTTGATGACATATGCACCAAAATGTTGCCGGTGTGTAACTCAACCTTAGAGTCGAAATCGACTTTGAGGCAAAATCGAAGCCAAAATTGAAATTGACATCATTGAGGTCAAAATAAATTTTTGAGTCAAAACCCGACATTAGAGTCAAAATCAACATCAGAGTCAAAATATTGACTCCAGAGTGAAAAGGTTCCCAATGTTATGACAGTATAACAGTATTGAACTGTCAATAAGAGTGAGAATTACGACTAAGGACATTTTGGTGAAGACAGTTCGAACTCTCAATTAGGGAACGTTATTTGCTATTGACCTTTAGAACTACAAATAGTCATGGTCACTGCTGAATGCAATCAAACAAGGAGCATACTTACAAAGTAGCATGGGCCGACAGAGAGTCTCTGACATCGTGCTAGCTCCTCACAACACAAGTCTGCCGTCAGCACGTCTCCAAGATTCTCTTCTGGGATTCCCCATCGCAGGTCCACAAGCTAAAGATAAATTAGAACATCAGCTAAATATAAATCAGAAAAAACTAACTTATCATCCTTATCTCTATTTCTAAGAACTTAGATTCATGATCAAATCCAATCGGAAGATTGATATATAATCGATACTATAATAGAATAAAACGTTGGTATTTATCAGCATACAATTAAAATTGTAAAGAAAGTTTGGGGTCATCAGGGCCTCAGGGAAAATACTTATTACGACATGGTGCTTTAGGGTTTCATGCTCAGTTATCATCATGCCCTTAGACAGTGTGGGCATGCATGACTTACTTGCCGATAAACCATTGCACCATGCTCAGTGATGCTGATAAAAGGAACATAGTTTATCAAAATACTATGCTGTCTCTAATTGGTTTAATGTGTCTATTATCTCACCTGGAAGTCAAGGCCCCTCTCCCTGCAGTAGGTCCTCAGTTCAGGAACCACCTTGTCCACCAGCATGGTCCTCTCTATCTCTGTATCTGTGATATAACATGATATAACCATCAATATTAATGCGCATATAGAAAGCTAAAGTAATGATTATTTTCCATACATTAATAAAGGGCGTTGTCCAGGTCACACTACACTATGAAGAATATGTATGCTTTTCTGAGGTAACCAGGCAATTGAGTAGGCTAATGAATTCCCAGCATTCATATTAGTTAGTATCAAGAATATGAGACAGCAACCATGACATACAATTTGGAATTAACTTTGATATCGTTTCACCTTGACTTTCCACGATTATCTAATGGAGATGGGAGTGACTCATCTGAGCAGCTGCTTGTCAATGGGGTTTGCTGATCATGAATGGCTACTTTGCATGGTTGTTATGAGATGAAAGCTTGTGTAATATATTATCAATGTATGTCAGTCTTGGGGAGAAATAGAGAAGGATACATTGAAACCTTTTCTGACCATGTCATTCAAAGATTTAGTCATAATTAGTAAGGCTGCGCATGATATAATGATAATTAAATGATGACTCTAATAATTCCCCGGAAATGACAATTAATTTGTTTCATGTAATATAATTATGTTTCACGACTGTTGTGAAGGTGAGTTGTTATAGTCACTAACAATGAGAACCTCCTATATGAATGAGTAACAGAATAACCACAATGAATCGGAAACCGGCAGAGCCATTGTCAATCACTAAGCATTGAGTCCAATTAACCTTTCGATCTATCCTTCAACCTGTCACTCTCCGCGTGATGCTTTAATGCACCGTGCCATTTTGTCATTATGGTCCATGCTGCGTCCGGTCACCTCAGTCAATTAAGAACCTTTGAGCCGATATTTACTCTTTTTCTACCCCCCCCCCCTCCTCAAAAAGGGAATATTGAGGGGCACCCACATTCTAAATCTGCCAATGGCTGATTCCATGTCAACTCAACCAAAATCTGAAGATCTTCCCGGATGACCCGATCTCTAATTTCTATATCTTCTGATTGCCCTGTATATATTCAAAGTGAACATGAACCTTTAGACGTCATCAACATGAATATACCGTCGCCAACCCTTCAAGGGCGGTAGAGTGTTTTAAGTGGTCTATCCTTTGTTCAAGTTGTCATAATGTAATTATGCATGAATACAGTATGGGTATGTAACTCGCCAGTGCTGCATTCTTGCTTCATGACGCACCAATGCAGTTGCGGAGATCGAGTTATCTTTCGGCATTGCACTGTTGGATCATGGCCCCATATTAGCACAATATCTTATTCTTCAAGCATTATATTTTCGGGGATTTCTTGTGCTTCAACCATAGACAGGGCATCCCCTGTATCCCCAGGGGATGCTTTGTAAGAAACCATCGTGCTTGATCATCCCCCAGTCCCCTAGGGTATGCTTCATTAAGAAACGACACTGGCTACCTGCCCAATGGTTAGGGTAGGGGTTAGGGTTAGCTTAGTTCTTTCTGATTACAGTTCAGGTTATGCTAAGGGTTAGCTATCTATCTGGGGGACCAGGGGAGTCCCTGTCTTTGGATGAAGAATAAGACATCCCATGGAATCTTTTTCTTCAAGCATAAGATATGGTGCTAATGGAGTGCGACAATATGATTTAAAGGTGACATGCTGTCCTTACAGGGTTAACCTGGCATACCTTTGCCTGAAGATGACAGGAACAGCCGGACCTGCCGGACCTGCTCCGTGGGCAGGCGGGGGGCGGCATCCAGCTTGTGGAACAGCCCATTGATGACGTCACGCCGGGTCTGTCTGCTAATCACCCCAGCGCCTGTGATAACAAAAGTCGTCTGCTTGTATATTTGATGTTAACTTGAAAGCTGAATGCAGTTGAATGTATTGGAGATCGTTACATGGTGAAGTGACTGTTTAGTACTAGACATTTATGGTAAAAACATCAGTCACCAAACAAATAGATAAAGTGTCTACCACATTAGGATCAAAGTAATTTGGTAATATGAGAACGAAGTGCTAAAGAATGAAAGAAGATGTTGTCCGCTATTGACACCTATAGATTTAATGATCAGACAGGTCCTTGTGAATATGAATAGGGCTTACTCTATCAACCATCGTTTATTATTGCTTCCATTGAAAGCTGTACTCCAGCTTATAATGGTATCTGAGGTATCTTTAAATGTTGTAATACAGTAATGTTGACTGGCTAGAGGATACGGTTATTCATGATATTGGATTTATGCCAAATAAAAAATAAAAAATAAAAAATCAACATGCCGATAAAATCACCAGGGCTGAATTCATACATCATTCTGACCCTATAAGGGGCTTGAAATACACCCTGTGGGTCAGCGCAGATACACTAATACATCATGTGTCGGGCTAGTGAGTTACACGCCAAACACTGCATGCATGCATCATGCCGTCAAGGGAATGAGACACATTGAGGCGCCATGTGACCTGTAAATAACTAGCCCTTACTCAAAGAAGTCTTCCTTACCTGCATCTGAGAACCGTTTCATCCCGGAGTAAGGATGATCTAGAAAGACAGAATGATAACATAATTATTTACAAAGATATAACATGGACATTGAGTTTTAAAATGTTACTTTAACTTGTAATCGGCAGGTCTGGTTCACGGCTATATTAATACACACGTGGCTGGACAGCGCAACGCTCTGGACGCCATCGAGTTTGGAAAGCGGCCATAGGGAAGTCGGCCCTAGGAGAAACAGCCCAAGTGAAGTCCCCCCTCCCCGTAGTCAGATAGATTACACATGCTAAGCCTATAAAACATATGATTTAGATATCAAATGACAATATGATTATGCAATACCGATGGCAAGGTATAAAATCGGAGGTCACTTAGAATACATCCTGAGTAAATCTGGCTATCTTAAAGTAGCAAATGAGTGCCCATGGTTATGGCCCATGATGAAAAGCATATTTGAACTAAAATCCCATAGGATTCAGTGCTATATAATTGACTTGTAGCTTAATGGACTATTATCAATATTAGTGTTAAAAAATTTTGTCCCTCAACGCTTAAGCATTGTTGACCTTGAATTAAAGACAATCTGGGACCTCTATTTTTCACCTGTTTGGGACCACTTGTACAACTGCTAAGTGTATCAATCCTGATAATTGTAGTACCTACACTTAGCAGTCAATCATCCAAATGCTAAGTGTATAAAAAGACTGCTAAGTGTATCAAGTTCTAGGGATGTCTGTTAGTGTTATAAGGACGCCCAACTGCCATTTGCATCAATAAATGCTTAGCAGTTGTATACCACTCGTGATCCCCTGTACAACTACATTGTACTATGTCTATCAATCCTGCCAATTGTAGTAACTACATTTAGCAGGCAACCCTCTAACTGCTAACTGTATAAAATCACTGCTAAGTGCACCAAGTTCTAGGTATGTATGTTATAGGGACATCCAATTGCTATCCGAATAATGATAGGAACATTGTGTAATATAGCAGAAATGTTTCTTGGAGGCTATGGAATCAATTCATTGGGTTAGAATCGTTAGAATTGAATGGGTTATAGAATCCATTTTGAAGGTAATAGCTCCTTCCTCTCCAAAATCCAAAGACACAGTCATAAACTTCCAAAATATACACATGGTTGGTTTCTATTTGATTCCCCACTGTGGACCATGAAATCAATGTTTGTTGGATACAATATTGCACTTTTGTTAAAATCCAAGATGGTTACCATGCCCAATTGCTAGATAGTGTACATTGATACACTAAGCAGTTGCCTTACCAACTGCTAAGTATATCAATGCATGTAACTGTATCAATAAAAATCAATGTTCTGTAGGTCTAGGAGGGTATTTTGGACTTTGCCATATTTGAAATATTAAACCTAAAATGCACTTACACACTTTCATGCATTACAGCTAAAGATTTAATAAGAAATAATTTCACTTTAAACAAAGAAGCAACAGTTTTGCTACACTTAGCAAGAAAATAATTGTTAGTTTCCCCTGATACAGATGCAACCTGCTTTTGATACACATAACTTGATACACTTAGCAGTTTTTTGATACAATTAGAAGTTGGATGGTTTGCTACCAAGTGTATGGTACTACAGTTAGCAGGATTGATACACTTAGCAGTTGTACAGATGGTGGCCATAAAAGGGTTAAGACGTAATTATGAAACGTACCCTGGGGAGACCTACGGCGCTGCTTGAGGAAGCTCCCTGTATAGGCAGAAGAAAAAAGCAGACACCAGACCATTAGAGGATGTGTGTATTGACATGTATTGAAAAACATGCTGTGACATTAGTTTGCGATGCAGGTATAATTCATATATATATTATATATATATATATATATATATATATGTATATATATATATATATATATATATATATATATGTATATATATATATATATATATATATATATATATATATATATATATATAAATGATAAAAGCTATATCAATAATAAAATATAATATATATGCCTTCTGGTGAAAGTGTAGATTCAATCAGTAGCCCCTGTTGTTGTCGAAGTTGTTGTTGTTAGTGTCTGTTTTTGTTATGCATCTTTATATTCATGTTAATGTTATTGCCTTTTTTTGTTGTTGCTTCTGTATTAATGTAGAGCCTCACTTGTCCCTTAACAGATACACCCGCTACCATTCCATGTGTGGTTTACCCATCCACAAGCACAGATAAAGCTATATAATATTATATAGGTAGCCCAAATGTGCCCAATCTAAGTCAATTGGTATGAGGTTGAAGTAGGTCTGTACGTATTTTGTGTTGGATAGCTCATCTAATGTTGCAGTTACCTAAATACAATGGGGATTGGGGACATACAGATTAAGATGTGAAGATCATAGGGTAGTTTGAGGTCTCCAAAGATTTGGTTGATATTTTTGTAACATAGTATAGGCCGTTTAGGCGGCCCTACCACGGCCCAGACATTCAACTATTAGCCATTCTCTTCACAGTAAGCTCTGCTTTATGCCTAATTAACTCAAATACAACCAGATTTGTTCAGTTCAGTCGAAAGCCATGGTTTCCGTCTGCACAGTGTGTGATTTCCTAAAGAAATTATACAATTTTACTAACTGGTTTATATGAACGAGTAAGTAAGAACTGGGGAGTGGGTGCTGCTTTGCAGGCCCACATTATGGTACATGTACTAGTAATTGATAGCTCCCTAGAAACACTCTGTAGTAAAGTGTAATTTCGCCAGAGGCTACTTGGAAAATGAACTTAGAATTGATTCCATTGGAATGCTCAAATATAGGCCTATATTTAGACATATCCCACATTTTAATCGGACTCCCAGGGCTTGATTTACAGCAAAATATGTTCTTAAAAACATAGAATCACCTTTCCAATGGGGGAGCCTAAATGTGTGGGTATATACATTAGAATCCCTAGTATGTTTACTATATACTGTCCCAATCCCAAAGTGATGGAAAAAGAAATAGCCAGCGAATTTACACTTATATGGATCTACCTCAGCTTATAGAACTAGTATATTCCCTATGTAAGCAGCGCCCTCTCCATTCAGCTGGATACCCACCACTTACACTGCAACAGGGGAGGGCTATTTCTGGACCAATCCACTGCATGGATAGACAGAGCCCTCTTGTCCTCCCAAAACACATCACAAAGAAAGTGCAATTTAACCATGTTCTAGTGGTGCTAGAGTTAATTTTATTCCAGAATTGTCGTATTTAGAATCTCATCTATAAACTATCCTACACGGCAAATGCAACTTTTTTGTGCTCAATAGAAATAGCTTAAACGCCCTACATAGTAAATACCAGCCCATGTATAGTGTACTGTTAGTATGTAGCCCCTATTTTATAGACACCGATTGCAGTTTAGTTCATTTAACTGGTTAGAATTATGTATCTTTTAGATGTTGTTGCTGTAGAGTGCACAGTTTGTTGTCTGAATTTTCTCTTTTTAAACAGATTTGTTCACTTTATATAGGTCTACATATATTTTATACGTATGAAAAGTTATTACACAGTGCAAAGTTGCTGCCAGACTACAATAATATACCTAATCATTGATTCCATATCGTCTATACGGGCCGAATGGTTGTATTACAAGTAATAGACGAGGATCTGGACCCCCACGAAGGAGACAATCAATATTACAAAGGTATGCAACATCTCACAGATAACACTAGTATTTCACCACCGCTTACACTCAACTACAGTAACGTTAGCAGTTTGAGGAAGGAATAGTGCTTTAATATGTATGAAGATGAATTCGTGTATCATGACGACAGGTGTTGGGTTATTTTCATTAAAGCAACATACCACGGTCCTTAAAGGCAACATGCCGCCAGCCTTATAGGGTTAAAAACAATAAGAGACATTCACTATGTTTATATCATAGGGTTTAGACGTAAATATACTAAGGTAGACATTGATACGCCCCCTCCCCTACAGTACATACATCAGTAATCTAACCGTGCATTCTTTGGCCTTAAGCCACATTGGCTATCACCCGTAATTGGCACGCATTTAACACAAGAGCATGACATGTATTATTGTAGGCCGACATGAAAATGGACCAATGATAAAATATACTCGAGGAGTTCTTGTATACTAGTATAGCGGTTTTATATACACAAGCTAGGAAATGGCAATATTGAATATAGTGCACAGAAATACATGGGACATAATCCTGTGTGTTAACAATTAACACGAGGACACACAAATAAAAGTTAGAAAGGTATACAGTAATGGGTTTTTTTCGGTGCCAGGGGGGTAGGTGGGACGGGGGGGATCACAAAGATGTTTCTTGATTTACGCTTTATGTCCGGTAATCATATGGGGGCGCCGTCTACCTTAAAACGCGGTCTTTGCAATGCCTGTGACGTTCGAGAGGGGCCAAATCCTGGCACAGGCCGAATTTGAACCTGGCAACCCTGGATGTATTGTTTTGCATAACAACTCATGTTCCTGTAAAACTACCAGTAGTACGTGGACACAATATTAAGAAGAACAGGTACTGCCGATCCAAATTAAATTTAAAATTAACTTATTAGGGATCGCTTGAATTAGAATAGGCATTTGAACATGTTTATTGACTGTTGCTAAGCAGATCAAGAAACATTATGTCTGTTGCTAGGCAGTGACCCTATGTGATATCATTCGGTGATATGGAAACACAAAGGTCATTATTTGATAATTGGACCTTGGTCCCAGCAAAAGCTCTTATATTAATTGTCAAAACTTGTAATTATTAGAATTACTCTCATGCTTAGAGAAAAAATGAAATATCCTGGTTGCTAGGTAAGATTTTAAAGAATCAGCTGGTGCTAAGCAACCATGAGTCTTAAAAGAACCGCAATTAAAATATAAGATTTATTGAACATGTTAAAAATCTGTAGTTGAAGATAGATCTTTCACCTTTCCATTCACTTGTTCATTTGAGATTATTCTGAGCCTTTATCATTGTTGCTGAGGAAAATGGTTACCATGGCAACGGAAGGTTTTCATGGTTTTTATGGAATAATTACTTTAGAATTTAAGCAGGATTCCTATATATATATATGTCACACCATATTTCTGAATTCAAAAGCCAGGTCAATCTTAAACAAGTCTGTGCTGAAATTTAGTAATACTGTAGTATAATAGCCTTATGGATATGATGTAAGTCCTATGTACATCCAACCATGGATTCTCCTAACGACCTACATATAGGTCATATTGAAATTGCTATATCACTGGACATTTTCATCCGATCACCATGAAATTTTAAATGGTGCTAATTTAGGTCCACACTACACTGTATACCAGATTCCAGCACTCTTGTACAAAAACTCTAGCTTTAGTATAATTTGGGTTGTTACTCAACCACTCACAAGAGCTTAGGCTTGCTACATATGCACACTCAGAAAAGTCGGCGTCATTGTCGCTAAAACCACCCTCACCTGAAAGTCAGGCACTGAGGGTGGTTTTAGCGACAATGACGCCGACATTTCTGAGTGTGTGAGTTGTAATGTATATCATAACAATAAGACCGGCACTTAACGCATTATTCATATTGCAATGGTATCTCAATACAATTTAATAAGTTCAAACAGCGTTGATGTGTCCCGTGTACTGTATACAACACTATTACCTACCACCACAACACTAACAACAACAGATCCTTACCTCTAGTGAAAAACAGGTCATCAAATTCCTGCCTGTCCTCCATCTAACAGGAGGAGTCACCTGTGTCCTGCCAGCTCGGTTATCTCCTCCTCCAGTAAGCCTAGCATTACACACCTGCTCCTCCAGACCATCGCCTGGAGCACTAGCAGCCTAAGTGTTAACATGGTATCTACTGTGTAGTATACGACGCCAACTGATCCTCATAAGGTGCAGCAAGTGCTGTGATTTGAATTCCAGTGTTCTGTGGCGGAAACCACTGTGGTTAGCTTCTATTCTCCACCACAGGGATGTCTAATGATAATAGCGAGGCACGGTGGAGATTGTCTGTCAGTGTGGTCAGCCGCGCATGCCCCCTCACCTTGCATGCGCCTGCGCACTGGGCATAGCTATAACGTCCGGAATATAATGAATGATGACGACCTCTGGCGATTCAATTGATCAAATGCTCTCGTTGAGGCCGTGGGTGTCTTTGATGGTTTCTGATGTGGGTGTTAAGCACTGGTAGGTGTTATCACCTTAAAGGTGCAGCACTATAATGAGGATGCTCCTGTCTATATGGAGGGACCGTCTCCTAGATTCAGGACAATGATTCAGGTGAGCTAGAGAAGCTAATCACTAGGAGTATGACGCTCCTTCACCGCAAACCCTGATACGTTTGAGTTGGGAAATGATATCATTGCTACTTTTGAGCCGCCTCATTGCATCAACACAGCATGGGCCATGGTAACGTCATATCATATTCCTTACAAATATCCCCGTATACTTGTTATCGATGACAGCAAACACAGTAAACATAGTTCGTTGTTCCTATTTTGTAGGTAAAGGGTGGTCTATAGCAGAATCTACTGTTTACAGCTTAGTGTAGTTACACAGTAGTATTCACTTGATAGCTACAGTAGATCCCATAAGGCTACAGTAAATTCCACTGTGTATCTACACTTAATATTTACAGTGTATTTGAACATACTTTTGTACGCCAAAATACAGCGCATTGCTACAGTCCAGAGGCAATTGGACGGGTAAGCTTATGTCAACAGTTCCCACGAGAGGATTAAATGCCCATGTCAATATCTGTGCAGTTGAATCTCATACCTACGCCTACAGTAGTCTGAAAGACATGTTCTGTACACATGGAGCCAATGGATGTATAGTCCATAGAAATAACTCATAGAACATGTAAGTACCATTAATATTGAGCTCGGGCGATTGGCCAAATCATAATATCAGCCATCGTGCAAATCTACATCCTACGTACAACATTAACCACTGAGTTAACACAGGACCCTGCAGAATATTTATAGCTGCTATTGGTCTGATTAACACCAGTGGGGTACTGTAGGTGAGAATGCAGCACATGCGCTGTGGTAAAACCGATGTGGGTGACAATGTAAAACCAAGAAGTTTATACATGGTCATAAACACTATGCAATCTGTTGATCTTTAAAATCTTTCATGCGATAAGTTGTTAAAATACTTATCTATAATATGCAAAATCATATTAGCTGCATGATTTGACATGCTTCCAATGAGACGAATATGCATTTTCAACCCCTCTTCATCAGTTTATTCCTTGGCCTCACATCCTTGCATTCCCTTCCAACCTTTGAGGAGCAATCGAGAAAGCGTTGACCACACCACCTTGGATTTGTATAGAACTTGGCACCTCATCTATATGCTAACCCTTTACGGTACGCATACTGCATTGATGCATTATTCCCTCTATCGCCATGATACACCAGAAACTGACCCTACCCTACATGCTTGATGTACTCACGAAATAGGGCATGTTGCATGAATGCAGCCCTGGTGAGCGGCATTATCATATAGAGCATTAATACACTACCAATACAGCCCTTAAAGGGTTAAGGGGTAGAAGACCTTGCACCTCAGAGTTGTTTGTCTGAGCATCAAGAACCTGCCAGCTGCTGGGTCCCAAGGACCAGGTACACAAGAGACAACGCTGCTCAGACCACCCCCAGAGCCCCCTACACACATTCCCCTGGTATTATCTCAGTGGTACAATCTGCCTCTAATCTGTATGAGGCCTGAGGGCTGAGGGTTAGAGTGATATTGATGTTAGTATTGGTTGATCCCCACTTTCCACCCCTGCACTCCGTCCTCCACACAGACCTGTTATCGCCATCCTCTGCTGACATCAAAGAAACAGTTGGTTGCACCATGTACCTGTATCCTATAGGGGCATAACGGGCTGGTTGTGGTGCTTGTGTCACCGTAGACGTGGCAGTGTAGGGAGCTAGGGAACCTTTCTAGGGAACCTCTGATATAAGCATAATTGCTTGAATGCAAAATCCTACTAATCGATAAATTGCCAGAGTTCCGGATGTACACCATAAGCTAGGGGGCGGTTGTACATCACTAAACCATGGACCATAGAGGCAAGTGCAAGGACTGGCTACATCGAGGCCTATGTTATCCATGAGTAAACCCATGCTCCAATATCAACGATATTTGCATGCTGCTGTGAGCTGTAGGCAGGTAGGAGGTGTGCAGGTGTGAAGCAGGGAGGTAGCTACTGCCTTACACCTGTCCTACCAGGTGCCGCAACCTAATAGACAAAACAGGTATTTCACCTAACATTGGAAGGGAACCTTAACAAGTAGGAACCACTTCCTAATTTATTTATTTTTAGATTTAGAAATATGAAATATTATGTCGAAATTGTCTCCCCATACCCCAAAAAGAGTATGTTTGTTTTGACCAGGGTTGGAGGAGCTGAAACAAGTTACTGTATAATTGTGGCCTACTTTGTCACACCACCTACACATTACAGTAAGACAGGTATCGTGTGAGTACCCCAAAGTGCTGAGCAATGCTTGTGGTCTCCTGTCCTTAATTCCCCTCAAGGACACTTTAAGGGTGACATGGTGTCTCATGGTTTCATGGCTTTTTTTGTCGGGACCAAGACAGAGCCAGCGAGTAACTCGCAATTATTGAAAGGGTCCATCATGCCAACACTTCGGGAGTGTATCATCCCCAAATTTGCATGATATACGAATGTATCATACTAGTAATCAGTGTACTTGCTGTCATGTCAAGGCCACGGGGTATATAGTGATGTCTTACCACATCATGGAAGCTGTAGCAAGACCTCAAGGTAAAGCCTTGTACCTGTGATAGTTATAGTTTCTGACCGAGTGGCATATACCGTAAATTCCCGCGTATAACCCGCACCACATGTATAACCCACACTCTGACTTTGTGAGAACCCTATAACCCGCACCAGCAGTCTGAAAATTCTCGTTTTAGTACTGTACTATACGCACAAAACCCCTCGTATTCCCTGCACCTAGACTTACAGAATAGTGTATAACCTACATTACAGGTTTGATTCGTGTATAACCCGCGGGTTATAAGCGTGAATTTATGGTAGCAGTTGTGAGTATGACAGGTTGACGAGGCGGATACTCACAGTTTTCACTTGACTACAACATTGATCCTCAGTAGCAGGGACCTCGGTTTATATGGCAGTTTTTTCCCACCTTTCCTGACCGCTTAGCCAATGAGTGAGGCGTATTTTGTCATGGGACCAATTTTTGTGGAATTCAAAAAGGGACCAGCGAAGGGGTACAAGTGGTGCCCGATCCTAGGTAATCTACATGTGATGCATGCCCCTGATTGGCTGTGTGCAGACAGATGTGTAGGGTAAACTGCCCATGAGATGACTACTTGGCCTGTTGGTACCATGAGTAGACTGGTATATCTCAATTAGTGCGCCGTTAATCATGGAACCAAACGTCCACAGGGCTATCATAGACATTGGGCCAATCATCCTCAGGGCCAACCGCCATAGGGCCTATTGTCCACAGGGCCCCTGATCTGCGAACCAGTTTACGCAAGGTACCAACAGACCAGCTAGTCATCTCATGGGCGGTCTACCCTACTCTCGTTCCCAAATCCTTCCGAAGGAAGGCTCTGGTAACTGGTAGCTGACCTGCCAGCATTAGTAGCAGTTGCGTCCTTCACTCGTTGCGTCCTTCAAACATCACCACTATTGAGAAAATACACAATTCAATAATCCATGCATAAACTGATAAGTCATACATTAAGATTCTGTTCAGATACGTTGTTGATAATTTGCGCCTAGGAAAAATCAGAACAACACAAATAGGTAGCAGAGTTAGTGGAAATGCATGTCTTTTGGTACACGACCGGGTTAAATACCACCAGATACGTACATGAAGTACCAACATCTATCACATCTTTTTTGGTGAGTTTCACATTCTCATAGTAGGATAGACTACTAATAGTGCATTAAACTACTATCCTAATAATTATATGCTGCCAAGCAAAGGTCCTAATGAGTGCATGTATAGTGTGGCATGCCCCCTGGGGTTAACACTAAGTCGCTATAGTTATTAGCAGGTAACAGGTAATGTGATCCACTGCTACCGAGGGTATAATTATATCATTGTCCAAGGCTTATAACAATTATCCAGTTATACTGCACACATGAGTGCCTTAGTACATTCATAATACATGACGATGCCTCTAGACCCCTAAATTTGATATGGCGACATGGGCATTTCTTGAAATCGACATGCACCATGAAGCTTAATAGTGACATGCGACATAAGGCTTAAAAAGATAGTGACATGGACATTTCTTAAAATTGACATTGGACATGAGCACTATTAAGCGACATAGACATGCGACATGGCAATTTCTTAAAATCGACATACGACATGGGGACCCCCATCAGGGGCCCCATGACGAGCTATACTGTCTGCATACACACACAGAAAAGTGAGAGTCATTGTCGCTAAAACTACCCTCAACTGAGGGTCAGGCACTGCCTGACTCTCAGGTGAGGGTATAGTTTTAGCGTCATTGTCGCTAAAACTACCCTCAACTGAGGGTCAGGCACTGCCTGACTCTCAGGTGAGGGTAGTTTTAGCGACAATGACTCTCACTTTTCTGAGGGTGTACCAGGTTAAATGCCCACAGCCAAATTCAATCTATCCAATCACATTGTATAAGTGTGATGGGGCTTTTGATTCTATACACAGGACACTAAGCCTACACGAGGTAAGGTTTGTATGGTGGATTCCGCGGTGTCAGCCTCTGTAACTGGAGATGGTGTGGGGCCTTTATCCCACAAAATGTCCTTTATCCCACAAAAGACTATAGTTTTGTTAGATAAAGGCTGACCACGGGCCTTTATCCCACAAAATTGGCGTTAAAGCACAAAAGCCTTTATCCCACATAAAAAATGCCTTTATCCCACAAAAGCCTTTATATCACAAAACCTATGTAATAATCATCTCAACTGGCCTCTATATCACAAAACCTATGTAATGATAATATCAACCGGCCTTTATCTCACAAAACCTATGTAATGTTCATATCAACTGGCCTTTATATCACAATACCTATATATACCGAATTTCCCTCAAATAACAACTACTCTCCTCACATACCAACTTGCCTTTATATCACAAAACCCATATATATTGGTCTCAAGTACTGAAATTCCCTGAAATATCAACTATTCACCTCGTATATCAACTTGCCTTTATATCACAAAAGCTATATATACTACTCTTACATGTCAAATTGCCCTAATAACTCCTCTGGCCTCTATATAACAAAACCTACATAACTAGCCTTTATCTCACAAAAGCTAAATAATAATCATTTCAACTGGCCTTTATATAACAAAACCTATATAATGGTTGGATATACCGAATTTCCCACAAATAACAACTATTCTCTTCTCATGCCAACTTGCCTTTATATCACAAAACCCATATATATACTACTCTGACATGTCAAATTGCCCTGAAATCTCCCCTGGCCTCTATATCACAAAACCTATGTAATGATGATATCAACCAGCCTTTATCTCACAAAACCTATGTAATGTTCATATCAACTGGCCTTTATATCACAAAACCTATAAACTAAATTTCCCTCAAATAACAACGACTCTCCTCACATACCAACTTGCCTTTATATCACAAAACCCATATACATTGGTCTCAAACACTGAATTTCCCTGGAAAATCAACTATTCACCTCGTATATCAACTTGCCTTTATATCACAAAAGCTATATATACTACTCTAACATGTCAAATTGCCCTAATAAAACCTTTGGCCTCTATATAACAAAACCCGCATAATTGTAGTATCAACCCGCCTTCATCTCACAAAACCTATGCAATATTCGAATTAACTAGCTTTTATATCACAAAACCTATATAGTGGTCTGATTTCCCTTAGCTAACAACTATTCTCGAATACTAACTTGCCTTTATATCACAAAACCCATATATATTGGTCTCATATACTGAATTTTCCTTTAAAAAAACTATTCTCCTCACATATCAACTTGCCTCTAAATCACAAAAGCTATATATATACTACCCTAACATGTTTTTGTGATATAAAGGCAAGTTGATATGATTGTTACATAGGTTTTGTGATATAAAGGCCAGTTGGTATGATGATTACAGAGGCTTTGTTATATAGAGCCCAGAAGAAATTCAAGAGCAATTTGACATGTTAGAGTAGTATATATAGCTTTTGTGATGTAAAGGCAAGTTGATATATAAGGAAAAAAAGCTTATATTTGGGGGTAGCTTAGTATATGAGACCAGTTTATAGGTTTTGATATATAAAGGCAAGTTGATATGATTAGTACATGGGTTTTGTGGTATAAAGGCCCGGTTGATTTGATTATTACAGAGGCTTTGTGATATAGAGCCCAGAAGAAATTCAAGAGCAATTTGATACATTTGAGTAGTATATATAGGTTTATCAGGTATATCCAACCATTATATATAGGTTTTGTGATATAAAGGCAAGTTGGTTTGTAAGGGGAATAGTTGTTATTTGAGGGAAATTTGGTACATCAGACCACTATATCGGTTTTGTGATATAAAGGCCAATTGATATGATTATTACATAGGTTTTGTGATATAAAGGCCAGTTGGTATGATTATTACACAGGCTTTGTGATATAGAGCCCCGAAGAAATTCAAGAGCAATTTGATACATTTGATAAGTATATATAGGTTAATTCAGTATATCAAACCATTATATATAGGTTTTGTGATATAAAGGCCAGTTGAAATGATCATTATATAGCTTTTGTGAGATAAAGGCTGGTTATGTAGGTTTTTTTATATAGAGGCAAGAGGGGATATTAGGGAAATTTGACATTTTAGAGTAGTATATATAGCTTTTGTGATATAAAGGCAAGTGGATATATGTGAAAAAAAGCTTATATTTGGGGGTAGTTCAGTATATGAGACCAGTATATAGGTTTTGTGATATAAAGGCAAGTTGATATGATTAGTACATGGGTTTTGTGATGTAAAGGCCGGTTGATATGATTGTTACAGAGGCTTTGTGATATAGAGCCCAGAAGAAATTCAAGAGCAATTTGATACATTTGAGTAGTATACATAGGTTAATTCAGTATATCCAACTATTATATATATGTTTTGTGATATAAAGGCCAGCTGAAATAATTATTATATAGCTTTTGTGAGATAAAGGCTGGTTATGTAGGTTTTGTTATATAGAGGCAAGAGGGGATATTAGGGCAATTTGACATGTTAGAGTAGTATATATAGCTTTTGTGATATAAAGGCAAGTGGATATATGAGAAAAAAATAGCTTATATTTGGGGATAGTTCAGTATATGAGACCAGTATACAGGTTTTGTGATATAAAGGCAAGTTGATATGATTAGTACATAGGTTTTGTGATATAAAGGCCGGTTGGTATGTTTATTACAGAGGCTTTGTGATATAGAGCCCAGAAGAAATTCAAGAGCAATTTGATACATTTGAATAGTATACATGTATATAGGTTAAATCAGTATATCCAACCATTATATATAGGTTTTATGATATAAAGGCCAGTTGAAATGATTATTATATAGCTTTTGTGAGATAAAGGCTGGTTATGTAGGTTTTGTTATATAGAGGCAAGAGGGGATATTAGGGCAATTTGACATGTTAGAGTAGTATATATAGCTTTTGTGATATAAAGTCAAGTGGATATATGAGAAAAAAGCTTATATTTGGGGGTAGTTCAGTATTATGAGACCAGTATATAGCTTTTGTGATATAAAGGCAAGTTCATATGCTTAGTACATAGGTCTTGTGATATAAAAGCTGGTTGGTTTGATTATTACAGAGGCTTTGTGATATAGAGCCCAGAAGAAATTCAAGAGCAATTTGATACATTGGAGGAGTATATATAGGTTTTGTGATATAAAGGCTAGTTGAAATGTAAAAAAAATAGCTTATATTTGGGGGTAGTTCAGTATATGAGGCCAGTATATAGGTTTTGTGACATAAAGGCAAGTGGACATGATTATTACATAGGTTTTGTGATATAAAGGCCAGTTGGTATGATCATTAGAGAGGCTTTGTGATTTAGTGCCTAGAAGAAATTCAAGAGCAATTTGATACATTTGAGTAGTATATATAGGTTAATTCAGTATATCCAACCATTATATATAGGTTTTGTGATATAAAGGCCAGTTGAAGTGATTATTATATAGCTTTTGTGAGATAAAGGCTGGTTATGTAGGTTTTGTTATATAGAGGCCAGAGGAGTTATTGGGGCAATTTGACATGTTAGAGTAGTATATATGGCTTTTGTGATATAAAGGCAAGTGGATATATGAGGTGAATAGTTGATATTCAAGGGAAATTCAGTATTTGAGACCAATATATATGGGTTTTGTGATATAAAGGCAAGCTGGTATGTGAGGAGAGTAGTTCTTACTTGATGGAAATTCGGTATATATAGGTTTTGTGATATAAAGGCCAGTTGATATGAACATTACATAGGTTTTGTGAGATAAAGGCTGGTTGATATCATCATTACATAGGTTTTGTGATATAAAGGCCAGTTGAGATGATTATAACACAGGTTTTGTGATATAAAGGCTTTTGTGGGATAAAGGCATTTTTTATGAGGGATAAAGGCTTTTGTGCTTTAACACCAATTTTGTGGGATAAAGGCCCGTGGCCAGCCTTTATCTAACAAAACTATAGTCTTTTGTGGGATAAAGGACATTTTGTGGGATAAAGGCCCCACAGATGGGCTGTTCACTGAATACACATTATCAATCACAGCATGCTTCTCCCTGTAACAGTAGGGTTATATGAATTATTCAACTACTAGTATGGCAGCACTTCATACGTAAGTATTAACTCCAGATGCTCCTCAGCTTGGTCTCCATGGCTTCGCATAATGCTGCCCTCACCATTCCTATTCTATATAAGTGGCACAGTATGCGAAAAGGGACCTAATATTGCAGGGTACATTAAGCTTCCTGTTCCCAGGCCGTTTTCTTTTTAACAATTTCTCTTTTTCTAGCATTGTTGGTGGTGAGTTGGTCGGTTGGTAGCTTAGGTAGGGGGCGGGCAAAAATAATCGCCCCTCCTTTCGGGATAGGGGTCGGAGCAAAATACATTAGGACACTTCTTGCGAGGAGTTCCATGTGCTGCTATAAGAATATGTTTCAGATGAAATGCCCATGCGTTATAATGATAACGGGATGTGTGAAATATTTCGGACCTCTCCGCCACCCGCCAGCCGCTCCCAAAACACATGTATGTAATGGCAGAAGATATCGCAAATCCTGCTGATGTCTCGTTTTTACTGTATATACCTGTTTGGACAGCTTCTGTTGTGGGGATGAGTAGCATCTAGATTAACACCTGGATTGATCTTGGTGTCTTATGTATAAATATACAGGTGTGTGAATCGGTTTGTATGTAGTTATATCAATATACCCAAGGTACTTGTCTTCCTCTACATGTAGGTGCTCGAATGAATTGAATAGAGTAGCTTACAATAAATATAGTGATGGAATAATGTGATTAATACTCTATTCCACTCTCTGAATTGTAAGGTATTTGGCCTTCATGAATTTGAGCTTTGAATTAAATCACTTATTTATTTGGCAAAATTCTTTTGACAAGAGCCATGGTACTGCTGGAAAACCTGACAATGTTTGAAAGGAACCTAAATGGTGTTGCTGGCACATCTGCCTCTAGAAGGTAATCTGAAACTACAAGGTCAACTGTGGGTGATCAAAGGTGATGAGAACACGAGATTAATTTGAGGGAAGGAAGTGCAGGATGTAAAGTTTCAATCTTACCTCTAACTTTCTAAACTCTACGAACTTTCCCATGGCCAACTAAATGTATTCTGTATAGTAACTATAGTTATCATGTTTAAAACATCAGCATTAGCTACTTTTTTCACATGTACATTTAGCATGTATTTGTATTGTATGAGCGGGAAAAGGTATCCTATGAACAAGGTATCCTCTGATGTCCGACCGATACCTTGCATAAATCTATAAATGTAATCCCTAATAATATTGTCTTTCTGACACATTGGTCTCCAATAAGCCCTATACTGAGCAGGAAATCCCCCAACAACCTTAATACACCCGTCTATCTTGCTTCACTTTCTGGACACACCAGGTAGCCTTCATTAAGCCCCGTCCTCCAGGGGAAGACACCTGGGAGGGGCTACACCTGGGTACTCATCAAAGTCAGGCCTCATGAGCCCCCCTCAGGATGAAAGGAGCAGGTGGGCGGCCATATTACAAGGCCCCCTGGAGGAGACCCCTTGAGGACCATACTGCCTATTGATCCTACAGGGGTAGACAGGTGTGATAGATGGGCACGAGCAGACACTGGAGGCGGTCGGTGAGGGGAGGGGTAGCAAGTATACTGTTGGGTATATGGTGACATTATGCCGGCCAGAACAGTTATAACATAATTATGTATGGTACACTATGGATGACATGTGGGATGGAATAGGGACCGCATAAACAGCATAATCATAGCTTATAGGTGACACAATAATGCTTGATGGGAAAGGGATTTTATCATATTTTGCAAAATATCGATGGCATATGGTACAGCATAGAGCCGGCACATGTAGAGGGAAATAGTAATGATATGAGATGAAATTGTTGGACAGACGGGGCAGAATGTAATTTTATCTGCTACTAGTACTAAATTACATGTTTGACAAAAGTGGGATTAGTATCCCCTTAATTAATGCCTTAGGCCTATAAAATTATGTAGACTAGAATATAGATAATTCAAAAAAAATGCATATTGTTCCTGGCCTTAATAGATACGCATGTAACGCCATTGGGGTGACCAATGGTAAAGTACATTTTTGTATACCACCAGTTCAGACAGGGCACATCATATACGAGAACATGTAGGTCAGAATAGGCAGGCAATTTCCTGTGTTTCTGAGAAGCTGGCTGCAGTTAGCAGCAGTATCCAATATAACATTAAATCGAAGTGATTGGCCCACTAGAAATACTGACAGATGAGGTGCTGTGTCCCGCGGGGTGTCAACCTATCTGATGTAGTGCTCAATGACTTGCGGATATGACAGGTGAAATATAGGAGGCAATTTACAAATAATATAGCAAACGTGTGGGGCTGTCTCCATAATGTCAATGAGGGCAATTTATCCGCCTTCGATCTAAATTCTGACCGCCAGACCTGAATCGTTTTGATTGCTGGGAGAGGTAAAATTGAATAAATACCTTCGTGGTATTATATATATGTAATACATGTATATATCAGCTGTGTCTCTGTGAGGTCTTACTCCTAGCATAGACATACATAACAGCATTAGTAACACCTACGAATTCCCTTTATCCACCATCATTGTCCGACCTATATGTTAATAGGATATACCAATGGTAGTTCCACTGGGTGTGGTTATTGTCATACAACAATCTATTAAATGCGACATGTGTAGGTACATTATGTATATTCTAGCAGAACATGTAAGACCTGACTAAGGGTGTAGAACCGCATAGAGAAATGAAACAGCGTAAAAAGGGGAGTCCAGGTTTCCTCCAGAATGACTTCCCTCCCGAGGGGAGTCCAAGTTGAGTAAGGTGATATACAAGTAATTGTAGTCTCCTATCTCAGCACAGAAGTGTGAATCCAAATGTGCACGTGAACAGTCACACAGGAAGAATGCTCCATGTGATGCTGTGTCGATCACCCTTTCTGATTAATTGCTCATGAAAAGCAAGGGGGGAGCAGCCACACAGAAAGGATGATCCACACCGCACGGTTTCATTTACCATGCCCCAGCTAACAAAAAAACGTTCCTTACGTCAAAATAACGTTTTAAATTTTACATAACGCTATGTCATACTAAAGAGCCTTAGAAAAACGTTGACATATAACGTAATATAATGTTATAAAATGGTGTATAACGTTATTTGTTTACTGGGGCAGTTTTGATTTCATTCAGGTAATCCAAGGGGATTCCCATTTCTGTAGCCAGATGTATAAACGAACTCAATTGCATAATCCATGCAGAAAAGGTACTCTTCTCACTTCTCTGGCAAATGGATCAACGTCTTTGGCCTAATCTGCTGAAGTAAGTATATATATATATATATATATATATATATATATATATATATATATATATATATATATATATATATATATATATATATATATATATATATATATATAGGTCCATCGATATCACCTGCTACCTTTTCATATGTAACAGGTTGGCCACGTGTTTATGAAGATATGTAACACCTTTTCAGTACAATCATAAAAGTGGACCTGGTATGACCGTCAATCCCACAGAGCAATTTTCTCTATGACATTGTACTGGAAGTTACATGATCTTCAGCTTGACATTGTTGCCTAATGGGCTTGACCTCAGATTATCACACTGATCCCAAGACTTACTCCATTCAGTAGAATTCCGATAAGCCCAGGCATTTCTGAGATGTTGATCTATATCTGCCAAGTCCTAGCTGACCCATTGCTTCACCAGGTGCCTTATGGGTAATAGAACATCCGGAAGTCCAGCTGGGCACCAGCGGGTCTTGATCAATGAAGGTGCTGGCAGTTACCCATGAATTGCCGGAACCAGCGAAGGTTGAATGACACCACCAAGCACCAGGAACTCCCTTTTTTGTTAACTCTATTATGTGGCTTAATCTGAGAAAAGGGATCTTATTGCAGGATGCACCGCACTAAGGTCCCTTTTCCCAGGTCACGTCGCATATATACTAGATGGTAGGAATTTAAAAGAAAAGTGGTTTGATGCATAGAAAGTACATACTGGTGTAGGGAAATGAGATGGTTCCCTATAAGTTTGAGTCTAACAAAATGTAGTCCCCAACACCCCCCCCCCCGCCCCCGCCCCCCCCCCCCCAAAAAAAATAACACCTTTTAAGAGAGGCCTTATGCTGTCCCTAAAGGGTTGAGAAGCTGGATTATGGTGCAAGACGATGCAATTATCACCAGATAAAACATTCTATAGTGCCGAGGTAAAGCATTTAGGATAGGAGATGTCAATTACCAAAATGTAAAATTTGTATTGAGTATTATAGTCATATAAATCATAACCGAATTGTACTCGATGGTCGTAACCACAAGTCTGGCACGAACTATATATACCAATCAATAATATTGCACATAGATGGATCAACAACTGGCGAAACAGTTTATGCAAGATACCTTGAATAAGGAGACCTAGTGGGTATATAAGATATACATTATTATGTTTAGTCAGCGACTGTGTGTGTTAAAGCTGCTATACTACTTGGCACACTCAAACCTATATTTTCTTCATTTGTATCTCAGATGATTGTATAACCCTTTCCCTATTATAATCTGTCATTTATTTTGACAAGGGGCCATCCATTAATTACGTACGCACATTTTTGCCAAAATTAGACCCCCCCACCCCCCCTGTTGCACCATGTACGCATTTGGACTACCTCCCCCATGCGTACATACTCATTTCCCTTTGACCCCCCCCCCCTCCACTGATCAAGTTAATGGATATTATTCAACTTAGTGAGGATCATTTATGGTTAATAAATCCGTATGTCTTTTTTTGGGGATCTGGCTCTTCAGAGGTGTGAACTAGGAAAAAGAAAAAGAAATCTTAGGTTTTGCATGAAAGAGGGGCTGTGATACGAAACAATATTCATCTACGCTATCAAATTTCATCATGGATATACCGGTATAGCAGTTCTGTAGCATACCCCTAAGAAAATTTTGAAAATCAAGAGGGCAAATTGTGCAATTTGAGATATGTTGGTGTTCTGGTCTTTTCAGATTTCCAAGTCCCTCCCCCTACATGAAGTGAAACAGACTTCTCATTGGATCTGGACGAATCACACGAATGACCAATTTGATAACCAAAAGATCTGAATTCAGGTTTTAATCTGAGCTTTCACAGCCCTGCTCTTTAGGGGCTGGGGGCTCTAAATACAATAGGGTCTTTCTCTTGACTATCCCCACTACAATACGTTTAAAGCAACCTTGCCCCCCCCCCCCCCCACCATGATATGGAGAAATACTCCCTCCCCCCCCCCCCCCCAACCCTCAAGAAAAGAACCTAGACCTCTCCCCCATGATATATAAATTACCAGCCTGGCATAGAAATATTCCCAAGTTATAATTCCATACATGTGCATACCCCAACCTTTAGAGAGCAGCAAATTCTCACAAAAGAATATTCCTTTTTGTAAAGAAAAAATCCAATTTTTCTCCTTGATAAGGGACCACTTCACCCTGAAATTGATACCTTTCATGAATCATAAAAGTAGTACGGGATATGACATATGGAAAGGGGGGGGTCATACTTAGCACCGAGTAAGGGGGGTGAAAAAAGTTGCCACGCTAAGCTCATGAGAGTATTCTTCTAGAAAATTTTCAAAATTTGGTTGGATGTTTGGAGCTAAAAAGGTACCAATTTAAGTCCAAAATGACCAGAAAATCGGCCCTATGCGTACACAATGCGTATGCCAAAATTGGTCTAGACCCCCCCCCCCCCCAGCCCCACTGTACGCATCTGTACGCATTTGGCCTGACCCCCCCATCCCCCCCCTTGATGCGTATGTAATTAATGGATGGCCCCTAAGAGATCCTTAATATGTGCAAAACAACACTTTAATTCCAGCTACTATTTATATTCTGGCGGGCTTTGATAAGTTAGTGTTAAAAAATGACATCAGGTGGCAGCACTGAGTGGACTGCTACCTGCAAGTCTTGCATCGCTGATCTTACCAACAGAGTCTACTATTTCCTAGTGTAACACTGCAGATGGCGCCAACTTGTTGATATAATTAAGTGCTGAATAGAATGCTGGAAGCATTCTATTTTTTCTGATCTTTATCTTTAAATTTAGCACAGTTTAAAGCCACAAATTTGATTGGGATCTTACCAGTACACTGCACTAAGGAGACCCTTTATAAATATGCAGAAAGTGAACGTTCTATATATCTGAGGTAGTATAGCAGCTTTAACAAAGGGGGGGGGGCGGTGCAAGGCAGGTTGGATAATCCGGAACTTTGTTCACTGGACTTGTTATAATATTAGGCAGTTAAATATGAACATGGCAATACTGTTATTTCATATACACACACAGAAAAGTGAGAGTCATTGTCGCTAAAACTACCCTCACCTGAGGGTCAGGCAGTGCCCGACCCTCAGGTGAGGGTAGTTTTAGCGAAAATGACTCTCACTTTTCTGAGGGTGTAGTTCCCCCTCACTCTCTCTACCTTCCTCTCCCTCTCGTCTGTCTGTCTGCCTCTATCTGACTTTGTCGCTCTATCTTTTTTTCTTTTTTTCTCCCCTCCCCCTGTCTCACTCCCTCATAGACCACAAGCCATGATTAGATATGTTGCAGCATAGAGATACATGTACAGGTACAATCAGATATCTAAGTGACCCCCGTATGTTGATGTATAACTTACAAATCCACAGGAATTGTGTTTTACCATTATGCTTATTACTAAATTGTGTCTTCACCTGGTAGAAAGCTAACCAAGCTCAGACTGCCTGACTTTCTTCCCAGAGTCAGGCAACATGGATATTGATTTTAGAACTATAATATTATTGATCATCCGTGAATTATATCATTCACAAATATGCCTGACTGTGGTATATGAGTGCATCTGACTCTCACTCTTTTGTGGTAACATAAGAATTATGAAAAAGTACATTAATGTAGACAATAATAGCGGGTGAAGGGTGAAGGGTGAAAGGTGGGCCAATCAATAATGACATTGCTACAGCAAAGTGCACAATGTGGTTGTGACAATATACTTGTGTATGTGCCTGGGGATATAACTTGATATGATTCCTTGTTAAACATGGTTTAGACCCTCTCTTATAATGCATGTATTAGCATCACATTCACACACAATCATGATATATAATAGTCTGAGCACATATTTTTTTGTATATCAAATATATTTTAATAAAATTCAATTTACCTTAAGCCATATGAGATGTGTATAGGAGCTCTCCTCCAGCCCTGCACATAACTAACACTGCTGGTATCCCCTGGAGAAGGCTTCAGGAACGTTTACATGTTGCCTCTGTCCGCTAGATGCTAATCCAATCCTGGTCAGCTGGTGGTTATTGCTCGAAATCCTCCAGCATATGACGAGTCAGTTTTTTTGTCCTGTATACTTGTGTGTTAATATATTAATAAACCACCTGGTGAGGGTGTACTGTGTGAGGCACAAATCCTTACTGGTGAGATTCCATGTAAATACGGCACCCTGTGGATATGCCCAGGGCTTAGGCCAAAGCCTAGGAATTTATGTTTCAGGTCCCCCTAGACGGGCCTCCAATGGAAGTTATCCCTTGAAGCATTGTGTTATAAAGTGTTATATAGCTGTATGCGAGTTGTCTTTCAGCAACATGGTCTCAATAATCCACTTTAAAATAGCCTAGGATGGTCTAAATTAATGTTACCTATATATACCTATATATGAATTACTTACTTTAGGGCTATATATACATCTTATCCAAATCGCAGTCAGTCTCTTCTTGTCTTACCAATCTGAATGACTAATATATTCTTTGGCCTACATTATACAATGTAGGATGTAACAGAAACTGACTGGCCAGTGGTGGGAGGTCATGTGTGTAGTTCATTCAGAAATTCAGAGATCATGTTCAAGAATGTTGTATGGATATATATAATAGTTAGCTCGTTTCAGTGTGGCATACCTACACATTGAGAAAATACTTAGATTGAAAACACTAAAAGCAGTGACTAAGTATGATACGTCCCTAGATCTATGTATCTATTTAAATTGTATTCCCCTCTTTTAAAGACCACATCCTCAATTCTAATCAACTATAGATAATTAGATAACCAACATTTTGACAATACTTAGGATGTTAAAGCAGAAGGAAGATACAATTTTTAGCTGCGGACTATGTTGCTTATGCTTAGAAAGATTATAAAACAACGCAATCGTACCATGACCCTATAAGTGCATGTGTTAATCTTGCTTAATATACGATGCAACATAACGTAACATTATAATCAAACCTTATTTTTAGATCACCCTTGAAATACAGAAGTCGCTAGTCTATAATATTATGTTAAAGTCAACAGTTGCTCTTACATGAACATGGTACAGGTAAATCCATACAACTATAATGGGCCGAGCTAATTATAAAGTAAAAACACTGTTTTAACAGTGGAAGAAATGGGCTCAGTTAATAGCAGGATTACACTAAGCATGCCGATTGATAAGTCCTTGGGTATTTCTTTACAAAATAATGGGAGTGACTGTGGGCTTCCAAAGCACGTTGTAGACCTGTGTTTGTACAGGGGGTGAGTGCGATTTGTTACAGGTGTAAAAGCTTACTTAGGGAGTGGTCATTTTTTAACAACAGGGGGGGGTTGGTGGATTTTCGCGCGAGCCGGTGAGAATTTTTTTGATCCCCCCCGCGAGAGGGGTCGAAATTTTTTCAGTCCCCCCCTCCAGGCAGGTTGAAATTGAGCGCGGTCGACCCCTTTGAGCTATAGTAACGCTCGGGCTTTTTCGCTAAAAAGGGGTGTAATTTTTTTGGTCCCCCCCTCAGGAGGGGTCCAAATTTTTTTGGTCCCCCCCCTTCAAGGGGTCCAAATTTTTTTGGTCCCCCCCCCAAATCCACCAACCCCCCCCTGTTGTTAAAAAATGACCACTCCCTTAAATACTCTTATGAAAGATTCTCTACAAGATAGCCTCCATAACAGGTCAGAGTTCAGCGACTCAACCTAAATCCGGGCGTCTGTTGGGAAAAACACAGTGCACCCTTTGGGTAAAGAAACTACCTATATACCGCTTCCAATTGAAGTACTTGTCGAATACGAAATGCTATATATGGGCTATGTTAGGCGATCGTTGGAGGCTTAGCCCTTAATAATCTAATAGGTTACATGATAACAGATTTAATGTTACTCCAAACATTGAAAACCTCTCAGTTTATTTTGAATATAGGTGACTACAGAATAGTCTATATACATTGTGTATGGTGGCAAATGTATTTTCTAGCACTGCATCATACAGTGGCGGATCCAGGATTTTAAAAAACAGGGGGAGGGGGTATTGCAAAAATATATCCATTTGCATAAACGTTTACATGTGTAGTAATTAAGTCACAGCTATAGCTCTGTATGCATTATATTGGCGACAGTCTAGGCTGACTACGAGTCGCAGACGAGTGTACTCAGCCGTGACTAATTATAAGCCAATACAAACTATATACAGAGCCATAGCTGTGGTTTAACTGACTTATGGCACCAGTGGTGATTATTTTTCTCATCACTTGTACGTCTTATACAGACAGGCAGATTCTTTTGTTCTCTCGGCCAAGTGTGGTATAAAGCTACATACAGTAGCAGCTACATAGACCTAGATCTACATAATGTAAGTGAGCAATTGTTGATTTGTCTCAAAAACAAATAAGTATAGTGCATATAGAGAGATTTTCACTACAGAGGTACAATCTCCTCGAGCATTTAGGTTGGTCGATATATAGAACTGGACAAACTCTATCCATCTGGATATATAGATAGAAGGTATTTTGATAATTTGTTCTTAAAAGCAAACTGTGTTGCTCTAGATGTTCTTATAGAGGCCCGAGTGAGAATATGAAAATAATATTGTATAGACGAATTGGTGTGATTTTTGACGACGGTTTTGCCAAAAAATGAAAAGACAAGTAAAATTTGAGACTATGAATTCGTTTTTGATAATATGATTCTATAAATTTGATCCCGATTGTACTGCCGAGCCAGGTCATCCAAGATGGGGACGTAGCTCAGCGGTAGAGCGCTTGCTTCGCATGTAAGAGGCCCCGGGTTCAAATCCCGGCGTCTCCATAGCTTTAGTTTTCCTACCCAGTGTTGCGTTTGTATGCTCTACGGTAGAGCACTCCGCCCGCGGCGGCGCGTGGTTTGCCGCGCGGCACATCGCATGTGGACCGGGCGGCACGCGTCGCGCCGAAATATGTAGCCCCAAAGACCTTCAAGCCACCTTGTTGCGCGCTGCTCTCTCCCTCCTGCTAATTAGTGTAAAGGGGTTAAAGGTGGAATGGTGAAAATCTCTGAGAGATACATAGAAGCCAGCCCTGAACTCATGGGGTTGGTCCAAAGTGGGTCTCAAGGGTTTTTCCCTTGATTGGCTATTTTGTATTTCATGAAGACCTTCAGAATCGTATCCATAATTTGCATGGATATGTGAATGAAAAGAATAAATGCACTATTTAAGTGTCATTGAAGTAATCTAAATGACATTCAAAAATCTGGCTATACCGAGGTTGCAGGTTCCTTAGCAGGGGCACCCGGGGGGGCACTTAGTATATTTTGCCCGGATACTTTGCATACACAAGTGTCCGGCTGGCAAGGGTACTTTTTCAACAAAATTTCCCTAGGCAAGGGTCCACTTTTGAGAAGAATTTCCCTAGGCAAGGGTCAACTTTTGCAAAATTTCCCTAGGCAAGGGTCAACTTTTTGTCAAAATTTCCCTAAGCAAGGGTCATTTTGGCCAAAATTCCTCTGAATGGACACTATTTTTACCAAAATCTCCCTAAGTAAGGGTTCATTTTCTCCCAAATCTCTCTTAGCAGAAAATCATTTTAGCCAAAATCTCCGTATGAACTGATTCATTTTGGAAATCTCCCTAGGCAAGGGTCGAGGGTTGCCAGGGGTCCAGCCGGACACTCCTGTCAAAAAAAAATTGAGTGCCCCCCCCGGGCAGGGGCACCATTGCTTGATCTGGTAACTGGAGAGATAAGCACTGATAGGTCTACAGCAATCACAATGGGTACAAGCTCTTAGGCTCATAATTAGTTTATCGAGCTAAACGTAGGTTACTCCCATGTCGTCTTGCCTACGGTTTATGGGGGCCTGGCGCCATTTTGTGGTCTGACGTCATTTGTCACGTGACATTCTATAAATAGATTCCTCCTCTAACTGTCTGATCACGTGACTTCCGCCAATCTCTATTCTATTACATAAGGAGCGAGTTGAGCCAGCAGAAAAGCAGGGAACTCCCGGCTATTGAAGATGGCCGCTGCAGGGGGGAACAGTCCCTAATAACGACCCAGGGACTTCTCGACAGTCTAGCTCATAATGCCCCCTAATACTGCCGCAGTGAAGGCCAGGGAGTTATCTCATTGGTTGATAATTCAACCAGCTACAGGCCTATAGTCTAGATGCGAATCAACACAGCCGAAGGCTGGCCAGCAGGTCCACAGGGCCCATACGGACCGAACCTGGGATTGTAGACCAGAAAGCCCATCAAAAGACACCCCTCTAAATGTAGTAGACCCCCACACCCTTCTGCAGAAAGAGTACATTTAATAACTAAAGAAAAACAATTAATTAAACAATAATACTATAATTACTATCGGAAGACCTGCTGCTATGACGTCACTTCCTACGTCCCCTTATCAGCGTCTGCTGACCCTGTTATACCTGTAGGTGAGGTTTATCTCTGTTATCTGATCACTGACCTACATCCCCCAGTCCATACACCAACACACAAACTGTCCCACTACCACACCTGTGTATTCCAAACCTGGGAGGTCACCAGAACACAATACCTGGACCTGTATGGCCACTACAGCCCTATGGAGACACCATGATTGTGGAGGATTTTAATGGACTTTAAGACGACTTCAAAGCCAGGATTACACTGAATATACATTAAGATTGTCATCCAGATCATCCCTTTTGAAGCAGATTTAAACATTTTGTGATCATGTCTAAGCAGCATGATTTATCCAAGGCCGTGTCCTATGCGTCCTCCTATGGCCAGGCGGCTCAGGCCCTACAAGGATCAGTTTGGACAAGGAGACAAGGAAAGCGGTTTCTTTTCGAGACAGGGTTAGGCTGCCAGTTGGTATCTGTTGTCACCCTGCTAATCTCCTTCTGCAGCCCCTACTGGATCATCTCCTGGCCGAGGGTGTACTCGAGCTTCAAGCGGATAGGCTTGTGGGAGGCATGTTTTGCGGGGTTGATTCTGGACACAGACCCGTCGGCCAAGGCCTACCATGGCTGTTGGTGGGTGCTGGCCCCAGAGTTCTGGGACATCAGGGGGTGGCTTCTACCCTGTAAGTATAGTATGCAAGTATGAAAGGTGGTGGTATTCAATAATTCTTATTTGTATCAGATTACTAACTTACAGACTTTTCTTATAACTGATTAGAATTTATTTGGTAAATTTATATATTAATTGTGGATATGATATATGTTGTTCTATGATGATGTGACTGTTATAATTATGAATACAATATTTCAACTATCCTAATAAAGCTAATTGTAATTAAGTATGTATACCATAATATATGTAGCTCGTGCATGACTAGGGTAGCCCTCAAAACTTGTTGTATAGGAATGTTCCAAATGTAGGCCTATTGTGTTGTAATGCATTTTAATTCGCGTCTAATTTTAGTGCATAAGGCCGGCACTTCAGGATCAACTTCATCATCTCAAAATAATGTAGGAATGAAGTACTGACGAGATCAATACGGCGGTTTGTTTACATTTGAACGGCGTAGAAAGAAGTCATCTTGGCCTTTTTAGGTTCCTCCCTACCATAATTTCGGTATTTTGAATCGAAAAAGTTTTTTTTTTAAATTAAAATAAAAGGCTCACAGGCCGCATTTCACTTGACCTACGGCCACGTGAAATACGGCCCAAGGTCAACTCGTGAAATAACCCAGTCAACAGACTGAAACTCGTGCACCTTTGTCTATAACCTTTAAAGGGCTGTATACATCACTGTATACATCACTGATCAAAGATCGGATGAGTTTTTCGTCTGCTGGACTGCATTTGAAGAGTTTGGATGCAAACGATATATCTCCATCCCAGAATTAAAGCATATAGTGCTTTTTTGTAAAGACACTCTGTGCCAATTATTATAACTTGATAACAGAGTGTAAACTGAGTAGGTCCTAATGATATGAAAAATAGTAAATCTTGGAAAAATATAGTTTGAAGATTATAATTATTTCACTTTCCCAAATCTTCATTTTTGTCAGATTCTGTCCCTATCTTTAGAATGGCGCTTATGTCGTTTTGACTCCAAACTCTTCATTTATATCATGGTGGTGTAAATTAGGGGCATAGTGCAGAGCCCAATGCGGCCCAGACATTGTTAGTTAACTATGTTCTAATGGTGTTTTAATGTGTTGCAGGGTGGTTCATCTTCATGCAGGTGGCAGTCACTGTGTGCCTGTAATGATGTGTGTCTGTTTCCCCGTGTTGCAGGGTGGTTCATCTTCATGCATGCAGGTGGCAGTCACTGTGTACCTGGTAGTAATATTGTGTGTCTGTTTCCCCATGGCGCATGTTGCAGGGTGGTTCATCTCCATACAGGTGGCTGTCACTGTGTGCCTGGTAGTAATGATGTGTGTCTGTTTCCTTGTGTTGCAGGGTGGTTCATCTCCATGCAGGTGGCAGTCACTGTGTGCCTGGTGGTAATGTTGTGTGTCTGTTCCCTTGTGTTGCAGGGTGGTTCATCTCCATGCAGGTGGCAGTCACTGTGTGCCTGGTGGTAATGCTGTGTGTCTGTTCCCTTGTGTTGCAGGGTGGTTCATCTCCATGCAGGTGGCAGTCACTGTGTGCCTGGTGGTAATGTTGTGTGTCTGTTCCCTTGTGTTGCAAGGTGGTTCATCTTCACGCAGGTGGCAGTCACAGTGTGCCTGGTAGTAATGTTGTGTGTCTGTTCCCTTGTGTTGCAGGGTGGTTCATCTTCACGCAGGTGGCTGTCACAATATGCCTGGTGGCTGAGGTGATCGGCTTCGCCTTTAACATCATCATCTGGTTGCGTACTGGAGGAGCTCAGAAGGACGGCAGGTACAAGCAGAGGGAGCCCATGTGCATGCTCACCACCAGCACCTGGATCACCATCATCACTGGTAAAGATTTTCTTCTAATCTTTCTAATTTCAAATATGTTATTATCAATTTATTACATGGCTGATATGGCACTCCTTAGGTTAAATCTATGTGAGCTCCGCACTGCACACCCCCATTGAGTACAATGTACACTCTATGGCCTTCGGGTTTCTTGATTTTACAAAAATAGGGACATGAAATAAAGACAGAATTCCACTAAAGATGATACCTTAACATCCTTCTCCGCTCGTTGAAGCTCGCAAAGGTGTATCACGTCCAAGCTTGAAATCAAGCAATAAAGTGATTCAAATGAATGCCTACAGTACTGTTGTTGGACATTGCCTATTATTGTTTACTAATCAGAATTAAGTCTCCGTCCTGTGTAGATTTGAGCAACAATACTCTGAGATAAAGTTTTACACCTCGATCGAATTATTTATTAAATGTGCGTGATTTCCTCCCATCCACTAGCGGTGCTGATGGCGTCGTCGGTGATGTTGTTCGCCATAGCCTTCAGGGTGGACCGCATGTGGTTGCCCAATGGCTACTTCAACTACTTGAACTGGTCCTACGGCCTGGCCGTCGTCTCCACCTTCTTCTCCTTCTTCACCCTGATAGCCCATGTGAGTAATTTTCTTATTTCAAGAATCTAAGATAAATAAACTCGACTGGCGGACAGAATGATGACCAGTTTTGAGAAAAATTATTTTCCTAAAACTAGTCATTTGTCCGCCAGGCGAGTTTATTTATCTTAGTTTCTTGATTGTACAAGGCATGATGCCTCAAGGCTTCATCATCATTTGTCATCCTGATGCAACCATGTATTCATTGGCACATTATGCAGACCCTTCAGGTGTTTATACCAGTCGGGATGATGCATGAATGAAGCATTTGCGAGGTATGCGTTGGTGTTACATTCATGCATCCTACCGGTGGGGAGGAAAAGGATGTATCGCCTTATGAGTACAATATTCATATAGCTTATTGTGTTATATTCAGACATGTCTGGGAATATAAGGCACTCTTCTGTGCACTCAAAGTGATACATTTGTTTAATAGGAGGGGATGGATTGATTGGAGTCGAGAAATATTTGTTTGAATCCCCTCGGGCTAAGATACACTCCTCCCACCATAATCAAAGTTAGAATTACAAACTACTATACATGAAAGGATAGGCCAGATACTTAAAATAACATATTATCATTATATTGAACCCATCTGATCATATGTTGTAAGGCACGGAATAGCCGTGCTTGGCGATTTGAAATCGTGATTATAATTCTGTAGTTGTGGTCAAATCTCTGTACAGCGTCAACATACGTGCATGATAATAAAGCATCCAATATAGATGATATTGTGACATACGTCTATGATAATAAGGCATCCAATATTGCTGCTATTGTGACATACTTGTAATACTATGATACTAAAGCATCCAATATTGACGCCATTGTGAGCTTTGATATTAGCTCATTCAGTTTGTTTTGTTTTTTTGTTTTTATTACCCATATCTATGTTCATATTCATCTACTTATTTATTTTCAGATGACTTACCTGATGATAGTCAGGAAGCAGATGATGCGACCCCCTCCCTCAGTCAGCATGAGTGGTGGGGTGCCCCGCGCCATGGACTCCACATTGTAAATAACTGCATCTAAGGGCACTGTCAATGCTTCATTGCTGTAATATACATGAAGAAATGTATAAACAGCCAGCGAAATATTATCGCAACCTTTTATGGACAGTATAGTGTGTTAATGCATTATGCACTTTCGTCGCAATGAGCATCAATGCAGCACTAAAAAGTGATCCACTGATGCTGCATTGATACATCATACCAACCATACATGGTTGAGAGGTACAGTCCTGAAGGGTCGGTGTGATACACTGATGCAGTGTCGGCGAGTTACTGACTAATACTGCATTGGTGCATCATGACGATAAATGGAGTCTTGAGGCAGAAGAGTTAACATTATTACCAGTACCTGCTAGTTAGAGGTCAAGCACAAGAAAAACGTTTTTCTTGATGTATTATAAAACTTTATAAGGAAAGTATTAGCAGCCACATGGAGATGTGTGGGGGCTGTATTTTATAGCTAAGTTAAAGTACTGTTAATAGTAAGTAGGCCTATAGATATACATAAGAATCTATTGTGGTTCTAGAGCATCTAGATTTTATGTGTACAAACACTAAACTGTACAACTACAGCATATTCTACTGTATACCTACAAAATTTACAGCCAATTATTTACAGTCTGGTCAAGGACTGTCAAAGATATACATGCAGTATATTACTTTGTCGTTCACTGTCTGATCAAGATTAATATCTCCACACGTGTATAGCTGGTTCAGCCATGAATAGCGCCGGGATGTAGACATGTAACATTCAATGATATAGTTTCACCTGTATCTTCTACAAAATTAAGTGTACAGTATGTCACCCGGGGTATTCTGATCCGGCATTAAACTGCATGAATAGTGTATAGAGAAGATAATTGGCCATTGTATGTAGAGCCAGGAATTAATATGACATAGAGGGTCCCATATAGTGCGATATCCAATTATATTGCTGGTGGTTTTGACGTTTTTAATTTGTGTATTTTTTTAATAAATAGGCAAGAAATTATGTTTAAAATTGACTTCTGTTGTTAGTTTATTGGTGCCTCGTTCAATAAAATGATACATATATGTGCAACGATAACTTGTGATTCAGTACCTATTCTGTGGGATATATGAATCATTTCCACATTTCTCATTTCAAATCAAACCTCCGAGATATAGGCCCTAAGTATAGCATCTAGAGCCATACAACAAACTGAATGTTGGCATGACCTAAGATAATTACGATCAATAGCAACCGAAATGAAGGATTGCATACCCTAGTCTTTGTCTGCAACGCGCATATGAAATTCGGCATAGAATAAACACTAAATAATTTTCATTGGATGAAGACCAATAGTCTGCCCATCATTCTCTCAGTATAGTGTGGCATTTTGTTGTGTAGGCAGACCAGTAGGTGGCAGCAGAGTGAGATCTTACCTATTACAATCTCCAACCTGGACCTGCCTTTCACTTTTAGGCCACATGTCCGAATTCGCACATTGTCATGTGTACACAACCATGGAATTTAACTAGAGAACAAGCTATAAAGGTGATAAGCTCTATGTCTGCATCTGCAAAGCATTATTATATGGTTATGGTTTATGAAGCCCTCTTCAATACTAAATGGGCACTGCAGAATTTAGTTCTGTTTTCCTGAATGGGATCAATATAACATTACAGCCACAGCAAATGGTTATTCACTCTGGCCACATGTCTAAGGATCCAGTTCTAAAGTTAGTGTCTGTGACCTACAGCAGATGGCATTGGAGCTACTCCTGACCTACTTTCTGGTGTTCAATAGTCTGTATTGCACAACACCTCAACTCATGATACACCTTACATTGTACACTGCCTTTCTGTGTGCTGGCTTAGCTATGGGGTTACTTCGCTCAAAGCTTTGACTTACCTTCAAAATACTTGACACGTTCCAGTTCACTCCTGGCGCCACCCAGTACTTTTACAAAAATGTCCGCCATATCTCATTTCATTAGTTTTGTCTAATTCTAAATGGACTAGTTTGCTTTGAATTGAATAGAGTTGGGATTGAAGTATTGAATAGTTAATGACTCATCTATAATGAAAATCCCATGGCTTCGAAACTTACTTCCAGCACCTGATATTTTAATACACTCATGTTGATGTTTCAAAGCTTTCTTCAACTTTAAATAAAGGAAACAACTAACATTTTCCGTCTCTAATGTGTGAGGGAAATTGAGGTGTAGGATAAAATATCTTTGTTTGCTAATTCAAAATTGATTCCTATCACTGATGTTTCATGGCAGAATGTGTGGTCCAGTCCAGGCGTACAGTGTGCTTAAATGTTGAACCCCTCTTCGAATTATCCCTCATCATGTAGATCATTAAATCCCACTACCAGTTTCCACCATTAGCAACAACAGAAGTTCACACTGTCAATCAGCTCAAGAATGATACATTTGCATGAATATAATAGTTTAGCTAGTATCTATTTGAGGGCTTATTCAAACATGATTAAGGAGATGAAATAAAGAAGTACAAATGTAGTTCACCTATCTCTTATTCTTGGGAGCAGAACGCTCATCACACAGAACAGCGTGACCCTTATCATGCTCATCTGCCCAAAGATAACACCTCCTCCAAAGGGGTCTAGACACATAGGCTATGTACTAGAAAAAGGTGTTAGAATCCTTATTGCAATAGATCTAGTTGACCTACAAAAAAATGGATTGCGAAGTCTGGAGGATATTCAGAATATCCGTTAGAATAGAGACGTGCTATATTCTATTACCATTATTTGCAGAGAAAAAAAGACTTTTCCTAGTACATTGCCTACGTAGCTAGCCTCTCGATAGCAAACAGAGCTTCTGCGCCCGAGACAAAAGGGACCTTTAGCAACCACGTAAAAGCTCATTAAACGCAGACGTAGCCTATCCCTTTAGCACTACTATGTCTGCGTTTAATGAGCTACGTCGGGTTTACTAAAGGTCCCTATTGCAAGCTTCCCCTACCTACTTTTTACTTAATGGTCACTGTGGTGCCACCTGGAGAGTGATCCAAATATACTGCGGTGTTCAATGAATAACCCAGCATACTACATATTGCACCATCCCATGGTGCAAGATACACTATGGGTTTTACATGTCCATCTTATGTGCTGGCTCAGCTATGGGGTTACTCCGCTCAAAGGTTTCACTCACATTGAAAATACTTGAATACGTTCCAGTCCAACCCCTGGCGCAATCCAACACTTTTGTCGCTGCGCTTTTCTTATTACAGTGGCATTAGTCGATATTAACTAAGCCACTTGAAATATAATATATTTTATAGGCGTGAACTTTCATCACTAATTGAAAGCCTACTGGTTCGAATCCCACTTCCTAAACAGTGTCCATGAACCCTTTAGGGCCACCATGATACAATCCTGATTATAGCTAGGCCTACGTTCGTGAGTCTGTAAAGTATGATTATCTCACCATTGAGCCTTCTTCGATTTGGGCTCAATACCATTTGATCAATATCTTCTACCAACACCAAATCACCATGCATTCTAACTTGGACACTTACACTTCAGTAGTAATACAATCTCGCACCATCGAGTCTAGGCGGTAGTAGCGCAGCGTCCACTGAATCACATGCAATCTCGCTCCGAGTCTAGGCGTTAGTACTGTAAGGTCCACTGAATCATCATGATACCGTACGGCAGTTTAGTGTGTGTAGTCTACAAGAGATGGCAGTAGAGTAAGTCTCAACCTTCTTCTTTTCTTTCATTCAACAGTTGATATTGCACAACAGGCTGTCTTGATAACCTTGGTAATTATGCTGCCACCCCATGTGCTGGCTTAGCTATGGGGTTACTTCGCTCAAAGCTTTGACTCTCCTTCAAAATACTTGACATGTTCCAGTTCACTCCTGGCGCCACCCAGTGCTTTTACAAAAAAATGTCCGCAATATCTCATTTTAATTTTCATCATTCTTATCTAATTCAAAGTTACCTATACCTTGTTATAGATAACATGTATTTTGGGGGGATTCTGGGACAGAATGGAAAGAGTCCCATCTAGTGAATGGGTTGGATGCTTTGGTTTCGAATCGCACTTTGATCTTTTAATTGGTGTAATAGCATTTCACATGCGTTACAAACAGGGGACAAACTACATATGCATGCATGTATATTATTTTTAAGATGTGCAATTAGCTATACATTGAATGTACCCTTTAAAATCAGATTTTTCTAATAGAGTAACTCTCACGATAGTGTGTGCACTTGACACCAGGTCGCAGTGTATTAGGGTATTACCTACGTCTATGTCTACTTGTGCAGGCTACATTGCACAACAACCTGGCAGGGTATACACCGGCGTCTTCCAGGTTTCCTACGTGCTGGCGTAGCCATGGGGTTACTTCTATCGAAAGAGTTTTCTGTCAGAGATAATACTTACAAGTGTTTACCATACCCCTGGCGCCACCCAGTACTTTTCTTTGAATATTCGCTCTCTGCTGTTCTATAACCATGGTCCATTTAAAACAAATTATCATCTCTTTACTGAATAAAGTAGGCCTACTTTACCTCTTTCTATATGCAGTCTGGGCACGTTGTATTCAGGTATACGACATGGGTTCGAATCCTGCTTCTACAGAGATGGGGAAAACAACAATGTGAATTAATAAGTTTTATAAGTTAGTGCCTGGTTTGCAAATTAAGAACAAACATTGTATACATGGCCTACAGATTGGCTGCAATGGATAAACCTGCATTCAAATAATTAAGACAGCGGAGGTTGATGTTCTATATGCTCCTCCTATGAGATGAAAGTCTATCTTTCATTCTATTGCCCGTCGTATTTGTGGAATTCTAGTTTGTATAATAGATAATGGGTACATGTACCACTTGATTCGAAATGGCTATGTTGAGACTTAATGACATGCATGCGACATGGAATACATGTACATGCATTTACATGAGTATAGGCATTTATCAAAATCGACAGGGTGATATGGGTATTTCTTAAAATCGACACAGGACACCAAGTGGCAGTGGTTCTAACCTATCTCTGATGACATATATAGTGCAGTCTATACACCGGGATCTATATTGCACAACGACTTGGCACAACACACCCTGGTTCCTCCATTGCCGTCCTACGTGCTGGCTTAACCGTGGGGTTACTTCTACCTGGGATGCCTCTGCAACAAGATATCAACTTGAGAAAGTTACATAAACCCCTGGTGCCACCCAGTGCTTTTGCCAAATGTCCGCTGTCTGCTGTTTAGTACCTTTACTCCATTTACTACAGACTGATCTCCACTGAAATAGAATACTGGGCCCTCTATGCTGTTTTGAGAAGGGTAAAGATGTACTACATGGGTTCAAATCCGGGTAATTCTATGGTGCGTTTATTTTAGATTTTTCATACTGGATATCCAAGGCTGATCACATTGACCGCTTTTCTGCTTTTGGCCTCTGTCTCATAGTCTTCCCAGTAAATAAAAAAACGGTATACAACATTTTATATCGTTATATAACGTTTCTCTAAGGCTCCTTACTATGGCATAACGTTATATGAATTGTTAAAAGGTTATATTGACGTAAAATAAAGTTTTTTTGTCATTTGGGTCAAAGTTTCCTATGTCTGTCAGCTAAAATATTCCAAGAAGAAATTTAAGATTGTATAAGCAGGTGTAACTTATGCTCATAAGATTTCGACACACAATGATCATAACCTTTCAATTCCGTAGTAGAGTTAAGCATTATCATTTATGATAACTTCAGCAGGAACAATCAGTTATTAACAAGGGTAACATTTATTCAAGGAAATAGCTATAAAATTGCTTTAAATATGCATATTCATAAGCATGATACAATTACTTTTAACGTATCAAGTGGTTCTGAGATTTATTAGCTGTTTGAAAGAGACAAATAAAAAGTATCTACCTGATAGTGTGTAAGTGTTGAAAGTGGCATATTCTTTCAATAACCCGATTAATGTGAAAAGCACAAAATTACATTGAGAAGTTCTCTCCGTGTTATCTTTAGATTTGATACAATGCTGCCACTTGTATCTAAATTATACTAGAGTAGAAGGCAGCTCCAGATCGTGCTGAAAGTGTAGTATGTTCATTGGGCTCCAGATGGCAGTTTGATCAGATGCCAACCATATTCGCCTGTCTGTGGCACTCTGTATTGCACAACAGCTCAGCACAATACACCTGCCTCTAACCACTGTTGTATAGCGTGCTGGCTAAGCTGTGGGGTTACTTCTCCCCAAAGGTTTCACTGTCACTGAAAATACTTGAAAAAGTTAGTACATACCCCTGGCGCCACCCAGCACTTTTACGCTATTAGCCTATGATTAATTCTGGTCCATTTCAGAAAATCTCTTCTACGCTGAGATGGACTGTTGTAATAATATATTATTGGGTATGCTGCTTAGACAATGAGTACCCAGTGACTGCATGGGCTCGAATCCTACTTGTGGTAGTCACATTTAAGACAAGTTTTCAGCTATAACGATCAGAAAATATAATTATTAGGAGTATGTTATGATTATCCATATTGATATTAGATGTGGAGCCCTATGTCTAATCGATTGCATTATATTAATATCATTTTGCAAAAAAAAAAGCTATCCTCTCTACCTCAATTGGATTAAAATTAGTGCTATACAGCTAACTGCTGTTTATGAGTGGACCTCACGGTGGTGCCAGGTATACGCATGCCTATATTGATCTATTGCCCTGATTAATGTTATAGGTCTCCTGCTCTTTATATCAGGCGGTTCAATGATAGTTCCATTAATGTTTTACAGCTTGCATCCTGCACCAGTGTTTAAACAGATAATTTAGTTTGAAATGCGTATATCAATTGTGTTCAACTGGTTCATATAAAAAGATTTGATTATTTAATACTTCTGTCATCCAATTATCCCTTTGCAGTTTTAGTTTCGATTCAAGTGATTCATTTGTTCATAATCTCTGGTCCTATATTGAAATTTCCACACATACGGACTAATACATATATCTATACATTGTATAGGATTTAGAAAATTCAGTTTGCTAAGGGCCGAGTGGTTCAATAAAGCTACAGAGAGCCACATGACAACATGGTGTCAACTACGGGCTTAAACTAAGCAGCATGCTTGACTGATTACAAAGGATGAACAGTGTATACCATAAGGTACTAAGGTAGAAGATTCTCCCATCTTTCAACAGCGGAAGGCCCCATGTGCTTGGTCATCTGGTCATAGACAGGTGGCACCTTCTCAGGTTGAAAGATGATGGTGAACTAAATAGTTTGTACATCGCAATCTAGATAGCAGGACTAACTAAGGCCGAACACATGGGACAATTTGGTCATCTACAGTTGAAAGATGATGGGAGTCTTCTACTGTCGTACTTAATGGAATACATAAAATAAACTACACAAACCAGTTAAATATGGTGCTTAGTTTGAGCCTGTGGTCTCAATCACTTGACTGCTGTAGCCAAAGCGTTATGTTTGTCTAACTGTATATGTATACGACGCTATGGTGGATTAACATGTTTAAGGTGGGTCGCTACCCTTTGATCAAAGTTAACAGAATCTCTCTATTTTTTTCTACATGCGGTCTAAATCATGTAGAATCGGAAAATGCGAAGAAAAATGGGAGGGCCCGAGCTACTTTTTTAAATACAGAATTTTGACAAATTAAAGTATTTTCATTTTTCACACAAAAATAGAAAAAAATGTGAAAACTTCAGTGATTTTTTTTCATATCAACCTTCATGCACACAAATATAAAACGTCACATGTGAAACGCCTATATGTTCAACTTTAATGTAAAAATAATTTTACAGTTGTATGCAATGGCATTCTGGGTAAAAATAAGATGTTTCGGAAAAGAGTAAGAATAAATTGGTATTATTTTGTAGGATTATTGACTAAAAATAGTATTCAGTATTAACAGAATTTTTTTTAACTCTCTCAAAAAATAGTTCAGGTCATTTGCTAACATACAAAAGTGATTTTGATGGGGGGTCCCACGCATATTTTTAGGTTTTTTGGCCTTTGAAGTTAAAAAATATTGTAAAATCGGTTTAAATTTTATATTTAAAGCTAAAAATTAGGTGTAAGAAGGCTAGAATCAGGGTATAAAATGGCTACAATTTATACCCTTAGCTATTTCAAGTAGCTAAATGAGATCTTATTCATTCTAGATGATGATTTATTGGTAAATAGTTCCAATGTTCTAACTTGTGATAGAAATAGTAAATAGCATTGGTTACAAATATATCACATATTCAAAGTCCAATAAAATGCTCAATTTTGCTCGAAATTTCACAATATTTTAATATGGGTTAGTCAGCATGTATATGTATCTGATTATCTAATATTAGCTCATTCTGATACATTTAAGCTATATGCGCAGATACCTGCGCAGTGGGTCTATATTCAAGAGGTAGCGATCCACCTTAAGGAAAAACACTCAGACAAGTTCAAACAGTCCAGGTTTTGTGAGGTGGGGTTAATCTTAACTTCACCAAGCTATGTTAGTACGGTCTACAGTGGTTTGGTAAATATTCTCATAGCCTACTTCAAAGCATATATGGTAACAACTATAAAGCCCATAGTTTGAACTTGAAGTCCCTGAATCCCCCTCCGGTGTTGTACACATCCAGAAATGTGAGCATCACCGTCGCCAAAACCACCTAGTATTAGTGCCCGACCTTCCGATTTAGATGGTTTTGGCGACAGTGACGCTCACATTTCTGTTTGTGTACCAAAGAGTTTGACTCACTCTGGATGGATCATGTAGTGGGCAGGTAGCCATTGCTCTCAATATTTCAGCGTTCATTTTTGAATTTATCTACTAACTGTACAAGCATATTCGTATTCATCATCGGCGTTCATGCCGTTCCACATGCATGCAGTATAAGGTAGTGGTTATCCTTTAACACCATGGTGAAGAGGATCCGCCGATTTTTACGTCCCAAAGCCTTTTCTGTCCACCCACCAAGTAAGATCCAAATTTATTTCGTCAGTATTTACAGGCTTCAAAGTTATTTGTGGCAGACATCTCCCTAAAGCCAACACCCACCCCCCACCCCCATCACCCCCCAAAAAATTAAGTTTCTCATCACCGAGCACTGAAAAATGTGAGAAGGGCTGTAAAGGGGTTTTGCTAACTAAATGTTCGTTTTAGGAGTTAAGAGTTTATTGATCTGCGGATCTTGTGAAATGCAAGTTCTTTACAGCACAAAGCTTTGTGTAAGATTTAATCTAATTCCAAAAATATTTCCCCATAATCTGTCAACATTTTCTTCAAAAATTGTTGAATTTTTTTTTAAGGCTTTCTGAAAACCTGATTACTATGGCGCGTGCGGTGATGAGAAACGAGTGTTTTTGAGTGACCTTTGTCTGGTGCCGTAACAGGGTGTATAGCACACAAGATAGCATATTACTGTTGCTGTGAACAATACAACATGGATCCTAAAGTCCTAAATTGTATTTTTCTCTTTGAGTATTGATTTGGCTAACGGTAGCATGGAATGACAGATAGGCGTCAGGGCTGTATGGTATGAGGGCTTCACCATACAGGCATGTATAATCCACACACCACCACACTGTGTTTGTAAACAGAGCTGTATGGCTGAATAAGTCCAACTAATGGGAGCTGGCAATTGATAAATTTGGGAGGAGGTGGTCATTGCCATCAGGGACATAGCATGCTGTTAAAGGAAACTTATCCTAAACATAACGACATTGTATTGTGGTCAAAACCTTCGAAATAATGTCCTTTGACAAGCCATTAGTGGATTCTAAATAGTATAACGTTTACTCACGACACAGCTCACCAATAACCAATAATTAAATATCGTACTTGAATTCCCCTATATTAATAGATGGGAGGTAACATCACAGATAACAGATAAATGTACTCATGAAATGCAATTTCTGCAGTCCCCGTCCCCATCTATAATGGTGATGTCAGTAAAGAGTGGCATTGCTGTTGTCAGTGAATATTTAACTCACAAGAAACATTAAAGGGAAGCTATCGTGAAATGCCAAATAATTACCAATACCCTACCCCTTTATCTGAAACATGTAATTGTATCCCCACACCCACTGCCCACTAAATGACCTCTCCCCATACAGGAAACCACCAGTGGTTAAGCCCAGAAGCCTGTGTGCCAATCAGTGAGCGATAATACAGCTAGTTGAGCCTAGACACTGCCCAATGAGGCATGACGCAGGTGAGTGGTCAGTCAGAGACTCACTCACATACATAGATACATACACACTCAATACCACCTGTGGCAGCTGACAGTTGGGAGGTGTGACTATCATGGGAAACATTGATTACTTATTTTTGGATTTCTACTCATTGGTCTAAGGCTGAGGATACCTTCCAGCACTTACTCTACATGGATTAAAGTGATACCCTCTGTCCATTGGTTGTGGTAAGTATTTCTCTTTTAAATCTTTGAACTATGTTTATTTTGTGTCTAGAACTATTGTGTACAGCATCCTATACCCGGCAAAGTTACTCAGCATATACAAAATTATCAAACATTGTATACGTTTTTGGCCTAGGATGTAAAAACGCATGCACCATAGACTTTCCAGCGATGTGAGATGGCATATGCCAAATAAAAAGTATCAAATGTCAAACTCCAACGTTTGGGAAGATTATACCCAATAGCTACACAAACATCTAGTTCTAAAAGTCCATCTTACATCATAATCATATTTATATGGCTCTATGGGGGAAAATGCGTTATTATTATATTGGGGTTGATTGAAGGACCTTGCATATCTGGGATCTGGGATGACAAACGTAGCTAGATAGAGATATACTAAATATGCATAGTAACACATAAATTCACACTGAAACTTGGACAACATGACACATACTCTAATACAACACTTTTTAAAGGAAGAAATTAAGATAGACATAAACTATTTTTAGAAAGAGGTAAGGACAGCCACAGCTGATGCCAATTCATTTAGAATAGTAAGACTCATGATAGCCATGGAGTAAGGAGCAACATATGTGCCCACCCCTATTATAGTAGGCCTAAACACAGATCTCAGTGTGGGCCATTCAACTAGGGCTGATCCTAGATAATCCATGCAAAGTTGTATTATATGGTACCCCTCCCCTGTGCAGCTCTCAGCTGGGAGGGATCTAAAGCATTAGTGTGAGGATTAAAGGCTGGTTAGATCACAGAGATTAGGGCCATAGACCACAGGTGGGAAGTCCTGGAGCAGTGGGGAAGTATTATCTCTGTAAGGAATGCACTGCCTCGATTATACATAAGAGTGCTCAAGTGGGTGCCTATCTACACGTAGGCAGGGATAAGTCCCCCTATGGTCCACAATTGCCTGAGAATGAGAAGCAGAATTTAAAGACGTTGATTTTTATTCATTGCTAACCCCGTTTCTGTCCTCTTTGGTCATGGCATTGTTTTTATGGTCAGCCCCCTATATTTATTTATTGCCTAGTGGTTGGAGTGATATTAATGTGTAGGCCTTGCTGCCTACTATACCTTTATTTCTTAGATTTATGACTCATGCCTACTACACAAGAATATATAGTCGAAGCAGGCCACTCGATACCTGAGACACAACTGTGTGACTGGTATCTTTGTCTCTGGCCTGTCATTCCCAAATGTTATTCCTTAACAGGATTACTATAGATGGCATCCCCCCATCCCCAGAGAATATAGAAATTAATTAATCTCTTCTCCAAACGTATATGGATGAATATAATTGTTTGATTTTAATCTGTTATGTCTGGAGGAAAACCTCAGTAACCATGGTTGGTTATAACATCAGAGAGGGGTGAGAGATGCCTGGGTCAGCTACCTGCTGTTAGCCATATAGCCCAGTGATTGTCTATGATAAGGGGTATCCCATTGTAGGAGATAAAGCTGATAACTATCAATAAATGGGATTGTAAACATGTAAATGGGATTAGTGTGGATAGATTAGCACTGCATTGAGTATTATCCTTTACCATAGATCTCTGAGAATACTGCACTGCAGAATAGGTCATAACTATAAGCATTACAGTCATGAATGTCCTTAACACTATCTGCATTCCAGCGGTGTTAGCAACTGATATCTGCAGGCACCAAAGGAATGATAGTTTTGGACAAAAATAATTTTTCTAAATACTTTTTGAATATGTTGTTCTGTGTAGGATTAAATGACTGTTTTCATCCCTGAACTTGTGGGACAGTTTCTTACATCAATATAGAACAGACATCACCTACGTTTAAGGAAAGTTTCTCAAAGTTTCTTAGGTTTGTGGTATAATTCTTATCCTTCAAATCTGCTCAAGTATGCCCATGTAATTCGTGATTGATAGTTCAAAGAAATATTGTATGCGTGCCTATAACCTTTTAAGACAGCATGGTGTTATACTCCTTTGTGTCTTGATTCATGAATGCCACACTGGCGAGTAAATCGCCGGTGCTGCATTCAACGGATCATATGATATGCTGGCCTTATGAGGTGGATACACCCCACAGGGTCGTTATGATGTCCCAATGTAGGGCTGATGAGTTGAACTAGTCATTTTATGACAGCTCAACATAATGCTTTGAGGAGTCATGTCCCCCCTTAAAGGGTTAACAAACAAATGAGTCAGTGGGTGTATACATAAATCAGTACTCACTACAAATCAAATATTGGCTGCACAGTTCACACCGGTTCTATAGTTCACAAGGAGATATAGCATGGATGTTGCAGTAATGATCTTATGATCCATATAATAGAGAATACTGACAATGTATCATGGATAGTTTTATGCTTTTATGTTCTGTGTTGGATCCCTGGAGAACAATAATGATCATGGATTATTCTAACTATGAACAGAAAACTCAAAATCTAAATGAACATCTCAACAGGAATCCTGTTTAGTTTAAGATTAGCGATGTTAGTGAAGTCAGTTTTGAGAAGCTTTGACAAACATTCACACCTTCAAGAGTTGCAACTCAGCAACTGAGGCCATTAAGATTTCATTCCGCTTAAGCTAAACACTGCTAAAAGTCACAGGCCACTCCCAATGCAATACCTTGTCCATGTAACCCTAACACTCAGTGACAAAAGACTAAGTAAACCCAGGCCACACTTCCACCAAATATTGTTACAGGAAGGCGAGTCACATGGGGAAGTTAATGCACCAGGCAATGTGCTAAGCCACCTGTAACACTAGTAACACCAATACTTACATTAGCATACTTAACACTTTGATGGCAGCATTTTATTGGTATGATGCATAAATGCAGCCCTAATGAGTAACCCACCATTGCTGACTTGATGCATTATGCTGACCAAACTGGGTTGATACTCTCTCATACTATCGGCATGATGCACCAAAGCAGCACCTGTGCGTTACTCGCAGGTGTGTGTTGGTTCATTTTAAACCTGCCATCATTAAAGAGTTAACATGTATTATATGCGTGTACCTCCGAACTAGCAATGGGTGGGTGGGACTCAATGATCTGGGGCTATTGACTGGCGGGGATATTAGGCATTGTTCATTAGCTACGAAGCCTTATACCAATATGTAGAGTGAGCTGGGTGGGAAATGGCCCATGAAATGGGATTTCGGGAAAATTGGGAGGAGCCGTTGTGACATTCATTGCGTAAGACCAATGAGTCAATATTCATAATGCATTGTTGATGCGGATAAAATGTTTCATCACGGTATTGAGGAATGGAGAAAACGGCATGAGCTTGGTACATTTTTGTAGATAATTAATAACTAGTATTAAAGTATGCTAATTGGAAAGAGCGCATCCAGAGAATCAAAAATGGAGCTCCTTTTAACGTCAGTCATTCATTTATTTTTTGGAAACACAAGATCTCCTATGCTTAAGCATTGGATGGCCGTATTCAATGGCCCCATTGAATACAATGGGGCCGTTTTAAATGAGCTAAGAAAATGTTGTGTTTCCTTTAATACACAATGTATTAAGATGCTTACCCAAATCCAAAATAGTTGGTAAATGGTATGTTTTGACGTATTGTATCTATTGCAACATAATCCATGCAGACTTAAACAAGTCTACCTCATTGGTAATCTATGGACAGAGATTAGCATGCATAGAAAAGCTGGGCGGACATTATGAACCATAGTGATCCATTCACCTGTGCTAAAAGCCATTGGATTAGTCGCAATGAGTGCATTAAACTAATAGCCACGCATTAGGCTATAATACCTGCCAGTATTCATAAGCAACACACACCACTATTCTATGATTGTTAGTCCAGCCAGGTGTCCTATGGGGAGTCCATGTTGGGTTTAGGGACACATGAATTAGACAATATAAATAGGCGCGTTTAGGGTAACATGTTCGAACATTTCAGCTATGTAGAATTTGTTGTCCTTTGTTGTTTTTAATAATGATTAGTACAACCTCAGAAACCCAGGCAACCCCCACAAAATGTGTTGCAAATGTCCCCCAGCTCTATAATAGTATAGCCCCAAAATTAAGCTACTGTCTGAGATAGGTCTAACAGCTCTATCCTCTCTTAGAAAAATGTACTAAAACGTTTTCCAAACTGGACCTTATATCTGCACACACACCAGGTGGACCTATTGTGCCTCTGATGGTTCTCAATAATCCACAGGGGAGCACCACCAGTTTCTTTCTTGTAATCTTTAATAATCTGAAAGTACAAGAATAATTTCATATTGACTGTTGAATGCACAAAAGTGACGATAAATGATTTACATCATTATCTTTGCCTTTTCCAGATGAGATAATCATGTTCTACAAACTCGGCAAAGAGTTTGTAGCCGTTTCATGGATTTTTACAAAGACTAAGGATCTACTCCTAGGGCCAGGAGGGATCACACAATAAGCCTCTACACCCCAGCACCATCTGGAGGAATTAAAAGTCCACAAAAGGATAAGACAGCACTAAATCTACTCAGGAATACCACGCAGCTCTTTTAAGTGAATACAATGGCCAGATATTCGTAACGCACTTTACCCTCATCAAATAATTATTTATTTATGGTTTTGAAAATAGTTTTATTGATTATACAATTATATCCAAGGTGGATAAGCGAAGTCAGTAAGTATCAAAATCATTAATTCAACATTAGATCATCGCCATCGTCCCCCGTGTCCAAATCGTCCACCGCTTTTGTTAATTTAATACCCCAGTAGAAATACATGGACATTAGACCGCGGCTTCAGGACAAGTCTGTTTAATAACTATACACTTCACATTTCTTGATACAATTCCAATTGTTCCATAAACCGTTTTGTATTATTCTCTCAGCTCCTGCTCGAGTGTCCACTCGGCACTTACCATATCCTTGTTTATATCCAGGTTCTTCAATTAATCTCAGTAATCATTTTAAACTCACCCCTCCCCGATGCCCCCCCCCCTCCTCCATTTAATCAACACATAACCCTTTAATGTCAGCATGATGCCTTACTGCAGCTGCTTCATATGTGGATATGATGCACCAATGCAGGACTGACGAGTAATTCGCCAATAATGTATTGGTGCATCATGTACCCCATATATATAGGTTGGCATGATACATTAATGCATCCCTGGGGAGGCCTTTGCTATAGCACTGCATTCATGTATCATGGCGACAAGGTACGTACTGCACTAAGGCGCCATGCTAGCCGTAGAGGGTTAATTTTGGCAGGATCCGACCTCTCACAGACATACATCCTATTACAGAATTCAAACACAGACTGCCTTCCGCCAATGTGTACCAAGTATAATACCATTAAAATGTCTGACCACCAAAGGAGAATTATGACCCTCGATTAACCTTGGCCAGAACCAGCAGGCTGTGATGTATACACTTACATTAAGTGTGTATAAGTGATATGTAATACATACATGTGGTGCTACACTCCCCTCTGTGTGTATACATATACATACATGTGTGCGTTGATACAGAGGTATAGGAGAGACTTGTATCCAACGATGTGCATATTATGATTAACTCTCTTCCCCCAGGGCGTGAATTTGCGCTGTTTTTCATCCATAACTTCCTTGACTGGATACCGGTGCTGCATACTGATGGATTTACCCCTCTAAAATGTACAAAAGAGATAAGACCATAATATGATGCACTACTATGGAGGACTACTGTGCCAAGATTTGAACATTTTGCTTTAAGAATTTGGACAGCCATTTTGATTAATCTTTGGAGAAAATTTGTCTTACCATATCGCACCCAAAGCAGCCATGCCTTCCCCAGCGCCTTTCCCGTCCACTTCCGGTCGCCTGACGTACCCGGCCTGGATGTCATCTGGACGTAACAATGTGACGTTGTCGTTGCCGGACCATGACGTGTTTGTACGGCAGCAGCAGGCAGCACTCCGCCGTCAAAGGGTTAAGTCGGCACCACCAGGGTATAAGAACAGCTCCCCACACAACCAGCAGATCGGTGCTGTGGCGTGGGCCAACACAGAGGTGGGCGATGATAGGGGAGTTCAGGCACAGGATGTTACCCTAAGGCACCTGGCCATATCTCAGCCTGACCTCAATGTGGAGAGTAGGTCAGGAGGTCAAGGTTACCGCTTCCGGTTAAGGTCAGCCCGGTCGGACTCAGCAGTGACCAGTAAGAGACCCAGGCCGACGTCAGGGATAAGTAGTTGTGGTGGATACACGACGTCAGGGACGTCGGCGACGTCAGGGTACTATAGCGGGTCGTCACCTGACGTCAGCAGGTTGGGTCATGTGACTGCTAACTTCACGATGGACCCTGAAGATGGCGCCACCACCGGAACTGCCCCGTCGCCGTCCTCCCGTAGGGGTAAGGTCTTCCGGGTGTGCCCCACCCCGACCATGCTCCTGCCCACGGCGCATGTCCGGCAGTCACCGGATATGGAGACATTTGCCTACCAGCTCGCTCCCAACAAGCGCCATGCGGTGGCGGACGACGCACGCTCTACGCTCCTGTTGGCCTCCTCCTTCACCTGCCGGCCCGTCACCCCCGCCAGGCCCACTTCCCCTGCATCGTCGACCACTTCCGGTTCGAGCTCAGTCTTCTGCGCCGCTAGACGACATAGCGCGGCAGCATCAGACGTGACGTCACCGTATCTGGATACCTTCGCCAACCCCTTCATGATGAAGACTCTGATGATGCGCGCCCGGAAGGGGCAGCGGAAGCGGAGGGAGTCGTTGGATACTGAGCCGCGGTCGTCGGTGGACGACGGGGTGGTGGGGACGGGTATCACCTGCCCCGAGTGCAGGAAGATCCTGGAGGGCTTCAAGTCCGAGAAGCTCTTCTGGGAATGGTTCTTCTCCTTGCTACCATCAGAGGCTGCAGTGAGTACAGATTGTTTTCTGACTTTTGATTTACCATTTAAGGGCAATATAGCGCTTTAATTAATGCCTGAAGTGTAGCCAGAATGTTATACTGATCAATGCATTATTAATTTGTTGCGTATACATAGGTCAATATTTATACCCACCTAACCCTGTTTTGATCTGAAACGTGTTCATTATGAGCTACACTACACAAGTTTATAACATTCCTCCAGGAATTAGCTCTCAAAACACCGGCTTTGTCCAGAGTGAAAGTAAACTCTTAGCATATATGTAAAGCTATAGCGGGGGGTGTTCCAAGCTAGACTCTGTTCAAGGGTACAGTGTCAAGGGCTGTTCTATAATGTGTTAGTTAATGGAATCTTAATGGGGTGTGTACTAACAAACACCTGGGGTAGGGTGCTCTTTAACTATTTCAGGGTTGCATATTGCCCCAGGGTTTCACGATTTAAAAAAGTATCATGCTGCACTAACGCAGTTCTGGCAGGTTACTTGCTTGCTCTGCATTGGTGCATCATGCCAAATATCCAGGAGTGCATCAACTACATGGAGGCAGCATGATGCATGATTGTGAGTTACTCACTGTTACTGCATCCATGCATCGTTCCCACAAAAGGGTATAGTGTATTGAAGCATTATGCCCTTAAAGGGTTAAGGCTTGTGTTTACCTACCCGATTTGGAGGGGGGGCAGCACTGATACAGGACCAACAGGTGTCTTGTTGTGTTACCTGAGACACACTGTTTTTGACTTTTGATAAACCCTAATTTATCCTGACTCATGATCAGTTTCAAAGGGAGTCTACTTTGCCTAGACTATTTAAGGTATAACCCCAGTTTTCTCATTATATAGTCGGTATGTGCCTTCTGGTCCTGTACCATCTATATGGATATCTGGGGGGAAATCCTACATTTTACCTGATAACTGATATATTAATTTTAATCCATGATATTAATGTTAAGATTAACCCAGATATGCCTGAGGAGGGAAATAGTGCTTTTTTTATAACAATATTTTTTTTCCTGTGTTAAATTGGTGCTTTTTATGCATTTTTAGCAAAATTGGGAAATTCACGCCCATGGCCTGTGATTTATGGACCGTCCTTTTAAAAGGACGGTAGGCACATAAGACATCAAAATTTCACAGGAAGTTCATTATTCAAATTTTTTCATGTGACAATGATATGTATGCATGTAAAATGATGCAATTACCTCAGTAGACTGCCCTCAAGGATGGCACTGGTGTTATTCTTCATTGTGAAGGTATGTTTTCAATTGTGCATGAGTTGATATTTTGCCCAGCAACCACATTTGACAAAAATTCCATGCCTAGCAACAAGCATCCCGAATAGGCATAAGAGAGCTTCAGGTACAGCTAACCCAAGTATGCAGACCCAAGGGTACCCATGATACTTATTGCATTTGTTTTGAATCAATATGTTGCCTATCCATTACATTCAAAAACATTCTGTGCCTAGCAACCAGCATTAGAATGGCCTTAACAGCCTAGCAACAACATTCAAAAACATGCTATGCCTAGCAACGAGCATGTGAAATGGCCCTAATCGAGCTTTAGGTACACCTAACCCCAGTATGCAAACCCAACGACACCCATGATACCTTTCATTATTTGTTTGAATCAATATGTTGCCTGTCCATGACATTGTAAAACACCCTGTGCTTAGCAATACGCATGTGGCATAGCCTAAACAGCCTAAACAGCCTAGCAACAACATTCAAAAACATGTGAATTGGCCTTTAGAGAGTTTTAGATACACCTAACCCCAGTATGCAGACACAAGGATACCCAGGATACTTCTTGTGGTCATTTTAGATCAATATGTTGCCTATCCATCACATTTAAAAATATTCTGTACCTAGCAACGAGCATGTGGAATGGCCTAAACAGCCTTGCAACAAGATATAAAAATCTAATGTGCTTACATTTAAACCTTATGGGTCTAGAACTATCTGATGAACGTCAGTATTTTACATCACTGTTAGATTGGATCACCATTAAATATTCACTGAATTTTTCAGAATGCCCCTTCCATTACTGTTTTACTCTGCAACATCTTAGACTGGATTACCATGGCAACCAGAAAATCTCTTCAGAGGCATCCAATAATATGTAAAAGGGTTTCTGTAGGATTCCAAATGAAGGCATTTCTATCAAAAATAGATAAGTTGTCCACTCCACAATTGGATTTCTGACGAAAAAAAAACTATAAAAAAGTAGTTTTCACTATCTTGTCTTGGCTGTGTTTTAAGAAAGCATATGCTAAACAGGTGATGCTAATTGGCACCAACAGCTTGAAAATGGATGATGCCATTGGGCATCATTTTGAAAAATAGAAAGATGTTTCTTTCTGGAAGTGAAAATAGTCTAGTTGTCATATTTTTTAACAGGTCAAAGATTAAATTACTTTCTTTTAGCCCAAATTATAAGATATCCATATTTTACCCTCCCCATGGTGGATTTGGGCCTAATATGACAAAGAATCCTCTGTCTTTTTGTAGTAATATCAGTCTGGGATGCCCATAGTCAAGGTTTTCAGTGATTTCTGAGTCAAGAGTGAATGGGCTAAGTAATATTGTAGTGGCTTGAATAAGGACAGGGGTCTCAAATAAGCACAGGTCCTATATAAGTGAAGGGTAAATGATGGTTTGAAATGAACATTCAGGCAAGTTTTCTATCTTGAATAAGCACAGGTCTCGTATTAGCACAGTGTATATTGTATCATCAAGATAAATAAGCAGGGCTGTCCTTATTCTTTTGAACACAATTGGATATCATGAGTGCAAAAGAGAATGGGTAGGTGACCAGGCAATGATATAGAATATTGGAGGGGTAATGAAATACTTGAAATGAGATGTTTCTACTACAAAATGACCAGATCTTTGTTCCCAGTCAGACCAGTGCCAAACTGGCTGACCAGAAGCACAGTACCTGGCAGGGACAAATTCAAATCCAGTTTCTTGCAAATAGGCCGCTAGTCAGCCATGTCAGCCCAAAGTGATAGCATAGAGCACCAGTACATTTTTCAAATCTTCAGATTTGCTCACTAGAGAAATGTATGATTCAAATCATACTTGTAATCCCGATTGCCTGTCACATACCATTTGGTGATCAGTAACCTATTGATCCTGTATACTGACAAAGTCTTTAAGGTCTGTTCCTGGGGATAGGGGACATCAAATCTCTATTCTGCCCATTTCCCATGCTTGACGCTAGGCACAGAATGTTTTTGAATGTTGTTGCTAGGCTGTTTAGGCCATGTCACATGCTTGTTGCTAAGCACAGGATGTTTTACAATGTCATGGACAGGCAACATATTGATTCAAACAAATAATGAAAGGTATCATGGATGTTGTTGGGTTTGCATACTGGGGCTAGGTGTACCTAAAGCTCGATTAGGGCCATTTCACATGCTCGTTGCTAGGTACAGCATGTTTTTGAATGTTGTTGCTAGGCTGTTAAGGCCATTCTAATGCTGGTTGCTAGGCACAGAATGTTTTTGAATGTAATGGATAGGCAACATATTGATTCAAACAAATGCAATAAGTATCATGGGTACCCTTGGGTCTGCATACTTGGGTTAGCTGTATCTAAAGCTCTCTTATGCCTGTTCGGGATGCTTGTTGCTAGGCATGGCATTTTTGCCAAATGTAGTTGCTAGGCAATATATCAACTCATGCACAATTGAAAACATACCTTCACAATGAAGAATAATACCCGTGCTATCCTTGAGGACAGTTTACTGAAGTAATTACATCATGTTACATGCTTCCATATCATTGTCACATGAAAAAATTTGAATAATGAACTTCCTTTGAAATTTTGATGTCCTATGTGCCTACCGTCCTTTTAAAAGGACGCTTTTAAACAATCATCCATAAGTGAGGGGTCAAACTAATTAGACATTTTTTTGGTGCTAAATTTGCCTCTATGCCATTAGTTTTACATGTTTTTGGGAAAAATGTTGAAAGCTCATACATTTGTCATACTTTTCTAAGCCCTGTAAGAGTCAGGATTTTGAGACAGGCATTATTTTGTGAGAAACCCCTCTGCATATGGTTGCCATGGTTACATGAAAAATGATAAGCATACTTGTAAAATCAAAATAGAAGCATGTACCCTTGTTCTATTATAATTTGAAGTTAAAAACAATATGAATTCAATTTTGACATTATTTTAGTGATCATTAAAGTAGTAAATTTAGGCGTCCTTTTAAAAGGACGGTAGGCATATCTGGGTTAACACAAGATAATAAGATAATATAATTACGTATATTGTTGATTGTTAAATTCTAAGAACATTAGTATACGTTTTACCTTCATATTATTCAACCATATTACTATTGCGGTTCCACAGCCCATTATTTTAGTACACGTATCAATACTTGATTTAGGTAAAGGGTCAAGTAGTACATGGGATAATATTGAAATGGCATGTTTCATGGCATGAACAGCTTACACGTGTTTACTATTGACATTCCTACTTATACTTGTAACAAGTTGCTTGGTCATGGATTTGTAGGTAGTCGGTCAAATGCCATGTGAGTTTATGAGGGGTAAAAGTTTTGATTTGATCTAAATGTCTGGAATATTGAAAAGAAAGCATTAAGTTAATGGAATAATGACTTCTACTTAAGGGAGAGAATGGGAGTACATAATAATATCCATGTAAATGATAGTGTATGATATAGCTGAAGGAAATCGTATATCTATCACTTCATAATGGTACAGAGACTGTGATAATCAGCATACAAAGTGGGTAAAGCTGCTCTAGTCGTATAGATCTACTGTAACTGATCAAAATATAACACCTATTATACATTTTATAGAAGTCCGTTATTGCACTAGGATTTACTCCATGGCCATGCATAATACATTACACGTGATATATTGCACGTGCAAATCACTGTTTCCGATAAGTGGTCGTGGTAGGCAGATAGATAAGGCATGGTTTATCTAGCCGTTTGCTTTGAACTTGTAAACGTGATCAGTTAGCATCAAAACATTAGGCAAACAAGGTCGGTAATTGGAAGTCAATGTTGTTGTTTTTTCAATGAGACCGTGTGCATATATCTTTGGCTCCTTTCATATCGTGACTTGTAATAAATGAAAGAGCTTCTGATCTTGGTACATTTTTTACATCGTTGATAAAGATATCAGATAGGTTGAATACATATTTGAGTCGTCTTAACCTCGAGAACAGACACGTACAATGGACTAGTTACCGAAAGAGTTGTCCAATATGTGGCCTTATTAGATGCTTGGTAAAGTAACGTCTTGCAGTCACCTGAGCGGTGCCACCCTCTGACGGAAATAGTGGGAAGCAATGAGAGAAAACTGCCGTAGTGCGATTTGATGTACACTATAGCTCGTCTCCGTGGTAGATTCAGAGGATGCACCCACCCTTTCGGGAGAAATTTACGTTTATCTAATGTAAAATTTTGCCCAAAAGTGAAGGGGCTGAAATTTTTCCAATAACCCCCTCCCCCCCCTCTTTTAAAACCCTGGATCCCCCATTCCGTCTTGTGTGTTCACAGTAGTCTGGTGTATTGTCAGAGTGATGTATGATGATATAGTTTTAAAACCAACACAGTCGATGGCTGGTCAGCAGGTCCACATCGCCCATACGGACCGAACCTGCGAGTGATGTATTTCACCGGCGGTTGTATCAGGGTAGATATGGTGTACTAGGGCCGAGTCATCTAGATGGGATGTGTAGGCTATGTCTCCCTACCAGCGGTAAACTTTAAGACCCCCCCTCCTCACACCTCCCGCAACCAACCTTGTTTCTGAGTTGGTTGCATAAGCCGTTTTTAGTTTAGACCCCCCAATGCGAAGTAAATTTTCCATATCAGATCCCCGCTATTCAGCAGTGATTTGAATAGCTTCCTCTGAGCCAGATGCAACGCGCCATCCTCGTATACTACTTACATTAGCTGGGTATGTCTATATGTTCCCTCTATCTCTACAATAGTGCACGACGCACACTACTTTGATCCAAATGATTTCCACCTGATGTCTGAATGGCTGTATTTCTCATTTATGTCAACGTCTCAGATGGCAGTTTTTTTCTGTCTCTGATACAACATAGACTGCTGCAATTGTATTTTACACGTCCCCATTTTAAATCCACTAACCTCATTTTTGGCTAACTACAGACTAGTGCCAAACAGTCTAAAGAACACAATTAAAGGATTGTTCCTTAAGTGCATGGTTGGAAGTTTCACTATGCTTATGAAGGAAGACGTGGTGAGGGAACAATGGGTGGCATGCTATCGGGGACGATCCGCCACAATGGTGCTCTGGTTTCCAGACATGACTCCTCTGTCTAGCTTAAACCCAGTTTACACGATGTGATGTACACAACATCTGTTTAGTTAAAAACACTTGGTGCACTGGTACATTGCATTTTCTGAAACTAAAGAGCCTGCTAGGATAGACATGGTGTGGAAAGTTTCTTTAGATAGTTATGTCCTTTTAAATAGTATGGCTATATCATTATTCTCCATGTATGTATTCTTTCTCAGTAGGGTTATGAGGCTATGAAAATGTAAAATGTGTCTGGACCCTCCTCACAAATTAATAAAATCTTAGATGTTTTAATCATTTTCTGGTCATTTCAATCTCCCCGGAATCCAGTTTAGGCTAAGTTATCTTAAGGGGTGCCTCCACCAACGACCGTCCATCCGTCCGTCCATGAAATCCGTCCATAAAAGCAGGGATCTGGACGGATTTCATGGACGGATGGACAAAACCCACTTCCACCAAGGACCGTCAGTCCATTCCGTCCATCAATCCGTCCAGTTTTTGGTCAAAAACTGGACGGATTGATGGACGGATTGATGGACGGAATCCGTCCGGCCATTCCGTCCATCAATCCGTCCAGTTTTTGACCACAAACTGGACAGATTGATGGACGGAATGGACGGACGGGAATATCAATTTTTTTTTATATTTCCGTCCATTTTTCTACAGAATCCGTCCATTTTCTGGTCATGTTGGCCCATCTGTGATGGACGGAATGGACAGATTGATGGACGGATTGATGGACAGAATCCGTCCATCCATTCCGTCCATCCATTCCGTCCATCAATCCGTCCAGTTTTTGACCAAAATCTGGACGGATTGATGGACGGAATGGACGGATGGACCTTGGTGGAAGTGGGTTTTGTTCGTCCGTCCATCAAAGACGTCCATTTCCCTGCTTTTTTGGACGGTTTTTATGGACGGACGGATGGACAGTCTTTGGTGGAGGCACCCCTTTACTGTGTGTCATTCTTTACTGAATACCTGAATTTCGCAAGAATCATAATCGCCACTGGTTGCTGAATCAAGCAGAGTGTAAACTGAGCCTTAGTCTTTCCCCTGTTACCATAATGGAGTATCCCTATCACGAAGACTCAGGTGTCTACTTATTCTACTTCAATGCAAAAAAGATTTAATGTTGGTACCGGTAACCTTGAAAATTGTTTCTTCTATTTTCAAAAACAGATTTTAAAAACTGGTTGCCAATAACACATTCTGTCTACCTGCAATATAATAGTGAAACGTACAGTAACCAGCGGATCTTGATGTTAAAAGGACGGTTCCATTCTGCTGCAATCGGTTAGGAAAGCTGTGATACGATAATATCATTGATGTGGGAAGGGAATTATCGCCGGTTCCCAGGAAAATCAGGTTGAAAAGCGGCAGGTTAAAACTACAAGATCTTACCATATGTTGGACTATGACATCATCTGATCATCTGCCACGTAAATGACTGGGCACCTCCAAAGCTGGACATCATATTTCGCTCTTCTAGTAAGAGATAACTCACACTGTCCCGGGCTTGCATCGTCTTGCCATCTTTTGTTTAGAGACTTCTCTAAAACTTGGCATCTTTTGATCAGAGATATACAAACTTGCCATTGTTAGTAAGACAAACCTCTCAGGCTGGACATCGTTTTCCATCTTATGGTGAGTCATATATCTCTAACACTTGCCATCTTTACGTGAGAGATATAATTCTAAGACTTGCTATTTTAGGCAAGGGAAATCTCTCTGACTGGAAAGCGTTTTTTCCATTTTATTGTGACAGTTATCCCCCAAGACTTATTAATATTTGGTTAGCGATACTTCTAAGACTGGACATTGTTTTGTAATGTTTTTGTAAAGGATATGTCTGAGGCGGGACACTATCTTATCTTATCTCCACACCAAGTAGCTGTATAATGAAGTTCCTGTATGAACCTGGAGTGGACTGCAGTGTGAGGAGGGGGTGTCCAGGTAGTGCTGATACCACCAGGCATGGTGAGGAGGAGTACACTGACCACATCTACCAGACCCTAAGACGGACCTACACTGTAAGTAACCTGCCCTAATACAAAACCAGCACCACTGTGTCATATTGTGGCACCAAATGGGTACACCCAGCTAACAAGAAAACGTCATTTTACGTCAAAATTATGTTTTTAAACTTTATATAACGTTATGCCATAGTAAGGAGCATTAGAGAAACGTTATATAACGTTATAAAATGTTGTATAATGTTTTTTTGTTTACTGGAGAGTATGATCGAATAGGAACTTGTACCTACAGAGTGTCTGTTAATTTTTCTACTTTGCTGCAAAAATATATTCAATATTGGCAACCTTGAAAAATACTCCTTCTATAAGAGTATATACTGGTTGCCAACAACACATTTTGCCATTCTGCACCAGTGAGATGTACACCATGTGAAAATCAAATCATGGCATCAGATAATGTGTACGCATGTAAGTATGGCAGCAGATAATATTATGTGGGCATGTAATGAGATGAAAAGTTCTCTCTTGAATATCACTATGAATATGAATATGAAATTCAGAATATCTCGCGATGAAGAAACGTGACTGTCATGTAATACAATCTAGCTACAATCATATTGTATTTTGTTCTGTATTTTATTTGGGTAAGGGTCCGTACGATCCCCTAAATATAAAGTAATGTAACAGATCATCATGTCTTGGACGACAGCTATAATACAGGACTTAGAAATACATGTACCAGTAGGATCAGTATGCATTTTGTAGTAATCTTTTAGTGTTAGCTACACTCACCAGTGGGCACCAACATCGTTCTGCTGAGGTTTCTGGATATATTGTATGTACCGGTAGTCGGATGGCTGGAGGGTCTTGCCAATCGTGCACTCCATGTCTGATCATATGTTGAATGACCCTTTTAGTATGCCTTCCTATTTTTGATAAGCAGTACATAGAGACTTATAGTAACTTCTTATCAAGAGATTTTAAATAGATCCACCATATATGAACTGGAATAAGTCTGTCAGAAAGTGAACCAGGGTGAGAGAATTTCAACCAACAAGATCTTCTTCCCCATTCACTCTATGGCCATTGTACAGACAGTACATGTATTTAAAATGCAAAGATCAAGGCTATAAGTAGATACACATTATCATTATGTTGTATCATTATGCAAAAATGGTCCGGTCACCCTAGGTATAGATAAGTGTGGATAGCAATGGACATTCAGGGATATGTTGTGCATGTATGCGTATATTAGTATCGGACATTCACAGATCTATGTAGATGATGCGTGCATGCTAGAGCTAGAAAATGGAGGGAATTTTTATAGAATATCAGAACTATTTGGGTAAAATTATGACGTGCGAGCATTTCTAAATAATGCAGTTACATATCTCCTTGAACATGGTTTTCTAGCCCAGTGTGGCGACAGCATGCCGGATCCAAGCTAGGCCTACTGCTTTTACAAACTTATAAATGTTGTACATCATAACTTCATTGATACAATAAGTAATTGTAATAAGTGAATAAGTTTTCTATAACCCTCTTCAGGGTGGGACAAAAATTAGAAACAAGTGAGCTAGTTAGGCCTATAAATATTTCGTTTCTCTGACTTGTGCTATGGCTTCAACGCTTTAATCATACATGCCCGGTCCTAGTTCTGACCCCCACCCTCCGGGTAGCAGCTTTCCCGGTGCCTTCATTTAATCTGCGTCATTCAGTACGTCATTCATTAATAGGATAGGGTAGCCTGCACCTACACCACAGGACATTATACCCGTGCTAGATCCGTCTGCATGTCACTTAATTAGTGCCTATTGTTTTAACACTACGTCATCAGTACAATGTAACAACCGAGCTCAAAATGCATACAGTGTAGACTCCTATTAAAGGCGCACTGAACCCAGGACCTAACCCTGCCGAGTTTTGTACGCAAATGATGTCGTGGGTTCAGTGCGCCTTTAACCCTTTAATGATAGCATCATATGCAGGGGTGGGTCCAGGGGGTGACATGGGGGTCCAGACCCCCGCCTCTTTTTAAATTTTTTTTTTTTTTTAGATGTTTCTAATGATATTTTGATCTGCCGCGAGTCACGGTGCAAAGCCTTTTGGTACTAAGGTGTTTTTGCCACCCCCCCCCCCCCCCGCGCTTTCAAATTCCTGGTTCATGCATCATTCCCGCATCATGACGACTGAGGAATATGAAACTATCGTGTCACCCTTAAAGGGTTAACGAATCCAGTTACCAATTATTCACGCTAGGTGTCAGGGTAGTAGCCTTCTCCTATTGTCTAACGGCGTCATGTAACATAGCAACGGGGCCAGATGTCAACTGTCACTCACCAAGCACACATGTAAAGGGCTTTCACACCTTGTCCCCACACCTGAGTTGAAAGCAATTGCGATTGGAGAGCAGTATTTCCATCACAGGAAATTCAAGTTGCCGGACTGAATGGGTACTGTTGATTAGGCAGGGGTTAAAGTATGTAGGAGAGTATGTGTAAAGCCACACTTGACAACCGAGGAATGGCCCAGTGCTTGAGTTGGTCGTTCTTAGAAATTTAGGGGAAATATTTGTAGGTGTCCTGCTGTTTCATGGAACGATTACACCAGCTTTCACAGGTCTAGGGCTAGCGAGGCTAAAAACATGCTCTAACATAAATCCCTCCTGTTGACATTGTGATTACTCATTACCATACGGATTTAACAGGAAGGGAAACATTCCTACTTAATCTGCACCTTTCATTGTGCGCTGCCATACAGATCATTCATCACAGTGAGATTATCAAGGACTACCTCCTCATAATAACGAGTTCAATACAAATACTGTCTTGTTAGTTTTAGGTTCAAATCTCTCCCACAAATCTCGAGCGATCTCAAATTCTTTAATCCCCCCCCATCTTCTCAAGAATAGACAATAATTAGAAGAAAAAGGGTGAGTCATACTGGGTCGGAGTGTGTCACAACCATGATGGGGCCCTTGATGGGGGGGGGGGGTCCTCATGTCGCATGTCGGACTTAAGAAATGCCCTATGTCCCATGTCACTAGAGAAAACCCCATGTCGCTAGTGTAACTAACTAACTGACTAGTAAGACTACAGTATTAAATAATCATATTGATGAGAAAATCGTACTAGGCTAGTTGCAGTAGCGGATCCAGGAATTTCGGAAAGGGGGGGGGGCGCTGTAATACCTACAGCGTTGGGGGTGTTTAACCATCTAAATTAAAATGTACAAAAAAATAGGGGGGCACGCACCCTTTGCGCCCCCCCCTGGATCTGCCCCTGAGTTGGCAGGCCTGGTCATGCCCACATGGAGAAATTTTTTAATTCTTCAGAATAAAATTCTGAATTTAGGAGAGTTTTGAGAGCATTATAATATATGTTGCAAGCTGTGAGGCTATTCTCGTCCATGTCACTAAGGCCAATGTCGCATGTCAGACTTAAGAAATGCCCCATGTCCCATGTCACTAGTATGGCCATGTCCCATGTCGATTTTAACAAATGGCCATATCGGATTTAACAAATGGCCAGGTCGCCATATCAAAATTAGGGGTCTAGGGCCATCATGATGTCATACATCATGACACATACCCTTGGTGGGCGAAAATATGGTCCTGTTGTCAGTGGTTATTTATTTCCTGTAACAAACCCTGTCAACTTGTATTTATACTAAGTCTCTGGCCAACACCCAGTTATTGGCACTGAGCTGCCCCGACTCCCACATTTACCCAGGCCTTATTTCTGGTCCCTGGAGTCATCTATAGAGAAAAGGCTCGGGTAATTGGGAATCAAAAAACACAGAGATCAGTGGGTAACTTGAGGAAAGTTCGCTACCACTATATATACCTCAGCTGATCCTTGGTGAACTCATTCATGTACGCTACTGAAGAAACCAATAAGTAAACAGATGGTATTGTATCAGTACCACCAGTTGGACCGTGGTAATGTATAATAGCACCAAGGAGACCAGTGTACCACCCAGCAGTTAGTGGTCGGGAGGAATCTTACCTCCACAGCTGACTGGTCCAGGCTGCAGGGACCCGAGCACACGTCGGCGCACTGAGAAGTGGATTAGGACGGCTTTGTCTGCTTGTAATGTGGTAAATACCAAGGTGGTACGGGCCAGCTGCCATACACTCAGAGGCCCTGCACTGGGCTGCCTGCATGGATGTAACGCTATATGGAGGAAAGTACAACTTAGTGTGTTATACACATAGCCATTGGACACAGGATATACCATTCCTATGGAGACTTGTCAAGGATAGAGCGATATTTCTGTTTCATTCCCCAAGGACTATAGCACACAAAATCAGGAGGCTCATTTGATTGCACGTTGGATATGATTGATCCTGTAGCATATCATGTGGCTTGAAAGCTAGAATGTGTGTTTGTATTCGTGGAGGCAGGCCTATAGTAATTGAATAGACATTCAGACCTATGGTTATAGTATAGGAATTCTAAGTGAGCTTTTCTCCCACTCTATTCATGCTCTAACTAAGCCTCTGGAGGGGGCTGCAGGTGGACTGTTCAGGTATGGCTAATAGTACCTAACAGCTCCCTGAGCTGGCCAATATTGAACAGGTCCCCACCATAAAAAGGACAACCTTTGATTTATGGCCACTACACAGCAGAGTCTAACCTGCCACTGACCACTACCAGAGAAGTATTTGCCTGCCAGGATACTTCATGGTTTAAGGCCAAGTGGTGAGCCCCAATATATAGAAAACAAACCATAACATAACCAGAAGAACGCAGGTTAAATAACTAGGCTTGTAAGCAATATTTGCATAGGTCCACATGTTAAACATGTAGACTAGATGAGAGCTGGATATTTGTCAAGGAGCCTCCACCAGTCGCAGTCGAGTTGAGTTTTTCTGTTTTGTTCTACTCTGAATTTTCATTGAACAACCGTGTGTAGTGACGTCAGAATACACATTGTGACGTCATCATGTTGGGGACCAAGATGGCGTGGATGGCCGATGGCTATAACTACAATTCTAACAGAACATCGGCCAAAAGTAGGCAATTTGTGGACACAGAGGATAACTTCATGGTGTCTAATGTTGGGGGCTACCACAAGGACACCTCTGCTCGGAGAGTGAAAAGTGCTAGTCATGTTGGAAGAGGAGTGAACACTAGCTCCTATGCTGGGAGAGTGTCCAGTGCAAAGACTGGCCCTAATAGCAGTACCACTACAAGGAGAGTGCAGAGTGCTGGTCCATCACTGAGATACCAGCGAAGCACCTATGCTAGGAGAGTGCAGAGGAATAACTACTTGGGCCCTAAGACCCAACATTTGAATGACTCAAGTGAATTTCTGGATGATTCTTTCAGTGGTGCTGCAAGTGTCCGAACCCGGACCAGTAACTCTTCCTATCGACCTCCTCCCCGGTGCTCGACACCAAGGCGCCCAACAAGTGCAGGACCTGGAACAAGGGTGAAGTCCGGTCGCTCAGTCTCTTCGCGAAGCCTTGGCAGCGCAGGGTCCATCCTCAACCCCAGCCACCAGGCAGGGCGGATAATCAGTTCAGATGGCTTCTTGCTCACCGACCAGGAGTACCTCTATCAAAAGGCTGTCCAGGCAGGACCCGATCACCAATACTTCGACCGCCACTCACGCTGTCACAACCACACCCATATGCACCAACAGCTTCTTCTGGCTCGGCCTCGAAAAGCTTGTCAGACGATCGGCTCGCGGTGTCTGTCCAAGAGCCGGTCGGCAGCGAGCTGCTCGTCGGACCTGGAGGAGGAGGACCTGGAGGTGTACACCTCCAGGGAGCTCCAGTACATGCAGGCCATGAGGCCCAGAACTGCTCCTGTCACGGTAGGATGAAGCTCTTTACAGATTCATATTTAAGTTTAAGTTTAAGTTTATTGCACAATCACTCCGGGAAGTGGTCTTCCATGTACTACTCGTGTTTCATGCCTGGTCACGGTAACTGGTACTCTTGATTTGCCAAACATAGTATAACTGATAGATGGGAGATGAGAAAATGTGAATGACAGAATGTACCAGTATAATATAGTTCTGCATGATCAATCAAAATTTATTTTGATATTGCCAATTTGAAGTCTTTAGTGACCAGTTTCTGGACAGTATTTATCTCTGAATATAATCTAGGAATTGTTATAATCTAGGAATACAGGTAGTAGCTGCGGTACTCCATGCATTGCATGTAGCCCTAGGGAGATACTCGCCAGGGCTGCATTCATCATGACGACCAAGGTCCCTTAAAGTTAGACGAAAATTTTGGCATTGGTGTTTTACAAAACACATCTAACAAATGCAATAGCATACAGAATACCTAAAATCCCTGATGATTTCTTAGACTCCGTCCCCTTATGTATGGAGAGCCGATTATTGGGAAGGTATCAACGAATTAATTGTGCTGAGACCAAATAATAATATAGCATTCTCAACTCACCTTTAGGTTCTATGTTGAATGTAATATCAGAAAGATATATACTGATTTTGATTAGGAATGTTCTCAAAGCTATACTTAAGTAGTTACGGGATTAAACTTGAGTAATTTTAGCTTCCATCAAGTACAATTACATTACCTTGATCCATTGTATGCCATGTTGATGTGAATCCAGAGCCAAAGGCTCACACAGCTAACACACCCTTAGCTTCTCAGTACGTTACTTCTTTGGCTTAAGTCTTTATAAAAGTGGACATTGTCCTTAAATGCACTATGTCCCTTTGTCGGCATAATGACAAATAGATTTAAAAATTGAGGCGCCATGGCGTCCTTATTTAAGGAGTGAACTTGTCAAAAAGGTTTAGGATGTACTTCCTACTATTGAGCTACTTACTGCCCCCTTAGCATATCATATAGGGCCTATATGCCTCTGGTTGACTGACTTCTAAACGTACTAAAAACAATAATGGTGCATAATCCTGGCGACTAAATCTGTAGTCCCCAGGACTTCGGAGGAAGTTTATCCCCTCTTTCTCAAGGCATTGTCGTAAAACTCAAATCAGGATGTATTACTCATTTAGGGAGAATTTCGATAAGTAAGGGTTCAAGGAAAGGTCAGATTTGTGTACATGCGTCATCCACAGCATTAAAGAATTGAGCAGAAAATGTATCTCTCTAATGGTAAAATTATTGTCTTAAATTTTGACTCCCAAATAACAATTAATATGTTAATACTGATACTGGACTAGATTCTAGCTCTTTGATTGTCGCATGCCTAACTTATATAACTGTAAATACCAATGCTCCCAAATATTAATATGGGGGGGAAACCCAGAGGTTCTTTTCATCTCTATACACAGTTACTGATTGTCTGTCTGGCATAGTCTGGAGGTGCAACATCGTATCATGCTTGACTGGTTAGGAAATAACTTAATCTAATTCAATAATACATTGTACATTGAAAACCACATGTACATATATATGTACAAGATAAAGGTTCTGGACTGTGTCCAACTTATAGTATACACCAATCAAGACTTCGTAGGGGGTCTTCACTGAAGATCCATATCAGTCCAAAAAGCTGATAAGGACTGTGCTAAGACTACTTGTAAGGTTCTCATTGCTAGCTTGACCTTGTGATATCTAAAACGAGGTAATTTCACACATAGTTGGATCTCTGAGCACTAATCATAACAAAGAGGCACGTTGCTATTTTAGTGTCAATCATGGAATCAATCTTGTCTGTTATCAGTACCGTCCCTTGCTCTCACACGTATACCTTTATTTTATCTGAAGAATATACAATATGTAGAGTCTAATCAGCTAATGTAGATATCAATCAATGTTGAATATATACAGTATTATACTACTGTTGTATACTTTATATTTAGAAAATAGATAAATAAATACAGAATGTCATGTGTGCATTTGATATGTGTCAGTTGGCATCTGACGTGACTGGAAGGACTGTTTACTATCTTAAGTAGTCGTGTAACTCCCCTTGTCGAGAAGGGGTTTCCAAGTTGTAGTGGCTTTTCTAGGTAAAGGGTGAAAAAAAAATATTACAGCAGTCTCCTTGTAGTCAATGTTTCTGCTCCTATCCTTACTCATAGGGTGTTTCATTGTACAGTGTCGAAGGCTTTGGAGATTTGTTTTGTTATCTCATCATCTTTCATGTATGGATCTTGTCTGGAAATGTATACCCTGTTGCTGTCCAAACTGCCTGATATGCAGCTTGTTCAATCGGGATGTGGTGATTATTATAAAGTTATGACTAAATTATGACTGAAAGTGGTTCTTTCTTTTCTGCTTTGTTCAGAAGAACTGGGATGAAAATCCTTAAAATTTGAAATCTGAAAAAAAATCTTATCAATTCAATAGTGGAACTTAACATACCTAATTGCAGCAATAACTGTAATGCAAAATGTCATACACTAGATAAAATATGGTGGTAGCTTGGAACATTATAATTATATACATTTTACTCTCTAGAAACCTTAATGATTGAGAAACTGGTTCTGATTTTGGAGGCTAATTGTGGCATAACCTGGACACAGACCATGAGTAGATCTATCTATCTTGCCAATAAGACATGGGTCTGATTTATCGCCCACTCAACCCTCCCACGCTTTTAATAGAACTAGATAACTATAACACAGTCATTTGGCTGAACAGACAGGCAGATTCAGACAGCCAGACACCATTGTTCTAAGCTCCTCCCAAGGGTGTCAATATATTTCATTCTTTTGTTTTGAAGAATCACATAATGATCTAATCTTGCTTGATTTGGAAGGTATAAGTTATCAGGGCTTACATTTTATTATCCTTTGGGTGTGACACTAACATCTTCGTAGATAAGGGTTCATGGGAGTTACTTTCCTTCGTGGGATAGCCCTTATAATTAACAATTATAATGCTCCTCTGTATTTATTTCATGTGATTATGAGGTAAATCAAACAAAAGATATTTTAGAGTTGAAAAATGATAAGCTATATTATTTTGTTATCACTGGTCATGTAATTTAAATACCTCATCAGCACATGCTGTAGCAGGAGATTAATTAGTGTTATCAAATGTTAAAATCAAAATTTAAAATGGATTTTTTTCATCAAATATGATATATTGAATTAATTAATTGTTATGAATCATGATAGGAGATGTTATCATGCCAATATGAGTGAGAATACACCTGACACTTGTGTATTACCACATTGGACCTGTTCACAGCTAAGAGCACTTTAGTCTCAGTAGGCACCACTGGGGGCCAGTTAGCATGGCACTGGGTAGAAGAGGCACCCGACAGTGTTAACCACTAGTGCATGGTCATAGAGTTGTATACATGGTGCAGTACTATTGGGACAGTTTTATACTAAAGTTGTTAGTCTGTGTGATCCTTCATCCAGACTATTGTGATGAAGAGTATAGTTGATCCCTCACTTTGGCTTCCATAGGTGTTCCAACTTCCATAACATACATAGCTTGGACTTCTCTCTATCAATCGACTATGTCACCAATAGCTCCAATAGCTGTGTTTCATGATGCATAATTGTATTTGTAAGATAATCATGTCCTTAAACCCAAACCAAAAGTGTCTAGACTTTCGTTGGACACACGCTAATACTTTGGGGCTGGACCAATTTATATTTAGATTATTTGACACGCTTATGAAATTGTTATATCCCATATGTTACTGAATTGGACAAGACAGAACACAGCACCTACTAACAGCTATAACCATTGCAACATTGGCAGTTTCGTAATAGATAGACTATGGTTATGAGAGGCTTACTCTACAGTAGTTATATTTTGAGTTAGCCTCACATAACCATTGTCTATCTGTTTTAAACAACAGCTGTGAGGTTATGTGAGTCTAAATGAGTATAGTCCCACAGACTGTACTCTTGTGAGACTGGGGGTTCAAGACAAGCTTTCAAAGCGTCATGTTTGGCCAGTGTTCACTTACGTTAATAGCTTGTGGGTGGAGATACATGCTGAATGTGTGATTGATTGACAAATTTATATCACAATAGGTATTGTGGCGGGCTCTGCACAATTCATTCCCAAATCCATCCATGTACTTATTTTTAGTAGTGTGCCTGTCTGCAATAGGTATATCTAATCATGTGATAATAGTATTAAGATTAATATAAATGTTGTGAAGGGAATTAAGAGGGATTGAGAATGATCTCTTTTCAATAATGTGCATTGTTGCAAATTACTGCCTGCTCTACAATGCTTATAAATGAGCAGTAAATTAATCGATCATGTTTATATCACCATTGTTGCATGCTTCTAATATTTCATAGTTCATCCACCTGCTATGATATTATAAGGCTTTAACTTAGCCTTATAGCTGTAGGTTCAAGTGAGAAAACTCAGTAGAAAGATGACATGTAAACTCATTGGAAGAAAACTTAGAAGACTTAGAGCTCTTTTTAAAAAGGTCATTTACTTGACATTAGATTTTCTTCAATTATTCAGTCCCTTTATTGAACCACTAGGGGAGGGGAGGCCTCATCAAGGAGAACCCCACCACGCGAACACAGGCTTAGGTAGGGGACTGGGTGTAACTGAAACCAATCATTGTATTTCAGTGGGTTTTTTTTAAGTTTAAGTCTGCATAGCTAACAGAAATCAATTAAGTGGGAAATGCTAGGGAAATGCTCTATTGACCAGAGCAGCTACAGGAAAAACAAACAAGACAAAGAAAAAAGACAATAAGCAATGTTTTAAAAAATAAAACAATAAAAACTGCCTTTCATGTGAGAAAACATTATTGGATATCAATGAGGAAAATAAGTATATTCAATGAGTGTGATGATTTCACACGTATCACATAGAATATGTGATCCCCTCCCCCTGATCTGCTCACGAAAAAAGCATTTGCATCCAACTGTTAACTTGTAGGGTAGCTACTTGCTTCAACTTGTTCCATAATAGCACAGGAACATGCTATTTGTTATCATGGTTGATATAGGACTGGGTTAGTATTGTCGTTGACATAATGTGTCTACAGCAATCATGCACCACATGTACATAAGTTACATACGGTGTGTTTATTAGGTGTACATAGGGTTTAATGATAGTGGATCAATGGGAATGGGTTGTAAGGTGGGGGCAGGCTAATAGTGGATGTACTATAAACGATATTCTCTGAGAACATGAACGAGTCGTTCGACACTTGGTGGGGCTTTATAAATTTTTTATTTTTTTAAAATCAAAATTCACCCTGGTACATCCTGGTCATGCCTACTTTTTCCTACACTCATGATAGACTGATTTTGGAATATGAAAGAAAAACAATGTGATAATTATCTTGGGCTAAGTTTAATCTGGAACATATTCTAATCTAGAATTAGCTTATGAGATCAGTACTCGACATGCTTACAGTTACAATAAAGGTACACCTGTATTCTATGGACCATATAATTAGGTAATATAAATACCCCAATGGGCAGGGGAACTTATGTTTACCCTATTCAGACCGAGCCAAAGAAAACACATCCCACACTTTCCCTTTCCCACTGCCGTCATACCATCTGCAGGACACAGCTAAAATCACTTTGCATATAGGTTAGATATCACTCAGTTATTTTCGTATAGTTTCAGGCGATTTGTTTCCATTGTTGTAGCTCTAGGTAATGTCAACTTTTGCTTTGGTGTTTTTAGAGGTATGAAGGTAACTGACATGGAACCCTGAGAGCATTTTCATGTAGTGCATTTCATTGAACCACGCCAGAAGATGATGTTGATGTTGAGGGAGCTGTATTTCAGTTACCTAGCAATGTATGTTGCCCTCAATATGCTTTCGACATCTGATTAGAACGCTTGCCATTTTCATTCTCACTGCCTCTCGTCTCCTCTCCCTAATAACTTATATATCTAACAATTGTCTTTAAATTCGATGCAGTTCTAGACTTCGCAAACTGGACATATCATATTCCTTTATGCTTGAAGTCTGTCCATAATTTAAAGAAGAATTCGAAAATCTAGAATAGATGATAAAACCAACCAGATGTATAGAAACATTTAATAGTTTAATATTAAACTTTCGACAGCTGTGCACACATAAATGAGCTAAATAGTAAACTGTGCTTATCATACTAAATGGTTTAAATAGGCTGTCAAACAGTGTGTACACATGAATCCACACTCCAACAACAGGCCTGCCTTATCCCACACCCCAAGTTAGCCTTGCCAATACACTTTATCCAGGGCGGATCCAACGTCTATACACTGTAAATAAATAGTAGTGTATGTACCCAGCAGAATCTACTGTAGTTTTACAGTAGGTGCTGTAAAACCACAGTAGATTTTACTGTGTATATCTACACTAAGTAGGTTGCAACTGTTTACGGTGCATCATTACTGTCTAGATTATTTTGAATTTAAGGACAGACTTGCAGTCTTTAATGTATCGGAAGCTTATTGAGATGAAGGACGATTATATCAACTATAATGAAACACAGCTAGGCATGTATCGTATAATTATGACAAAATGGCATTGAAGTGCCAGAAACGATAGTTATTGTGATGGCAACCTTGATCAGCAATGTAGAATCGGGTTTTTTATCTAGGAGGAGAGCAACCTATATCTAACTGCCGTACATATAGTGCTGTGCCCTTTGTCTCCATGATGCATACAGTCCCAGCGAATTGAACACCTCTCCAGGGCTGCATTCATGCATCATGCCAAAAGAGGCAGTTTTGTCCATGTCGGGTCATCATGATGCTTTACTTCACTAGTTATTCGCCAGGAGGACTCCATTATGCATCATGACGATGAAGAACATAAATTAAAACACCATATGGCCGTTTAAGTATTAAGCGTTGTCTATTGGCCTGATTAAATGCTCACCCTGCATGGCATATGGCTGAATAGATATAATTACCGTATTCGACGCAATAAGCGCACAGTGCGTTTACAAAATGATTATGGACACCTTTTAGTACTTTAGAGTTTAATTGGGGTAAAAAATATATTTGGTTTAATGTTCTTTTTAGGGCCACAATTGAGAATCATGTGCAAAAGGTACTAAACGTTAATGAATCACCCTAACAGATGAAGTAAAACAAGAGACCTACCAACCGTATTTCGTTGGCAATTTTACCAAACACAACAGTTTTGTATTAGCTAAAGAACAAAGTGCATAAGGTATGAGGTTGTGTGGCACCTTGGTGGGATGGTTTTCCCAATTTCCTTGTAGTGTAATTCTTGAAGGTGCAACTGGGAACTATCATTTCCCAGAACCTAAGCGACTGAGTAGGGATTACATGTGAAACGTATAACATGGTTAAAGCATTATAGTAAGGCCAATGATATGATGTGCCCCATACTACCCAGCGCTCTTTACAGTATTCCAGGGTCTAATCCATGCATTTAAGTAATCGTTTGTATATTTAGATGAAGCAGAGGTTCGTTAAGTTTAAACAAATATCTGTGTAAAATACAGAAATTAAAATATCTAAATCAAACATACCCATGCAACATAAACATTGATGAAACACATAATTTTATTGTTTTCACTAAGAAGCACATGGCTTTTACAATATACTCACATAAACCGATTATTTAGACTGGCCCTCTACACCTGACCAGTACAATCAGTGCAATTAGCTGCCCTACTGGAGACCTGATTACCTGGCCTTTCCTGAGGTACCCAGCTTAATGATTAGTAGTGCTAATTGCTCCAATAGATTGGAGTCCCCCAGGAGAAGGTCAGTATTAATGGGGTTATTTACACTACATTGCACCAGATGACTCTACTTACTCCAAGGGGATCTAATGCCATACTAGTAGATTTTGGTTGTGCGCCAAATAATATTGTATTCATAGAATCATTGAATTGTTGTCGTCAATAGATTCACATTTCATTTGGCTCTCAATTGCCGTTGTGGTTGTTGCAACATTTCATTTTATTTCAATGATTTATGACTATGGTGATAATGCCCATTTTCTATTGGATATGTGTCATTAACCATGTTGAAAACATTGTTGCTCAGGCATTTGACACATACTTTAGATTTTAATTAGTGTAGATTGCACTACATAAAGAATAATTGATGAGCATGGACAACTGTCAAGATATGCAGTCCAGTATAGAGGAGGCCACCAGGAAAAGGGAAATAACGCCCCTTGAAGAATGTTTGAATTGGGGGGAAATACAACCCAGTCAGTAAAACTTCGTTATTACAAACACCTTGTTATCAGCAAGATTACTTCGTTATAAACGAATTTCGTAGTGACCAATTTCAGGCATTTTGAGCCTTCGTGACATGATAAATGGGGGTGCATAGGAGGTCGCCCCCTCGGAAAGTCGCCGAAATCAAAGGCCCAATGTCATAAAATCACTTTTTAAGACGATTTTACCTATAACCAAATTTGTCCAAAAGTCGCCAAGTCGCTTAAATTATTGTACCAGGCTGCCAGGAAAACCCCACTGTAGCCACAGAAATATAAGTCCTAACAACATGGGACTTTATGGAACCAAAATATCGAGAGGGCAATGCCCTCCCCCATCTAAACCGCTTTGTGAGGGGGGAGGCAGCAGGAGAGGTAGGGGGTGGGGGAGGACTGAGGTCCCCTCACACACCTCCCCAATGGGCCGAGTTCAAAGGAGTGAGATCCCCTCACACACCAGTCTACTCACACCTCCCCAATGGGCCGAGTTCAAAGGACTCAGGTCCCCTCACACACCTCACCAGTGGTCAGAGTTCAAAGGAGTGAGGTCTGTTAAGCCCTTATCCTACAAAATTGCCCTTATCCTACAAAATCATATAGGTTTGTAGTATAAGGGCTGTTAGTCATGCCCTTATCCTACAAAATTTGCCCTTATCCTACAAAACACCTGTTAAGCCCTTATCCTACAAAATTGCCCTTATCCTACAAAACATATGCTATTTTTGTAGGATAAGGGCAATCAGTCAAGCCCTTATCCTTCAAATTGCCCTTATAAGGGAGGATTGTTGGTTACCGGTGATTTATCCGTTTTATATTATATATAGTAGGATAAGGGTAATTTGTAGGATAAGGGCTTGAGTGCTAGCCCTTATATAGCAAACCTACCTGATAAAGGTTTTGTAGGATAAGGGCAATTTTGTAGGATAAAGGCCTGACTGATTGCCCTTATCGTTCAAAATACATAGGTTTTGTAGGATAAGGGCAACTTTTTGTAGGATAAGGGCTGGTTTTGTAGGATAAGGGCTTGACTGACAGCCCTTATATTACAAAGCTATACATTTTTGTAGGATAAGGACAATTTTGTAGGATAAGGGCATAACAAGGTCCCCTCCCCAATGGTCGGATATCAAAGGGTCTGAAGTCAGGTTTTACTTCGTTATAAACGAAATTATAGCAGCAGCACTTCGTTATAAAGGGGTTTTCTTACTATAGAAATGTATAGGAGAGACTTAGGATCTTGTAAATTTGTTTGTTATAAACGAAATTCGTTATAACAGAGTTTGTAATAACGAAGTTTTACTGCAATAGCAACCACCCAGATTTGATGTGATTAATATTTGTTGATACCCCCTGATACCCCCTGATACCCCCTGATAGTGATACCCCCTGATACCCCCTGATACCCCCTGATACCCCCTGATACTCCCTGATATCCCCTACAGTCACACAATGGGGCAAGATGTGGGCCCTGACACCTGGTCACGTCTGATTGTACATTGGTGGACCCATATTCTAACAATCCTGGTTATGCAGATTAGCGGCGGGTGATGGGTGGCAGTTCATACCCTGTGGGATCAAAAATAACAATCAGATTTTATTTACTGTCCATTTCTTTTTATCTGTGTGGGTTCCCAGTCAGCATTGGTCCCTGGGGCCCATATGTGTTTTACTTAGGCCAGCTGGGCTTGCCCATATCTGGGTTATGGTCCTTTTTGTTCAGGGCTACCAGTGGGAGCCCAGATGGGTCAGCCCATGAAAACGTTCTTTTCCATAAATACATTGTAAATATTTTGAAACATACTGACATCTGATTTCCCTCAAGAAATAACCATTTTATTGTACATTTTTATAGTGTGTGCTAAATCTGAGTTAGGGCTGGGCACTTTGAATCTGGGCTTACCCATCTGGGCTCCCGCTGATAGCCCTGGACAAAAAGGACCAAAACCCAGGGTCGGCAAATCAGTGCCCATGCAGGTAAAAATACATATGGGCCCCAGCAATGTTGACTGGGTTGAAGTATTCCAATGATGTTGTATCCGTCCACCGGTGATTTACCGGTGATTTATCTGTTCTACTATTGCTGTTATTTGGATAAGCAACAGATGATGCAACTAAGTACTGCCTTTAGGAATACATTTTGTGCTATAGCATGGAGCCACATTTTACTATATCTTTCTTCTTTCTATATCTTCCTGTCTTTCTTCCATCTACAGTACACAGAGATTCAGGTTGACTGGTGTGAGGTACATAGTATGCTGCATGTCTAGAAAATAGATAAAATACATCATAGTCCCAGCTAACAAAGAGACGTTTTCCAAACGTTTGCTGGATGCAAACATTATCTAAAGGCTTATATAAAAGGAGCTTTCCTCTAAAATGTTTGCAAACGTTTGGAAAACGTTTTTTGTTACCTGGGGTAGCCCTAGATGCTACACAACATTGCTGTTAAATATATAAATGAGTTGACACTGTGTTAGTTTGACATGAAATAGTGCGCCGTTCAATATACATGTAATGTCTAGTCCATACTGTGTGTACATCCTCTGGAATGCAGTTGCCAGTTTGTGACGTATGGCCATTAATCAGCTGCTAATCCCATAAAGAAACGTTCATGGTCAGTTATAAATTGGGTTGTTGGGCTCAGTGTCAAAAGAACAGCATTCATCAGTATTAAATTGGCATTCTCACCGAGCGTTTCCTACTCATAATTCTAGTACTGTTCTAGTCTGCTATGTGGTAAGTGCGAGTGGTGAGAATGCCCCTTTCAGAATGTCATTGGAAGTAGTCCATTGGAATTAGTTGAGTAGCCGCCCTGTAGGTAGCACCACTGCATGGTGCCAACCCCATGCATCCTTGTTGTAATGTCTACATAGGTTATTACTGGACCGGTAACACTACTCCGTTACAGTTATTTTAGGAGGTTATGTGTTGTGAGTAAAATGTCAGTATGTAGTTGCACTATAGATCATGCATTTTATAGATAGGACTATGTACATTTTATCAATAAGGACCACATCACTCATCAGCCGTCAGAACTGTGATTGTCATAGGAGTGCATGTGGTGATTGCCGTCACATAGTGATATTTGAATTATATTATACGCAGCTGGAGAATTGTTTTTAAACATGCGGACAACACAAAGCATGAGGAATATCCCTTACAGATACTAACAAACATTAAATCGGCAATATTGTTCATATCTTAACTATTCTAACGTAGCCCCAGCTAGCACCTTACATAAAAATAACTAGTAATTTCATGATATCATTTTTCGTTCCCAAGATGTCACATACGCAAGAAGTTTTTACGTGTCCCCTTGCATGGGTTCTTGATGTAACAATATTTATGTGTATTTTATATAAACATATTCATATAAAAGAGACATATTTATCAGTGATACCTTTGGACTAAACAATAATGGCATATATATGACTAGCTGTAAAAGATGTCTAAAACATGTAAATATAGACACGTCAAAAAGATGTCATATGGAGATATCTACAAGCATGTTCTAGGGATGACATTTATACCAGTTTTGAGTATACCCCCTCCCCAGTAGTGATTATAAATCAGATAGGATAATTAGGATACCTCCGAGGGAGATTGTAGACATCATATAGTTATGTCCATTTTATGTCAATGTATGACATGTCCATGGGCACTCTGCATAGGAAACAAACACTTGCTCTGTGAAAAACACTTTGCAGGCATTTTCCATTCCTTACAGACGCATTTATCCTAGCCAGGAGGCCCTGATGTGATATCAGCCCAAAACCAGAATTTCTTCTTATACAATCTCAAAGAACACAGAAAAGGTGTCCACCCATGTGCCTTGGTTATCCAACTATATTTCAACTAGTCACTGTAACACAAGTGACACCTTATATATCACAGAGGAAATTTTGTCCAACCTTGTCCCTCATTGTAGTTTATACAATTAATTTGATCCAACTTTGCAATGAAGAATGACTAAAGGCTGATCAAAATGTGACAGCCTTGCAAAATGAGACCCCTAGTGTTGGAGTTCAGAACTGTAATAGGTCATATTCTGACAAGATTGTGACGTCAAAATAATAGGAGTATGGATTTATTCCAATATAACATATTTATGACATCACAATCTTATCAGAATATGACATCTATAAGTCGACATTACTATATCCTATCATAGTTCTGAGCTCCAACACTAGGCGTCTCATTTTGCAATGTAATCACATTTTGATCAGCATTCCCCCATTCTTGATTAAAAGTTGGATGAAATCAATTCTACATACTGCAATAAGAGACAAAATTGGACTAAATTTCTTCAGTAACATTTAATGTGTTACTTGTGTTACAGTGACTTGGTGAATTATAGTTGGACAGCCAAGGCACATAATGGGACACCTTTTCTGTGTCTTTTCAAATTGTATAAGAAGATATTCTGGCTTTGAGCTGATATCACATCTGGGCCTCCTGGCTAGGATAAATGTGTCTGTATGGAATGGAAAATGCCTGCAAAGTGTCTTTCACAGAACAGGTGTTTGCTTCCTATGCAGAGTGCCTGTGTACATGTCATACATTGACATAAAATGGACATAACTATATGATGTCTACAATCTCTCAGAGTTATCCTAAATATCCTATCTGATTTATAATCACTACTCGGAGGGGGGTATACGCAGAACTGGTATAAATGTCATCCCTGCAACATTGTCATGTACATATCTCCATATCACATCTTTTTGACATGTCTAAATTTATACGTTTCAGACATGTTTTAGGCCTACAGCTGGTCAATTATATACATCATTATTATTAAGTTCAAACATATCGTTGATATGTATTTTTTTAAATGTAAATATACTTATGTAAAATACCTATGCAAAGGGACACGTAAAAACTTCTTGCGTATGTGACATCTTGGGAACGACAATTGACATCATCCAATGATGTCACGACCAATCAGAAAATGATGTAAAAATGATGTAATTTACATGAGTTTTGCTAGCTGGGGCCGCTTGCAGTGGGAATCATTGATTAAGGCAACCCATTATAGAGTGTTCCAGGTCATCGACCTTGTCTAGCAATATAGGTAGGATTGACCACAATTCTGTTGTCATGCAATGTCAGTTCTTTTCTATATAATCTTAAATATTGTTAAACGATGATTTTTAAGCTATTTTTCTTTTCAATTTTTCAGAGACGAGATTTCCAGTCATTGCCAAGGAAAAATGCGGTATGTATTTCAAAGTCCAATCCATTGACTGACACCTTTGAAAGGTATATATCTCCGCTCCTTGGAACACATTTTGATACATCTCTATCCCTAGTGGTTCAGTTTTTATTGGCTCACAAACTCGATTGTCCATTTTCGGGTGACTCCGGGACCGAAATAAGGTGATAATGTACATTATGTCTTAAAGAACATCACAGCAACTAATGATTTCGTTTACAAACTGGGACAACATATATCCTAAGATTTACCAAGAATTGATGACCTCCGAAAAAATAGTTTTTGAGATACAGCTCGATGAATTTTGAAGATTTATCAAAATATGAAAATTTCAACTACATACTCTCAACTTTATCCTAGTTCACCCAAAATGGTTCAATTAATTGTCAAAATCACTCTACAATGTCCTGATGGTATATACTTTAGAAAATATGGACCTTTAGGATCCCTTGTTGAACCTACTTGGCACAGTACTGGCCTAAAAATCTGCTATTTCACCTTATTTCGGTCCTGGAGTCACCCGGGTGACTCAGGGACCAAAATAAAATATTGTATAAATGTAGGTTAAATTAGTGGAATCATCAGATTTATGGTTTAGAGCATTAGAGGGGGTGGATAACAATTCTGTGTGGGTTTTACTTTTATCAGCAAGGCGAGTGACTCCTGGACCAAAATAAGAGGGTGACTCTGGGACCGAAATACCTATCACCATACACATTTGGTCCTGGAGGCTAGAATATTGGATTTTTCTCAAAATTTCTTTTTTCTGGCAAAAGACACAATAGTTACCTCACAATCTGGGGTAAACAAGATACTGGTTGGATCTTCTTTATTTACTGTATAGGGGTATCAAAATGAAAGGACTTTTGAACATTTTGCGTACAATACACACTTAAATGGCTGTGGAGAAAAAAATACGGTACATATCAAATGAAAGCCTCATGAATCGATTGACTATACCATAGGCCTAACAGAAAATGATAATTGGGATGGGCTGTTGTTTCCTCAGTAGACATAGGAGACACGTAAAACATTTAATTTCTAGCCTTGGACCAATACACCAAAAAAAAAGAATCCTAAAAGTATAGGATGTTTTGTCACATATACCAAAAATTAGAAAAAAATTATGCAAAGGTTGTTATTCCGTAGGGGTATAAGGCTGAAAAGGGCCAGAAATAGCCAAAACTGCATAATGTTCAAATAAAGTTTGGGCCACTGTATCAGTCTGCGGCAGAGTAGTTTCTGCGCGCCTCAAGTCTCCAACGTAGCCTTCACTCTCCAGCAGAGGTTTGGTGCTGACTAACTATGGGTGGCGGCAATTATCCAACGGTGGATATTGGAGAGTGATGGAGAGCTGAACCTTACAGAGATATAATTCAGTCCCACGGGTGGAGACATCTAGCGTCAATATCTCGCGATAGATTGCCACTGTATATCACATATAATCGTACCTATGGCCCCACCTAGTGTTTCAGCTTAGATGTCATGTTTGATTTCTTTTTAAAATAGTTTTATTGACAACATTTCACATTAACTAATACGATCTTCCAATGAAGTCATTGGGGTAACAGGGACGGAACAGTAAGTGTGGTAATCAATGTGTGACATTATGTAAATAAAGAAGTGTCCATTATAGGCATTAGTTGATTGATAAGACTCACCATTCACAATCCCTTAATGGTAATTACAGGATTGGTAATAGTAAAACTGAAAAATAATATTGGCAAAAGCTCTTGTCTTTCTTGAGGCCAAATTCTTTTCATTTTTTTTAATCTTTGTTTCATCCAGCAGGCAACCGTTATTGGTGGAATAATAGAAGGACGTTTCTTTCCAGTGTAGAGAATAGTTTATTGATGAGCCAGCTGGACTGAACCGTCACCACTTTTTATGACATTTTGTTGGTGGAGTCACCACGTATGTAGATGATTTTAACTTATCTCCTTTTTCTCTACATGAAACAGGTTCTTCGTGGGACAACACCACATTTTTGTAACTTTGTCTCAAAAGTACAACTCCACCAACGAGATCTTCAAGCTAATGACAGAACCTTTGACACTGACCCTGACCTTCTTAACGCTGATGGTCTCCATGATTATATTGGTGATGACATTACAACTGTGGCAAACAATCAGAACGGTAGAGGGAGTGTGGAGGATGGGACCGAGGCTCGGCCTACGTCTCCAAGCTCCGTGGGCAGGCAGGGTGAGGGCGATGGCAGTAAAGATGAGGAAGAAGCCGCCCCTGCGACAATTGGTGAGCGCTCCTCTTAAAAAAAATATTAAAGTGCATTTAACTATAGTGTATAGTGACGGCTGCTTCTTTCTATTTGGTATGTTATGGTCATGATGATAAAATTATGGTGTAATTTAAAGATGCTCTTGAAGATAATTATATGTAAGGTCATTAAGGCGAATGATTCTTTAAGTAAATTTATTTTCTAATATATTTCCTAAGCATTTTTGAGTTATTTTATGAACACTTAATTTAGTGGTCATATTAATTTTATGCAAACGGAGTGTGAAATTCATGCTTTGATATACAGAAATACAGATTCAGAGAATGACTTAATCAATAAAACAATTCCACAATATCAGGATCATTAAAAAATTACACCATTAATTTCAAGTACATAATTAACATGTATTTTAGTATTGTAGTACACTTGTAATTTCTTGTGCTGGTTTTATAGTAACTGTATTGTAGATACTTGTTATGGGTGTGTTTAGATATACTCAACCTTTGGGAACAAAAGGCTGTAATGGCAGAGCTTCTAAGAAATAAGTATCTGGGGTTTAACTTGCTTCATACTTTTAATAATCCTTCATTTCCTAAATTGTTTAAAATTATTCTCTATTTTATTTGTATTTTCCATAAAGCTTGTGATTGTCTCTATGGTTATTATTTTGGCTTGGCGTCTGATTATGAATATGTAATCAGTCTGTAGATAGGTGTGTGGTTGTGCATTATACTAATACTAAACCTGTTATAATCACCTTATTTTATAGGAGTGCAAATAATTCACAAATCGGGCAGACAAGGTATGTTTAATAGGTTAAGAGTGTCAGTTCATACTACTGTATAAACCAAGCTTATATATAATTTATATTATGTTTCAATGTTTAATGTGTAATGTCTACCCTTGTTGTTTCCATGTATCGCATGTTAATTGCATGATTTTATAGCTATAGGCCTAGTGAATGTTTAAGATGTTGTGATCACCTGAGAGGTAATATCATGTTAAATTGTCCTATTCATGATTTATGTGACATAGATCATGTAATCAGTTTGTCAGCTACTGGGTGCTATCACATACCTTTCAATAATGATCAATTAAGATTAGTACAACATTGTTATGTATATCAGATAACCTTTCAGACTCCTTTATAATTGTGATTCATCCCAGAGGTGCCAAACTGTTAACATGCATGATGATTATAATCTTAGAATTAATATGAATGTTATAGGTTTAATTTACAGAGGTTTTTTAAGTGGTATTCATAGAAGATGTTGTGTCACTTTGTGTTACCTCTAGGAGATGAGGACGACTTACATGACATTAGTGATAGAAATATTGATGACAATGATGACCAAGGAGGTATGAGCATCATCCTGCACCAGTGTATACTGCTAATACTTGTATCATAATAACAACTGATTACTGATACTAAGTGATTTCCATTGAACCAATTCCTTGAATTTGATCCACATAACTCTCATAATCTGTACATTCACATCATGCAAGGTACAGCACTACTCATCCACTGCCTTACATTCATCCTAAACATGCTGTATGTAATAATGCATCCATTCCATGTCCCTTCATGCACATCTTAATCAATGGTTAATCTGATATCAATTAATACTTTCAAGAACAGTTTCCCGACTGAATCGTGGGAGGTTTCCCAACTAAATCATGGGAGCCCTCAACTAATATTGTTAGCCATTGACTTCCCATATCACAGCATCATCTATCCTCTATACTCATACGCCACCTAGTGTGGAAATCATATACTAACATCAAAAAGGTCATATAATCCTCCTCCAGGTGAGGCTCCACTAATCGATCTTATACAGATATTGGTGCAATTCTCACGACTCAGTTATACCACAACAATGACATACCTTAAGCATAGAGCTACTGTAGACCTAGATTAAGTATCATCTCACACGGTCGGCCGTTCTCAAGCAGCTCTGTTCGGGAGGGGATCGGACGAGTAGACAGAGCTGCTTATAGAGGCCACTGTAGACCTTGCCATAGGTTGATGTTTATAAATAATAGTAAAATGGAATTGCCAAGGCTATATAAAGCGATTTATATCATGATTTATGTCCCGATTTTGCAACCCAGGCCAATTTTGGTTCCGGGTCCCACATCTAACAGGTTTGGCTTTTATAGGTCTGATTGGTGTAATCTCTAAAAAAATATGTCTTCAACTAATAAAGCTGTATACATAGTACATGTGATGTAAATATAAACAAACCCCTACTACTTATTTCGGATCTGATCATTTCTCTACCATATGGGATAGCTAGGGGTACCAGGGTATCATATAGGATCGTGAGAATTACCCAAACAATTGGGTCGTGGAGTCCCAGCTTAAACCCAGGCTAAAATTAGCTTACGCCATCAAATATGCATTTCTGCTAGATTGTCTTTGCATGAAACTGAATTGGAATTATCGTTTCTACATAAGAAGGGGCAGTTCATAATGGTGGAATTATTTTACAATTTATATATCAGTTATGAAAGTGTGATAAACACACCCTAATTTACCCAAATTCTACTGTGTGACCCTGTAATTTGCAATGATCACTTTAATTATGTGATAAGGAATGCTGTGGTAGTGTATCAGTGACTGCAAAAAAAAAGGGTTTAATTATTTGATACATGATGGTTGTATTTCAGACATCAATGTTCCTTTGTCTACTGGACCCCAGATGGAGCCACCATCGTCTCCAGAGCCTACTCCTCCTGCCACGGTAAGTGTTCTTTATAGACTTTGTTTCTAAGTCTTCATATTTTAGAATATATTTAAGGTGATGTTAGGTATCTATTAGTATACCTTTAATTGATAGGGACTATGTTTTGGACAGTATTGATAATACCCTTTAGGTTTCTGGTATCCTCCAGTACACCACCGAACGTGTTGTACTCAAGAATGAAGGCAGATAAAACTACCCCACCATCTTTGCATTATGGTCCTACATTCTGCTGTGACATGCTGGAGCGTCTCATTCAATATGTGTTAGAAATTATGTTAGGCCATGAGTATAATTAAACACAGCTTTTGATAAAATGTCATTGCCAATGGTTACTAATAGTCTAAAATCATCAGGTTGGAGACTGACCAGTTTCTTAGTACGCCCCAATATTGAGTGACAGTCCCCAGAACACAGGGTGTACCAAGAACTTGGTACACTCATTTATTGTCACTTTTCTCATATTTCCATGCCAAAATGCATAATTTTGATGCCACTATAGGAAGCAGAGGTCTATAATTTATGTATGCACACTTTTTAATAACTAAAATCGGAATTTTATCTTAGAAATGGCTTTATCTACATATTTTCCTTCAGTAAATGTTGAGTAAAATCAGTTTGCAATTTTTTTGTTAAATCTGCTAATAAAAATAAACCCATAGGATGAAATCATTGATTAAGGCCCACAAAATGACGTTTTTGTTTTCACTTAGTGATGTTTGATAATGTAGTAAATAAGCCATATAATGTAGATATAAGTATAAATAATAGAGTGGTTTCCCTAGTCCCCCAGTGACCCCACTAATTACATGCACAGATAAGGGTCACAGTCCAGTGACCACAGGTAAGGTACATGAGTACTGGGCTGTGATTGGCCCATTTACCTGCATGAGCAGGGGTCATGGTCCAGTGAACACACCAGGTGTACCAAGATTATGGTACAGCCCAAGTTGGTGCACAGTACCTTAATCTTGGTACAGACCCAATGGAAAGGGTGTACTATGTATTCAGTACGTTCTAATAACATGGTCCCGGCCCCAACCTGATCATCAAAAGAACAGTTTCAGGTGGAGCGCTGCATTTAACTGCCTATGATAACTGGTATGATTTACCTAAAGAAATCTAAATTGAAATTGAATATTTTCTTTCGTCTTCCCCATTATGACAGCGCCCTATGAAGAACAGGAGAGTGTCTTACCATAAGAAGGTGCAGGTCAACTGTTATATTTGCTAAATAGTATTGTTTTTTTTATTGGCTGCATTCACTCTGCTTGAGTGGTATTCTGTGTTCTGTTATCTGCTATGTAATCACTCTGTGGCTCCATTCAAGATAAGGAATTGCTGATAATTCTGTTGATACTTCCTTGATCATGCAGTGCTGTACTGTGTTTACTTGGTATATATTTATGTTATAAAGCTTTATTTTCTTGTCAATAATTCCACCATATTTCGAGCATGGAAAAAGGCAATTATTTAATATGTATTCATTAATTTCTCGAAGAAAACTGTTGCCATTCCACCTTTCTAGTCTCACTCTAAATGCCAAATCATTCACGTCATTCAAATATACCCCCTATTCTACAATATAACAATATCACTATGGTTCACTTAGGGATAACCATGCTGTGCATTATGTATCCATTATCCCACCTGGTCATTTCATAGAAAGTCACCCAGGTGCATAGGGATCAAGGATAAGCCACGGTCACCTCCCTCCAGTGACCACTGGTCAAAGCAATACCTTGACCAAGCCTCAACTCCTAAATTGCCCTCTACTAAGACTTTCCCGTACAATAGTAGGTACCCCAGTGAAGATTCAGTGGAATGGTCAAACTGTAAATCCTCCTGTTAGCCCTCATATCAACACTGACCATTAAGAGGCACCCTGGAGGTGTTTAATGTGTAGGGACTGACCACTATAATGGCTGTACCCAGGGCACGGCAGCATTAGCTCCAAGTCCATGTTTGGTGCCCTTAATTGGCCCAATCCCCCGTGTGGTTCAAAAGGATTAGTAGCATGGGCGAGATAGACATCAGCATGTTTCACTTTGGTCACTGTTGACTCAGGGAATGATGAAGTCTAGGCAAATTTAAGGGCAGTACATTGCTTTAATGAAATGTGTCCATTCGCTCCCATGAAGCACCAGCGTAATACAGCATTTAGTTGTTGATCACCAGTGCTGCATTCATGCAGCATGCTTTTAAAAGAGTTGTTACACTTCTGACAGGGTCGGCATGATGTATTGATCAATGTAGTACCGTCGAGTCACTTGTCGGTGCTGTATTGGTGCCTCATAATTGAAAATGAACATGAGGCATATATGTACCAGGTTAATTAATAGTGTGAATGGTGTGAAAGGAGAGGAACTTCAATATCAAACAAGCTTTTTAACTATTGTTTATTCAGGAGGTAGGAGTAAGGTTCCTGTAGATGCTGTATGCATCGGGCTCGTGACGTATAATGCGTTCAATGCTTATACATCTCATTTCAGACAAGTAGCCCGTGCATCTAATGTCTGGGCAGTATTTACTGCTTTCCTATGGGACTACTGTGCATAAAGCATAATGGATAGTATGACAGCAACAAATATCATTTGAGAAAAGTAAAATATAATGCATAGCCGTTGCAACAACGTCAAATAATATTCCCTTGTTGAGTCATACTATGGTGATGCTTTGCTTATGAGCAAACTGCTCAATTGCTTTGAGTGCCACCTAATATACTATTCAAATAGCTCAATTTACTATTGCTATATTGCTCTTATTGAAGGGCATATTGATACACCGAGAGCAAATTTGAACCATACATGGTTAGCAATGGGTCTCCATGTCGTGAGACCTTGAACAAATACATGTAGTAGTGAGTAGGCTTAACAAAACAGCTCTGTTTGATAGTATGTTCTGGAGTAGCTGTTTACAGGGCCACGATCGGAAAATACAATGTGGTAATATTTATTGAAGGGCCATTCAAATTCAGGGTGTTGAGACGATCTGTCCAATATTGATATTTCTGAGGCGGGAGTGCCTTCTGGAATGTGCCATAATTGTCAATTTGGGCATTATTAGAAAGCACTGTATTAGCTTAGATGGGTCTAGTCTTGTAGCGGAATTCATACTATTATTTTTTGGAATATATGAATGTTTACCTAAAACTTATGAGAATGATAACATTGATTATTGATAGCTCATTTCACGAAGTTGTATATAATATATACCCAATGGAAGCATTGCAACGCCCCTTTAAACCGGTCCTATTCAGCCCACCTGAAAGATTAAATAAGACTGTTTAAATTAACACTGTACCTTCAGGTTTACAACTGTGCTCCATAAAAATGAATCAACTTGTACATGTACAACCTCTACAATTGAGGGCCAATGATAATAAACCATGTCATGCTGGATGTTGCTGCACAAGCCAGTATTAATTGGGCCCCAAGCCATACATAGGCCATCCCTCTCATAATATTTTCAGTCGGTGGCATCAAAGGCCAGAGGAAAATCGATTCAGTGCTGGAGACCACTTTCCAGCACACACCCTCCCCCCACCTTGCCAGGCCATTTGTTGATCCAACGCTGAAGGATAGCAGATCGACATGAGGCTCAAACTGCCTCTTTCATGTTGCTACCGCCGGAAGTTCGCTGGTCCCAGGTGTAACGGCAAAAGGGAAACTAGTGCCAGAGGGTGAGCTTGTTCCTGGTACGTATCCTGTAGAAGTTGGCCTCTGGTAGGGCTCGTGCCGCCTGTTGCTCATGTAGGATCCATTAAACTTACATGAGAAGCGTGGTTTGCTGGGGGAGATGGCTGGAGTGAGCCCAATGCTGCTCATTTAGACCTCTCCTGCAGGTATACCCTCTTACTCCAGGATCTTTGAGGGTCCTTTAAAGGCTCATACTAGAGGGTCTGAAGCTGTGTATAGGACCTGGAGAAGTGAGTCAGGAGGTGTAGGGTTTCAACTGGGTGTTACAAGGTTCACAGACCCTACCACCTTTACTACCCCCTACTCCAGGGGATAATTCCCTATTGCACCGCTAGGGGTTATAGGGGGACTATAGCCATAGAACCACCAGTGGGGGATTTGACGAGATCTGCTAACACAAACTCTTCCAGTAGGTCTCCAATACCCTGCCCTACCTACACAGGTATATGCACCTGCTTACTACGATATGGTTAGCCACCCTGGAGGAGACATGGATATCTAGAGATAGCAGATTCAGGATTCCATGCTAATATGGGATTATCTGACTAATAGCCGTGGATTGTACTACTTATCGTGTATGTGATAACGGGAAAAGCTCTAGAGCAACAGGAGAACTGGGTTATACATGGTGACAATGGTCAAACTAGGAGGGACTATGGATTACTAGCAGAGGGAACTGACCGTTTGTAAGTGAATTTTATTGTTGTAATTATGTTCTCTGACTATGATAGGAATGATAATTCGGTATTTCCAAGTATACTAGAACATGTACATAATTATGGGCTTTCCGTTGTGTGTGATACGTTCTTGGTTATTTCCGCAATATAATTCAAAGCTTTTTGCTCCATGGGATTTGATTTTGTTTCATCCAATTTAAAAATGAGGTGCATGAAATGCAATATTAACATATAACCATGCTGTAGAGCAGAGCAGAAGACAACTTTACAAGCATTTGGAAGTAGTTTTGGTATTTTCATTTAACGAGTTTTGTCTTTTTAATGGCAGCATAGCGCTTTTATATTCTTTGGCGTTTTGAAAGCATGACACATGAATACAGCACTGGCAAGTGACTAGACGGTGCTGATTCTATTAATCATGCCAATCGTATGGGTTTCATACAGTTACAGACCAGTCGGCATTGTGCATCAACACTGGCACTGGCCTTGGTCATAATGACAGATGAAAATAAAGCCTCAAAGCATCATGCCGACCTTAAATGGTCAGGCGTTAGCATGGCATATTTGGGAACATGCCCCAATATTGGGTCAGTTTTCTTTAATTTAATCCAAGCAAAACATACATTGTATCCAAAACTACTACTCAACATATTGTGAGGTTTGAATCGGCCCACATGGCATGTACCCCCAAATTAATCCCATACCTACGAGTACTAGACCCCTGCTCTGCTGGTAGTTCCTGTCCCACAAAGGATCCTTTCAAACCTATATTACCATATGAGACGTTGTGCCCAAGGCGACTGGGGTTCAGCTTATTGAGAATGACCTGTATAGAAGGTCCTTCTCACTTGGCTGGAAGGTAGAGGGATTGGAGGGGTCGAGGGTGGGGGGCTGATTCAGACGTTGGTTATTGTTAGATATTGACTGATTACTGAGTAAATGCAATTCAGTACCCCCAGCAAAGCAGTAAGTGCTGGGAGAGATTGCTATTGGCTGAGCAATGTTTTGAATGTCTTTGTTTAAATGGTGTTTTACTGAATAATTATTGTAGAAAGCAACTTTTAATTAAGCTAGAGCTGTACTTTTACCAACAAGGGGGAAATTGAGTGTTAGTTTTCACCAGTTTTCAGGCTCTGTTGTCTGTCTTTGTTGAAGTGGCTATTCCACCAGAGCCCATGGTCTACCAATGTTGAACCAGGGATAACCTAAGTCATCTCACTGGCGCTTCCAACATTGTTGAATGCAATCACTGTGTCTAATAGCAACAGAGGTTGATGTGTCCATTAAAGCGAAAGGAATTTCAATACCTCTGTTGCCATTCAAGTTGTGTCTCTGAACATGCCTGATGGACTTCTCTACACTTCTAGGATGTCCATAGTATTATAGAAAAGCACACTGTGGGACTATTACCCAGCCAGCATTGGTTACTGGGCCCCAGCTGGGTCCCAATAGGGCTGTCATCTGGGGCCCAGATGGGCTGCCCAGACGGGGCCCACCTGGGGCTGTCCCGTGCACCCATGCGGAGCCCAGGTGGGCTGCCCAGTTTCAGCGCTACTCGGGCCCCAGCTGGGCCCCATATGGGTATTTCGGAGTACCATTACCTTGAATACCAATAATATCTAATTTGGTGTTTTATTGTTTATTTAGAGGTTTAGGTGTATTAAGTGCCCCATATTCCAACTGGACCCTGGAAGGTGGGCCACAACTGGGTCCTAAGTGGGCCAGCCCAGATGATTTTCATACAGTAAATAACTGTATGTTGTCCTCTGTTCCTTTTATCAAAGAGGAGCAAAGAGAACCAAACACATCTATTGACTGCAGGTAAGGTAGGCCACTTTATTGTGGCACTACCACCATAGCCAAGCAGTCCATGCATGGCAAGCAGGTGATAATAGTGAGAAGCACACCCAGGGCTATAACTTATGCTCATTCCCAAGCAAGAGGTGTCAACATTTAAGTGTTCATTTTTTTCCTAATATTAAAACATTTAAGTATCCAACTTTAGATCATATCGATTAACTATGAAATCAGTGTTATTTCCAATCATTTTGAATACAGTTAGAGCATTGGTTACCATTGTAAATATAGAAATAAATCTGTATTTACATCTAATACTTCACGACACATGCAGTGCTGCCATCTAGTGAGGAATTCGGAAACTCTGCCCACCTTGCCCAGTTGTAGCCCAGGAGACATACAAAAAGAAAAATGCAAATAACAGAACACTTTCACAAAATAACTATTATGGATTTGATGTAAGAAACATTTTCTGCAATAATAATATTTTATCAATAGGCAGATCCCAGCTGGGACCCACCTCATACCCAGGCTATAGCCCACCAACAGCCCAGGTTTATCTTGGCCCAGTTTGCCCAGTCATAGCCCAGGTCAAACCTAGTTTCAGAAATGTTGGTGTAAATGAGACTTTAAGTTGGAATAAGCATGAGGGAAGGACATTTGGGTGTGATTTAAAGTATTCCCAGTGCAATGATAAACATGAAGTCTGTGGGCATTGCCCAGGTGGGGCCCACCTGAGAGCCCATTCATACCCCACCCAGAGCCCAAGCCCAGGTTAGCCCAATGAGCCCAGTTTCTGCCCAGGTGGGTCCCATGTGGGCATGCTGGCTGGGTATTGGTTTCTAAAACCTAGCAAATGGCGCCTTTTGCCTACTATTATAGAAGTCATGTAATGCCTACAGGATATAGATGATAGGAAATCCATTCTTGTACCAGCTGGTTGCATAGTATCCGATAATAATTGCTTCTTGGACACCCTAAGCATCGATGTATCACCACCCAGGTCTCTATGGGTAATCATGTAGTGTGGTATGGATTTGTGTGTGAAGTAGATTGACTATGTCTCCACCTGCAATCAAAAATAAAACCAGTTATGATATAAACGCCTTGTTGGGGGGGGATGGTGGTTTTTATATCTAACATGTGTTCAGAATAAACTGAGATTTCGATGTTTGACCTTCTCAGCAAAGAAATACGCAGCATTGCATAATTCTGGAATTGTTGAAATAATCACCACTGAGTTCTGTACTCTTTTCTCCATGAAGGCAGTTAGCCACATCCACGGAGCAGTAGGACTCTAGCCTTGAGGGCAATAAAGCCACAAATTGGCCACTTTAGACCTAGCTTAACGCCATAATGGGTCTGTTTGCGAGGCTCCAGAAGAGCCTGAGCCCATGGCTTTGTTACTGTTTGCAGTTACAGCCATATCCCTCCAGCCCCTATACGTATAGAACAGGGGGTTAAACTTCAAACTGTGGTCGTGTAGTTCAATTATGGTGGCCAGAGCAGTTGTGTACAACTTACATGTTGTCCTTTCTATTGTGATCTACTATTAATTCTACTTATTATCATTTATATAGACAAAGGAGTACATGGACAAGTTATCCTCTGAAGTAGCCAGTGAGTACTGAAAATACAGTACACACACACAAATTAGGTATTGGCAGCAGTGACGCTCACATTTCTCTGTGTGTACTTTCCTAGTTCTAGATTCATAAGTAGTACTTGACCGACTTTATTTGGTCAAGTAAAGTTGACATCAGCTATCCATTGAAAGAAGTGCACCCTACAATCATAGCAGATACTGTACAACCCTGATTATGCGCTACTCAGTAAGCTATCTGTATACATACATAGCCATATCTCACATCAACAACAGCAGCCCCACCATAACACCATACCACCATTTACAGCCTGAAGTCAGCACTATTGATCTCAATGCATAATGTATCCCCCTCTCCCTGCCCAGCACCCCTCTCACCATCCCATCGATAGTCGGCACGCATCACTGGCCCTCAGGCAGCCATATTTTCTTGTCTGATCAATCGGACAGAAAGGATTGGCTAGAGTATAAAGTTTCAACATTTATTTGGCGTTTGCTGCCATGCTGTTGGACTGGTGGGTAGCAGCGCCATCCTGTAGCTAATCACATCATTTCTGTATGAATCTTCTGTAGCCATTTTAGGACAGCATGATCATCAAGGTCATTAGTTGTCATGATGCACCATCGGTATAAGTAGCTTACTGGTGCTGCATCGGTGCATCCACTGCGGTGCATCCTGTCTATAGTTGGGAGACTATTAACCGTGTTTAGTCGGCATGGTGCATAAATGCAGCTGGCGAGTTACACGCATGCATACTTTCATTCATGATGCCAACAAAATGATGCATTTTAAAGGGTAGTTACCTAGTTTCCACTGATGCAACCATGTACACCCTAAGAAAGGTGAGCGTCATTGTCGCCGAAAGCACTCTCACATGAAAGCCAGGCAGGGTCAGACTTTCATGTGAGAGTGCTTTTGGGGACAGTGACGCTCACCAGAATGATCGTGCTAGCCTCCGGACCCATCCCCAGTGTGTGAAGGTCCGTGGCACGACTTAGGATTGGCCGGCTAGACTGCTCAGTTGTGTTAATGGAAGGGTATTAAAGGGTTCAGGGCTGGTGCAGTTTGCTCTACAAGTGATGTGTAGTGAAAGGAAGTTAAGCACTGTTCTGTGAATCTCCAGGATTTGTTAATAGTAAGGCTGTGAGTAGTATAACGGGTGCCATAGACAGACAAATTCTGAAACAAGGTCGAGCATGCATTATTAGCAGGCTATCTTACTTTGCCTTGCATCGTCTTCGTTCTATTTTTCCTCTTTTAGGTTTTAGGAGGTTTGGCTGTATTGCTTGTGAAAAACATAATGACTTCAGGAGTTCTGCAAAAAAAAAGGAATTCAAGAGAGTAAGCATATATGTTTAACAGCTTACAGGGGGTTCTCCCATCCTGTATATCATTTGGGAAAAATGAGAACCTTGCATTTGCTATTGTGTTGCAGCTGTAGGTGAGAGCTTAGACATGCTTGCCTATTTGATTGAAAATGAATGGCTATGTGTGAAGCTGATTGCTATTTGATAATGCTCTTGGGCTACAAGATCTTTGTGACCAACCTAGAATTTGTAATCTCTATGTTGGGAATGGTAGTAGTTCAGACTATTATGATTATTGTTTGTATTTCAAACTTTGTTCTACTGAGATGCATGTTATCCCAACCCGAGACAATTTTTATGCTACTACATGCATAATTATTCTTCATGGCATTTGTTCCAAAGTACCAGTACGCTCTAGTTTGAAAAGTCCTTGCAAGCACAGATTGTTGTTGTTTACAGAATAATGATAATTAACATGATTTTGTAGGCCTAACAGAACTAAGACACTATGGTCAAACATATATTGACATGTACTTTTCTCATCTGCCCCAAAACAGAAAGAGGAGTCGTCAATACCTGTTCAGCCCGTGCCCCCCAAGTCCTCCATCCAACCTAGACCTCTCCCGTCCAGACCCTCTGAGGACGAGGAAACAAGACGCCGTCGCGCATGCGCGAAAAAGGAGAGGAAGGGTCCAGTGAAGAGGCCGACAGGAAGGGGGCAACAAGAAGCGCCCCCACAAGCGGCGGAGACAGGAGGAACTAAAGAGGAGGAGACAGGGGAGGTAGAGCAGCCCGAACAGGGGTGAGTAGGGTATTTTGTTATTCTATCTGCCGTTTGTGATGTTCACTGGAGTATTTTTATAGATGTAAATTACTATAGATATAGTTTTAAAACCGACATGTGCAGTCGAAGGCTGATCAGCAAGCCTGTTCACATGGCAGACTGGTAGATGTAAAAGTGAGGTAAGAGTATTTAAAAGAAGAAGACCTGGAGAGTTTAGGTGGCAAAAATGCTGGCCAGACATGGGATTCTAGAAATCTATCAGGGTATACCATGTTATCCACTTTTAACATAGAGGGCAAGGCCAATGTCTGAATTCAATTTATTGTAGTATACTTATTTTCAATACCATGATATCTAAAAAATAAAAAAAACATGATAGCGGTAGAGCGGTGACTCGATCAAATTGTAACTGCATATTGATATAATCACTGTACATAGCAAAATATGCTTGGCAACACCACCTCACACATTGATTTACTAATTGACTTATTAATATCTGGAAATCAACATTGTAATGGTTAAAGTACGAGTGGTGAATAACTAACGCTTGAGTAGAAAGGGATACACTATGTGACAGTTAGGCATAAAAGATGGATTCCATGGGATATTGAATATTGATTGTCTATTGATTATTGATATCCATATGGCCCGAGCATTGGAGAATTGATCAGCAAAATATGGAATATAGGCAGTAGGCCAAATGGGGTCGAAGGGTGGCCCCTCTTTATATTTATTTTACTTAATTTTTTTCTTCTTACCTTTCCTCTTTGTTGTCTCTTATTATTCACAATCGTATTAGTCTGTGTCGTGATGCTTTGCCATTAGATTACTAACTACCGCTTATCGATTAATGGTGTGCTTACAAATATAGCCGGTGGTTTTAACCCTCACTACTTTAGTCCTGACGGAATGAAATCTAATTCTGTCAATTCTAATCTATATGAGATTGGTTGGTTCCATAAGGTTGAATTAAACTTCGGGAGTGGATTTAATTAACAACAGTGGCTGGAATTGATGGCGCAGGCACACACACGCACCCTCGATACAGTGTTTGTTTGATGGTGGTGAAAGCTTTAATAAGCAGAGATACTACTGAATTAGTTTCTGATATGTATGTTTGTTATCACTCACCTCAATATAAGAATCTAGGAAGTAGGAAGTTAGAACACAGATTATATCTATTTATGTCGCTGTTTTCGGTCCAAAACTGCCTGCTGATACTATACCCAATAAAACATCCCCTATATATCTATATTGGTCACAGCACAGAGATTATAATTTATCGCACGATTATCATGAATAGTGTAAGTGATTGCTACAAGCACGAAAACACCTATACACTATAAACACTTGGACAATGACAAAGGTGTGTCAGATGTATGCATAGAACTTTGCGCATTCTCAGTGCCATATCCTGCAATCCGCAGCAGAAGCACATACTCTATATAATCATATAGACCCCATACAGTTGGTTCATATACATTCAAGTAAACACACTTGAACACAGATAGGGTATTATATTTGTAATATGCATTCTCTAATTCTGGGTTGGTTTTTTAACCCTATAAAATCTCTATGATACGCCAACTTGTGAATCATTTATAAACGACATTAGGCCTTTACAGGGAGGGATATCTACTACCTGAAGTCATTCTGTTCAGCATCTATCCCTAGAATGTACATAATATAACCATGGGGCTATGTCTTATCATGGTTTCATCAGTTGTATATTTACATATGTGTGTCTTCTCCCTCCACAGGCCGGAGGAATCCCCCCGTGACAAGGTGGTGATCGCTGCCCCCGAGCTACCCCAGTACCAACCCAAGAAGTCAAAGTCCCGCAAACTGCCGCCACGAGCAGCTCAACGTAAGAACATGGCCGCCAAGCAGGAGCAGCTCAAGCAGGACGAGGTCAGTTTGTACACCTTGTTTTAACCCTCTAAGGTTCTTTGATATACTATATACCCTTATTCGACAGTCATGATGCATGAATGCAGCCCTGCCAAGTCTACTCACCAGGGCTTTAATAATGCACCAGGCCGACCCTTCCACATGTCTATGACAACCCTGTTGTGGTATTAAAGCAATGTACGGCTGTTTTTGATCAAGGGTCGCGAAACGAGAGGTCAACTAAAGTGCAGAAGCGTAGGAGATAATTACTAGGAGGGCTCAGGGGGGTACGCTTACCAGTGTTAAGCATCGGTTTATGCATACACATGCTCATAATTATATAGGAAATGGATAGAAATGTACGGTTTGCACCCCTAATATTCTCTATCTGGGAGAGGCATGGTTTGAGAAATGTGTGCATTATAACATAGAGTCTTGGCAGATTATTCAAATCCACTCTACACCATGTACTACATGTATAACTGTAATGTAATCCATTGATCCCAAAAGAAATATTGTTAGATGTCCAGTAAATATGTGCCTCGAATGTTTTAATTTGTTTGTATGGCAGTTCAGACATCAGCAGTGAAATGCAGACATTGGAATATGCATGGTGGCGCTTGGACGGGGCTTGAACCTCTATATCACCTAGTCAATAAAGCATTAGTAGCAACACTACGTAGATGTCCACATAGGTAATTTACATAATGGCACCGATGGTTCATACTTACCCATGTCAAAAACTCAGTGAGTCAAATACCCAAATCATTTGCAATCACTCCAAAGTTTCACAAGGGTTCATATCTAACATGCCTCCACCAATGCAGCTTTAATCTTTGACGTTGACTTTTGGCTTTAGCTGTGCCCCATATACTGGTTTTCTTTTCAGGTATCTGGAACACCTTGTTGGCCAACAAACATGAAGTGTTAACTAAGCAAACCCTTCAACCTCTGAACACGTGTAGGTAATAGGCCTGAGGCTTACACCTAGGGCAGGAAAGCTGTTTTCGCAGAACATTGTTTGTTGATTTTAATCCTTAAATTTGCCTGAAAGTCAGCTGGTTTGCACATGATAATTACATAGCTGTTAACATGGTCTTGGGTACACAATCGTTGACATTGTGAATGGGGATTTCACCCAATAGTCAAACAATGTACTTATGTAACCGTAGATAGACAGGGTGTACAGAAAGGGGGGAGGGGGTGTAAATATGACTGTTAATTGCATTTCAGAAGGAATGACGTGTTTATTTGTTTCATACTTTTCCTTTCTATGCACCACAACAGAGAATTGAGAACAGAAAAGATATTTTTATCAATTTAACCTAGCGTTACAGGTCTTTTGTGTTTGAGAACGTCTTTACCGGGGACTCACCGGCGATTCAATTATCCTTCACATTTTCCATATCAAGTGCTACTTTCAAGTGAAACACATTCAAGAAAACAAGATGACCTGTGTTTAGAACACCATGTTAATTGAATCATTTATTAACCACCTCGTCTTCATCTTATTACAGAAGGGTAGTGACAACAACTCCACGGGAAAGCCCTTCGAGTTCCCCTCAGACCTGGCCAACGCTGACGAAGCACAAATCAAAGTGAGTTCACATAAACCATGGTCAATACTTACCATACTAAATTAGCTGTATGTTTCCTTCTTATTACTGTGACCTAAAATATTTGGACCCTATTATAAAAGATAGCAGGAAGATATTGGGTTGATGGTTAGTTAATATATCACACCGTGCGAAACAAAGTAATTGCATTTGTATTAAATAAATATTCAAGCTATAACTTGGCTTCATGATTATATTGGCATAATGTGGGTTGATATGATTGCCATATCTATCGCATTGGACTCATGATTGTAGTGGTCAAGCGAAAGGGATGATCTGCATCCTATCTAAATGGCTGGTTACATGTTATTAATATCATATCATATCAAACCTGTCAAAGCCATCGTATATTATTAAGATCTCCCAGTGTTAAATCAATAAATATTGTATTATAGCCTAAGAAAAAGGGTCGAAAAGGTAAACATAGAGCTGCAGAGAGAGGGAGGACAAAGGAGAAGCATTACAGAGCCCCTAAGACTAAGGCTAAAAATAAAGATAAGAAAACTGATAGAGATAAAGAACAGGAACAGGAGGTGAGAAGTCTGAACCTTTACGACAAGTAATGTTACTGCACAGTATACCACTGTACAGTCACTAGGTATTGTGATGGAGTTCCTGAGGCATGGCCTCATGGAGCTCGGCATGACTTGTATATAATTTGTGGTTCACTGCAACGAGGAAATGGTACGCTATTATGGTATTGATACAGAGCAACTTGAATTTCCAGATTTTGATATTCTGGGCTACTCACAAAGTTGGCAGTGTTGACTTCTGATTGTCCAATGTTGTTAGCATGATTTTATTTTTACAAGTACATCACCTAACTATTTCTGTACAGGAACAACATGATGAGCAGTATATTGTTAAACCCTTGAAGAACTGCATAGTGCTTTAATGCAATATGCCTTTTGTCGTCATAGAAGCATGAATGCACCTCTGGCGAGTGGCTCTCCTGTGATGCATTTAAGGCTCGTGTTACTTCTACTGGGCATGCAGCCTAAATGCAGGCCTAAAAAGTTTACTTGTCGAGTGTACTCTCAGTCTATACGAAAACTTTTTCACTATGCAGGACATTCGGTCCTGCAGAATTTTTTCTATGTGGGCCCAGCTCAATTTTTGCAGGCCCGGATATTGGAGTACAGTCTTGCTATTAAAAATTGAAATATAAAGCAAGTGTTTATACTGGCAATGATAATAAATAGGGTTCTACCTACATGTTACAAGTATATTAACCATTTTAATATGCAGATTATTGAAGAACATTACAGAAAATATTCACACTTTCTTTTTTATGATGTAGAAACCTTAAAAAAGGTCCGATTTACAAGCCGTAAAAAATGGCATATAGGCAGGAATCTCTGGAATACAGCCAGCTATTTGGGCCTGCAGTAGCCCTTTTCTGCCGGACCGGCAGACTTTTTGCCACGGCTATAGCCGGTGTCCGGCAGGTTTTCTCTGTACTCTCAGACTGTACTCTCCATGGCTGCATTCATGCATCATGACAACAAAGGGCAAAGTATATTATTAAAAGCAATATTTGGTTCTTAAAAAGGTTAAAAAAAAATTGCTGTATACCAACTGGACATTTTAAACCACTGACATCACCTGACATACTTTCTCAGTCAATATGACAGAAAGGTAGTTTCAATTGAATAATCAACCCTATCTACTATAACGTCATAACCGCGTGCCAGGAAATGGCTCGCTTAGACCGGATGCAGAGCCAGATGTCGTTCCAGCTCTCCGACGACGACGACGAAAATATTGCGCCCTTTTGGGAGCGCTCGCCACTTCCGGTCGCACCCCATGTGACCATACCAGGGGGCTTTAGTTCCGATTTCGCCCGCAAGAAGGTGAAGTCATCTTGAAGAGCGCGTCAAAATGATATGATATAGGACAGTCGACGTGGACTAACGGTTTTTGTCTTGGTATTGTTGATGTATGCTGTTGTGCAAGACCAGAGCCCTTTGTAAGGTGGGATATATGTAGGCTTGTAGATGTACAGAATTGAGGAAAAATGGGGGGACATTATTCTTTGTTTATATAATATGAATTAAGGTGAATATCATATGTGACCAGGTGAGGGAAAAGACCCCTCTAGGGGGGGAAATAGTAATTGAAATTGGTGTCATAATCTTTAAAATGAGATATCATGAGCTAAAAATATCCTAGTAGTTTTATGGGAATTGCTTTTCAAACATTAGTACATGTACCTATCACTAATTGAAAAGGGTAAATAAGCTCTAATTGCATTATATCTCATAGTAAATGATGATAATTCTGAAAAATCGGTTTTATCTAAAAAATAGCGAAATAAAATTGGATTTATAAGTCTAAATTTGGTTCTAGAAGGAATTTCTGCATTCTGTTTTCAGTTTTGGGTAACTGATGGGATTTTTAAAGAAATCCGGATTATCACCTCCAATTTAGGCTTTTGGGATAGTTTCCATGGCGACCAAAAACTATCATATGTGCTAATTCTTCACAAAAACGTTCTTTTTGCATTCCAAATATAGAATGTTTGCATCAAAGATGGAATTATTTCATGAAGATCATTGCATTTTACATAAAAATTGGTTTTAGAACTTTTTTCATGTATTTAGCACTCTTTTGCATCTATGGTGCCTCCTGGTGGCCCAAACCAGAGCTAAAAATCCCGCCTGAAGCGGTCTTTTCCCTAGATGGGTCACATATAATAAACACAACTACAGCAACAGACATAAAGTTTCAGGTGGCATTTATTACTTTAAAAGTAGTTCAAATACGATCACAACGTTTCGGCTATGGGTGTACCTTCATTATTTATTCAGAAAGTTTTGCAGTCGAGAATACAATATAATATTATATCCCACATTACATAGATGAAGCTCCACAATCTGATAATGATTGATATCTGTGTCAACAAATCCCAGTTCCAAGCCTTGAGAGAAGCTTGAATCAGTTAACTTTTCACTAACTGTGAGTTTTTTCATGTGCCAAATACAATCAATGTAAAACAGCTGCTCGACCAATGGTTGTCTAGAGTGTTCACCGCAAACCATTCACTGACTGATGGTGATTTTTGATATGTGTTAACATTAAAGGGAAGCTTGAATGCTCAGTTTCTAAATATGTATAAGATGTTAGGTAGATCTAAAATAGTTTTTTTTCAATGTATGTCAAGATATGTTCTAACTTTATATATGACACTATAACGTTGAGAATAATCAGTTCCTCTATACTCTTAATGGCTCATGAAAAGGGCGAATTTCATATTATATTCCAACTCACCGGCACTGCATTTAGTGCCGGGGAACCTGGGAGAAGACACAACCGGAAGTGGTCAGTTTAGCGCGGCACGTTTGAAGAAGCAGGTCGTGTGTAGCAGGGTGAGTAGAATGTTCATTTATAAGTTTACATTTTACTCGTTTATGATTTATTTATATTTCAATTTTGAAATTGACTGAGCTCTACTGAAACCCTGTTAGCAGGGGTATTGTCTCGAGTCTAAACATCTATATTTGTGCATTTCAGAGTCAAGACGGTCTGAATCTGCACGTGTCAAGCCGGTCTGCCGGTGACACTGAAATGGCTACAAGTAGCATGGAGTCTGTGAAATCCATTGGAGAACAGACACAGTTACTTCAGGACATATTCCAGTCTGGTCAAGCAAATGACAGTCAGGAAATGCCACATTTGTCGCCTGAAGGAACGGGCCGACATAGCTTCAACCTGGCTGACCAAGATGGCGGCGGGTCCGGGGCCGGTGACACCGGCTCGAGTAAGGATGTTGTCGGCTATAAGAAGCAGGAAGGCCCGCAAGGCCGGAGGGGCAGGAGACGGTCTCGGTCTCCAGCCAGGTCTCAGTCAAGAGATGGGTCTGTCACTCGTTATAAGGACCAAGATAGACATACTTCTAAGGAGAAGGATGTTAGATGTAGTTCAAGAGACAGGCGTTCTCATTCTATGTCTTCTGAAGGTTCTCATGTATCTCGAGATGATATTAATCGGAAGAGACGTCGGTCAAGGTCACACTCCAATGACTCTGACGTAGAAGATTATGCTCGCTTCAAACGTTTTCAACGTCTTAAGAAGAAGAGTCGCTTTAGTGGTGATGATCATCACCATGATGATGATTCTGATGTTTCTACTGGTTCTAAAAAATCCACTAGTTCTCGAAAATCCACCAGTTCTCGAAAATCCACCAGTTCTCGAAAATCAAAGGAAAAGAAGAAGGAGAAGGAGGACGTATTTGAAGGAGTCAAAGAGGGTGCATTCTCGGGGAAGGCAAAGGAGTTCATCGCTAAGACCAATGAAGCTCCAAGGTCACCAGCTGTTACCAAGTGTTTAGCGGCTTTGATTGACAGTATGATTGTGAAGAATGTGGATGAAAAGGAGGCTGTTGAACTTGCCACAAAGTATCCAGCACCTGAGAATATTAAGAATATGTTGGTTCCTGATTTAGAGTTGAGTATGAAACAGAGGAAGGATATTGAACAGCACCTAAAAACAGGGGATATCCATGTACACATCACTCAGGATATTCTTCTATCAGCGCTGACAGCTATGATGCCTGTTTGTGAATTGATTATCAATAGGGGTGCAGAAGGTGATGATGAACTCAACACGGCAGGAACTGAGCTCTTTGATAGTTGCAGGTTGTTGGCTTATGCGAACAACAATTTAGTGAGGAGACGTCGGGAAGCTCTACGACATAAACTTCTGAAGGAGGTTGCTGATTCAGTAGTCACTGCTCCTTTAGGAGGCAAGTTTCTATTTGGTGCTAAGTCCAAGGATAACTTTGTTGAGAAAAAACAAGAAAGAAGATTTGTCCAGGAAGTAATGGGGCCTGACAAGAATGATCCAAAGTCTCAGAAGAAGCCTCAGGCTAGTAGTTACAGAGGTGGTGCCAACAGGAGTCGTGGCACTACTCACAGAGGGGGGTTTCACAGAAACCAACCTTTTCCTCCAGGCACAAGAGTTCCATACGAGTCTTACGACCCATACAAGAGTTACCAGAAGAAGAATCAGAACCAGAGCAACTACCAGAACCAGAACTACCAGAACCAGAACTACCAGAACCAGAACCGAGGAGGATACCGCGGAGGAAAGAAGTCCTAGACAATGTAAGTGTCACTTTGGCACAGGACTTACAATTTGTGCATACACCATCTAACTTTATAGCTGGACAAACAGCTGATTATGTTGAACAGTGGCAGTCGTTGACTTCTGATCAATGGATTATCAATAATGTTCAGGGTATCATTATTCCGTTTACTGAGGAACCTATTCAGTTATCAGTACCTTTTCCTTATCGTTTGTCTAAAGCTGAGAAGTTGACTGTGAATGCAGAAATTGAGTCTATGTTGTTGAAAGGTGTGATAGAAGAAGCGGTCTCAGAGCCGGGTGAATGGATTTCTAACATCTTTGTGGTACCAAAACCAGATGGTGCAGGGCGTATTATACTAGATCTCACTCAACTTAATAAGTTGGTTGAATACCAGCATTTTAAGATGGACTCTTTAAATACAGCAAAGGAGTTATTAGTGGAGGATGCGTTCATGGCATCAGTTGACCTAAAAGATGCTTATTATTCGTTCAAAATTCGGGTCTGTGATAGAAAGTACTTGAAATTCTATTGGAATGATAGATTTTACCAGTATACAGTGTTACCAAATGGGTTGTCTTGTGCGCCAAGGGTGTTCACTAAGTTATTGGCGCCGGTATTCTCTAAAATACGTGAAGGTGGTGGTGAGGCTTTCTATTATATTGATGACTCGTTTATTATGGCACCAACTGAGTTGGAATGTTATAATACAGTGAAGAGGTTAACTGCTCTGTTAGACAGTCTTGGGTTGGTAGTACATCCTGATAAATCAGTTCTGAAACCTACTCAAAAATTGAAGTTTTTGGGGTTCTGGCTTGATTCAACAAAAATGGAAGTTTCTGTGTCGGATCCAAAAATTGAAAAATTACAGACAGAGTGTTTGAAGCTTCTGGACGCAGATTCACCTACTATTAGGCAAGTTGCTGGTGTATTAGGACTTATGGTGTCATGTACTCCTGGTGTGGACTATGGTTTTGCTCATGTCAAGGCTTTAGAAAGAGAAAAGAATATTGCCTTGGCGTCAAGGGGATATAGGTATGACTCTACTATGTGGGTGTCAAACAAGGCTAGAGAGGATATATTCTGGTGGTTAGAAAATATCAATGGATCAGTCAAGAAAATTAGACCTGACTCACCTGAATTGTATATTTCAACTGATGCTAGTCTGAAAGGTTGGGGTGCTTGTTTTGGTTCTAAAACTTCAGGAGGAAGATGGAGGAAGAAAGAGGTCAAGCATATCAATGTGATGGAACTCATGGCTATTCTGTTTGCTCTTAAATGTTTAAGAGGCATCAGAAATACCCACATACATATTAGAACTGATAATACTACAGCTCTAAATTATGTAAAGAAAATGGGAGGTCTAAGGTCAATTCAGTGTGATATTGTAGCCAGGAAGATCTGGCACTGGGCTGAGTTACGTAGCAATTGGATCACTGTGTCGTACATTCAAGGAAAACTGAATGTACGAGCAGATAAAGCGTCCAGGGTCTTTAAAGACAATCTGGAATGGAAATTACATGATAGAATTTTCAGGAGAATTTGTAAGTTGTTTGGTACTCCAAACATTGATTTGTTTGCTTCAAGAGTGAACAAGAAGTGTCCAATCTACTGTTCTTGGAAACAAGATCCAGATGCTACGTATCTAGATGCCTTCTCTCTTAATTGGGGAGGTTTACAAGCCTATGCTTTTCCACCTTTCAGCTTGGTGATGCGGGTAATCAACAAAGCAGTTCAAGACAAGCCACACAGTCTCGTCTTGGTAACTCCAAACTGGAAAACAAGACCCTGGTTCACAAGACTCAAGAGTTTAGCAAAGCGTCAGCTAACAATATCTCCAAAAAGAAACAATCTGTTACCAGCAGGGGAACAGGTAGACGAACAGTCGGTTCAATTCATAGGAAGAGTAGGGTTGACTATTTCGCTGTTATAAGAGATAACCTGGTTCATGAACAAGGTTGTGATAAGAAAACTGCTGATTTCTTGATGACAAGTTGGGTAGATGGTACACAAAAGGTATACAATACCTATTTGCATAAATGGAACACGTTCTGTATTATCAATAGGGTGAACATGTGGAGACCTACTGTTTTTCAGGTATGCAAGTTTATCAGATCTCTAGATGAGAAAAAACTGTCATTCGGAGCGGTGAATGCCGCTAGATGTGCATTATCGGTTCTTTTGCCCACTTTAGAGAATGGTAATACTATTGGAAAGCATTACTGGGTTTGTCAAGCAGTAAAAGCTGTGTATAGGAAAAGGCCCCCAGTTCCTAAATATCCTACATTTTGGGACGTTTCTATTGTTTTCAACATGTTGATAAAATGGGGAAAGAATGAATTCTTGTCGTTTGAACATTTGGCAAAGAAATTGGTGATCCTCATTCTTCTGATCACAGGGCAAAGAGGACAATTGATTCCAGCATTGTTGCTGAGTGAACTCACTTGGACAGACACAGGGTGTGCAAGATTTCAATTGAAAACATTGATGAAGACGGCTAAGCTAGGTCAACCGTTACAGGTGGTGGTATTGGAACCTTATCCAAAACAGGAATTGATTTGTGTTGTCAAGACCTTGAAGGCTTATGTTAAAGCTTCAAAGGGTCTTAGAGTTAAGGAAATAGAAGGTAAGATTGTCAAGTATGACAAGCTCATGTTGTCGTTCAAATCACCAAACAAGCCGATTGGTAGGAATTCTGTATCTAGGTGGGTACTTTGGATTCTAAAGAAGGCAAAGATAGACAAGAGGTTCCGAGCGCATTCTACAAGAGGTGCGGGAACATCCAAGGCTTCAACGTTGGGAGTTGGTGTTAATGAACTCCTAAAATATGGCTCATGGCGCTGTGAAAAGACCATGGCAAGACATTATAACAAGAAGGTTGAGACAAAGATCTCAGGTTCATCAGTGGCTCAAGCCATACTTAATGATGTAAGGTAAATTGTGACGATTTCGGTCACTGAAAGTGATAAGAATGTGATAAGCTTTTTGCTAATTATTTAATTGAAATAAAGTTTCTGTTACAAGGTTACTTTGTTTTCAATCATGTCTTTTTATGGCTATACCTGTAAAGCTTTAAAGTTCTCCCAGGTTCCCCGGCACTAAATGCAGTGCCGGTGAGTTGGAATATATGATTACACCAACAACTTACTTGTTGTGCAGGGGAATCGTTGTTCCAACGAGGCAGGCACTGTATTAGTGCCCTGGGGGACATGGGCCCACCCGCCTCCCTTTATGACAAGATTTTTAGAAAAATTGAGTAAATTGTTTTTTAAAAATAGTTAGATTTATTACAGGTTATAGCCTTCGTGCCTTGCTACATTCAACTGACCACTTCCGGTTGTGTCTTCTCCCATGTCCCCCAGGGCACTAATACAGTGCCTGCCTCGTTGGAACAACGATTCCCCTGCACAACAAGTAAGTTGTTGGTGTAATCATATATGTTACCTTCTAATAATTTTCTGATCAATCAATTCTTTATGTCATTATATCCTTTTACAACCCATTGTTTCCATTTGTGCTCCTTTCAAAGCAACGCCAACCTTCTGCGAGAAGAGGCAAATCGGCTGGAGCAGACAGCGAACTGCGAGCAATATATGCAGAGCTTGAGGTCTCACTGCACAATATCCAATCTCTTTTCGAATATTTTAATCATTTTGATTAATCTTTTCCTCTTTTTCTCAATATCATATTCCGTACAAAACTCGTAAAATGTCCTTCTAGTTTACACAATTCACATTTGTCCTTTTGTTACTTTGAATGAGTATTATACTCACACTATATCTCAGAGTTCAGTGTCATCTGGAGTCCCAGTCCGGCTACCGAACACATTTATTTCATATTTATCTTGTTTGCTATGATCATTCCAAGATCATACGGGAACTGCCCACTATACCTTATTTTTGCCTGTGCAACATTTGTTCTTTAGTTATACGAATTCATGCAGTTGATGTGATTTTGTCACTTTTGTTCCAGCAAACATAATTTCGACCAGTGAACATTGATATTTTTAAAACTATCACAGTTTTATCACTGCACCTTGCCATATAAAACAATTTGAGAAATATAGGTACTTCCTTCCTTTTTCTGGAACTCAATTATACACCTTTCTCCAAGTCATAGACCTGTTTCTATCTTTGACATTGATTGCAGTGAAAAGGTGTGATCAGCCATTTTCACATTACAAGGGACATTTTATTTCAGGAACAGCTACAATGAGAATGTTTGAATTTGCAGCCACTAAATGAAGTGCAACTAAATGATAATGTCATTCTCCTAGTGACATCACACACCAATTAATATCTAACATGTCGTTATCTAATACATATTAGATGCATCCAATGAAGTTATAAACATTGACTATGATATTATTTCGAATGATAATGCAATATATAGATAATACATTATGCCTAGATTTGAGTCTCCCCCCTTGGTATATTTTGAATAGCAGTTGTGAACATACTTTATCAAACCTCACCCTCTCCCCAAGATTTTGAAATATCAAGTGATCGATATCAGTAAAATTATTCTATACTCCCGTTGGTAATAAGGACGTTCATTTCCTGTCCACATTTAGATCGTATTCTTTCTGGATTGCCATAGTGGACCCCATCTACAACTAAATACCTTTGTTACGTAGTTTCCTAAGGACTAGAAGCGATTTGGTCTTAAAGCTAACTTAGGGGAGATCAGAGACATGACTGAAAATACTTGTGTTGCTATCAACAGAGGTTTTAGGCAACTATAAAGGACCAACTGCCATACCCTCAGTGCGTATACATGAATAATACCAATGAACAGGATGCACCATGGAGGTATTGAATTATCCATGCTTTTAACACTACAAAACCACGGAGCTTATATCTTGGAGATCAACCTGATATCAGAATGTCTAATTTGGTAGGATAAATGACATTTCTTTTAAGTGGCATTATATTGATTTTGTATGTTGTTTTCTTGCAGCAAAACAAGCCCAAGATACAGCCGTGGTCACAGGGCAGGTTGGCCCTCTCACAACAGGCCTGTAGGTTCGAGCTCCCCATGGACATGAGGGTTTTAGAAAGTGAGTCCATTTACCTGCCTTATTTTCTTAATACTTTATTTTATTTTTTTTTATTTTTTTTATAAACTTCCATATTTCATTTCCTTTCACCCGAGAAATATTTGTGTAATGATTTAATATGAGGGTGAGGAATCTATCTTAAACCTTCCATTTTTGTTTTCATTATGATGTGACTAGTAAGGCTCCAGTAGCCATCAACTATCTGTCATGTTGTAAAAACAAGTATGCCATCATACATAGTAACAGGGAATACAACCCGAAGGCTGTACCTTGTACAGAGATAATGTATAATCAGAACCTTAAATTAAACAGGCATATATTCAACCAGTATATTGAACCACTTTGAGGTTCCTATATATAGCTCATCCTTTTACAAAAAGTTGATTTCTTTGATACATTTCTGAATAAATCATGATATATGTATTCTCTGTATATTCCAGGTTTGTCACCCCAAGATTATCTCAGGCAGTATTGTGTATTCTCAACACGGAGACAATCTCTTTACCAAAAGATATTCATGAAATACAAAGATAAATCAGGACACCTCTCCTACAAGGTAATTTGGTTTACATTATACGTCCACTGATGTCCAACTGATTAGTGTATCAACCCTGCTAACTGTGGTCACTACATTTAGCAGTCAACCGTCCACCTGCTAGCACTATACTACCAAGCGTATCAATAATCCAACTGCTATTCCTGAGTTGTAAATAGTGCTATCTGTACCCAGCTAGCAAAACTCATGTAAATTACATCATTTTTACATCATTTTCTGATTGGTCGTGACATCATTGGATGATGTCAATTGTCGTTCCCAAGATGTCACATACGCAAGAAGTTTTTACGTGTCCCTTTGCATGGGTATTTTACATAAGTATATTTACATTAAAAAAAATACATATCAACGATATGTTTGAACTTAATAATAATGATGTATATAATTGACCAGCTGTAGGCCTAAAACATGTCTGAAACGTATAAATTTAGACATGTCAAAAAGATGTGATATGGAGATATGTACATGACATGTTGTAGGGATGACATTTATACCAGTTCTGAGTATACCCCCCTCCGAGTAGTGATTATAAATCAGATAGGATATTTAGGATAACTCTGAGAGATTGTAGACATCATATAGTTATGTCCATTTTATGTCAATGTATGACATGTACATGGGCACTCTGCATAGGAAGCAAACACCTGCTCTGTGAAAGACACTTTGCAGGCATTTTCCATTCCATACAGACACATTTATCCTAGCCAGGAGGCCCAGATGTGATATCAGCCCAAAGCCAGAATTTCTTCTTATACAATTTGAAAGGACACAGAAAAGGTGTCCCATTATGTGCCTTGGCTGTCCAACTATAATTCACCAAGTCACTGTAACACAAGTAACACATTAAATGTTACTGAAGAAATTTAGTCCAATTTTGTCTCTTATTGCAGTATATAGAATTGATTTCATCCAACTTTTAATCAAGAATGGGGGAATGCTGATCAAAATGTGATCACATTGCAAAATGAGACGCCTAGTGTTAGAGCTCAGAACTATGATAGGATATAGTAATGTCGACTTATAGATGTCATATTCTGATAAGATTGTGATGTCATAAATATGTTATATTGGAATAAATCCATACTCCTATTAATTTGACGTCACAATCTTGTCAGAATATGACCTATTACAGTTCTGAACTCCAACACTAGGGGTCTCATTTTGCAAGGCTGTCACATTTTGATCAGCATTCAGTCATTCTTCATTGAAAGGTTGGATCAAATTAATTGTATAAACTACAATGAGGGACAAGGTTGGACTAAATTTCCTCTGTGATATATAAGGTGTCACTTGTGTTACAGTGACTAGTTGAAATATAGTTGGATAACCAAGGCACATGGGTGGACACCTTTTCTGTGTTCTTTGAGATTGTATAAGAAGAAATTCTGGTTTTGGGCTGATATCGCATCTGGACCTCCTGGCTAGGATAAATGCGTCTGTAAGGAATGGAAAATGCCTGCAAAGTGTTTTTCACAGAGCAGGTGTTTGTTTCCTATGCAGAGTGCCCATGGACATGTCATACATTGACATAAAATGGACATAACTATATGATGTCTACAATCTCCCTCAGAGGTATCCTAATTATCCTATCTGATTTATAATCACTACTGGGGAGGGGGTATACTCAAAACTGGTATAAATGTCATCCCTAGAACATGCTTGTAGATATCTCCATATCACATCTTTTTGATGTGTCTACATTTACATGTTTTAGACATCTTTTACAGCTAGTCATATATATGCCATTATTGTTAAGTCCAAAGGTATCACTGATAAATATGTCTCTTTTATATGAATATGTTTATATAAAATACACATAAATATTGTTACATCAAGAACCCATGCAAAAGGACACGTAAAAACTTCTTGCGTATGTGACATCTTGGGAACGAAAAATGATATCATGAAATTACTAGTTATTTTTATGTAAGGTGCTAGCTGGGTAGTAACCAGAGAGAAATTATTATAGAGACACCCATCTAGATTTATCAAGAATCCACTTAAAAATTCAATGACCACTGGCTTGTTTGCCTATAATGTGATTGATAATGGTTGACTACTAAGTGTAGATTATTATGGTTAGCCGTCTTGATATACTTAGCATTTGCGCAGCAGATACATCGTTTGTAAATTGGAATCCAGCCTTTTACACCCCAGGCCCCAGCAGTATAAAGGACAACCAGTGGCATCCTCTGGTGAGGGAGGGGTGAACTGATGATACATACCCCCTAGCAATATAATTTCTCTTTTCTTTTCACATTAATTACATGTTCGGTTTCAAGACCCTTTGCCACCTAGCCATGTCATCATATTGTGTAATTTATAACTATTGTAATATGATTGTAATACAAAGTAATATTGAAAAAAAATACAGTGAGGGAAACTAATCAACACAATTATCAGATAATGCCTCTTTGCTTCCAGGACCTGAATAAAGCCCTTACAGATGTCTTAGTGAACACAATATCAGCAGAGCAGGTCAAGACTATGTGTGAGTTGGTGCAGCTGGAAAATACCTCCGCCGTAGACTCCAAGCTGTTTGGTGGTCTGGCCGCCCTCTCAGAGAGGGTTCTCTACCCAGACCATTTGTAAGTTTATTTTTTTGAATTATCAATCAAATTAATGTTCAATGGACATCGATGAAATTAGAAGTTGTGATGAGAGTTTGTACTGTCTACTAATTGTTTTGTACTGTACAGGTCGCTTTTTTTCATAATTAGGGACACTCCTAAATCACGTGAAGCATTTTCAACTGTCCAAAAAATAACCCCTTAAAATCAATCTTCCATACAGTTCACAAGATCTTAGATTAAATTACCAGTCTCCCATTAGGATTGACGCTTAGTGGTCATACGATGGAATAGTTTGATTTCCTTATGTGGCTCTGGGCTAGTTCAGGAAAATGTTACTCTTTTCCATTCACTGCCCAATATATTAATTTTCCTTCTCTTTATACACATACTAATTATAAGTAATATTCTCCCTCATTTTTCTACAGGACGGAGGACACTACAGATATCAAGGATCACAAGAAGGAGAAGATCGAGTCGGCCGACTTCTGTGCCCTGGAGTGGAAGTTTAAGGGGGTGTCTGTGAACCCACAAATAAGACGGATACTGGAAGCATTATGATATCATCAACCAACCAATCAAAACGAGTTAATGAGCCAATTAACTGTTTAGTCTAGTCTCATTATTGATTATTATTGCCGATCATATCAATTACAAGTCCCCAGTTTATCCCGTAGGGTAGTGGCCATCTTCATAATATGGCAACGCTTGGATCAAGAGTCACATAAACTATCATACAAATTAAAATGTAAATATATATTTCATATTTTGTAATCGATGGCAATACTTGAAGTGTTGCATGCATACGAGCAGAGGACGAAAGAATAGTGTGTTTCTAGTCCGTTGCAGCCTAACGTAATAGGATAAAAGCTATGCAATGAGGGGAAGGGGATGATTTATCTTTCATCTGTTTATAATTTATTGCGTTTACTAGCTGCGAGGGGACTTAATGGATAAAGAGGTTGGGGATTTAATTTTTTTTTAAACAAGGCTCCAGTGGGGGAGAGGGGATAAAATATAATAAAACTCACCAATACAAGGATTAAAGCAAAATAATATCCTATGGTCCTTTTCAGTATTCTGGTAATTAGTTGCATCATTCCATGAGACTTTCGCGGGATAGGCCATTTCTCAGAATCAGTAAATATGTAAGGGGGATAAGCCCAATGTCCACAGCGACGGGAACCTGCGACAAAACGGTCGATATCGCAGCGAAGTAGCGGCGGCAGAGGTGCGATACCGTTTTAACACAGGTTCCTGTCGCCGTGGACTTAGGGCTATAGGGTTGCCTATCAACGCGTGTTTGAAAAATAAAAAGAGAGATTGTAAAGGAGGTATTATGTATAGGTACCTTTGGCGGATGGTTTCCTTTAGAATAGAGGAAAGGATTTGCACCTTAAACAAACTCTGATGCTGTGTGGCCTCATCATGAGTATGATGCATATCAATGAGCCTATGGATGGAATGTACTTGATGCATATTATTATTTAATACTAATGTTAACTAATATAGTCACCAACTTCATGGATGCATGTCCAACTAGTCCTCTTTTCTCTCTGGACCAGAATCTCTTTCCCCTGATAGATCTATACATGACAATACATTACAGGTATTTGTAGTGGTAAGTTCACATTAATCTCTGTCCTTAATAAAAATTAGACCATGCTTCGAGTTGAACCTTTCCACCAGTACGATGGTCATCTCGTAGACGTTGTAAAATATGACACTGCATAACTTATAGAGGTCTATGCCTATAATAGGTGCGTTTTGCATTGGCAAAAGATTATGTTTCTCTGGTGATTTTTAATTTATAAGGAATGAGTTTATAAGGAATTGTGACATATAGAAAACTAAGGGCAAATGAATTATCTTTGATACAATAGATGTTATAGAGACCGATATCCAAAACAGTGATAGTCATGACAAACGTTGTAGTCCACTTGTTGTTTTCATATAAAGCGTCTGTGTCGTGTTTAGTGACTATTGTTTCCTTTTTGTTCTAGTGAAGTCCATTTGATAAGGAAAGAATGATTGTTATAAAACTTTTTTTTGTGATTGTATATTCCTCAGAAACTCTTTGTGAAGGTGCTTTGTGCTTGAAAGTAGCTTCCTGACATAGTCCGGGAATGAAGAAGGATCACCCACCTCTTCTGTATTTAAAGAAAGTATTTTATGTACATGTATTACAAAAATGGATATTTATCTTGTAAGACATGGAAATCTGTGATACTTATTACGAATAAATTATATATAAAGATGTATAAAATCACCCCATACCTATGTATAGGGATAGTGGTTCACTATGTACAGAACATATTACTTGTCAACACATTACATTTTCACATCATTGTATCTCATTGTGATATGTATATAGTATCTGTAATTTTTTCGAAAGATCAAATGAAATATAAATAGTGTTCATTTTTGAATAACATGAATGTCACTAGTTATTCTCTAATAATTTATTGAAAATGTCCCAATGTTTCTCAAATCTCTAATAAAAAAATGATATTTAAGATGAATTGAAGATTAATATTTAAAAAATCATCGTAGTCCTCTGTGTTATTCATTCACGATATAGGCGATACAACTATACTGTATGTATCAGTCACAAGTCATTGTCCTACATATTGAAGAGCGACAAATAGTATGGTTATAATTAGGTCTGTGTTAATCAAAACATTACTATGTGGGTGGTAGTGAGTAGTATAAGAGGAGTGGGGTGTGGGATAGTGATTAGTATAAGGGAGTGTTTATTTATTAATTACAGGGAGGGGGTGGTGAGATTTTGCGCGGAGGGGCGAAAAAATGTTATGCCCCCCCCCCCCCCCCCCACCCTCGAGAGCGTGTGTAATGTTTTGTGGTGGTTTGTAGTATAGGGGGAGTGGGGTGTGGGGTAGGGGTGGCGGTCGTGACTAGTATACATAAGGAGAGTGGGGTGTGGGGTACGGGTGGTTGTGAGTAGTATAAGGAGAGTGGGGTGTGGGGTAGGGGTGGTAGTGAGTAGTATAAGGAGAGTGGGGTGTGGTGTAGGGGGGGGGGGGGTCGTGAGTAGTATAAGGAGAGTGGGGTGTGGTGAAGGGGTGGTGGTGAGTAGTATAAGGAGAGTGGGGTGTGGTGAAGGGGTGGTGGTGAGTAGTATAAGGAGAGTGGGGTGTGGGGTACGGGTGGTAGTGAGTAGTATAAGGAGAGTGGGGTGTGGGTAGGGGTGATTGTGAGTAGTATAAGGAGAGTGGGGTGTGGGGTAGGGTGGTAGTGAGTAGTATAAGGAGAGTGGGGTGTGAGGCATGGGTGGTGGTGAGAGGTATTAGGAGAGTATAAAAGGTAGCAGTGGTAGTAATGATCTTATGGATGTTGCAGCGGATATCTAACATTAATTGATACTCTAAAAAGTAGCGGGAGATATACAAATGTCCACACCTTCCAAGAGGTTGTCCTTTCTTGTGTTGGCTGTTTAATGCTATTTTGACAACTATGGTCTTAAAGTTTTAATTCATTAGACTATACCTAAAACGCATGTTCAGTGGAGCATAGGTGACACCTAGTGGCAATTACTAGTAGATAAAACTGGTTTTCACAAGAATTCAAATCATTGGTAATTGAGGTTATGTTTTCACATACAAACACTTAAGCTCCCTTCTGCTCCACAAGCAACTTTAGATATTTAGTCGTTCTATTTATATCCAATCATAGGCTCAATGGACATTCCCATGACACTTTGTAGTCACATTTCAAACTTGTCTACTTTTGGGTTTTCATGGACATCCAAAATGCCAGGTCAACTAACATTCTCGTCCTATTCCTGTACATTGTCCTGCCGCCAATATGGAACAGGTGTGCGCATTGATTACTTGTTACAGGTGATCGCATTGATTACTTGTCACATGTGGTCGTATTTATTGTATTTTAACATGTTCAGACAAGCTGAGTTGAAGAGCAAACAGATGGTTAACCCCCCCCCCCCCCGGCCCCGGTCTCCCCCACCCCCACTGTGTAGAGTTGGGAGTGAGTAGTTTAAAAGGTGGAGTAGTGGTGTTTTAGAGAAATTTAATTTTCAATGAGAAACTTCAACATTTGTTTTACACTTCCAACTGATTTTATTATATTTCCTTAGGAAATAACATTTTATATTCCCATAATGATCGAAGAGACGCATTGTTTCATTTTCAAGCATAGTAACAATTCATAACACAAAACCCATCAACAACAAAACTCGATAGCCTACTGGTACATGCCCCCCACCGGATCACAGCTTCATAGTGAAGTATGACACTGAAAAAAAGAAAATCAAGTACATATCACTTTTATCATGATTAACCGATCTTAATGTGAATACAGACAATTTTATTATTGAATATAACATTGATTGTTTTATTTTAATAAAATCCATATCTGCAAAGTCGGACACATTATTCTTACATACAACTTGAGTCGTTGGACGCCTCTGAGACGGTGAGAACACCCGTTATCGTCATTGTTTTGAGAAGTTTCCACATCATAATTACCCTTCTGTACAATCAGAAAATATGTTTCCCGTAATGAAAGGGGATGAAGTATCTTGCTTCATATGCTACACCACTCATTCATTAGTTTGTGATGCAAACAACGAAAACGAAAAACTTATCACTTCCAAATACGATACATTATACACCACCAACACTTAAGGATCCTTGAGGTATCCTGATAAAATACTTTCAAATTGTACTGTGGAACCTGATTAGAGAACACTAAACACCATTGTACATCAGCCTTGATTATGGAAGAGACACTCTGTGTGTATGTAACAAAGGGAATTTAAAGCAAATATCAAACAGGTATGGATATCGGAAGATATTTTTAGTAGAATACTTCCTCTTTACACTTACACCTTGAGAAGTCAGTGTTATATTTATTACAATTGAGATTGGGGCCTTGCATATAAAAGATGCTTGATGAAAATATAGGTTAGTAGAAGATGCAGCTTTTAACACTCTAGATAAACTTTTAATACATGCATTTCTCTATCAAAGAGTTCTGGTAAAAGTCTATGCAAGTCTGGCATCGTCATAAATATTTAACTTAAGAGATGCCTATGTACTTGCCTCTCATAATCTAGATCTCAGAAGAAATCTCAGTAATCTGACTTTATTTGGCATGTGAATACCTTTTCACCATAATATTATAGTTGTTTAGCTTACTGATTCACACCTCCATATCTGCCAAACTAGCAGCTTCACTGGCACATATTGTCAACTCTGACAGCCTCATTTCTAAGTTTAAAGAAAGCACAGTCGTTAGCATGATTTGAGACTAGCTTTCGTAGAGGTGGACACTTGAAGGAGATCTGGTCGGATGAGAAGGCTGCTACTGCAGTGGTGAGAACGGGGTGGGGATCAAGATTCGGGTTGTCATATGTCGAATCAGTGGAACTGGAAAACAAACAAGCGAAATTAATCATTATTTATTGAATACTTCACCCGTGATTAGCATGACGCAGGGCATTTGTATTAAAGAAATGAAATGTGCTTCCAGTATCATAGTGGCGGTGCTTGATTTTTTTTCAAACAATTCACATAGTTTTCAGGGAACAATATTTCTAAGCACTCAATGGTGTACAAAATCTGTTCAATGTAAATATTATAAACAAAACCAAGTTATCTAAAGAAGCAATTACTTGAGCATTGTGTGGCATATGATACCAATAATAAAGATTGATTGTGTGATATACATCACATGTGACCCAGGGCTATGATAACCCATTAAGAAACAAACAGGCAATTAGATGTAGATCTAATGTACTGCTCAGTGCCCCAAGTCCCAATACCCAAGTCCCAGTACCCAAGTCCCAATGCCCAAGTCCCGATGCCCAAGTCCCAATACCCAAGTCCCATTACCCAACCCCCAAGGCTTGGGCAGACACAGGTCCTGTAGGAATAATAAATGTCCCATCTATTGTCGACATCATGTACCCTATATATCATGAAGATTGCCTGATTGGAATCAAAAACCTATTAAAGGTCCAACTATTAATACCCCTCCATGTTAGTGTCTTTGTGCACCACTATTGGAGTTTCTCTTGCTGCTAAAAGCGTCTCACTTTTTGATCTCACCTCTTCTTAACCCTTGTAGGTATAGGAAGTCTGTGTGAACGTGACTCTTTTAAAGGGTGGATTCAAGGTCACTCTGCTATTCTTTAGCATTAGTTCACAGAGAGGTGTATTTTGATATCAAATTGACTCTTTTTCTCCCATCTTTTTCACTAGGAAAGATTTTTTTTTTCAAATCTTTGGATGCAGGGGTAGACAGACATAGGTTGTAAGTTAGTTGCAGTGCCATTCTTTATTCAAAATATGCAACAGGAAACTTATACAGTTGCATCAAAGTTTGAATGCAAATCTACTTCATTTTCGCCAAAACCGTCTCCCTAAGACACAGGGTGCCCCTGGGTCAATGATACTGACCTGTGTAGGAAACACACTCATCCCATCCGGGTCGGGCCCACGCTTGTTCTCGGATTTCTTTGCGCGATTGAAGACTCTCATAGCCTGAAAGATATGGAAGTGCACCATGCTATCATAACAAGTGAATCAATAAACGAATATCTTATATATCTTTTATGTCTTTGATCTATTAAATCAGGATGTATGAAGAAGTGAATATTCAGTTTAAGATTTCTTTTGGCAAAATCTGCCATGGAGAGTTTTCATTTTCTGAGAGAATTTGCAAATGTATATTTTCTAGATTTCTTTTTGTGCCCAACACCTGCATTTCATTAACAAACTTAACATTTTAGTTTATGAAACAATTGTTTATTAAATTTTATATTCGTAATTACCAAATAATAGTTAATTTGATATGGCTGACAAAAATAATTGAATTAGTGAAGACAGCAACTGTTAGGAAACCTACCTTCTACCATTAGTAAAAATTGAATAATGTCTTGTACTCTAACTTCAGTGGTTTAGTCACTCACCCCAGAGGTGGTGTACCATGAACAGGTCACCCAAATGTGAGAAAAATCCAGCTACAGGCTCATTTTCATTGCGTCGGTGAGCTAGCCCGCGGGCCCTGAGAATTGATCACACAAGACTTCTAGGGTGAGTGCACAACAAAGAATTTAACACTCCTACACAGGCAGGTCCTCTAGGTTTACACACAACACCAAGCTAACACCTTCAGTGAATCTGAATGACAGAGTAGGCATTCTATGTCTATGATCTTTTCCATTATCTAGAATGTATAACTTTACCACTGCTTGATATAAAGGAGTAGGTTATCATACTCTTGTAAGCCTAATGGTTCTTCAGAGGACAAGTAGTGTCAGTTGTTATTGGTCAATTAGAGTTCTGGGATTCCTTTGTAGACTTTCAGGTTTCTTTCATCTTTGGTAGGGGTTTTAACATATTATTTACACCATCAAAGTGGAAAAGACCATAATACATTTCTCTGCTTCTGATTTTAAAGATATTTAGCTTGGTGAAGTTATGAAAGGGGAAACAATGGCGAAGAGAAAAACAGAAGGCGATCAGATGAGAACGTCAGCAATAGTACAAAGGCTGCAAACTATAAAGTGTAAACAACATTAAGATGTGATTAAACAAAGGCTTAAAGCAGAAACAAGGGAGTTTCAGGATCTATTACAGGAGACTCTGAAATACTTGGTAGAAGGTTATGATATACACAATTTCCCTACTACAACTTCTCATGCCAGTGCATTTCAAACTTTTCAATTACTCTAGGTATATATTTTATCATCAGTATCCTATGCAAACCTTAATTATACTTAATTATAGTGATGCTGACATCCTACCAAGAAATTCAAGAATTCATTATGACTGCTGGTGAGAAGTTGTAGTGAGACGTCTTAGTATAAGCCATGGCGTGTTAATCAGTTTAAAATCTAGTGCAACATGCAACAAACATCAGCGCAAATAAAAATGCATCTAAGTTCGAGCAAAGCATGGTTTGAGACAATGTTGTAAAGGGCTGTGCTGAATAAAGAGATTATGTTGCAATTACCTCCACATACTAAATTGTCTTTTCTTTACCCCTCCCCCCCCCCAAAAAAAAAAGAAATTTAAATAATCATTAAATGATTTATTTTTTTTAATTATCATTCCCTCCAATACTACGTGTACTTTGATAGCCAAAACAAAAGATGTTTTAAGATTCATTTTTCTGATAGTTATTTCCCATCAGAATCATTAAAGTTATAAAGTAATGTGGGTAGATGGGATATTCATTTGATAATACTGCTCAATTAATAATAATAAAAAACAGAAACAGGCATACAGCAGTTTATGGCAGCATGCATTACTTTGGCAACTTCGATGAAACAACCAACGCTAAAACACAAGTCGACAAAAGCTATGAGAGCATGACATCACAGCACAGCACAGAACTCTTCCACTTTGTCTTTTTCACTCGGCAAGCGTCCACTTACCCCAGAAGTGGTGAATATTGTACAATTCACCAATGTGAGAGAAAAATCCAGCAACTGCTTCATTGTTTTCCTGCCTGCACTGTATCGCACGCGCCCTAGGGTAGGAGAAGGGTTTTTTTTGGAACGGGAGAGACAAAAGTGTAGGAACAAGTTAATGAGACTGGGAGTGACCTCAGATGTTGCAAGAGAGACTAGAATAAGTACACATATTCCAGTAATAGCTGAGCACATGCATATATAATGCACTAGGCTAGTTTGATACAGCTCCATGCCATCCATTGTCTTAAGTGCATATAACTATGTTCTTGTTGCCTATGGAAGCTGTAGCAACAATTGCATATATCACATATTAATTACGCAGCCCCATATCTGGCAGTTTGAGTGATAAGCTGTTTGATGAAACTTTTGGGGATCCAGGTGACAATTCCTAAGCTTGGAGAATGAGAAAGGTGTAAATGAGTGCTTCATGAATATTACATTTCTTTAAGGAGCCATACATCTTTGTAACATCCGAAATGAATATAATTTCTTGGCAGATGTCCATAGGACTGAATTTATGATAGCATGAGGAACAGTAGTTAGAATTTAGATATGCACTGGCCTTCTTAATAGAAAAGTAAATATTCAATTTTAACTCCAGATCATGAGAGTAATAATAAACGCCTTCTGAAAATATAACCTCATGGGAAATAACCAACCAGATCTACTAATCAGAAGAGTTGGGAGGAATGATTACACAACATGTGAGGTGCCTTGTGTATGAACCATAAAATCGAAAATATATCTCCATAGCTCTACATGTTATAGCTAAATTTCATCTTCGGACTTTGACAGGCATAAACCTCCTTTAGCAATGGGTAAAACAACTTAACAGTCTGAAACCTAATACAATGTATCCTTCATTTTTTCCGTTAAAGAATCATTACACTAAGTTTTTAAGGGGTGCCTAATGCTTTCCTAGTATTCTCAGGTGTTTAGCATACTTTTCTTTCTATATACACACGTTATTCATGTCATATCTTTTGCCTTCCCCTTTCAATTAAGGGCATGTTTTTATTACATTTTATCTCGATATGTGCTAGAAATTTAACTTCATCATTGAATTGGAAAGACCTCTACTTACCAGTTGTTGCCCCACTCTATCATGGTGCCAGGCTGAAAAAGGAGAAAACCATATATTAAAGTGACTATCACAAAATGCAAGATCATATGACTTGCAACTTGGGCTTCCAATTACAAAGTGTGTTACTTGACGTCTACAATGCATGTTTACAAGTTTAACTACTCACACCAATGAAATGGTCAGAATCCCAAATACTTCTTTGTAATAGAGAATACAGTATATCTATTTACTACTTACTTAATTTCCCTAAGATATCACAAATAAGTTTTTCCTTACCTTAAGAACATAGCTCCTAAGCTCGTAGATGTTCGTACCCTTCCTGGGCATTATATCACCCCAGAAGGTAAAGGCCAAGAGAATTTGGTTCTTACGTGAACGCAGCATCTTGTTTCGGTTTGCTCTAAATTGTACAAATTCCTGGAAAATAGTTACAGTATGATGAAATATCTATTGTCCAAAATAAAATGGTATTTGACTTAGCCATATTTTTCAAAGCTATATTATTTGGGTGAGGAATTTTGCCATGGAAAGTACTAGACTAAAATACTGCCTTGTTTGCTAATTCTTATTTCGATTATCTTTTTTCTATTCCTTCACAGAAATGCACTAGCAACCCTGGAATTCCTATTTACAAATTGTGCGATTTCAGGGATATCTCTGATTTTATAATAGCTTAGTCCCCCACCATCTGGTTTACCCACACAGGCTCCCATCTCATCAGCAAACATTATCTATGATTTACAGCAATTTTTGTTCATCTAAAGATAGTTATATTTTAGAGTTGATAATTAGTGTCACTGTGCAGTCTTATTTCTAAATTACCTTCTCAAATGTCTATTCATACATAGTGTGCCTTCAAAACTCTATTATAGTAAGATGTAGCCAAACAGTTGTTAGCGAGAACTATGACAATTATGTGTAACTATGGGTTTCCATCTTTTTCACTATTCAAACCGTAATATTAAAGAATCATACAAAATAGTGATAGGTCATTTTTCAACCGTTCTTCAATCACCTTATTGCTATAGAACATACTCTCACTTTCTATACAAACACGTATTCTGACAGTTCCAGTGTAAAATCCAAAATTGACAAATACAATCTTTCAACACTGACAGACTCAAGGTCGACAACAAAGTGTTTCAACTACAAACTAAGGGGAATCAAAACAGGAAAACAAAACTCATTCATGCACTTTCACATTATCACCAAATTCTTACTTTCTCAAGAGCAGGATTGTATTCTGGACCCTAAATTAACATATACATTTTTTTTTGTACATGTCAATTGTCTTTTCTCTTTTTGATTATCAGCTTATAAATATTTATCAATTTCATGGACATTATACATCAGCTAAAGCACCTGGAAATCTAAGCGGAATCTTTACAAAGCAAATTAGTCTGGTATTTACAGAAAAACGTTTTCTGCGTTTCTCAATATATCAACATAAAATCGTCAAATCATGCTTTGTATACTACCGGTAGTAGTGTTTCCATCTCCACATCAATTTAAAAGTTCGAAATGACATGATGGCCGTCTAAATTTAGTAATCTGTATTTTTCAAGTGTCTTATATTAACGAGATTTATAAATTGGTTGTTTCAAATATATTTTCAGTTTTACCCCTCCCCTTTTTTCACTTGTCTGAAGTCCTATCTTCTGCATTTATCCTTACTTCTTCCAGTAAAACCGTAAGCTGCTGCTAGATAGGATACATACAGATTCCTTCTAATATCATAACTAGATTTAATGTAGTGTTTGTTTAATGTCGGATATTTGGTACTTTTATAATCTTGATATAAATTAACTTTGCTTAATCCTATTTCTCTATTGAACATATTTCAAAACTAGTTAAACGTCTTACCTTGTCAGTTCTGTAAATTTGTGTAGTATTATTCAAGTTTGAATATCCACCCGGGTATTTCCATAGATGGACTGAAAAATTAAAGATGTACAATCAAACATTATCGCAATCTTATTTTGGTGGTTAATGAGTTATAGCTGTCTATCAAAATTGTGCATATGTTTTTACAACAACCAAAATTGTCACGGGGAGGGAGGGGGGGGGGCTATAAGCCGCTCTCCCACCTTAGGGGAAACAAACCTCAGGGGTTTGACTCTTGTACAAGCCGCGGCTTTACACAAAAATGCATGATAGGTTAGGGTTTGATAATCTGATCATAAAGAAAATCATAAATTTACTCTTTTCGCCTCAAAGTTAGGGCCCGGCTTATATAGTGGGGGAATATCCATGGTTGAAAGAAGGCTCAGGGGCTTGGATTTAAACACTTACTTGCTTCGTCTTGGTCACCGATCTCTACAGTCCAGCTCCCTAGGAGCTCTGCTCCGGTACCTTTTTCATTTGTCAACTGGACATAGGATTGGCTGAAAATGATAGAATAACCAAATCACTGTCTGTATGATGTATACTAGTAGTTTATTGGTGTATTATTTTTAGTTATGCACAACACTTTCATAATTTATACAGTTACAGAAGATATCTAGTAATGTAAAACTCATAACCATGAGTCAGTAGTTCAAGAGTGAATTAAATGTCAGTTACCGGTAATTGTTTTTAAGATGTCGGAAAATTGTATGAATGAAGAAAAAATATACTCACTATTCTTGCAAGTATTGTTCCATGAATTCGGGTTTTACACTATGCACTGAAAATGTGATTAAACGCATGCCATTTTTTTATTCAATAGAAAAAAATAATTGCCTTCTTAGAAAATAAGAGACCAATACATAAAATTGTCCAACGCAGGGCAATAGAATCGCTAACCGGAAGTATAGGCACATAAAGAGATATATCTTGTTTATAGAAATTGAATGCTTTTTAAAATGCTCCCATCAAATGATTAGTGTTTCTGAATATGTTTTGCCTCGTTTTATAAAATTACCTCTTGTTTTGTACCTTTCGGCTATCTATACAGGGATACTCTTTAAATAACTTTAAATAACGGATCTATAGTCTAAAAATATCATATCATAAGCACCCTGGGATCAGATCAAGTTGAATACAGCAGAAGAAATAAAATTCATCAAGTGGAAACCCCTACTTTGAAGTTCATATACAGTGTCCTTGTCTCCCAGTGCCTGGGAGTGTGACTGCGTGCCGGGGTCCACGGTCCTAATTCGCAGCATCCGCTTCATCCAGCTGGCTTTGTCATCACTGTCGTGTAGCACACACGAGGAGGAGATAGACCTGGAAATTAAATAACATGATGTCTAAGCACTTAAAAGTAGAACAATGTCACTTGTCAAGTATGCAGAGCAGCCAGAGATAGGCAGCCGCTTGAAATTCGACTGCTCTTCAATCCATGCAGTTGTGAAAAAGAATACCACTCAGGGCTCCCTTAGGCTAAGGGACGAGTCATGTATTTAAACGGTACTACAGTAAAGTTTCAGATATAAGCTGAACTCTCGTATAAGCCGCACCCCTAACTTAGGAGAATCTTATAAGCCGAATGTGGGGTTTGATCATAGATCTAGCTACTAAAGTAACTTTAGTACTGTAGTGCGGGGTGGTTGTTTTTGTGGAATTTCTTGTGACAGTAATTCTCTTTTTGATCCCTCCCCCTCATTTAATAATTACCTGAAATTTATCTTGACCCCGATCCTCCACCCAAGAACATTTTGATTTTAAGAAATGCCCCCCCCCCCCAAAAAAAAAGTCATCATGAAGCATAGTCGTGAGTGGATATTTTTAAGCAACAAAAGGGGGGCGTCAAGAAGAATTACCTGGGTTTGTTTTCTTTCCTTACCAATAAAGCCTGTGCATTTAACTTGTGTTGAACTTGTAGATCTATATAGTTAAAAAATGAGCACTCAGTCAAGAGGCCCAGTCAAACCTCAAGGCGCTAACCCCCGCACCCCACCCCCCCTTCCACCACGTTGATCAATGATAATTTGATTCATTCCCTTTGCCGGTTTAATGTAAAAAAAAAAAAGGCTGATAGTACCCTTATCAGGTGTGAGATCAGCTAGATAAGGGGTACACTATTTAAAGAATGACACTTGTCTGTGCGACGTATAAGTACTATAACCGTATAGACTGCAGAGTATAGTCCGCATGGCATAGTGAGGCATAGGCATAGGCTAGTACTTTAGGGGGCGGGTGATCATTCTGTTATCAACGGGGGGGGGGGTAAAAAAATTTGGTCCCCTTGACCGGGGGGGGGGGGGTGTAGAAAAATTGGACCCCTCTTGGGGGCATGTCATCATGTGCTGTCTGTGCGACGTATATTAAAGACTAAGTACTATAACCGTATAGACTGCAGAGTATAGTCCGCATGGCATAGTGAGGCATAGGCATAGGCTAGTACTTTAGAGGGTGATCATTCTTTTATCAACGAGGGGGGGGGGGGGGTAAAAAAATGTGGTCCCCTTGACCGGGGGGGGGGGTGTAGAAAATTTGGACCCCTCTTGGGGGAGATCAAAAAAATGCTTCAAAAGGCCCGCGGGGAGGGGTAAACAATTTTCGATCCGTTTAAGGGGCGGGGGGTGAAAAAAATGTCTGCGCGAAAACCCACCACCTCCCTAATCTAATCTAGGCCTACTGCTCTATTTTGGCCGCCCCCCCCCCCCCCCCCCCATCCCAAACTGAACTGCAAATTTGACGGAAAGTTGTACAAATATTCTAGCATGTGAGCATAGGCATACGTATCAATAAAGGAACATTAGCAGTATAACTTATCTAATATCAGTACAAATAATAAGTGCCCCCAGTTGCACCAGACTTTGTACAACTTTGCTGAAGTCAAGTTCACCTCAGAGTCCCACTGTCAGAGGGTCGCCACAAACCAAAACAACGTCAACACATCCCACGGCCAAGGTCGAGGCTGTCGATGGCGTTTCTAAGACCTGTCACATCCTTTCTACTATTGACAACAGACATCTATCCTCCTCAAATTAAGAGCAATAGTTATTGCAACTCATTTCTTACCTCGTAGCAGTGTTGCTAAGCGCAGACGATTTCTTACAGAGGTTTATTAGACCCCTCCTCCCCGCTCCGAACATCGTGGCCGCCATGTTTTCTCCCGAACTGGAACAGCCTCGTTTTGGATATTTCAGCAAGGTGGCGCGTCGGTTCATTCCCGCCACTCCCGCCACAAGTTCTCTCACGTTTGTGGTCTACCTGAGAGTTCTGATGGCACAGTCTATACTAGCAGATCTACTCATCACTCCAAATTTAGTACAAATCAGCACCCTTTTAAAAAATTACGTTTAAGTTACTAATAGTTTTGAACAAACATTGTAACTTTCACTAGGCCTGGGCCTACATGTGTTTGCTCCTAGGCCTAGGACTAGTAGGCCTACTACGAGGCAGCATTTTTAAGGGAGTGTTCATTTATCAGTTACAGGGGGGGAGGTGGTGGGTTGAGGTGGGTGCTGTAAAAATGTCAGACGCCTTCTGAGGTGGAGGCATAAAAACTTTTGACTTCTCTTGAAGGGGGGTGTAAAAAAAATCAGCCCCTTTGGGGCCGTCCATAAATGATGTCACGCTATTTTGGGCCTTTTTTGACCCCCCCTCCCCCCCCCCCCCATGTCACACTTTGTCACGTTTTGCTTGACCCCCCCTCTAGGCGTGACGTCACACAAGCAGCTACCCCCCCCCCCCCCTTTGATCTTTAATGAAAGCAAAAGCCTGGTACCATGAGGAAATGATTAAATGGGCTTATACTTGATATCAGCAAAAACTTCTAAAAAGAGAAGAAAGAATATAATAATAATTCATTGTCATTGTCATAACAAAGAAAGTTCGAGAGAAACAGACACAGCTTCATGTGCATAAAATCAAAGAATTTGGAGGTCTCCCCCCCCCCCCCCCCAATAAAAAGAAGGAATTTGCTTCCTTTAAAATAGTTTGCTTTATCATAGAACCTTGTGAAGCCATTAGGAGGACTTGCTTTGGGTGCATATTAGATTATTTATACATATAGTATGATAATAAAGTATCCAGTACTGTAGATTCTAGCATTCTCACATATAACACACCCCTAACTTGAGGAATCCTATAAGCTGATCAGTAACCTGATTATGGTGAATTTAGTACTGTAGTATTCTTAAAAAAAAACTCTCATTCTGGGTGTAAGCTGCACGCTTTAGAGGCATGGGATCTATAAAATTATCAAAGTCTAGGTGTGGGTAATATGAGGGGTTTTGGCAGTATAGATCTAGTACAGTACTAAAATCACAATTTCCAGACCTCTGGATTGGCGACCTGGGCTGTTTTCCAGGCGACCTAGTGACCTGTCACACTAATTTTAGCGAAGTTCAGACTTTTGAACAAAATGAGATGCAGGAATTTTAGTCCAATAAAGCGACGTTGTGACTTGGGACCCTCTATTTCAGCGACTTTTCGAACTTATGGAGGGACCCCTCTGCACCCCTAAAAAGCACCCTGGGGTAGCCCCTCCTCCGACTGCCCCATATTGGGGTGCAGAGGGGTCCCACCCACAGGTTGGAAAGTCTCTGAAATTAAGGGCTCCATGTCGCAAAGTCATTTTTTAGACCATTTTTCACTATTGCATTATTACTATTGAAAATCACCGTTTTATTACTGTAGGCTACCTACTATAGTCGACTTATAAAACCCTTGTACACGCGGGAATTTACATTATTATTATACATGTACATGTATTTTATAAACTGTAATGACCCAGAGACAGACTTCTGGGGTTACACTGGTTTAGCTGTAGTCTATTACATTATTAAAACTTTTTTGGGGGGAAATGTGACATCATGCACTTGCCAACCCCCCCTCCCCCCCTTGTCACGTTTTGTCACAAATTTCTGACCCCCCCTCCCCCCCCTAAGGCGTGACATCATTTATGGACGACCCCTTTTAAGCAAAAAAAGCCAGCGTGCTACTAGGCCTATATAGTTCAAAGGGGGAGGGCAAAAATCTTTCGGCTCTTTCGGCTCCTTCGGCGAGGGGAGGCACAAAACATTCTACACACTCTCAAGGAGGGGGGCGGTCGTAAAAAGTGTTTTCACTTCCGCGCGAAATCTCACCACTCCCCCCCCCCTGTAATCAATAAATGAACACGCCCCTGCGTGAATCCCTTGTTAAATAATGACCACTCCCTAAGAAAGGATTATGACAAAAGCCCAATCCATCGTTGCGGCGCCCTGTGGAACAAACTAGCATCAGAGATAGAAAGCCTCCCACATTTAATATGCCTTCCTGAAAACACTCAAGGGCAACCCAAGTAGCAAACACAACAGGGCCCCAGTTGGGCTGGCAACTGGGCCCCAGTTGGGCTGCCTGACTGGGGCCCCTCGAGAATGGGCACTGGGCAAATGTCCACGCCCAAGCGGGCAAGCCCAAACTGGGCCCGACTGGGCCCCGGACGGGCCCCACTTTCATATTTCAGATTGACAACTTACATAATAGGCCAGTGTAGTAATTGATTTTAATTAATACATTGCCATTTTATTAATTTAATGACTATTATCTGACTGGGCATTGGATGGGCACAGGTAGGGCTGGCCCAAGTTAGGATTCAGCTAGGATATCCCTGCAGGAAGCCTTTCAGGTCACACATTTTCTACTTAGAAGAAAGAAAATGTATTCATTAAGAAGACTGAAGAAGACTAATAAATTTAGTCGAAACGTCGATATCATTCAACATTTTCTCAACACTATTTACTACTGCCTTGTACATATTCTCAGCAATAAAATTCCACATAATTGTACATGACTGTGTCTGGTTTTTTGTGCATACAACACACTTTAGTAATGTATTCATTAAGTTCAAGTCAGCAATGATAAGACCTGTGCAAGTGGCTATTTTTGTAAGTCTAGATACTACTTCATCTTAGCCATCAAATCTTTAGCTGATACCTTTATATGTGGGTTCATGTCTTATAGTTAATTTTGAACCACATTATAGGGGTCTCCAGGTGAAGACTTCATTTTCTACTATAATTTTCACAGTAAAAAAGAAAATTCCATATATATTATAAGACTGCATTGAGATATTTTCATAATTATACATATATTAATGACATAACACATCTTGGTTTCATTGTATTTATGAAGAAGTTATCTTGAATTGGGGGAATTCTCTCTACATGGTACACAGAAGCCATCTAGTGTCAAAGCTTAGAACCACATGGCCATCTAGTGTCAACACTCTGAACTACTTGCTAGGAAGCCCACATCAAACCCAAAGAAAGCCCAACTATGATTTTCCAGTGAAATCACCATAATAAAATTTCAAATTAATTTTTTTTTAAAAGGGGAGTTTGATTCATACCGTAAGGAACTTCCATAAAGCATTTGTGAAAATGAAATTTAGCCCAGTCAAAGCCCACCTAAAGCCCAATCATACACTTCCTACAAAAGTGACTATAACATGTTCGTAATTGGAATTTTTTTAATAGAGAGCATGATTCAAGATATCAGGGATATTTACAAAGCATGTAGTAAAATTCACGTAGCCCAACTGGGGCCCCACTGAAGCCCATGCATTTGCCCATCCCAAAACACAGTCCAGCCCAATGTTTCCCAAGGTAAACCCAACTGGGCGCCAGTTGGGCATGTTACTTGGGAAGCTATCATGAGAACACCCACAGACCTCTCCTTGTCTATGGGTATTCTATGGAAAAACCCCCGGGGGGGGGGGGGCACTTCATATATTTTGTATACACAGGTGTGCGGCTGGGAAGGGCACTTTTTGAGCAAAATCCCCCTAACCAAGGGTCTGCTTTTCACCAAAATCCCCCTCACCAAGGGTCAATTTTCCCCAAAATCCCCCTCACCAAGGGTCACTTTTCGGAGATTTCAACAAAATCCCCCCAAAAAGGGTCACATTTTGCCAAAATTCTTTGCAACAAGGGTCACTTTTGACCAAAATTCTTACACCAAGGCGGACTCCTCGGGGAAAATTGCTAAAACCTAGGCACTTTTGTCCGAAATCCCCCTCAGCAAGGGTCACTTTTGACCAAAATCCCCCTCACCAAGGGTCACTTCTGACCAAAATCCCCCTCACCAAGGGTAAGGGTTGTCAAAGGGCCAGCCGCACACCCATGTCAAAAAAAAATTGAGTACCCCCCCCCCGGGGGGAAACCTGAACACAGTCTCAATAGTGACATTTGATTGAGTGTTTGACTTTCTAGACGATACTACATCATCATAATTATGAGCCTACTGTATAGGCCTATTTAATATTATGTTCTATCAGCTTCATCTCTGAAATGCATATATCTTGATATTTACACATTCTTAACGTTCTGTTCTGTATTCTCTGAACTTTTCCAATTAGGTTATTAATTGATGCATCAATAATATAGCTACGATAGTCAACATAGGGAATGATTATTTGTTTATAAAATAAAAGGGCTTAATCTTCCGATAGGAATTTTCTTAGTCTACCCAATAAATGGACCTTATGACAGATACTCCTGATTACTTTGGAGACTTGCTTTTTGAAAGTAATCCTACTGTCTTTACAAACAACTCATAAGTACTGTTATGTGTCTGCTTCCTCCAATATTACATTGTCGATGCTTACTACAATACATACAAGTGGGTGATTTATAATGTGAGTTGTTCCTCATAATACACTTTTTTTTCTTTTTTTTTATTGATGGTAATTAATACAATTTCTACCGTTCCAACCAAATGTGTTCTTGACATCTTGTCTTAATTTATCTTGGGATACATCCAAATCTTTTTTACTAGATACTTTAACTAGATCATCACAGGGATGCCAAGTTACCCTACCCCCAAAGTCGTATTTTCTACGATTTTTTCATCCCAAAATCGTAATAATTCGTGCTTGAATTCGTAACAAAAATCCTAACAATAACATACCCTTTAGAATTCTTGATTCTAGTCAAGCGTTTCACCTTAAAGTCCAACTTGACTTGTAAGTGAGGTTTGAAAAAGTTATTTACTAGGGTCAAAAAAATATAATCCTTATTGTGAAATATACCTTTTTTTCAGGATTGTTTTTCGCTGTATCGCGTCGAAATATAGACAAGGCTTTATGGTAGGCCCTAGGGCTTTTTGGGGCATTCTTCAAAAATTCCTAAAAAATCGTAATTTGTCAGTAAAAATCGTAATGGTCGTAATAGGGGTCAAAAATCGTAAAATTACGAAAAAATCGTAACACTTGGCATCCCTGTCATCAGCGTAGATGAGCAGTTTGCAATGGTATATGTTTAGGTAGGTCATAAATGAAAATGAGGAAGAGTAAGGGACCCAGTGAGCTTCCCCGTGGTCCTTCATAATTAACGTTAGCTTCAGTCGACTTTTCATTGTTTAACAGAGCACACTGTCTTCTATCACTTCAGTATTCTCATGAAATTAACCATTGGTGTATTGGTGCATGCAGCCCAATAGCCTTTTTTTTTTAACGTTTAGCAGTGATTAACTGAGTCAAACACTTTCTTACCATCCATATACACTACTTTCATTAGCCATTTCCACTAGGTGGGGTTATCGTAGGAGAGGCTAAGATTCTGTCCCAGGGAGGGCATGTGTAAAGCCACCGAAATGGGGTGGGGACCCTGCTCAACCCCCAATCAACTATCTAAGGTTGTCTCTGTTATCATATACACAGTGTTAAGAAAAATGTTTTTAACAGCAGTTAGCACCCCCTGATAGAGAGATTTAAGTGCTTTTTATTCATGCTGATGGTCATTTGTGGTATTTGGTAAGATCCAGCATACCTCAATGAGCATTACCACCCCTGTATAATGTGCTCTAATCACATTTTAATGAGGCTGCTGCACCCCTTCCACCAGCTTCTCCATCCCCTCTATTTTCGACTGATCTTCACTTCTAAATCATATTTTCCTTATACACCCCTGCAATGTCTAAGCAATGGGGTATTTCTTTGCACCAGAAAAGGGCATGAGCATGAGGTATCCTTTCCTCCATAGTAAACCTATGGGGTCTTTAGGCCGGTTAACAGGGTTGCCTTGGTACTACCCTATGATGCCCACCCTGCCCTCTAGTGGAAACGCTTGATGAAAACAGTGTATAGCACACACTAACATTTTCACTTTTTTTTGTTGAAGTTTTTCATAAATATATCTCAAGAATTCGAAAATATGCATGTTCTGCTTTGGGCATTCTATGTTAATATCCCAGCTTTGTTGGTCTAATATGGTTCATACTGGTTATTGCTATTAGTATTCCCTTCTAGTCCATTGACCTGAATGCCAAAGGGTGTACAAAAGTCATTGATTCGAGAATTGGTACAATCTTTTAACTTGTTTATTGGAGGATTCAAATTCATTATTATTTGGAAACGATTTTTGGTAATCAATGAAGATAGATCTGGAATATGCGGACACATTTTGAGATAGTGTGGTGTGTTCGGTCTAGTGCCGATTTGACATTAATAAAGTAAACATTTTCTGCAAAAGTCTTAATATGATTCTTAAGTGCCTAACTATGACTCAGGGGTAAACACTGATTCAAATATGAATCACATAGTCTTCAACCACAATGCCTACACATGGTAATCTGTCCACTTGTGCCCAAGGGTGTAAGAAGGTATAGCCAGTACATTACAGGTGGAGGCACTCTCAAAGCGGGCATTGATCTCCCACACATAGCCGACAATCGCTTCATTGGCTTCTTTCGAGAAGGTAATGACATGGGCATAGTCTTGCGGACCGAAGATCCTCACCATTTCTGCGTCGGTATCGGAGAGAAACATGGAGTTGCCTCTGATCCAATAATTTGATGTCATTTTTGGGGGAGGGTGGCTGAAGGAGAAAGTAAGTGTTGACCACTGATCCTGTGAGGGACTGTAATATTCGAAGTACTCAAGTCCCTCAAAGAAGCACAGGACCTCCTCCTTGAGGATTGTCATGGTGTGCATTTTACGACCACGTCTTTTTTGCAGCATGGGTGCTCTGTGTTCCCATTCGCGAGTGGACAGATCCAAGCGATCCATGGTCGACAGGGTTTCTTCATCCATCATCGTCTCGTTGTGGTTTTCAGGTAGCCCACCAGCGACGTACAGCCCATTGTTGAGGACACAGGCCCCAAATACAAACAATGGGGCTGGGAGTCTGCTGAAGTCATTCCAAGTGTCAGTCTGAAAGTCATACTGCTCTATAGTGTCAATAACACTGTGTCCGTTGCGGTAGTCTACCCCGCCTACTGCATACATATACTGCTTGCAATGAACCAAAACAGCCTGGTACGCGTGCCGAGGCAGGTTTGCCATTTCTTCCCACTTGACTATTCTTGGATCAAATATGTACCACTGCTCCCTGAAAGGGTTATCATGTATAACAAAGACAATCAGAAAGTTATTGACTTCAATTTGCAAGATTTCAGATTTCTCATCAAATGGGGTTCTGAAGTGATCATGTCTCATCCACAACCTTAAGTCAGGTATGAAGAAGTAGGCTGGATCCTCACAAGCCTCAGGTACAAATGTGAGAAAACTTGGGCTGTTTCTGACTTTGCTCTGTATGGAGTCGTGAGGGACGCGCTGGTGTAGGGGAAGCTTGTGGTACTCCATGGCTGCATCAATCAGAGAGTGCAGGTTGTCTGGCGTTTCACTGATCGGTTCCATTTCCTTGATATGCAAGAGTTCACTCGGTGTCATCAGGCAGAACCGCACCTGCTGTAAGAATTCATCATAGTACTTGTATCTCTCTGTTAGATTGGCCTTTACCCACTTCTGGATGCAGAGAAGGATGGGTTTCTCTTCATGGAGCCAGTTCTGTACAATAAAGGAGAAGTCAGTGTATGGCAGGTTCATTATATTCTCTGATTTGATGATTGGTGTCAATCTGCCCAAGATGTACTTCTCAACTTTGGCTATCCCGTCCTTCAGCGCGTACGACCGGAAAAGTGTGAGATCATCGAACCAGTTCTCAGTGTCAAGGTTATCTATGATGAACGCTGTGCATATCTTGATAGCTGCTTGCATTTGGAAATAGATTGCTCCACCCAAAATGTCAGCCGCGTTAGTAGTATATAACAAGCCCCTTCTGCAGAACATTTATAATAAAAGTTAGAAAATGGTAAAAATTGGAAAATGTTCTGCAGAAGGGGCTTGTTAAAGGCGTGGACCCTAAATGGACAAATGGGGACTTTGGTCATGTGCAGTTATAACCATAGCAACAGAGTTATATATGTCAATAAAGTTATAAATATGACAACAAAATACTCTTTCACTTCATTTATTCAGTTGTACAGTTCATTTATATGTAGTACATGTGTAGATATGTTGACTTATTTCAATGTATGACTTTCGTTGTAATGTCTCTGTATGAAGATACTCCATTTTTCTCGCTGCTTGGCATCAGTTGCAAACCATTCAAGAATAAGATATAGACGTGGAGGTACATCCGGATCATTTATTTCAAGTCTATGACTCTTAATATAGCTTTTCATGTCATGTGATATTGGAAGAGAATTTATGCTTTCTTCTTGGTTCTTCCTACCATTTACTATATATATATTGTACTTTATCACATTACGACATTGCATAGAAAGAGAAATGTAATATTCTCGTATTTTATATTGTTCCAACACAGATTTTGCTTTCTGACGCAATATCTCATCTCCACTCACACCATTTCTTTCCATGTTGTCTATACTACTAAAATAGTCATACAGTTCAGCTATTTCATTAGTTGTCATTATGTTTTTTGCTTCTTCTGCCAATGTCGCTGTTGCTTCTTCTGTCGACATCGCTAATCTATTTTCTGCTGTGTTATCTGTTAGAAATCTTGATCTGATTTCCATCCTTTGCCAGTTTTTATATAACGCATAGAACCACTTGTGTTGCAATATTATTGTTCTACATTCATTGCTTACTCCATATGTCAAATAGAGCATCATCCTGATACATAATTTTATCTGCCAGTCAGGTTGGTTTGGGTATTCTTTTGTTCCAGCTTTTGAGGTCCATAGAACAAGCGGTGTAACCCATCCTTCATACAGTTTTTCTTCTTTATATGAGAAGAATTTATGCTTTGCTATCTCACAACATTCACATGTGCATTCTTTGCTGTGTTGTATATGATAGCATGCAGGAAGAATGCAGTAGCATCGGTTCTTAGGCTCTTTCTTCCTGCAGTCAGGATGAAACTTGAAATATTGCATTATTTTATCCAAATATTGCATGATTCATCCATGCAATGCAATGTGTCCATGCCATACCAAATGTTCAATCTCAGCATAATATATCCTCTACTGCTTACAGCAACACAAGAGTACTGGATACAATATCAGGTCAAAATAGAATACTGTCGGCAGATAAAATTGTCCCAGTTTTCTCTCTCCTCTCTTTCAGTTGCGAACCACTGTACTATGAGATACAAGCGCGGTGGAATATCTATATCATCTTGTTCTATTCTATCGCTTTTTATATATTTTTTCAACTCTTTTGGTATATCTAAACTATCTATTTTTCTGGACACTAATGGAGTATTACATGGCATCTTCCAGTATATTAGGGAAATATGATTTCTCACCGTTTTTCGACACTGCATGAGAAGAGACAGGTTGTATTCTCGTAGTTTATATGTTTCTAACACAAATTTAGCTCTACTCTGTAACTCATTTGCAGAATACTTTAAATTGTGTGCTCCAATATTTGTACACGGTATATTATCAAAGAATACGATCAGTTCTATCATTTCGTTTTCTGTCATAGTTGTATTCTTGTACGTTGTAGTACACCAAGCTTTGAACAAAAGCATGAATGGTATATCTTGTACCAACAAGCCAAGTTCATTTCCACGTCCATAATATATATATATCATCATATACATTTTTATTTTTAACTTCCAGCCAGTACTGTTCATGTATTCCTTTGTTCCAGCTTTTCTTGTCCACATCAGTAGAGGAGAAACAAAACACTCATATACTCTATCTAGTTCTGTAGTATAGAAATCTTTGTTCTCTGTATCACAGCACGGACAGTTACATCCCAATTTGTGTTGTATTTCATAGCATTCTGCATGAAGGCAGTGACATGTTTTCCTCTTTTTCTTCTCATGGCATGGACGATAGCAGTAACATGTAGCTGTGTTCTGCTCTACTCCTTCGCACCTCCTACGACATACCTTGTCACACTGTTGCATTCTGCTTGTAAACACATGTACATTGTGCAGAATGTAACTGATCACAGTAATGTTTTGAAATAAAAACGTCCCATGCTTCTCGTTTGTGTACATCTTTTGCAAACCATTCCACTATGAGGTACACAGCAGGAGGAATATCCTGATCGTATAATTCTACTATGTTTTGTTGAAGGTATTCTTTCATGATATGTGGTATTGGTAATGTTACAATCCTCTGTTTGCAAATTGCACGAAGGTGTGATCTCTCTTCTTTTTTTTGTACTATTGTACTATGTCCAGATATAATACAAGTTGCACGATCTATATAATAGTTTATAGCATATCTACACTGCATTTGTAATGTTATGTTATACTCTCGTAGCCTATATTTCTGTAATACAGCTATAGCATGTTGTTGTATACTGTCTGTTCCTTTATTCTGCTTTGTCAGTTTATTCAGGAAAGAGCAGATAGGGAGCATTTGTTCTAAAGTAAGTGCATGTATGGTGCCATCATCTTTATATTTTATTCCTCTTTTATGAGCTGCCTCAGTTAGTCCAAAATGAAGATACATCATTATCTTTAATTTCAGTTCTAATTTCCAATAAATAGAATACATATATTCTTTTATCCCAGCTTTTCTTGTCCATAGTTTAAGCTGGTATACCCATGTCTGATATAATGTTTCTGTTTCAAATGTTTTGTATTCCTTTCCAAAATTTGACTTTGACAGTAACATCCTATGTTGTGCTTTACCCTGTTGCATTTTTCACTGGTGCACTTCTGAGTACTATACATGGCACTGGAAAGAATTCAGGTACTACACAGAATGAGTGTAATGTTCACATATCACTGTTGTATCATAGCACAGTAAACTGCAATAGAATACAACACACTGTAATAGAATACAACACACTGTAGCTGTATCATGTCTCAAATGAATAAAGTACATACATATATAACAGAACAGTTCTTTTTCTTTACCTTTTTATTCATATTCTTGTACAATTTCTGCCATATGTCTGCTTTATGAATGTTATCATACTACAGTACAGGAGGAGGTATCATGCAACATGCACAAGTGTTTGTTGACTGTATCAAATTCAGCATTGGTACATCTTTTACTTCCTCTTCTGTTGTGTTGTTACTTTCTTCACGCAGGCTTATTGTCTCAGCCCACTTCACTTCTCTGTTTTGGTCTAGTTTTTGGAAAACGAACCTCAAAACATCCATCCTGTTTATCTCTGTCAGGGCATTCAACAGCTGGTATGGAGCACTTTTTTCTTCTCGCTGCCACATTTGCATTACTTTATATGCATGTTTTGATTCATCTTGTTCTGGCTGATATGATATCATTCGTATTTTCTCATCTGGTATATACAGGTAGGAAGCAATATCTTTCCACACAATAGGTATTTTGTCAGCTAACATGATAAAGTATTTCTGTATTAATCCCTCTCTAGGAGAGTCACACTGTATTTTGTGTTTCTGAAAGAAATCTCGAGTTTCGTGTATTAAATCTCCACGGTTTACTTTCAACAGAGCACAATGTAATTCTTTCCACCTAGTTTCTTTTTCTGCACTCTGCCACCAGTACTGTAACATTTCTTTCCCCATTTCGTCTACTCCTTTGATCTTTAACATGTTTCTTAAACGATGATGTGGGATATCCAGGAAAATACCAAGTTTCATCCACTGACCAGGGATCATATTATTTATTTCCATCAAAAGTGTGTCTGGATAGTGCAGAAATCTGTGAGCCATTACAGTATGATACATGGTAGGAGACAAGTGTTACACTATGTTCAGAATTGTACCAGGCATATGACAATGCAAACAATTATATGTTGAGTATACTAGCACATGAATAATCTATAGCAAGAAATGTAGCGTAACAATATATCCAGATTCGGTATGACTGTACTGTTAGCAGAGAGATAGCATATTCAAGTATCTTGTCCTGTTCTGTTCGTACACCCGCCTATCTCAGTATATTTATGACACGTTTTATACACTATGTAGTAGAACACTCTTCCAGTGTAACATATGTTCACACACCTTTTTCCTGTCTTGTATGATATATCGTTCTAAATATATCTCAGGAATATCAAACAGAGAATTCACACTGAAGTTTTGCTGTGTCATGTTCCTTTCCATACGACAAGCTAGCATATCAATTATACTCTCTATCAGAGCATGCTGTTGCATGGCACCATCTTTATAGTGTTGAGGGTGATGATCATTACATTCGTAATGATGCTGTACTGCTTTATCCCAACACCTTTTTTCTTTCTCATTTTTTGGACCATTTTTTCTGTGAAACTTAATAGCATACCCTATGCTTTCTATACTTGAGAACTTAGACAAGTCGTGCTGTAATATTCTCTCGTATAATATTTCCCTTTCTTCAGATGTTAAAGCATGACTGATGTAAAAGAACATTTTACTTATCCATCTTCTATGTTCTAATACTTGCTGGAAATGTGTATACACTATAGAAATAAAACTTGTATTACATGTCACTTTGTACCGTCCTTTCTTTACATATCTTATTACATTCTCATCTGTACAATTCTTCAATAACTTGGATAAGCTATATGTTTTAACCCTCATTCTGTATTACCCAGTCAGCGAATTGTGTTGTAGGTATTTACCTTGAACTTTACTCTTCATATACGTCAACTATTCTACACATTATATTATCTCAACTATATTTAACATGCCCTAACTGTATTGCATAATGTTGTAATATTACTCCTTGTTGTTCAGTGACTTGTTCTGTTAACAAAGCTTTTCTTTCTTCTAACTGTTTTATTTCTTTTACTCTACTTCTTCTTTCTTCTTGCAGGTTAAGGATATAGTTGTGCTGTACTTCGTTGATTTTCTGTAGTTTCATGATTGTGTTGTGGCATTCACATGGTAATTCACAGTACTTCCTACCATATTGCATTGCAACCTTGCTGTAACAGTTACACAAATATATATATATAATTGCTTTACTTATATCTCTTATGGGAATGATATTTCTGTTGCTTCTTCTTCTGTCTCAGGTAAGTTTCTGTATTTTTCCATTAAGCTTGCTGCTGGTTCCCCTACTTCATCTAAAGTTTCACTTTCTTCTCCATCAGCTACTATTTGATTTGCAGAATATCTGACATATCCCCCTAAAGTACTGCAGGCATGATTTCTGTTTAAATCAGCTTGCCTTTTCTGCCTTCTTCTCCATTCCCTTTCCTGTTGTACTATACCTGCAGCGCGTTTGTTTGCTAAGTTATCCATTATTTTGATTTGTGCATCTCTTAAATCATTTTCTAACACAGCAGTCTTTTCTTTTTCTGATGTTAGTTTTTCTTGTGTATTTCTATTACAGTTTTCTAATACCTTAATATACTCAGACTGAGCTCTATATATGTTCTCTAAATGACAGTTAATTTTCCTCTCATATTGTAGTATCTCTATTTCCTCATGTATTTCATTCATTCTCTTGCCTGTCTTGAGTTGTACCCTTCCTTCTGTCTGTTGTATTTCAGTATCACTCCTGTCTTCTCTCTTCTTTTGCAGCAACAGTACTCACTTTGTGTTATGCTGTGATGCTTCTCCTTCACCTCTGTGTTGCACAATCTGTACTTCTGACGTTATCTGGTAATACTTCACTTTCATGTGTCTCACCACATACAACACATGTACCATATAATGCTATTCTTACTTCTTCTTCTATGTCAATATCACTTAGAGTATCCTGTTCTAGTATTTTATTTTTATTTCTTACTGTTTCCTTCTTCGTAGGATGAGAGTATATTATCCTACCTGACCTCAGTAACATTTCTCCTGCCTTTGGTCTGTCATTTGAATGTATTACAATGGGATCTGGTACTTTCATACCTGGCACATGGTCATTAAAATCCATTACAATGGGATCTGGTAGTTTAATACCTGACACATGTGCATGTGTTTTCCCGTCTATTGTGGTGAGATGTATATTATATTTCTTTTGTTCCATTCTGAAGTACAGTCTGTATTCTGGTGAGAGGTAGAACAAATTTGTTGATTTTATTCCTGAAGTACAGTCTGTGTTGTATCAATGTATTGTGCTGTGTGTTTTGTGTCTACTCCTTGCTTGGTATTTAGTACAAAGGCACTTGGTTCTGTTCCTGCACTGTGTGAGGCAGTTGGTTCTGTTCCTGCACTGTGTGATTCTGCCCAAGTACTAGTATGGTACAGATCCTGGTATGTATCTGATCTCAGTATATTTTTCATCTCCTCTGTTTCCTTTCCACCAATGTTTAAATCAGTATTTGATACAACAGCAGCCATTTTGGCATTGTCAGACCAAGGGCTGAGTGTGGAATATTGCACAGTGCAGGAAAGAAAAGTTTCAGTCCTACTTTTTTCGTTAGATCTTTTTCCACTTTCCTTACACAGTAGAAAGAGCTCGTCTCCATTTTTGTATGATTTTATACTATCACTTTTCCGAGTTTCCAATATTATAACTATCACTGTCAATATTAAAGTCAAGACAGCTCCTCCCGCTCCTATTCTCCCATTTGATGCAACAGTGTTCAGTCCTGTTAAACGATTCATTTTATTCGCTTACTTTGATCTTATTTTGAAGGAGATTAGTATAGATCAAAGATTTTTCTAAAATTATTCTGTGTAGAACAACACTGTGACTGTGTTTTTTCTTGTTCATATGTATTCACAACATAGTTTTCTTTGTCAGAGATGTATTTACGGACTTTAACATCATTCCACTCAGTGTCCTGAGAGAAACTAGATATGATTTGTTGCATTGATTTTTTTCGGGCTCTTTCTTCTAGGAAATATATGCAATACTGTCCACATGTTGTAGAATTAAAACTTTGTATCATGTGTGAAGAATATTTAAAAGTTTCTGGTAGTATTTGTAAGAAACTATTTCGCATGGGAAGTAGACCGTAAGAGTCAAAATATTCAGCTTTTTTTTTCCTGTCCTCAAAGTAGAATGACACCCAATGCTGACCTGGGAGCTCACTGTCATCTGTGTTCACTATATATGCCGTTGGAAATTGTTTTACTGCAGGGATGGTGTCTGCTGAATACACACCATATTTCCCTCTGTTAATGCTTTTATTGTGTTGTAATATTCTTAATATTTCTCCTCCATCCATTTTACTATTTTCTGCTGTGCTATCACTTTGGTGTCTCTAATTCAGTGTTGACTTATGTTTCATTGTATTATTTGGATACAAAATAAGGATATCATCATATTCTAAGTATATTACAGCAGCTACACCGTGGGTTAGCTCGTCTTCCAGTTTCAGTACAACGCTGAGAGAACCATTTTCCGAGAGTTCAAATGTCTCAGAATCTATCCCATTTTTGCTTATATCAAAGCAATATATTGCTGCTCCTTCTTTAAATTGTTCTAAAGAAATATTAATTGGATCGTTGCGGAATAAATCCCCCCCGCTCTTCAGCATGGCTAGGTAGGCCATGTTGTATCGATCATTTGGATAGTCTAGTTCATATTGGTAGAACGGAGTTCCTCCATCATTTACTTTCAATTCTACTTCTTTCACTTTGAAGTGAGGGAACTTGAGTGGGTTATGAGTGTTGCTACCTGAAAAGGCGTCTAAATGTAACAAAGCTATGATAACCCGTTTAGGAAGTGGAGTATTGTTGACAATGTGAGGTGCTTGTAGAATTGATTTCTGAGGTCCGAACGTGATATATTTCATTTCTACTTTCCTCAAGGGGTACTTGATGTTGAAACCTTGATGCCGTTCTTTCATAAAGGAATCATAGAAATCATCTGTCATTCTATATCTTTTTACCATGAGGCATATTTCTTGAATCTCTATCATATATTTTTGTGTTGCATCCTTCGCCATCAAACAAAATGGTTCATCTGCTCTGTCAAATTCTACTGTCAGTCCTACTTCTCCTGGTATCAATTTATTTTGACAGAATAGATCATCGTGTATACGGGTACTCATTTCGAATATTTTACCATATTTTGTCCTGTCAAAACGTTTCTTTGCTCCTGCATTATGAGCAGTACCAGTGAGAGTGGTTACTTCGTCGTATTCTTTTGTGTCCTTGTACCATAAACTCAGTGCACCACTCTGTTCTGCCACATCAGGATAGTAACTCAGAAGATACTCCAAGAAAGCTTTAAAAGGATACAAGTCATTACTGTCAGATATTTTTACTCCTCCAATTGAGACTTTAACATTTTTGAACATAGTAGCTCCAAAGTAGTTGATTGGGAATACTTTGGAAGAATTTCCTATGATTCCATCCTGTCCTGGTGCAGGGGGCACTACCTTGTCAGATTTTAATATCTTTGCACTGAGTTGAATAAAGGAGTTCTTCAGGGAAATGAAATCCTTATGTTTTGCCTTCAACGCGAACTGTACTGTGCTGCTGTTAGCTGATGCAGTGGGTTCTACTTTTTCATAATAATTTTTTACTATAGTTGTATCAGTAGGTGGGACAAAAGAAAAATCTAAATCTGAACTGACACAATGACAGGGGTCATCATCTAACAAAGACATATTGCACTTATGTCATACGGTAAATACTATAGCTGTGTTGTATGAACAAAGTATAGTACCAGCATATTTCTGTTTATCTCAGGCAAGTTTATATCATCAATCGAAAATATCTTGAGATTTATTGTTGTTCAGTCGCCTTTTCTTTTTTGGTCCCTTCCCTGTGCTCTTTCCTATATATGATATAGCACTACTGCTCAAATCTGTCAAACCTTCTTTCCCTTCCCTCTTCAGTGCTCTCTTGAAACTTTCTCCTTTCATCATGTTTTGTGCCACATTGACTCCTCCCTTCAGAATTCGTTTTCCTACACTCTTTGCAGCACTTTTCATTACTGGTTTAACTAGAGGAATTATAGTACGGAACAATCCAGAAATAATATTGCCTAAGCCATACCCTCTTTGGTGTCTCTTCCCAATAAATGGAGTCAAGTGATATCCACGTCCTTGCTGTACTAAATATGGATATCTAGATGTTTTATCATAAAGGTTGTCATAACAAACTTTTCTCTTCCCACTCCCTGGCTCATGTCTCTCATACATTTTATAAGTAGAAATATAAAAGAATGGGTATCTCAGTTATTTCACTCTTTATCTCAATGTAGTTTGTTTCCTTTCTTCCAATTTGTGTCCCATTCGCCCGTGTCATATCTTGTATTTTTTCTTGTTTCACGTCCACTACGTGATGTATATGGATTACTTTTTCTCTCATTCCTTCCGAATATATCTTTCTCAATTGTGTGAATATTTCTGTCATGCCCTACACTTTGTTTTTTGCTTGACTGATTTGGAGTGGGTCTTCTTGGTGGGTTACTTTTCTGAGGAGGAGTATATTCTTGTACCATGCTGCTCCACAACCGACCTTTGTTTTTTTCAAAAGTTGGAGTAGCTGTTTTTGTTACTTCCATGTCCACAATGTTTCCTTCTGGTATGTCGGCACTAGCTTCCTCTTTCTTTTTTTCTTCTTTCTCACTTTCTTCTATTTTTTTATTGCTCGAAGTAGTATCTTTACTATCAAAAACATCTAAGCCCTTTTTTTTATTCAACGGCGTAACATCCGACATAGTATCATGGTAATCTTCCTCTGAAAATTCATCATCAGATGCATCACTCAGCTGTGCATGTCTTAATCTTTTCCTCATTTTTTTGTTTTGTTCACGTAAATGCTGCATGTCTGCTTCTTCTAGAGGATATGGGCTGGATGAATATGGTGTAGATACTTTACGTTTAGCTATGTTCGGCTTATTTTTAAACCAGGACTTAGGTACATAGGGAGACAAGTGTTGAAAAAGAATTTCAGCCCCTGCAGGTTCCATTACCATACTTGGATTAGAAAAGTATTTCATTATGCTGAATATATTTGAATTTAATATAGGAGTTGAATTTATACTGATGGTACCATCTTCATCCCATAGCACATTTAATTGTATCATTTTATTCAATATGCTTCTGATGTTGGGGATCTGCCCTCTTCTGATACGGGTTAATACATCTGACACTGATATTCCTACTGCTCCATCGTTTAGTTTAATAGACGAAACAAAGGGAGAGGACGAGTCAAGGTCATCTTTTTTTATGTTTTGATTTGTAGACAAAACTGCATATGGCGATATGTTATACAGCCGCTGTTTCAGTAACTCTTCCTGCCTCTGTAAAATGGGGTGAGTCTTTATTTCTTCCTTTTTTTTCTCTTCTTGCTCCACTTTGTTCTGTGTCAATGTTTTGTATAGAGACAGTGGCATTAGCACACTTTTCTTGAATGTAGAACTCATGCCTATGTTCCTCCAGCTACTGCACCAGCTATGGCAGGAACCAGTCCTCCTAATATTTTTACTGCTAACGGTAAAAGGAAAGGAAGAAACCCTCCTTTTTGTTTCAATACTTTCTTTCTCTGCTGGTTATTCACACGACGGTTTATTAGATATCTTAAAGTCTTCTTATGTTTTTTCAGTTTTTTGAAAGTTGAAGTGTTGATTTTTATATTTCCTGCCAACACATTGAAAATGCATTGACATACGGCATCCACATCATCTTTTCCAGCGAAATCAATCAGAAGACTTCGTCTTTTCTTTTGTTTGGTGTTTCCTAACAAGGAGAGATATGCCGTGTGTTTAGATATCCTGGATTTTCTCTTCTTCTGTGTGTGACAACTAGTCTTAGGTTTCTTTGTTGTGCTTTTTTTAACTTTTCTTTTACTGCTATTTTTTTTGGCTTTAGCCATTTTTAAGGTAAAGGTTAGTAAAAGAGGACAAAGGCATGCTTATCTCAAATACATTTACTGTTTTTTATTTGGGATGAAGACATCTTGTACTACATCAAATATATTTCCTCTTAATCTGATATTTTGCGGAGTTGTTTGATGTCCATCTACGAAGAGATAGGAGTGAGGATTTTTTGTGGCCTCAGTAAAAATATCATGAAATGTTTTAATGTTTTTAGGCATCACTTTCCTAGCAAGAGAGTGAGAAATTGTCTGATCTAACGGGGTGTTAAAAACCACAAGATAAGTGGCATTTTTGCTCAGAGTTTTACGTTCTTTCCCATCAGAAAATAAGTTCTGTGAGAGATATATAACGTTAAGTTTCTCATGATGACAGCGCTGAGTAAAAAATTCTCCTATCATTGAATTGCTTTCACATTCCTTCATTAAGTCATCAAATACAATGAGACCATTCAGACCAGGCTTAATGTATTCATCAAAAGAAGATGGCAGACCATGTATAAATGTCATGTTTCCTTGTACTGTAGAGGGTGTTTCAGTAGGAGGAGGTGTCTGACCATAAAACCACACAACATAATCAAACTTTTTCTCTACTACACGATCACCATTTTTCAGTAAATTGTATACGAAAGTTGTTTTACCACTGTTGCTTGGACCAGCTATTATCATAGAAAATGGTACTTTAATACATGCATTATATTCAATCATGCCTGTATCAGAACTTATTTCATGCATTTTCAATTTTATTCAGTTCTTGTGAATAGAAACTACCTGCAAGTATTTCATTGTTTCTGTCTATTAAAACATATGTTACAGGCCATGTTCGGATGATATATGCTATTTGGAATATTTCTTTCTTCCACTGAGAAATATACCCCCTGCTAAAAGCTTTCTTGTACTTAGTGATGCGCACTTTGTCTCCTACAGAGAATGCAAGATGATACTTCTTCGAGTACAGGTACTTCCCGTATTGCTTTTTCCACACTTCTTGCTCGTTTTCTTTTGATACTGCAGCGGGAGAAATACCTAATGTCCGGTGTATGCTATTGTTATAGCCATATACTATATCTTGTAGCACGTCTATATATCTCAACGTATTTTTTGCAGTCATATATTTATATAGTTTGTCTTGTATAGTTCGATTGAACCTTTCAACTATAGCACATTTGGTGTCCTGAGATGTGCTAAATGATTTTATTTTATTTTCTGTTAAGAACTTTTTGAACACTCCTTTGAACTCTGTACCCTGATCCAATTGAATTAACCTTGGTTTCACTTTAGCACGTTTTAATATTTTCTTGAAACCTACCAAAGTGATTTCTGCAGTTTTACGAGTGAGTGGTTCTACATATGCATATCTAGAAAAGCAATCTATACAAGCCAGAATATATCCTGTGTCATCATTGTGTACACGTAAGTTATATGTGCTAATTAAATCTATTTGCCATTGGTCGTTTATTCCACGAACTATAGTTTTTCGTCTAAGAAATTTATGCTGAATTTGTTTGTGCGAAGTATAAGTTTCAGTGTTCTGAAGAAATGTCAGAACATCTTTTTCTTGTATTGTGTTGTCTATAGCATTTGCTGCCAGGTATAATTTCCTAGGAGAAGTAAAAGATGCTTGATGATCAGGAGTGAAGTATATTCTCCTCAGTAGTTTTATTTTTGATACATCTTTTTTCCTTTTTTTCATTTCCTCCACCTCTGCCATGATATGTGATACAATTCATACGTCTTCAATGATACATCCTCCGGTATGTTACTCGGACACAAAACATTTCCTGAAAAGGATAGTATTAGCGAGACATATCTTCACGTGATTCAATACCATCTCAGCATGATTGTGTAACACAGTTTTAGTGGTGGGGGGGAGTGTCCTACTTTATATCCACGGTCATCCATTGGATATTACAATGTAAATAAACTTATTGGTATTGAGCAAACATCACACAAAATGACAGAATATATTGCAATATACCCTGTATGTTTATTCCATACACATGAAAATAGGAATGTACCCTATTTTTTTTGCACCATTCAGATTAAACGGATCAAGTTCCACTGCCTTTTTCTTCAACAGTTTGACAGCAGGTGATTTCTTTGGGGATACTTTCCTCCTTTTATTATTTTCTACTTCTTCTGTGTTTTGTGTATCTTTTTTTCCTGGGTTCTTTTTCTTCCTTTTTTCCTGCATGTCACACTCTTCTACCTCACTACTACTTCTTTTTCCTGCTTCTTTTCCTTCCTTCTCCTGTTTTGTTTGTACAATTTCTTCCATATCATTCCAACTGGTTTCAGAATCACTAATACAGTGCTCCTTTTTTTTCTCACTTCCTTTCTCACTTTTTTTCTTTTCTTCTATATTAGAAATAGTGCTGGGAAGTTCCTGCCCCTCTTGGTTCAAATCTTCAGAGGTATCAGAAGAACTGTCTTCCATTTCACTTCTCTCTTCACTCTTTTTTTCTTTTCTTTGCATCGCCTTTTCTTGATTTCTCTTCTTTTCTTTTTCATATTTGCTGTGACATGAATTACAACGCTTGTTGCTTGTGTCCGAGGAGAAAAATGTCAAAGAGTGATATGGTTTGTGACAACGTATACATTCTTGCACCATGTTGACAGCACATTTCTTGCAGTATTTTTTTCCTTGCACTATAGTACGTTTCCTTCCGCAATATTCACATGGAGCCATGGCTGAGGAGTACAGCAGGGGTAATGCTATATACATACAGATAATGTCAGTTATCTCAGAATAGTTTCTGATCAATTCTCACTGTCACTGCTGTCTCCCATTCCGGCGTCACTGCTGCTATCACTTTCCCTTTCTTTTCCATTTCCTTTCTGCTTCTTGGATGATCCTCTTTTCTTTCCTGTCTCCTCCTCTTCATTTCTTAACTTTACCATCTTACTTATTTTCTTGTTTATTTTGTTCTTTAAATCAAAGAAAACAGTCAACTCATCTTTGTCCAATGTTACACTTTTGTTTTTTGTCATATCGTGTAAGTGGACATATACTTTTCCTTTGAACCTACCAATGTCTATTCTCTTCCGTCTACCAAATGCAATAGTAGGGTACTTAGTACTGTTACTCATTTTGATATTACAGTGCAGAGTATTCACTAGACAGAGTAGTGCAAAATAGTGTACAGTACAGCAATCCCACTTATCTCAGATACTTTTATCGTATATCCTAGAATATCTTTAGACGTTTTGAAGTGAAGAAGTTGTCTGTTACAATCTTATTAGAAGAAAGAGGAATATGGTAGTTACCATATGCCATGGAGTGCACCCCATCTTGTAATAGATATCTCTTATCCTCGAAAGGAGATAGGGAGAGTTTATTTTGAGATAAAATATACACTTTGTGCTTTAAACTCCTTATTGTATCAAATGTTTTATATACAAACTTATTTTGTTTTAAAGTGTCTTTAAATAATGTATGTCTCATTTCTTCTATGGCACTTTTTTTCACTCCTTTGACACGTTTTTCTTCTGTTCCAGATTGATACAAAATAGAATACATTTTAGGTCGCAGAGCGATAAATTCACAGATTTCTTGTCCTGCTGACTCATCCTTGAACTTTCCTAATACTTTTTTGTTGTGAGTGCAATGTAGTGGATGTTCTTCATCCAAGTTGGAAAAATCAAACTGATGGTTCATAGCCTGCATTTTTTCAATATAGTTCTCGTCTTGAATATAGTATATCAGTGAATCTGTGTCTGTATATAACAACTGTATTTTTGTCTGCTCAAACATAGGTAACATGGTATTGTAATGAAAGGAATACATGTGACATTTAGATAGTTCTAATATAGTGAATCCTATATATATTGGCTTGTTCAGTAGAATAGATTCCTTGTGGTACTGTATTCCAACATAGTCTTTGTCAAAAATGTGAAGTGAATGGAATGTTGGTTTTTCAATCAGCTTTTTACATATTTTTTTGTCAGAAATCAGTCTCATGTTCTTTCTCTTTTTGACATTTTCCATTGTTTTTCCAAATGCACTGTTGTTCATTAACTTAAAGAATTCTCTGTCAAAAGAAGAGGTAGCCTGCTTTCTTTTTTCGTTGTTGAAGTCTATATAACATTTCATCCAAGGGGATTGTCGGAAAGACAATATCCTATGAATTTTCTCTATTTTCATTCCTAATTCCAAGTACAACTGTAGGTTTCTGTAATGTAATACATATTTCACTTTTTTCTTTAAATTACAAATCAATTTTTTCCCACTTCTCCTATATTTCATATTACACTGAAATAATATTTTTTTTGCATAAGGGGATAACTCTTCAAACTGTATTTCTTGCCTTTCTGGTGCAAGGGGATAACTATCATGCTGTTCATGTATCTCTTTTGGGTACAGTAAAGTAACCTCTAGTATATACCCTATATCATTATCTTCCCGAACATGTTCTACTTTAAACTTTTCTATTTCACTTTCCTGTACCCATTGGAATGCAGAAAATGGCAGGTATTCGCACATAGAATGTCCGTACAGGTTATTGCAGTCCAAATATATTATCTTGTCCTGTGTGCTTTCGGTACGTGTCATTCTGCGACCTACGTTAGTTATTCCTCCTCTTATGCCACCCTCAATAAAGTGATACATTTCTGTATCTGTGATAAGTTCAAGTGTGACTCCAGTGTACTTCAACATTGCTTGATAACTCAATGCTGGAGCAGTGAGATATTTTGCTGGATCTAAATTGTAGTAGGTAATAGCTTTATTTCTAAAAGATTCAAATACATCACACAACAGTAGAACATCTATTTTAAGGTATTCTTTCAGATAGTCTTTCATGTTTCTACATTCCAGTACATTAAACATATAGACTGCATGCTGGTATTCAGAGACAGGCAATTCTTGTTTTGTCAATGTATTGTAGAACTCTTCTATTGCAGGTAATTTTGTTTCACCTAATTTTTTCCATGAATCGATATAGTCATAGCACATTACACCTTTTCGTGTAACATATGGTAGCAATTCTTTCTTCTTTATATGCCTTCTTGTCTGCACAAAGTCAGAAAAATCATTCTGACTTAATATATCAGCCAACTTGGACAGAGAAGTTGGTAGGAATTGGAAAGAATCAATAACATGGAAATTTTCAAAACTAAGTGTAAGAAATTTTTCGGAAGATCGAGCTAATACTCTTACATTTTTTTCTATATATTTGTATAGTTTTTGAATGAGAAAATGGGAATCAAATTGCATTGAATTATGTATAACTATAGGAATAGTAATTTGATCCATTCTGAGAGAAGTATAAGTTAAATTACACCGATTACACGCATAGTTAACATCTCTGCCACTACCTTCTCTTCCTATATGGGCATGATCCAATACCTTGCGCGTACTAGCATGGGAGAAAGGTATGTTGCATATATAGCATTTCTTTTGATTAGTTATACGTAATATGTCTTCTGATGTGAGGGATATAGTTTTTCTTTTATGTTGTAAAATATATGATATTTCTGCCCTTTTTTGATGCAAATATGCCACAAACTTTTGTATCACATTACGTCCTACATACAAGAAAGGAGTCTGAGAATAAATATCATACTTTGATAACATTATGGCCCCAAAGGCATTCAGTTTATGTTCAGTTTTTATTTCAGACTTTCCTCTGCTAGTTTTTTCCTCCATTTTTTTACTGTACGTTTCGAAATCAGCATATATGATAAATGGACTTTTCACCTTTTTTTTATGATCTGCAAATTTTAAGTTGGCACCTGCTTCTGGGAGAATATATGCTTGGCCAGTATAAGATATTTGATGACAACTATTCCTGACATGTGACTGATATCTTTCTTTCTCACAAAATGACAAGAGACATTTCCTACAGTAATATCGCGTTGTGTGATAAAAGAAAGGTCGAATGAACATATGTAAATCACGAATAAGATAGTAGTGATCTTCGTACAACAAAAGATCTACATGTAATTCACCTCTACCATTTGAACGTTCTGCTTGACTCAGAACAGTACTGGAATAAGTAGAGATATACATAGGGTATGGCTGATATGATCCTGCATCACGTTGGAACATACCAAACACATTTACACTGATACAATTCTTTTTTTCAAACTTATTTATCTGACTTAACTTGACTGGGAATGTAATACAAGATATGTCCAATTTATTCAAGAAAGGGGCATATGTGGAAGCTCTGCCTGCAGCCCTGTTTGCTTTATATATACTAGCTAGAACACAATATACAAAACACAGATTTCCACACCCTGTAATGTTCAGTATAGATTTCTTTTTTGCTAATATTTCCTTCACTTTGTCTTTGTCTTGACCTCCTAAAGGATTATATTTGTACATGGACAGGCGAAGTAGCAACACTTCTTTCAGAAACCAGCCCGAGCCCATGTACAAGAATGCATCAAAGAAAGCTAAAATAGTAGAAAAGGATGATCTGATAACATCATCTATGTTGTACCTGGTTAAAACTATCTGAACACAGCTTTGAAACCATGGTTTTATTTCAAAGTTTTCGCTAGTATCCAGGTTGTATTTCCCTAGGCATACATTCAAAGACAACTGATACTTTATTCCTCCATTTTTTTTCTTCCATTTTATGATTTTCTTCCTTATCTTTGTCATATTTTTGTGTAGGAAAAGATGAGGATCATATTTAGTTCGTACAGGAAAGATATCATATTCCCTTATCATATTTCCTATCGCTTTCCTAACTCTCATCTCGATCACCAATTTTTCGGAAATGCAACACTAGATATACTGTTCCATACTCAAATTTCACTGGTTCACCTGTTGTGTCACAAATTTTTATTTCTATTTCTTGTATTTCACTCTTTTTTATTTTCTTGTAGTATGGTGCAGTAAATACTTCTTTAATATCTGAGCCAAATTGGCCAGTGCATCGAATGGTCCTGAGAAGAGGTACTTGCTGGTTTCCTACTATTTCATTTGATACTATATTGCTGTATATAAAAATGTTAGAAGTAGTTTTTAATGTAGGTACCCCATCAGCACTATATCCAATATAGTTCTTCTTGTGTAGAGCAGGGTTCATCAGAAATTTATAGTCATTTAATGTAGCAAGAACTGCACCACTGAATGATATAGTACCTGTATCAATTTCACTGCCTTTTGCTCTTTCTAATCTCAGGAGAGATGCTAATTCAGTGGATATAGTGACTCTATCACCCCTTCCCACATATAGAATAGGTTTTAAATTTTGTGTTTCCATGTCCATGTATGGTTCCCTTGAAACACGCATGTAATCTTCATTTTCGTATCGATCGATAGACTTCATAGTTATATTGATACTATGTAGCAAAGACTGTATTGTATCAAAATTTCCATAAGGTATTCTCTTTATTTTATATCTTTTTCCTGTTGTAATATCATCTAAAGACATAATTTTATCTATTCCAGATTTTTTTTGAAATTCACTTCTTTCTATTGTTATTGTTCTATTTCTTTCTGGCTTTTCTGGGATGTCATACCACGACAGAGGTAGGTTAACTTCAACCACTCCTACCTCCCACTCACCACTCAACCTCAAAGTAGACGGCATGTTAACATAATAATGACTTGTCTTGTTTTCTCTAGAAGGATGGATAGTATTGGAAGGAAGACCAACAAAGAAACTGTTCACATACATTTTATTCAGTTGTGCTGTTTTACATTCACATGTTGTTGTTCTTTATCTCAAGGTAAATTGTTTGATGATATGTTGTATGATATCTCTGAACTGTTTTCTTTACACCATTTCAAGTATTCCTTTGCACATTGTATTTCTCCATTACACCAACTCATGTTACAATATACACATCTTTTTCCTGCTGTACGTCTACTTTTTTCTAAGAAATCCATGTAACAAGGTATATGAACAGGTTTATTGCAACAAGAGATATACACCACATTAAAATTATGTTTCCTACATACAAGTAACGTTTCACATAACATGCACATATGGTATGCAGAACAAAATATGTATTTCTTTCTTCTTTCAATGTCTCGTATTTTCTTTGCTAAGCGTGACGTAACATATTCTGTAGCATTGAGATCCACCTGGCACTCTTTCCCTTTAGGCTTCATCATTTGTATTATATCTTCTTTTTTAGATTTGTTTAAATGGTTGCAAGCAAATTGTATGATATTCAAACTGCATTTATGATTATATCCTAGCAAAGTAATGGCTGTTTTAATGGCATGTGGCAATTTCATCAAGTCAACACTTATTATATCTAACATATGTTCAAAAATAAAGGAAGATTGGAAATAACAAGCAAAAAACAATACAGCTTGTATGTCTATCCTGCTCAATGCAATAATACAAGATACGGTAGACAGAGCTTGGAAAATATTCCCACACTGCTGTACAGACATGTATTTCTGATATGGGAAATCAATTTCAATTTCTTTTTTCTCCCCTTGGCTTTTTTTCTTCTGATAAAATGTGTTAAGGCAAGACACATATTGTATACGGTGAATTAAAAGTGCATTGTTCACATATAAATACATGATACAATATACACCTCACTTTTGTTTGCAGAAAAATGAATACCTGTCTTTTATGAAACGTCTTCTCAACCTTTTATACCTCTTTCTCACCCATTTTATCATAGGTTTACCACAAGAAGGTTTACCTAACCACCATTTTATTCCACAGTCTTTGCATCGAATAAAGTCAGTTCGGTTTAAGAAGCTTCTGTACAAGAAATTTGTGTAACAGATACAGTTAGCTGGTGCTTTACAACAAGACATACGTGAAACAGAGATATCATGAGGTATAACAGTGGCTATATGTCTCTCGCCGCATGCTGCACACATATAAGTTAACTCATCTCTGTCATATTGATGTAATTCTAACTTGTATTCTATTTCTTCCCTTATTTTGCTGCTGTCATATGACGAATATATATCATTTGGATATGGTAAATCAGGAACTTTGTACATGTCATCTAATATGCTCTGTACAGATGGACGCTCTATGAAATCTGCTGTAAACCATAGTAATTTGCTCATATATGCCTCATGTCCATATTTAGTATAACACACTACTTTCAATATGTCAGGTATTTCATGTAAATTTTTTAATCCTCTGTGGTATATATACTTGAAAAGAAAGTGGGAGTTAAAAAAGGAAGAAAACAAAACGATAGATTCAATCTGTTGTACTTTATCAAACATGGTATGGCACTCTATATCAGTCAAGGATAAATATGTGAGAAATAAAATACACATTTCTACTGACAACAGGGGATGTGCTGGTATTTGTATTTCTAATTGAAATAGAGGTCTATGTATGATATGGTAGAAATCGAAGTAGTACGCAAAGTACAGGCATCGTTCAGCTAGTAATGATACATCTAGAATTGCTCTTGTCCACATCTTACTGCTTCCTGTCAAGAATAAAGTGAAGGTATATTACTTGTATGCGTGTAAATGATATCACATATTCCTAATGCATTTTGTGTTAGAAACAAGAGAATACTATGTTAGGGGGTGTGCTGTAGTGATATGTTCAAGCAGCAACATAGGACTGTCTTCTGCATGTGTACAATATCGACAGACAAAAATACAGCGTCTACTTTCACTGATACATACACTTCCCATGTAACTATATAATTCATTACATGATGCACATTCTGTGTTGCATAATATGGTTGGTGTTTGGTGTATGGTCATTCTAGTGTGTGCCATTTCCCTGATATGTGCTACCTGATGCCCTATCTGTTTAATTTCTCTCCTCCTCTGCTGTCTCTCTGCTCTACGCGACTCCTGTTCTACATCTGCCCTAACTGACTCCTGTTCTACATCTGCCCTAACTGACTCCTGTTCTACATCTGCCCTAACTGACTCCTGTTCTACATGCTGTACTCTTGGCATCCCAACTGCTGTACCAATTAACTTCTTTCTGATGGCTGGTCCATGCACTGGACATTGAGCGATGGAAGTGAGAGATGGATGGAGAGAGGGTAAAGTGGATGTGGAAGTTGCACAATAGTTTTCATCGTCCGAATGATATACTTCCTCTTCATATATTTTTCCCTGTTTTGGCAATGTAAAATCAAGTGGAGTAGTAGGTTCTGAACTTGCTCTCTTCCTGCTACCTGCTGAGTCATGTGAACACGGTACGTGCATGGCAAGTTCGAGTGGAGGGTATATGTTGGATATACAGTCTATCACCCTTTGCACACTACCTAATACGTCACTTATTGTTCTTTGGTTGTGAGAAGTAGTAGAGAGATCTAATGGGCTTTGTTGCACTGCATCTTGCGGCTCTTCCTCTGTTGTACTCTGCTCCAACTCAATGGGTGGAACAGGATATATTTCAGGCTGTATAATGTTACTTTGCTCTGTAGAAGAGATGGGCAGTGCAGGATAAGCGGGGGGAGGGGGTACAGGATGTATTTGGCACTCTGGTTTAGGTTCTGCTATACGAGAAACTGGAGGTAGTACTTCGTGCAGCATCATCGGTATGGTATGTCTTGCTGTCATTTGAGATGTATTGCCTGTTGTATCCACCATATTGTATACTTTCCTGTGGTATAAAACAATATATATGTTTAGTAACATGTATGCAACACCTATCACAGCATAATATACAACATCACTTTATACTTTTTTTCTTTTTTGCTGCACTGTTTCGAGGTCCTCTTCTGTCCTTTGTACACTTTAGAACAGCTAAGGAACAATGCTGGGGACATCTTTGACAGGTCTCAATGTTGTCTGGAAGCGTGTTTGCTTCCAATACCTCTGCGTGTTTACGGAGTCTTTCTACTACAGTCATAATATATTTTATATTTTCTTGGTTTACAGCAAGTTCATCTTTGAACAAAGTTGCCATGGGGATAAAATTATGTAATTTTTTTACTTCATCACTACATTCTAGTTGGATGTTTGGACTTAACTTTCTTTTCTTTCCACATGCATTATATTCTAACTTAGGCATATCTTCTACTTCACTGTCTGATACTTGTAAATCCTCTTTCAAGAAATCAAACTCTACTTCTTCACCCAACCGTCTTTTGTTGTGTGAGTTATTTTCTTCCCCTTCTGAACCCTTTATTTTAAGATGTGTTATGTTATTATAATGTGTTGTGCCTATAATACTTTCATTTTCACTGCCTGATGTGCTGTAGTGATGTCGATTTTGTTTTACCACAGTAGTAGCATCCTTTCTTTTACTTACTTTTTTCTTTTTTTTCTTTTCTGCATGCTGCTTAAATAAAATCTGATCTTCAGAGTCTGATGTATGATCAGATATATATTGTTTGGATTTAAATAATTTCTTTTTTTTCTTCCTACTTATATTTATATCTTTATTTTTGTTCTCATTCTCATTCTCAGATAAATTAGAATGATATAATACACTCTGTATAGAAGAAGTTGAATCATACTCTGTGCGATGGCTTGTCACGTCCTTCTCATCTTCTGAATCTTTTTGTGATGAAGCTGTAGTAAATATTTTTTCTGTATGTCTGATAGTTTGCTGGAACATGTCTGACTTCACCTGTTCTATCTCATTTGTATCACTATTCCATTTCAGAGTTATAGCTTTACCATTTCTCAAACAGCAGGTAAGAGGGAGGAACTCAATAGATCTGAAGTCAGGATATATCATTTTCAATCTTATTTGTAGTACTTCGCATATACATTCTAATATAATACTATGTCCAGAAAGCAGATCTGAATTCATTGCAGCCTCATTTCTAGTAATATAATGACCATACATTACCCTATATTCTACTTCTTTTTTCATGTAAGCTGAGACAGAATCTACAGCCTCTTGAGTCAAGGCAGGAATGATACTATCTACTATATTATGTAGGAAAGAGGAGGAAAAATTATTGGACTGTTGCTTTGTATATTGTATAATATGGAAGAAACAGTGTCCTACATCACTTGCTACTTTTTCCCAATACACGTGGTTTTCCTTTGTCTGGCAACATAGTATCTTTAATATTACAGTCAAAATTTGGTGAACGTATGTTTCCTTCATGTTTAATGCTGATAGAGAGAGTGCGCATATATTAATATATCAGAGAGAGACTGGTGTAACAACAAGCAATAGAACAAAGTAATAGAACAACTAATATATCAGAGACTGGTGTAACAAGAAGCAATAGAACAAAGTAATAGAACAAACTAAGTTGTATCACATATATCAGATATGGCAAATGCTTTTATTTATTTCTGAGCACAGTTGAAGAAAGAGAGAAGGATCCTTTGTTATGCAACTGCCTTTGAAATTATGTGATAACGTTAATGTAATATCAGAGTGTAATATCCTAAAACTAGACAGGAAAATTATATCACAATGCAGAATTTCGTTGTATCTTAACCATACAGATTCTATTGTATTTGATTCTTTTATTTTAAACTGATATTTACCTCTTAATTTATATTCCAAATTCAAAAAGAGTTGCAGAAACTTAACAGATTTCTTTTCTAAAGAAATATCAATACTTATTTGAATATTAACTACACTTACTCTAAAGTGGGTAGATTCAGTTTTACAATATTGATTTAGTATATTTCTGCAGCTTTCTGAAACAAATTTCTCTATGTCACGTAAAATAATGTTGAATGAATTTTTTATAAATAAATATACCCAGCCATTCTTTGTTAATTTAATGGAATAATTATCCTTCGGTATGTTGACAGATCCTCTGTATTCAGTGGCTCCTTTTTCATTGAAAGCAATGCTCTCTATATCAATATATTTTCTAGGAATGCAACATACAAGCAATATAATATTGTTAGTAGAATAATGGATAGACATGCATGTAAAGAATAAACATTTACACCAACTTAACCTCTCGTCCTTATTCTTCAGATGGCTCAAGAATGGGTTGAATAATTATTGGAGGTAAATCCTCATATGTGAATGTACTTATACTCAGTCCTTGATGCTGATGCTCGCATATACCACGGAATAGAGTTTTGAGAGAGGGGTTAGCTTTACACTTGTCAACTTCTTTCTGTATATCAGCCAGGATACAAGACGTTATAATATTGTCAAAGAAGCGGCGGAAAGGTGTGGAGTCTATGTCCAAGAAAATGCGATTCACTTCGAAGCAGCAGGTATGGCAGCGACATTCACGACCATATTTTCCAAGAAATACCATGTAAGGCATTACAGATATGTAAACAAACTACAATTACTGTAAGCACCTTTTGAGTTTGAACGTTGTATCCTGTCTCACACGTATAGGTGAGGGAGCTGTAGCCCAATCACAGTACGGCGTTGTATTATACTCCACAGTGGATTTCTGTAAAAAAAGGAATATTATATTATATATATCATCACTGACATATTTCATATTGTATTGTACGTCCCTGCTTTAATTTTGTCACAATGGCACTATATAGTTCTACTAGGTGTTACACTCGGCAGGTAGACGTGATACAGAACACAACGTTTCATGCCGCCGGGTCCGGGAATCGAAAGCCGGCCGCCCGCGTGCGAGGCGCACGCGGTACCGCTGCGTCACACGGGCGAGACGACGTTTCGTCGCGCCGGGTCCGGGAATCGAACGCCGGCCGCCCGCGTGCGAGGCGGGCGCGTTACCGCTACGCCACGGGGGCAACACGACGTTTCGTCGCGCCGGGTCCGGGAAGCGAACGCCGGCCGCCCGCGTGCGAGGCGGGCGCGTTACCCCTACGCCACGGGGGCGACACGACGTTTCGTCGCGCTGTGTCCGGGAATCGAACGCCGGCCGCCCGCGTGCGAGGCGGGCGCGTTACCCCTACGCTACGGGGGCGAGACGACGTTTCGTCGCGCCGGGTCCGGGAATCGAACGCCGGCCGCCCGCGTGCGAGGCGGACGCGGAACAGACACGCCACACAGTCTACCCCTCCCACGGCATGAAATACACACAGGTTGTTCCTGTGCTGTACAAACAAAGTCGGCGAACAATATGCTGCGCTGAATTGTATCGGTTTCGATCGTTATAGTTACGCATCATAACATGTACCAAAGGATTTGACTGATATTTGTCATATAATATCACTCACCGTTTTATATATGGATAGATCGGTGCAGTGTCACTTTGTTGGGGTGCGTAGGGATATTTGTAGCCGTACCAAAGTAGTATACAGCTGTTATCAGTAGTATCAGGTGTGGAACTGAAAAGAAAGTGGCATAATTATTGCTATGATATGTACCACATAATATTGTTTGTTATCTCTGTGTAAGCTCACTGTACAATTATATGGAGAATCAGGAAAGGATTAGCTGTTCTGTGTAAGCTAAGTGACATGGGACATTACACCAATGCAAAAAGGACATGGGAACATATGTCATATCGACATGGTGACATGATCGAGGCCCTTGATGGGGGGGTTCCCATGTCGCATGTCGATTTTAAGAATGGCCATGTCGCATGTCAATGTCGCTTAAAGATGCTCATGTCCCATGTCGATTTTAAGAACTGTCCATGTCCCATGTCACTATCTTTTAAGCCTCATGTCGCATGTCACTAGGCCTCATGTCGCACGTCGAATTTAAGAAATGCCCATGTCGCCATGTCGAATTTAGGGGTCTAGGGCCATATGATCATGTTTAAATAAACATCAGGAGACAGGAATGTACATGATATGGATATAAGGGATAGGGACTTGTGATATTAAGCTCCCTGGGACGCCGTGCTATATACAGAAATGGGGGGACCCGTCAGGTAACTGTATCAATAGGACATCTAGCAGTAGGATAGTTAGGGCACAGTGTAGGCAGTGAGCTAGGTATGGGCACAGTCTAGGCAGTGAGCTAGCTATATACCGCTGTATTCTCAGTATAATATACCTTACTATCGTGATGTGGGATGAGTCATATAGGTCTACAGTCTCCGCGTTATCTAGATACCCTACTCACTCTAAGTCTCATTCCATACAACACAAGACGGATATGGAGGGTTTAATTTACACTTTATCTATCAAGGCTATGGCAATAAAAAGGATAATGCGTCCCTGTGTTCAGAAGAGACTCACTTAACATTTAGCATTTACATCAGTCAGTACCACAAGACAACATGTCTTACATGGCAATGCTGCTCTCTTTCTTTATGCTGCATTCAAGCATGGCTGAATGCTCTTGCCGAGCAAACAGAGGGAGACTGTTCTGCAATGCAGGTGCTGTATGCATAGATGGGTTTAAGTTATCCATGGATAGCATCCGGACCAGCATTATATATCTCAATGCCACAGTGAGGCAGGATACATTGAGTTTCGATCACGACATCTTTCCTTATCTCAGCAGTATTTTCACAATGTACGGTACATACCAGTGTGATGCAGGGACATGCAGGTAAGCATTATAATACTATATATGATATAATACAATAACATTGACATGTAACAGGCTGTTGGCCATCTCAACATAAGGAATAGAATAGTATATTGTTTTGACCCATGCTACCGTTGCATTGTATATAACAGAAAGGTTGTCTTTCGGACTATTTAGTTATATACAGTCCTACTGTAATTATAACCAGGGATGAGGTGTCATATGTTAATTAAACAATGATACAATACTATTTGCAGGCGGACTAGCTATGTCACCCCACCAACTACCACTGAATTCAGCAAGATAACCACCGACAAGATACAGCGGCCTACTACAACTGAATCCAGGCAGGTACCCACTGACAAGATACGGTCTGAATCCAGCCCAATACCCACTGACAACATACGTCAAACTTCTGCTGGATCTACCCCCTTTCTGAGTACAGACAGAAATATCCCTATGCTGACTAAGTTTCCTGAGACAAGTGAATCCAGTCAAACATCTCCATATACCACTACAGTATCCCCTGATCCCTCCTCCTCCTTTGCCCTAAGTAGCACTGAACTCGTGAAATACCCAACCACAGCAGCTTTTACACGTAACACTGAACTCGTGAAATACCCAACCACAGCAGGGAAATTATCTGGCCCATCAACTACAAGTACCTTACATGCCTGGATACCCAAATCAGATCGTGCTAAACACGATATGAAAATGGGTTTCACTGACGGGAAAAGTTTACATGGCACAAAATCTGAACAAAGGAAACTGCCCATCTATGAAAGAAAAGAAATGCTGAACAGGTAACTCTTTATTATATCATAACGTTCCTGAGGTACGTCCTGCCCACAGCATGGTGTACACGCAAAACATAACTGAGATTACTGCTACCAGAGGGGGTAGTCGGGGCACTGCTGCACCATGTATATGAAACTAGAGGGGTGTGAAACTAGGGTCACAGCACCGAGTTGACTTAGTGCGGGCCCCTGCTCCAGCTGTTCTCAGTGTTGTGTCTGGGTATACCTTGTCTAGTATATAGTAGCACCTATAAGCCTGCTACCTATGTTTATATAATGACAATGTCTAGTATTGCAGAATAATACTATGTCCGGCATTACAAAGTGATACATTAACTATCTCTCAGCCTTATGTAAGGCTATGTCCAGCATTAAATAGTCTATGTCCAGCATTAGATAGTCTATGTACAGCATTGCAGAGTAACAAAATAACCTATCTCCTGCATTTGTACAAACAGACTATGTCTAGCATTGCAAACTGATGAAAACCTTATATCCTACATTGCATTATTTTCAGAGAGCCACTTACCATGGGTGCAGTATCAGATGGGTTGAGTGGTGCGGATGTAGTATCAGATGAGGTGAGTAGTGCAGTCACAAGTTCAAATGGATGGAGGACTCCACGTGAAGACGGGCAAAGGAGCAGCTCTTATATACTACTTGCACTTTCTAGCCCCTCCCCTGACTCCGCCCTAAAGGGTGGAAGCACGGCAGATGGGAGGGGAGTAGAAGGAAATACCCCAGTTGGGAGGGGGTGGAGTCACAGGACAAGTCTTAACCCTTCTTTGATAGGTAGCATCAGTGCCATAGCTAGTATCAGCATCATATTAGCTATAGTAAGTGGAGTGATGTTATATAACAGAAGGCAAAGTAGGAGCCTGAACAGGAGCACAGGTATACCAGATCTCAGGTTGTCAGACATAGAAATGGCCGCAGAGATAGAAATGGTGCCACTGAACACCCGTCCTAGACATGAAACTTCGCTGTAATTATGATGCTACATCATAACCCATACTGCCACTGAAGATGGTACTACACATGTATTTCGCTGTAGTTATGATAGTACATGATAACCCAAAGAAGTATATCGTGGTTCATATAGTATATCAAGCATAACATATATATATATATATCAAGTATATATCAGTATTTCTGTCTATACGTATATATAGACTTATGAAATCTGATGTGTGCAACTGTTCTGTATCATGCTGCCTAAATGAGCTAGGCAGTAGAGCTACTCTCTGACGTAAATCCTTGCCTTGTGACAGGATGATTTGCATGTGTTGTTCAATCACCATTTATCTTATTGCGAAATCTGTATGAATTTACATATATAGTATATAATAAATCACAGGATTGCATCACACCATTGCGCAAGAAGATGGAATTTACATAGATAAATATAACATTCTTCATGTCAGGTTACTTGTCAAAGTATAGATTTATGTTTCCTGTTCTCCACATGAGCTGTCTCATTCTGACATTCCAGGATCCCAAAAAGAATGAAATATGTTTATTGTATATTGTATTATGCAACCAGCTCTTTGTGAGTCATGCTGAAGTTATGACAATGTCGTCAATGGTCAGAAAAACCACATGAGTCATGCTCAAGTTATGGAAATATCGTCAATAGTCAGGAATGTGCAAGTTGCGCAACAATATAAAAACCAATTGTCTGTGAGTCATCCTTAACTTATGTGAGGACAACTACATACGTTGCAGGAATTATTCTGTGTAATGTAAGATCAACAGTTAGATTAAAAATATTGATATATTACATTGTTTGTGCAAGTTGCGCAAGGACAGGAGGGATTCCATGCAATGATATAGGTTTTGTGATATAAAGTCACGTAATATAATCAGTCTCACGTCAAAGGTCCAATAACCCTATTTAGGTATATTATGATCAGATATATATATATATATCCTTATTTAGAGCCTATATCATATGGGGGGGAGGGGGGAGGGAGGCAGGTAGATAACATTATTTAGCATGATCAGCATATTTATACCAGTATATAAGCTATACATATAGTATTCTCATTCTTTTTTAAACCCTTTGTAATATTGGGACAGGTAGATAACATATTTAGCATGATCGGTATATTTCATAATTATATTTGATACCGGTATATAAGCTATACATATAGTAGTGTGATACCACAATTTAGGACAAGATATAGTATATCTAACGCTACTTTAACCACCACCATAACTCAACTTGGCAGGGTGCCGCATGAACCACACGTGTCTGCAGACCGCAAGGGTCACGACACATGGTATGTAATACTGTGCTAACCCTTTATGGTCGAGCATTTAGTATAGTCATATACCATAGCTGATGAGGCATATACGTTAGTCATCATAACTGTATGGCAAACAGGAAGGCTCAGCCCCCCACACAGGGTTGATAGGAAATCCTCCCCTCCCCCCTATCAGCAAATTTTGGTCCGCATTGATAACCATGCTGCGAGACACCTCCTGCATGCAACAAAGGGTATACCCACATGTGGCATCAGTAGAAAGTAGGCAGGGGAGAGGTATGACTGCTACCCTCTCCACTCCACCTGGTATTACGCAGGACAACAGAATATGTAATATATGTTTCTTTCACGTAATAAATGCTATGATGATAACATCCTTCAGCTGTTATATGTTTATCAACATTATGTTATACACAGCATCATCCTTCAGCTGTTATCTGTTCATCAACGTTATGATAGAACAGACAGGAGGAGGATATCCTGAGCAACATGTGAGCATGATGCAAGATAGTAGGCACGCATATTTCTACACTCCCACCTGTTAGCAGTACAATGTGACATGTTATTGTACATTCAGATAAATCACTACATATAGGAAAGAACAATAATTGGTACCAAGCACAAGAATGGTACCAGTAACATCTTTTTTGCATCCTGATCTATATATGACGCTGTGTCCTGTAACGCTCAGTAAAAACCAATCTTGATTTATACAGGGCGCCACCGCCCATGTAGTGAGTAGAAACATCAGAATTACACTGCAACAAAGGGTTAAACGCATGTCACACTGAGTCAGTCACTTCATATGGTAATAAATAACAACAATACAAAGCAATACAAGAACAGGTGATTTCTGTGCATATACACGATATAGACTAACGTTATATTGTAAATTATATATATATATATATATATATAGAAGAATAACATGGTGCCTTTGTACAGGTTGTTATATAAGAGGGTAAGATACACCAACACATGTGAGAAGCACAACAGGAGGGAGGGGCGGGAGATATACTGCTTGCGACGCAATACTGTGTCCCTTTTTACATCCCGGAAACAGGAGGAGGTGGGTATCCATGTAGGATGGGTATAACCATCCTACCTCCCTCCCTCTTTCTAGATTGACGTATACAGAGTGTCACAAGATGAGCTGCTCATGGGTATATATCGTGAGCTGAACACCGATTGGATGATAGGAAGATCTTAATATGGGGTTGTACTAGGATTGGGTAATATATTGATTTTCATTTTGTTGTTTCTCAGTAAAATGTTCAGTAGGAATGGGAGGGGCGGAGATACAACTAAAGATATATGGCAATATACTAGATGCCTCAAATCCATTGGTTCTCCTTCTGATAGCAAGACAACGATTGGTCAATATGATACAAATAAATAAAAGTAAAAGGGGCATAGTATATATGTATTCGTTCAGGCAAGATGTATCAACTTTTGCTGAATTCAGCGAGAGAGAGACATGGAGAATCAGAAAAGCCTAGCTGACTTGCTGACATTTTTTGCCCCATTTGTGGGCAATACCTTCAAAAAACCAAAGAAGGGTTGCAAGGTAAGTGGTAAACGTAGTGAACATGCGCTGCAATGGAGAAGGACAGCACCTCGCTGTGGTTGTCTAGATGGGGACGCGAGCCCTTGCAATGCTCCATGTCCCCCAATGCAGGGAGACCATAAGATACACATGTGCAAATATCATTTGATAGTGTGCAGGAAGTCACATGAACTGTACAAGAAGGCTGCATTGTTGTCCAAGCAGAGTACTGACCCTTCCAACAAGGCCATGTACAAGAGCATAGAATCCGTGTTAAGGATGTTTCATGCTCTATACATGTACTCAGAAATAGATCCTGGACATGCAACCTTCTTGTCCCAATTACTGTGTCAGATCATAAACCAAAACGAGATCAAATTGGAAGTGAAATCCTACACCTATCAATCAAACACTGTGTCTTCTGTGGAAAGGCTCTTTTCAAAGAAAAGATTGAGGCAATTCTTCCAGTCAAAATTGAAAATTGTATTAGAAGATCTGAGCTTCTTTTCATGCAGAAAAATGTTTCTCAATTCAGATCTGTACCTCAGACCGATTGACATCACCATGATCTGCATGAAAGGAATCGAGTCACAACTGAAAGAGCATATGACGCAGTTCTCATGTTCACAACTTTTACAGAGTACCTTCAATAGGCAAAGGCTATCTGATTTCACATGGCATACTTAATTCAGGACTACAAGAAGAAGCACTGTATAAAATCTTTCTCCGCCTCATCATACATCAATTGTCACTAAAGGGAGGACACAATCCTGCAATATTACTTATATTGTTGCATGAATTCCGACTATAAGTTAGAATCATGTGACGAGAAAGTACATCCATCTCTCGTTTCTCTAGACAAATGTTAAGTGGAGCAGGAGAATGGAAAGTAGGATTTGATGTACCATATACCCTTTGACGTACGCCATGAACCATTGTACCATAGGAGATTATATACAGTGCTTCTTCTATCAAAATTATCACACGTGAGGGACAATTTAGATCACCCGTCAAAATTCTATATGGAGACTACAGGTTTGGCCTTCCCGTCGGCGTCTCTGACGATATAATTGACCTAATTAAACAATAATTAGGTCAAGTATATTACTAACAAAACCTATATATCCTAAACCCTGCTGCTAGTGTACAGACATAAGGAAAGGGGGTTATAACTGCACATAACCAAGTCCGCAGGGTCCGCATGCCATTTTGTCCATTTATAGGGTCCACACAAACTGATCCTAACCCTTTAACAAGCCCCTTCTGCAGAACATTTCTTCCAATTTTTACCATTTTCTAACTTTTATTATAAATGTTCTGCAGAAGGGGCTTGTTATATACTACTCGCGTTGTCTTTAGTGATGTCCATGTGGTTTGTATAGATGAAGTTTATCAGCGTCTCAACCAGCTCAGCGCTTACTCCTTCTAACACAACGTGATCTTTACCCGTCTCAGACATCCCACCCGTCAGCATGGCCTGGAAGAAGTCACTCATGGAAGAAATGATCAGCTTGTGAACATGAAATTCTCGGTCTTCAACTTTGATTGTGTAATCACAAAATAGGTCCTGCTTCCAATGAGATTGGAGGCCGTCTCTCAGTGGGTCTGCCATTGGGGTGTGAGCTCCTCCACAATCGCATTTGCAGCTGTTGCTGCCAAAGTTCTGTTTAGGCATGGCTGGATTTGAAGATAATTCAATTCATCAGAAGGAAACCTGAAAAAAAAATGCAGTCAGCTCATTAAGGTCTGTGGGTATTTGTAGGTCTACATAATAGTATTTGTTCCAGAAGTGTGCACTAATGTAAAACTGGGATACTTCAGCCCAGTAGGGGTTACTCATGCCTGGGAAAATCTTTTTTTCGGTTCTCCTATATTCGATGATCCTCCCTTAATTTAGTTAATTACAAATATAAACCTTGCCTCTGCCTTGAATTCCCTTTATTTGATGGCCTTCCCAACACCAGAGAATATTAGTACGGTTTTACCCTGATTTAATGGATTTTTTCTTAAATTCACTTTGAGCAGTTTTTCATGGTAAAAAAGATGGTAGGCCTTCTAACACATTTGATATAACAACCCAGCTAGCAAGGATACGTTGGGCCAACGTTGGCAATGGTCGGCACCGTCGCAGGCAATATTTCAACGTTGGGCCAACATTGAAGTGCCAACATTGGTACAACGTTGGCAAATCTATGTTGGACCAACAGTGAAAATACTCCCAGTGATTTGCCAATGTTGGTACAACATCAGATAATTCATGTTGGACCAACGTTGGCAAATCAATGTAGGCCCAACATTGAAAATACTCCAAGCATTGAGAAGAAAACCAATGTTGGCCAAACATTGTATTTCCAACGTCCACCAGAGGGCATGAAAGGTTGTATGGAGAGATTTTGACCACCATCCCCATTATTTGTCCCCCATGATGGGGCATTACTAGGATCCCCCTGGGTTGTATAAATGTTTAAGCAAGTGTTATTCTATCCATAGACTATACCATGTTTAAATACCAAATTTTGATGTGAGATAACATTATCCTGGCAATATTTATATGAGGACACCATTCTGTGGGTAATAGCAAGCAGATAAGGTGTAAGGGTTGAGAGCCTATTTGGTATCACCTCTTGGCTCATTGGGCAAAGATCAAGGTGAAAATGCAAATAGAGAATGAAATGGCTGTCTCTAAAATGTATGATTTTTGAGAGCCATTGAGGGGAGTTAATCACATTGGAAGCTGGGATAAAAAATTTGGTACAATATTGGGCCAACATTACAAATAAACGTTGGGCCAAAGTTGGAAAATGTATGTTGGAACAGCATAATTTTTAGGCTCTAAATCTGGTTGGCTAGACGTTGGAACAACATCATTAGACGTTGGTACAATGTCGAAAAACTGACGTTGGGCCAACGTCCTGATGTTGGGCCAACGTTGGGCCAACGTCAATTCTTTGCGACGTCATGGCGACGTTCTTATGGACGGACAAATGAATGTTGGCCCAACGTCAGGATCTGACGTCATTCCAACATTGACTACTGTTGGTCCAACGTTGGCCCAACGTATCTTTGCCGACTGGGAAGGCTATTTGGTGTAGCCTATCATTGACAAAGAATATTGCCATAGCAACCTAATTAGGCCTATAACATTGCAGTTTAACTTTTAGTTAAATAGCAATTTTTGAATTTATGATTGCAATTCTACTTTTGTTTGTTGAAAATTGATATCTTAAAAGGCAGTTCGGAACCCCTGTAGGCCTACTTTTCTTTTCACTGTTTGGTTCCAAATGATGTATCTTGGGAAAGGTTTTGAAGTAAATTCAAATACTATTGACCCATCATAGACAGCCACCTTCAACCCACTTTCCACGTCCGCCCCAGTTTCTCAACCCTTTCACATACTGACATAGGGTATATAGGCCTATAGCCTCCACCACGTAGGCCAACTGTTGAGTACAGCTAGGGGTATGCCCATTGCCCTAGCCTATTAACACAATGACAGGTGGGTCTAGGCCTACTAAGTAGATACTCTGCATCTTCTATATCGTTACTATACCTTGTTCGATAAACCCACAAGAAGTAAGAACATGCAGTACGCCCATAACATACCTCTTGTCAGTAGATGTGCGACCATATACATGTGATGGAAAACACGAACTTTGGCCAGCAGGTGTTGTGTTTCACTTCTTGTTGAATTACACAAGAGGGCGCCATCCGTTTCTGCAGACTGACATCTAGTGGTAGAAACTGTTATCAGCCAATGTTGACCTAGCTGGAATAGCAGGGATTTCCAAATCTGCCCCCCTCCTCTTAAGTGGAATTAATTTATTATGTACCCCCCCCCCCCTCCTTCCTTCCAAAGCCGTCTAAGCAACAAGTTCACCTATGCTATTAAACGGTACGCCTAATCAATGACCATAATAATGTCGTCAAATGTATCCAGCGGGCCTAAACTAGGGAGTTGGATAAGCTGTAGAACTGCTGCCGCTGCGGTCCGCGCGTTTCTGCCTTTCTGTGACCCGATTTTCAGCCTGCCCAGAAGTGGCCTTTCTGGTACTCTGCTTTAAAAATACCTTCATGACCTCAATTTTTGGCCTATAAAAACGGCTAGCTCCTCATTTTAATTACAGCAGCATGGCGGTCAGCATGGATACAGATATGAGGGCAGGAAGATAAGAATCTTTGATTGGTGTGGAAGATAATATCATGGTGACCTAAATAATATGAAAAAATGACCAATGAATATAGACTGTATAAGTATGGTAGCATGGGGAACTTGGTAATTGTGTTATGAATGACATATGTGAAATCCAGGTATTTCTGGCCATGCCTAATGTTGCCTAGATCCATGTTACCCTGACCTGTGTGGTACTGCCCCCTTCAGCCCCTGCTCAGCCACTGCCTACTGCTACTGGTCCTGTGGAAGAGAGCCACCTCTGCCTATATCACAGAAATGCATTCAGCCTAAGCACTACCTGCATAGCCCCCAAGTTTTGGTACGTTCATCATGATTTCTCCGGACCTATGAGTGATAGGAAGATGATTCAAACAGACCTGAAAAGCTATCACAATGCTCGATATGGCTATACAAGAGTTTTTCTTTTTTACTTAAAATTAAAATTTTATCCAACTCCCTACCTAAACTAATCCCAAACTAGGGTGAATGGGATATGCATTACAGACCCAGCTAGCAAAAATTGTATGAATCACATTCTCTACGTTTTTTCCCAACAGATAGTTAGGGGAGACCGGGGCAAAACGGACCCCTTAAGGGAAAATGGCAAATAACTCAGAGGTAAACCCCTGAATTGAAACATTTATTTTTTCATAACAAAGGGTAGAAGTATACCATCCATGAAAATAATTAATATTGTGCTAGTATCATTAATAGCATAGTGGGATAGCATAACATATTCTGACCTACGAAGGTCATGGGCTAAAAGTCCCGGGGCAAAAGGGTTTTTGGGGCGGGGCAAAAGGGACCCTGGAAATTTCTTAATTTTGAATTATTATCTTTCTTCATAATTTTCTTGCTCCCATCTTTTAGCTATGTTATTACTCAGTTCTTTAGGTATTTCTATGTTGTCATGCATGACCATTATCTAACATTTTTCAATTTTAATTGATTTTTATGACCGTTGAATATCATGCATTTCAATAAAATTTCCCACGAATTTAGGAAAATTTTCCCAAAACCCCAAAAATACCCCCAAAAATAAAAATTGGCTCATAAGAAATAATTTTATATTCAAATAAGCATGTCTCATCATTCTTATCATTTTTTAGGCCAAGCATGGTTATTTTTTCATGTTTTGATCATTTCTATGGGGTTTCACCATAGGAATTATGATTGTGAGGGGGGGGGGGTCCGTTTTGCCCCAGCTTCATGAAAAATATGTGAAAAAATTATCTTGCCAAAAAAAATAACTGTAGGGTAATATTTTTTTCCAATGACTTTGCAAATACGCTACACAATATTTTAGCTATAAAATATTATTGTTTTAGCCATAAAACATTAACATGTACCTCTTTTTTAATTCTCAGAAGCTTATAAACTGATTTTTGCAAAATTAGATCAAAGTCTCTAATTTCAGTTTCTTCTTTATAAAATCTTGAATACCATAGATAGCATCAACATTTTTTTTAAAAACATTTTATTTCTATCAATTTTATGAGCCAATTTGACAAAAATATGGAATTGGTAGCTGAGAACTGAGTTATGGGTCGGGTCCCTTTTGCCCCGGGGGTCCGTTTTGCCCCGGTCTCCCCTACTGCATTTTGTTCTGATCCTCCCAACACTACATACCGATCTGACCAAGGTGAGTTTAAACTTGCCTCCCTTTGGCTATTGCTGGTCATGTGACCCATTCTGAGTGATTTCTACAGAGCTGTTCAAATTAGCATAGTCACACATTTGTTGTTGAAATACTATAGAAGGGATGGGAGGGTGAAGCCCCCCCCCCTACTACCAGATGGCATGCAGGTGCATGAGACACATATGTCAGGAAAGGGACACCAGGGGGAGACTATAAGTAGGCTGTATGAAGCAGTGTTCCCGAAAACTTTTTCGACATGCAGGACATTCGGTCCTGCAGATCTATTATTTTGCAGGCCCGGCTTAATTTTTGCAGGCCCGGATAGCAGAGGGCAATTTTCATATCTAATAAAAAGATGTATAAAGCAAGAATTAAAATTAAATAAATATGCTTTCCTGTATATTCCCATTGAAACATTGCAATATGTAGAATCTTGAGTATTGATATTCAAAATGTTAATGCAAAATGTGTTTCCCTCTATAAACCTTAATAATGGTCCGATTTACAAACCCTAAAAACTGACATGTAGCCCAAAATCCAGTAGGACCAGTTCAGCCGGTCCAACGGCCTTTTAGCTGGCCATAGCCGGTGTCCGGCACGTTTTCGGGAAGACTGCAATGAAGCAGACTAATACCTTGCATGGGTTCTACCCCCTCTATCTCTCTCTTCATTAGAATAAAAACCTTGTATTTGATATGTATTCTAACCTACCCAATTGGGCACAGAACATTGAATCAACAATGGTTGTCAATGTTGATGCAATGTTGATTCAAAGTTGGGTTAGCCTAAGTATTGTGCCCACTGGGAAAAGTGCATCTTCTTGTTATACAATCCCCCCGGGTATACAATCTATTATAAAGAGGCTTAACTGCCTTTATTACCTCCACTCATCGGAAACATGTTGGTGTTCCAGGCCATGCATCCTGCTAGGATAGATAAACGAAATACAAACAAACACAAACCACCTTGAGAAGAGACAATTTATTTCTAATACCTCTGATGACAAACTGAGGCCACTTATAAAACCAATGTCAACAATCAGGTGTGTTATTATGCATTATTATGTATCCTAATATCGTTACTAATTTGTAGTACCTAGGTGCAAGGAAACACAAAACAGAATTAAACAAAGGATGACACCAGTGGTACCTGCCCACTGCAAACTTGGTCCTGGAGGAAAATGTAATAATAACTTAAAACTAGATGAGGCACACAGATCTATGCATGTATTTAATTCCACTCAAAGAGTCTTTTTTCGATTAAAAAAACCCAATAATACCTCTACTACATTCAGGCCTAGCCCACACTCATGACTAGATATTACATACAGGCATTAAAACTAGTTTACAAAATATATGGCCTTTTATTAGGTTTTTGGGACAGAAAGTCTATGAAAATAAAGTAACTTAAATGAGTATCCTGTGAATATCGTTTAAAAAATTTACTAATGTTGCAACATAATGTATTTTCAATATCTAGAGACTAAAGGGTCCATCCAACGTTTTCACTACACCGCAGTATTATATTACTATTATGGGTGTCATAAGTTCAGAAATAATTGGTAAAATTATTCAGACAGATTAAAATCTGACTAGCGTTGGTAGAATGATATGTTGGTCTAGCACAGAAGGGGTGCTTTCGGTCCATCACCACATCAAGTGGGATGTCACCATGTCGGTTTCTGAGGGAAAGGGGAGACAAGCCCTGCCCAGCACCACAATGATTCACAGCTCAATTATTTTCATCATAGGCTACCAGTACAAATTGGTATGAATTAAATTGATCTTTTACTATAATAAACAAATTATTATGATACCAGCACAAATGGGTATAAATTAAATTGACCTACTTCTAAAATGAATAAATTCTAATTTTGTAGTAAGTGTATAACTGGCAGTTTAGGTTTAGATGCAAGTCTTCAGTCCTTTCACGCAGCAGCAGTGAGTATATAGCCCTTGCTGAACCCGAAACTGGTCGGCAGAGCAAACAGCATGACAGTCCTTTCGACAGAGCCCCTGCCAGTCCTTTAGGCAGAGCCCCTATCAGTCCTTTAGGCAGAGTGCCTGCCAGTCCTTTAGGCATAGCCCTTGCCAGTGCTTTAGGCAGAGCCCCTACTACTCCTCTAGGCAGGGAACCTATTAGTCCTTTAGTTATATAGAGCCCCTGCCTGTCCTTTAGGCAGAGCCCCTGTTAGTCCTTAGGCAGAGCACCTGTCAGTCCTTTAGGCAGAGTGCCAGCCAGTCCTTTAGGTAGAGCCCCTGCCAGTTCTTTAGGCAGAGCCCCTGCCAGTCCTTTAGGTAGAGCCCCTGTCAGTCCTTTAGGCAGAGCACCTGTCAGTCCTTTAGGTAGAGTGCCCGGCCTGCCAGTCCTTTAAGCAGAACACCTGCCAGTCCTTCAGGCAGAGCTTCCAGTCGTCTACCCGGCCTCATCTAGGGAGGAGGTAGTCTAAATGGATAGCCCAGAAATTGGAGCCAAAATGTAATTAAGGGATAGGGGAGGGCTGCAAAGCCAGTCCAGAAAGTGGAGGCAAAATTGTGTGTCCTGTGAGCACACGTCAAGGAAAATAAAGTCTTTGCACCAGCACAGGACATTACCTCCATATCTGTCCATGCCTGTGACTACAGCCCTTCTGTGGCCACGCATGTAGCTACGTGCTATGACGTACAGCATTTCCGTGCCCCCTTCTCCAGGCTCTTAGCTCTGGAGATCTTGGAGGGGAGCCGGATGCGACTGCGCCGTTTCTGTAGTTGGTATTGTGCGAGCGCCTCCGCTTCCCTCTTTCTCTGTTCGTACTTATCCTCCCGATCAAACTTGTCCAGGTAGGAGTCCATCTGAAACAAGGAAAGGTAAGTTATAATGTACTGGGGGAACTAAACAAATAGATAGACAAAACTCCACACCATTGACAGACATGTATATCATACTTCACTAGTTCAAGCTGGGGCGTATTACAAAAAGCTGAAGGCTGAGTGTGATACTGATATTAAGTTAAGACGAATACCAAACAGAAAGGACACTCCAGGCCTGTGGAGAGTTATCTTTCCTGCTCACCTTAACAATGCAGTATCTGAATACAAAAAAAAAGTATTAAAAAAAGTATGAAGCTAAGAAAAAAAGGAGAGTTGATATCAAATAGTGATTATGATTTTTAGATTATTATATGGCAGTTTGTTGTGCGGCGTACCAGTTTGGGGTGGTTGATCTCGATGATGGCCTGTCCGAGTTGGGTGAAGGCTTCGCTGACATTCCTGCCGGTCTTGGCGCTCGTCTCCATGTAACCTCGCATCAGGTGCTCCTCTGCCAACTGGAACATACAAGCTTGGGAAGTCGTCATTATCTATGGTAGGGAGGGCGCATGTGCAAAAATGAATACGTCAAAAAAAAGACCAGTGCATGATGCATTAAAGCATGATGCCATCCTTAACCCCTAAAAGATGGCATTTACCAATATGCAGCCCCAACGAGCAACTCTCCAGCGTGGCAATGATGCAAATGCTGACTCTTGAATGCAGTACTGGTAAGTTATACTTGCAAGGGCTGCATACACGCATCGTGACAAACAAGGGCGTGATGCATTAAGGCATGATGCCATGCCAAGGGTTAGAGAGTGACCTCACCATGCTGGCCCTTTGGAGTATCTCAACCCCATAGGGTCGGCATGATGCTTGAATGCTGTCCTGGTGAGATACTCGCTAGGTCTTCATTCATGCATCATAACAACCGAGGGCATGATGCATTAAGGAATGATGCCATCCTTAAAGGTTATAGAGTGAGCTCACCTTAGTGGCCTGTTTGTAGGACACCTGCCGCTTGTTGATGTCTGATTTGTTCCCGATCAGGTACACTGGAATCGGCTCCTTATTGTACTGGTCAATCTCCTGTAAACACAAATAAAGGTACAGTAAGATCTCGTTATATGAGCCTCTTTTGGCAAGGGGAATTTGCTCCTGGTAACCAACCAAACTTAATTACTGTCATATACAGTCTCACTGGGTACGTAAGATGTGGGATTTTTAATACTTATTCTAATAGTGTATAGAAAAACTGACCCCTATCATGATAGCTTATACAGGTTAAGAGGGAAGAGAGGCACTGTGAAAGTGATATTTGATTTGGATATTGGGGAAAAATGTTGTTAATCATTTATATCATATTTAGCAACTGCTGAAATCTATTTTTTTTTAGTTGGAGAATATCGGTTCAGTTAACCCTTTAAGGCCTTAATAAATCATATAGCTCATCATGCCCTAGGTCATCATGATGCTTGAATGCAGCCTTGGCGAGTAGCTCGCTAGTGCTGCATTCAAGCATCATGCCGACAGTGCAGGTCTCAGACACCCCCGAAGGGTCAGCATGATGCACCAATACAGCACTCGTGAGTTACTCGGTGGGGCTGCATTATAGTGCATCATGATGACAAACGCCATCTTTTAGTGACATCAACCCTTAAAGGTTTAAGAAGTATAACTAATGCCTATTACTGTGTCTGTACATAGTATTACTGGACTGTGGTGAGGGTCGGTGGCTGCCTGGTATGGGGAGCTACAAGGTTATAAAAAGGTGCAGTGGGTAGGTCAGTGGGACACTGATGATGTAGCTGATGGTCTGCTGCTATCATCTATACTGATGGGGCACATTAATGCACAACATGCAATCTATAACCTATAACCTGATAATACCCGGTCACGGACCCCCCCCCCCTCCTCCTCCTCCATATACATGTATGGGAGTGGTCATTTATTAATAAGAGGGGGGTTTGGTGGATTTTAGCATAAGGGTGTGAAAATTATTCCACCCTACTCGGGTGGGATTAAAATATTTCCAGTTCCCCCTCGACGGAGGTTGCAATTTTTCCTATCCTTTTAATTCTAGTATAATGCTCAGGTTTTTTCACTGAAAAGCGCTGAACAGTTTTACCCCTGTGGCCCTGCCCCACCCACCAACCCCCCTCCCTCACTGTTGATAAATGATGACCACTCCCTAAGCTATACCCTACAGTAAGCCCTTGATCAGCATCCAGCATAGGTCCCTCTCCCTCTCCCAGCCCCTCACATACACATGTAACCTGTCACCTATAGCCACATACAGCCCCAGATCAGCAGCCAGCACCCTCCCCCCCTCCCTCCCCCTCTCCCACATACACATGTAACAATTTTGTCTCCAATTGGTACACATAACTCTAACCACAGGCAACATGCAACTGATGAGGTAGTCCTGATTATAATCATCTACACTTTAGGTCACCAAAAAAGCCAGTGTGCTACTATAGTTCAAAGGAGTGGGGAGAGGATATTGGAAGCCAGACAATTTTGAACCGTCTGTGGACAGTAAATATCCTGGCCGAAGGCAGCAGTCATGTGAACATGTCTGATTTGATGTAACAAGAGCTACATGTTGTAGTCTCTGTCTACGAGTGTTTGTCGAAAACAACATAAGTATAATCTAATGACACAGTCTTCTGCGAACTATCAGTAACCAACTGGGCGTATTAAAATAATTTTTGGTAGCTTGGTCACATGATGTTTTGACAAATAGTAGAATGCTGGATGTTTTTCCAGTCTTAGTGTGACATCCTAATACATTTCCAGTGAGCTCGTAATCCTGGCCCAAAATAGACATGGTTGTGGAATGATAAATAAAATGGACCACCCTGCAGCGCTCACCAGTGTCCCAAATTGGTTTCTTAAAACCAAAGACATGTTTATTTGTTGTAAGAATAAATCCCAAATATGACCTCCCACACTATATATACCCAAGCACAGTGACATGTCAACAGAAGGAAAAGCAAGAAAACCTACCTAAAACTGAAATCTAATCAATGACTGGTGTATTTCCCCACCCAAGTCTGTCGGTAGTTTGAATGTTCTTTTTTCTCCACTCAATTTTCGCTCATATCTTGAAGCCCTTATATTCACAGTCTTCTATCTTTTCTTTTAGTTAGAAGAGAAGGAGGAATACCATTCAAACTCTCAACTGTTTTTACTCTCTTACTCTGATTTTCTACATGTATTTCTGATTCTCTACACATTTTTGTTTTGTTCTGTGTTGATTACTGGATCGCTAACAACTCATAATTCATGGACAAATATGTAATTTGATGCCACTCAGTTAGAATTATACATAGTTATAGTCACATTTATATCTTTATCTTCAGGTACTGGACTGCCCACATTTCTGGAGAAATATGAACAATGTATTGATGGGGGAAAAAAGTTTTTCCTGAGCTGGCCCATCTGAGCTCCCACTGGACAAAATGAACCATAACCCAGACATGGGCAAGCCCAGTTGGCCCAAATGAAACTCATATGGGTCTTAGGACCCAATGCTGTTTGAGATCATAGTATTCTTTGCTTTTTTGGTTGAGGGTGCAGGAGGGGAATTTAGGTTAGACACTATAATATATGTGTGCAACTTACTGAGTCAATCATCTTGAGCCAATATTCCAACGTCTTGAAGGATTCCCTGTCGGATATGTCGTACGCTAATATCGCTCCCTGCAAAGCAAAGTGTGACAAGTTAGATGGTGCCATACACATCTTCAAGTTTCATACATAGACAACGGTGCACGAGTAGAGTTCCTCACTGAGGGTTATTTCACGATGCGAAGCCGATTAATTGCTCTGACTTAATTGCTCGGAAACAGCTAATTTATAGTGCTTAAATCAACAATTTGATGATTTGACAGGCCGTGAAATACGGGTGAGGGTTATTTCACGGGGGTGTTAAATACGACCTTCCTTGGTCAAGTCAATGGGAGTGCCGTAGTAACCATGAAATAAATACAATCATGCTCATCTTGTATTTACCATGGTCTTAGGCTAACAAAATGGCTATAATATATCCTTGCTAACTGTATCAAGTCTCTTGAATTGAAGGTGAATATTTCTCGAATTGAAGGACAATAGTTCTCCAGCCCGGATTGTTGATGATGTATATAACATACTACTAAGGGACATAAAACACCTTTTGTAACAATTTGTTTGAGGTTAAAACTTTCCCAGACTAGTTTGAACCTACCTGTGTGCCCCGGAACTGGAACCTGGTCATGGACCGGAACCTCTCCTGTCCTGCCGTGTCCCTGTAGGAGGAACATGGTGTGTCAGTAACTGTGTATGAGGTAATCATTGTAACACTGTATCTATGCAACAATAGTGACACTGTATGTAAAACTGGAACCTGTTTAGGGGCCAGAACTGCTCCTGTCCTCCTGTGTCCCTGTAGTGTAATGACTGTGAGCAACTGAAGAGCTGATTTAGAACTAAAAGCCATTCACAACATCCCCCATAAGTGAAAGTATACGTATACGTTATAACGTTTTACTCTTGAGAACTGAATTTATAACAACCTGTTCAGAGGAGGTAATAAGAAATCTTTCTGAACTCACCATATTTGAAGTTTGACTCGAGCCCCGTCCACCTCTACCGTCGTACTCACAAAGTCCATGCCTGAAACACAAACACAGATATATAAACATGGACATATAAACACAGCACTATAGACATGGAAATATAAACAAAGACATATACATGGACATATAAACACTGACATAATATTATAAGCACGGAACTATACTGTGGGACACACACATATAAACACTGACACATAACAACAGAAAGTCCATCCCTGAAACATAAACACAGACTCATTTGCCCTAAGAAGTAATGATGAACAATGATCTAATACACCTATTACCAAGGAAAGGTCATAAAGAATCACCACTTGCTAGGCAACCATGGTTTGTAGAACAACACTAATCAGAAAAGTGGAATCTTTGTGTATGATGTTGGGGGGTAGGAGTAGTTTGTTCTTTCATTTGACAATGTAATGCAGTCATTCTGGTTGATTCTGTGTTTTTATGGGTTTCTAAGATAAACCGTTGCCATGGCAACAACAAATACCACATCATTTTTGGAACTGCGGTTTCTAGATTGGGGAGTTATAATCCCCCAACACTCAAAAAATAAACTTGTCTCCAGACTCTTCAAAGTGACGGTCATAAAATAAACGTGTCAAAAACTTGTCTAAGTGACAAGGAAGCGGGTGTTCTAGCAGGAGATAGAAGACCCACTTTGTATGTGCAAGCCCAAAACCCGACATTTGCCAGCTCCAGATTCTATTTGTGGGATGGTAACCTGATATGTTAGACAACTTTTGACTCGTTTATTTTATGACAGTCTCTTAGACGAGTCTGGGGACGAGTTTACTTTTTCAGTGAACCTGGGGATAATACCCATCATGATCCTGGACGGTCAGCATTATATGCAACAACACAGCCTGCATGGGTGAGTTACTCGCCCGCTTGGCTCACTATCACTGTATTGTAACAGGATGATGACACGTGAACATGGGGTCTTGACATGCTATGCTGTCCTCAAATGTGCTTATCCAATATAGTCCTATGTACATATACAATGTTTGTAAAAAATATTATCACCCAATGCGTTATATATGTACATATACAATGTGTGTAGATGTGCCTTAGGTTGTGGTAAGCCTCACATGATCCGTGTACTGCCTACAAACAGAAGGTGTCATGGGAAACACGCCAAAGTTGATGTCTAAGGTGTACTTAGTAACACCCGGGTCCTGAGGTACACACCATCAGCTGTCTTACACGGGAAGACAACATTCCCGGCACAACACCATGTCTACATGCTGTCAGTGCATGTGGACAGTGTTCTTTCTGAAACCACACATAGTAGTGTGGTACCTATAGTCCCTGTTCCCGCACTTCCAAGACTTTCAAGACTTCCAGACACTATCCCCACTAGAAAAAACCAGCAGATATTAAAAGGTGCATACTCTTGTAAATATGCATATCTGTATTTTCTTTAAAAAGCGGATCACTTAATTTCCAGAGTAGAAATGTAGAATTTGGAAAAAAGGGGTGGATTTTTTATACTTTATAGACTATTAGTACTTGCTTTTATTCTAAAGTACTAGGTAAATGTATATTTCCAATCTTTCCATGACATAATATCATGGCATTTATTATTCCAAGATAATATTCATAGGGTTGTAACGGTCGCGGAAAAATCGTCTGGAGAAAGCGGGACTCAAACCCACGACCTCCTGACTCCGGAGCCAAGTGCTCTACCACTGAGCTACTTCCCCTTCTGACAATCTAACAGCGCCATACGTTACTGGGTCGGTTCAGTAACCACTGCCCTTACACAGCTCCCCCAGCCTCTATCATGCCCCGTAGCAGCCAATGATAGAAGCTCACAGTGCCGAACCGATCCAGCCAATTTGTTGACTTGACTCCATGCTGAACTCCAACTGCCCGTACTGGGAACCAACTCTTCACTACCTGCTCCTCCAACTACCAACCGCCAGCAGGTGGCCAATCCCCAGCAAGTTGGGATGCTCCAACCGTCTAAGTCAACCGCACCAGCGAGTGCGCTCGCTTTCTCCACCAGTGTAACGGTCGCGGAAAAATCGTCTGGAGAAAGCGGGACTCGAACCCACGACCTCCTGACTCCGGAGCCAAGTGCTCTACCACTGAGCTACTTCCCCTTCTGACAATTTAACAGCGCCGTACGTTACTGGGTCGGTTCGGTAACCACTGCCCTTACAGGGTGTTTAAGTTCATTCTAGAATTAAATGCGGCTGGAATTCTGAAATATGTCAGCGTTTTTATGAAAAGGGGATACTTTTAGGGTCCTCAAAATCAGTGATTTTGTCATAAAACTGTTTCTCACCCAAAAATCCGTGGAAAGGGGGTATAATTGAAATCCATTAACGAGGATGGTGTATGTATTGGGAGTGTGGAGACCGGGTTTAGCGCTCAGGTGTCTTTTGTTGGTCGGCGGCTGGACCTTAAACACCTTTACTTTGTTGTTGCAGTATGAGGTCGTTCCGCTTTGGCACAGAATGATGACTGTTCCACATCGGGCCTAGTCCCTAATTATGACTAAGGATATACATATGGTAATGTATGCAGACATTAATAACATAAACCATAAAGAACAATAACATAATGCAATAAGAATAAGCAGCTGACTGTGTAAGGGAATTTGAGGGGGTGGGGGTGGTGTGTAGACTTTGTGGGTACTTATACATCCTTTGTCCCAGTCAGACGTTATGCCAATAGGCTACATGTATACATGTATATTGCCATTCGTTACGAGTTATATGGGGATGACAAAAACCCTGGCCACATGCCAACTATATCAATATTAGGGACCACTCATGTAGTACTATCTGGGGCTGATGGTGTATTATTCACATCAATGCTTTTTAGCCCGCACCCTAGTAATACACATATAGCTATAAGCTTTATTAAACCAATGCTGATACCCCCTATCACCCCCACTAAGTACAAAATGTATTTACAGTGATTAAGTATTGGCTCCCTTTAACAGGGGCCTCACTTTTGAATATGCCCCCTATATCTACCCCCCCCCCCATGCCCATAACTGTCTGTCCATCAGTTGATCGGGCATGCGCGGTCCCATGGTGCCGGGAGACAGTTACGTGTTTTTTTACAGATGAACTGGGTGCCTGCAATGGGGCAAAAAAACAGATCTAACAGAGATCACAGATGTGGAAAGTGGTGCCCCGTGATTTATACATGTAGAATAACTCAAGCTCCCTCCCCATTACCAACATGCTGGTTAAGGAGGTATGCCTAGGGAGGCATGGTTATACATCACCTCCTTCAGCATCACTGCCCCTCTCCCCTGCCCCTATAGACCAATGCAGCAAGCAAGGGTGACTTTCTCATAATAAAGATGTGTTTATGTTGGTTTTAGCAGAATCCCCATAGCGTTGTCTGTAATATAGGTACGTCTGTAATAGGCACGTTTTTTATCAGGAGATTCTCAGGACAATGTTATATCGGGCCATCATTAGCTAGAATGATCTGCTGGAAGATATGCATGAATTTAAGTGATGGCAATAGGTGGCACTTAGGTGTGTAGTTTATTCCATAATAGCGGTGAAGTATTCATAATATCACAACAATGCTCTTTAAAATGATGTATATCAACGTGCAGGATTATGGAGTTATATTTATGTATTATTTTGTCGATCACGCTTCAAAATATTCAAAACCAATATCAACAACTTTTCTAGTTATAAATATATGCCCCATCTCAACTTGTGTCACCAGCCAAACAAGCATTAACAGAGGGGAAAACAGAAACAAAGAAACTACGAGGTGGCCAAGTATTATCACAGCCAAAAACACTAGATAAAGATCTAAAATTAGCACCAGAAGAAGTTGAAGGAAACAGGAGGGAAGGCAGCTGGTAACACTGATACCATCACATGATGTATGTGTCTTGTGCATGATCCTAGATGCCATGTCGACCATGCAACCCTTTAAGGACGGCATTTTGCTGAAAGATGCCATTTGTCATCATAATACACCAATGCAGTCCGGGCGAGTAACTCTCCGGTGCATTGATGCATCATGCTGACCATTTGGGAGTGTGTCAACCCCGTATAGGGTCGGCATGATGTTTGAATCATGACGAGCAAGAGCATGATGCCGTCCTAAAAGGGCTAGGACAAAGATTTATAGCCGGACCCTATGTCTTATGAAAAGAGACCCTGCACTTATAAGGGCCTTTTTCGCAGATCATGACTGTCACTACGGACTTGGCAGCTGAAACACATTTTCGCTCGCATTCCATAGTAAGAGCCTTGAGCCGAATTGAGTTCATTTGGAATGAAGTTTTTTTGACAAAAAGACACCCAAGTATTTTATGCTCATATATGATGCCTCATATATCAGCAAATAACGCCCTAATTTCCAGGATCAAACCAGTTTTGGAAAGTCAAGAATTTGTGAAGAGACCACAAAGAAATATTAATATTCAGACCCACAAGTTATAAATCCAATTGATTGAATGCCCTGATCACAATTTTATAAACTGATCACTTTTGTAAATATTTCTATGGCTTATGTAAGCATTTCTGGTTTGTATACATGAATGCATTGTGTTACTCCAATTAGAGGCGGAGCTAGGCTTACAGGGTTATACATTCGGCCCTGGCTTATATGAGACCTAGTATCACTTTTGACTCAGCTTATAAAGGGGGCAGACTTATGTTCAGAGCCCAGCTTATGAATGGGTAAATGAGGGTGTATAGGGTCCGTCCTGCCATGTCCTTGTCCTTGTTATGTGTCACTCAATCCATTGTCCCACCCTAAAGTGGGACCATCATATTTTAATTGTGCTTTCCTTAAGGAAGTCCTAGGCCCTATACATACAGTGTTGCCAAGTAATTGGCACAAGTTCTAAATTAACAGTACCAATAGGCAGACTTCTTACCTTCCTCCCTTTCTGGAGTCCCTTACATCACTCCAGATCCATCCGGAGTCTCTTATGCATGTATATGTCCTTGGTCACCATGATGCATGAATGCAGCCCTGGCGAGTAACTCGCAGGAGCTGCATTCAAGCATCATGACATAGACACCCCCAAAGTGTCAGCATGATGCCCGAATGCAGCACGTGCGACTTACTCACCAGTGCTGCATCGGTGAATCATGCCAACAAATGTCATCTTTAAGGAACATCCGTCCTTAAAGGGTTAAAGAGTTAAACCAGAAATGTTGTGTTTCCTCTTATGCTCGCACATATCTATAACTCTGTTTTTATAGCCATGCATCCTGCACTCCCACCACAAGTTTCTGTTTCTCCCTATGATGTAGGCGTGAAACCTCCCTGTTTTATCTGTGATGACAGGAGCTGCATGCATGTTTGTGATAAAAGATGACCTCATTTAGAATTATTGCTGACCAGGCTAGTGATAGAAACCATGGCTAAACAAAGGAATATTTGTACAAGCGCTGACCTAAGACGATGTGCCACTGGTTGCAGAATATGAGGATGCAAAAGGGATACAAGAAAGAAGCAGGGACAGGAAGAGAGAATATTATAAGTAGTAACACACACATGTATGGGGCAGATATTACCAGTAATAACACACACATGTATGGCGCAGATATTACCAGTAATAACACACACATGTATGGCGCAGATATTACCAGTCAGACTGCATGGTAATATAGCCCCACTTTGTGTGTCAGCCCCACGTCCTTATAGCATCAACTGCCCCTGTTGCATGTTTTAGTGCTTGAGAAAAATTAGAGCCCCTAAGCCAAATTTAAAAAAAGTTTTCTTTCAGGTAATATGGGAAGAAACTCTAGGGTCGGTAGGTCGGATTTTTTTTAAATTTTTTACTTTATTTTTTTTTACTTTCCCTCTAAAATTGACCCAAAAAAGTGTAAAAATGGGGACATTTTTCCCCAAAATTTTGGAAACTTAAAATTGACCCCAAAAAATTATAGAAAGAAAAAGAAAATCTTCAAAATTGCATAAAAAACATAGGGTCGGCCCTGTTTAGATAGGGTCGGTCGGGTGACCTGAAACAAAGCGCTCTTTTTAAACCAGGCACATTACACATTGCCAATTTGTATTCATATGTTCAACTGGTTAGCGCAAAAACGGTACACGGACTTTAGGCACTTGGATTTTAGGCACCCTGCCTTCAGGCACCCTGACTACCGGCCCCCTGCCTTCAGGCCCTCCGGATCTTAGGCCCCCGGCCTTTTGGCACCCTGGCCATAGGCCCCCTGTCCATAGGCCACAACCTACCATACATCCAACCCCTGTCATACGTCCACAACTCTGTCATACGTCCAACCCCTGTCATACGTCCATTTCACTGTCTCTAACAAATCATTCTACATCCACTTCTCTCACGTCCAGTACAACTTCCTCACGTCCACTACCTGCCCCTCACGTCCACTACCTGCCCCTCACGTCCACTACCTGCCCCTCACGTCCACTACTTGCCCCTCACATCCACTCCCAACTCCTCACGTCCAACCCCTCCCTCACGTCCAACCCCCTCCCTCACATCCAACCCCCTCCCTCACATCCAACCCCCTCCCTCACATCCAACCCCTTCTCTCACATCCAACCCCCCCTCTCACGTCCAGCCCCCTCCCTCACATCCAACCCCTTCTCTCACATCCACCCCCATCTCTCACATCCAACCCCCTCCCTCACATCCAACCCCTTCTCTCACATCCACCCCCATCTCTCACATCCAACCCCCTCCCTCACATCCAACCCCTTCTCTCACATCCAACCCCCCCTCTCACGTCCAGCCCCCTCCCTCACATCCAACCCCTTCTCTCACATCCAACCCCCCTCCCTCACATCCAACCCCTTCTCTCACATCCAACCCCCCTCCCTCACGTCCAGCCCCCTCCCTCACATCCAACCCCTTCTCTCACATCCAACCCCCCTCCCTCACATCCAACCCCTTCTCTCACATCCAACCCCCCTTCCTCACGTCCAGCCCCCTCCCTTACATCCAACCCCTTCTCTCACATCCAACCCCCCTTCCTCACGTCCAGCCCCCTCCCTCACATCCAACCCCTTCTCTCACATCCAACCCCCCTCCCTCACATCCAACCCCTTCTCTCACATCCAACCCCCCCTCACGTCCAGCCCCCTCCCTCACATCCAACCCCTTCTCTCACATCCAACCCCCCTCCCTCACGTCGACCCCCCTCCCTCACGTCCAGCCCCCTCCCTCACATCCAACAATGTAAAGTAAAAAAAAAAAGAGTAAATCTGAAAATAATGAAAGACTTTGAATGCAAAATAAACATGTTAAAAATAGACACAAAAGTTTCAAGTTAAAGAGTTTTATTTGCCATAAAAATAACAATACATGCAGGAAGCGGGGTTGCAGGTGAGGGAGGGGGTGGACATGAGGAAGTGGGGCTCGATGTGGGGAGGGGGGGGGGTTGGATGTGAGGGAGGGGGTGGACATGAGAGAAGGGGGGTTGGATGTGAGAGAAGGAGTTGGATGTGAGGGAGGGGGCTGGACGTGAGGGGGGGGGTTAGATGTGAGAGAAGGGGTTGGATGTGAGGGAGGGGGCTGGACGTGAGGGGGGTTGGATGTGAGAGAAGGGGTTGGATGTGAGGGAGGGGGCTGGACGTGAGGGGGGTGGGATGTGAGAGAAGGGGTTGGATGTGAGGGAGGGGGTTGGACGTGAGAGAAGGGGTTGGATGTGAGGGGGGGGGGGTTGGACGTGAGAGAAGGGGGGTTAGATGTGTGAGAAGGGGTTGGATGTGAGGGAGGGGGTTGGACGTGAGAGAAGGGGTGTTGGACGTGAGGGAAGGGTGTTGGACGTGAGGGAGGGGTGTTGGACGTGAGGGAGGAGTGTTGGACCTGAGGGAGGGGTGTTGGACGCCAGGGAAGGGTGTTGGACGTGAGGGAGGAGTGTTGGACGTGAGGGAGGGGTGTTGGACGTGAGGGAGGAGTGTTGGACGTGAGGGAGGGGTGTTGGACGTGAGGGAAGGGTGTTGGACGTGAGGGAGGGGTGTTGGACGTGAGGGAAGGGTGTTGGACGTGAGGGAGGAGTGTTGGACGTGAGGGAGGGGTGTTGGACGTGAGGGAAGGGTGTTGGACGTGAGGGAAGGGTGTTGGACGTGAGGGAAGGGTGTTGGACGTGAGGGAAGGGTGTTGGACGTGAGGCAGGGGTGTTGGACGTGAGGGAGGAGTGTTGGACGTGAGGGAGGGGTGTTGGACGTGAGGGAAGGGTGTTGGACGTGAGGGAAGGGTGTTGGACGTGAGGGAAGGGTGTTGGACGTGAGGCAGGGGTGTTGGACGTGAGGGAGGGGTGTTGGACGTGAGGGAGGGGTGTTGGACGTGAGGGAAGGGGGTTGGACGTGAGATAAGGGTTTGGATGTGAGGAAAGGGTGTTGGACGTGAGGGAGAGGTGTTGGATGTGAGGGAGGGGTGTTGGATGTGAGGGAGGGGGGTTGACGTGAGGGAGGGGGCTTGGATGTGAGGGAGGGGTTGTGAGGGAGGGGTTGGACGTGAGGGATTTGTAAGAGATAGTGTTGGACGTGATGAATTTGGATGAGATAATGGGGTCTGGACGTATGAAATGGACGTGAGATTTGTGCCTACAGACCGGGGGCCTGTAGCCAGGGTGGCCTAAAGGCAGGGGGCCCCAGATCCGGAGGGCCTGTGGGCTGGGGGCCTGTGTTCCGTGGGCCTGTGGGGTAGGGGCCTACAGTCAGGAGGGCCTGTATTCCGGATACCCGCAAGAACACCCTGCTTGTACCCAGTGGCCAGTATATGACCTACTGGTGCTTTTGTGGATATAAATCTGACTTAATTAGTGAGATTCTGGCACAGCGTGACACTATTACATGTTCACGGATATGTACTGTCATCTTGTATTAATAATCTAACACATCCCTGCTCTGGTTACCATCTGGTTAATCTAGTTAATGGTGTGTATGGCTGTACATGACTCGGTACCACTATGGTGTGCCAGGGATGGTATGACAGGGAGAGGGGGTAACAGGGCTAAATGTCATACACATCATGTCCCGATCGTGTCATTATGTGGCCTGTGTAGACACGTTTTGTTCATGGAGTATTTGTGATGGTCAGTCTCGAAAGGTTGGGGCCCTTCTTCTAACACAGGTCTCTACCAGAAAGTAGCACTGACCCTCTAATGGGGGGGGAGCTTAGACCAAATTTTTTGCCGCAACCAACTTAAAAGATGCTATCCATCATGAGAAACATGAATCTGGCCTTCGTTTTTGAATTTGAGATTCTTAACCCCCCCGTACGCCCCCTCCGAAGATAAAAAGTATTTAATCATTTAATTAAATACCATTTTAAATTATTTCTAATAAATCTGTGCATAAAACCTGTATAATACCACTTGTGGCTGATGTATAAAAATAGCCAGCATGAAATTGACTCATTCATAGTCATGTGGAGAATCCAATATGGCCGCCAACTGTTAAAAATGACCCATTTTCCCCTTTTTTTGGAACAAAGCCTGTACAAAACCATCTTGCAGTGATGTACAAATGTAGTCAGCAGGAAAGTCAACTACTTTTAGATATTTGAAGAATCCAAGATGGCCGCCAAGTTAAAAAAATTCATACTTTTTGTTTTTTTTAAGTATTTTCGCATTAAACCTATATATACAACCACTTTGTGTTGGTGTATAACAATAGTCAGCATGACAGAGAACTATGTTTAGATATGTCAGTAATCCAAGATTGCCACCAAATTGAAAAAAACACACTTTTTTTTACTTTTTAATAAAAGCTTCCTGGACAAAACCACTCTTTGGGGAACATCTTGCAAACATAGATTTTATCATGACTGACCAGACTTCGCACAATTTGAAAGTAGAAAAAATGGTGGACAGTGAACTTGAAACTGATAATGTGCCTAGCCATCTGTTTTGCAATGTGCACTCATCACTTATGTTTAATCGCATGATAACTGGGCAATGGGTAGACATAGAGATACCATGGGCAGGAGCAAGATATATTCTAGATTTCTTGTAAATGCATCCTCCAATGCTAACCCTGTTACCACTCAAGGCTTGGACTGCATGACTGGCTTGATAAATCATCACTTTTACAGTAAACACTGGACCAAGGCTGAGGAATATGACTTCATTGCACCACGCAAAAACAAATCACGAAGCCTCAAAGATGAGAGTCACTCTCATATGTGCTGTGATGACATATCATTATCATGATCTATCTCACTTCCTTGAGAAGTTTGTGCATGTGACATATCAAGTGGCATGCATTGTTCGCTGTTTCATCAAACTTGAGTTTCTCAAGGTCATGTTCTGTGTGGGCGGTCTTATTGGTGTTCTCCTGACTGAGCCTTTCTTGTCATTAACAAACTCCACTAGCACAACCTTCTTGACCCTGATACCAGCTACCCAGCAGCTCTATTTGGATCCCTCATCCACAGACCCAGTAGATCTTCTTGATACTAGTGAACCAGCATTCAAATTTGTGTCTGATGTAAAGTCTCAAAGGACAAGGTACGATGATGACATCTGTGAAGCCATTGAGAAAACACCAAGTGAGTATCGGTCCCTGGTTCTAAGGGTATTGGCCATGCTTTTACCTGGTCTAGCCCATGGGTTTCAGAAGCAAAAGGGGAATATCTTTGGATTTGGTGAATATGATCCACAGAGTGAAAACATGCTTTCCTCAATGCATCAAGAGAAACTTGAACATGCACCTATAAATAAAATAAAATCAGAAGGAGAGGTAGAACTAGTGAATTATGAGCTAAGCATCATAGGAAGCATACACCTGGAGACTGTGTATTCCTTGGTAGTGAAAGCAAAGGCATATATGATCTGTTGGAGAAATCACCATCTGGGAGCTTCAAGGCATTGGTAAGAAAGAATGGGCCCATACCTGAACTAAAACTTGAATGGAAATCAAAACAAACAGACCTGAGAGTCCAGAATATGACAAGCAAAGAAGCTGGAAATATTCTAGTTGCTAGGCTTATAGTGAAATATCTAGATGACCTAGGGAGGATGGGAGGACCATTCAGTTCCTCCCAGGAAGTGGATATGTATCTCAGGACCCATTCAAAGAAAAAGGAGGAAAGGTTCTAGAGGTGAGATATGCAAGGGGCATATCTCTAACCATGCCAAGAACAAGTGATCTGTTCCGCCTGATGAGGGACCACAAGAAGCTGCCTATTGCAACATATGCAACAAACCTAAAGATCTTCCGTGACAATGTCTCCTCAAAGTCTGATATATCCCTCATAGATCTGAACAGCTTTGGTCAAAACTGAGTGGCAGTCACTTTGTTACATGTAGCTAATTGCAACCAGTGTTTTATTATTATCTTTGATCTGAGGTGAGGTCCTAAGAGCATCTTCATCATTCTGTCTTTGTTCAGGTTACAATAACCATAATGACCACAACCATGTCTAACATTTGTCCCTTATCTTGAGGCTCATAATAATTATAGGCTTACAGGAATTAGATATTAGTATTAGTATTAGAATTAATATATTAGTATACAGTACAGGCCATGATAGTTGACATTTTACCTGAAAGGATATGAAATACTGATGGTTTTTTAACAGGGTGGCCATTTGGGATATTTTCATGTCTGAGAATAGTTAACTTCAATGCTGACTATTTTTATGTGTCCCCAAAAAGTTGTTTTGTCCAGGAACCTTTTATCAATTATTTTTTACAAAATGTGTTTTTTCAACTTGGTGGCCATCTTGGATTAATGCTATATCTAAACATAGTTCACTGTCATGCTGACTATTGTTATACATCAACACAAAGTGGTTGTATACAGGTTTAATGCAAAAATACTTTTTTTTTTAAGAAAAAAAAGTATTTTACTAACTTGGCGGCCATCTTGGATTCTTCAAATATCTACAAGTCGTTCACTTGCCTGCTGACTACATTTGTACATCACTGCAAGATGGTTTTGTACAGGTTTTGTTCCAAAAAAAGGTAAAAATGGGTCATTATTTACAGTTGGCGGCCATATTGGATTCTCCACATGACTAAAAATGGTTCAATTTCATGCTGACTATTTTTATACATCAGCTACAAGTGGTTATATACAGGTCTTATGCACAGATTTATTAGAAATAATTTAAAATGGTATTTAATTAATTAATTAAATACTTTTTATCTTCGGAGGGGGCGTACGGGGGGGTTAGGAATCTCAAATTCAAAAACGAAGGCCAGATTCATGTTTCTCATGATGGATAGCATCTTTTAAGTTGGTTGCGGGTATTGCAACACTAATTTGGCTGAATAAGCTCCCCCCCTACCTCTAAGGACGGGTTACATTCATGTCCTGTATTCTATTTCTATTGATTTCATAATAGAATGTACCTTAGACTTGATCGATGCATAGATAAGTCCTGGGAAAATAGCGTTCTTCACAGGGTGGAATTATATGGTCAATCTTGATTGACTATAAATGGGAATCTATTAAGATTGAACCACTCTTTTTGTGACTAATCGCTTCACAAAATGTAAGGGTTTCATCTGTTGTCTGCATATGGTGTATCTGTAAGGGTAAACTCACACTAAGCTATTTTGTAAAACTATTTTTCCATTTGCCTCTATAATCCTAGCACCAAGTTTCCGCCTACTTCTATATATTTAATTATGAAATTACTGGTTAAATGTCTCCGACTCATGGTGGGTGTTCGTCTTTTGAGCAAATCTACCCTACCACATAGTGGCAGCATTTAGAAGTTATTAGACCCCCTCCCCCCCCCCCCCCCATACTTCATTCCACGGGATAGGACTATAAACACACAGCTATGGTGGAGTCTTTGCAGTAACCAGCACAACATACACACGGTATATCTCTGCTAGTGGGTGGACGTGCTAATAGGAGGCGGTTTCTGGTAATGCACACTTATGGAAATGTGGTCAAGAGCTTTCCAGCTTCATATAATAATAAATAGGCCATCATATTACCACTGGTTATATGGGTGCGGACGTAATTGGCCATTACTGCAATCTTGGTGAAATAAACTCCACGCAGTGGACACATTATATATATAGACATCATAAAACTTCCCTGACAGTCAACCGCAGTCATATATATTACAGCCATTTAGTTGAATTAGGACCCCTCCCTAGAGTCTAAATTGGGTATATTTAGTATTTTCACTATCATTCTTACAGAGTGACAGACATTACTGTCTGAGAATGACTGCAGAATATGCGAGGACGCACGTAGGATGTCCTCACCATTAGACCAAGGAAAATTCAGTTTTCCCTCTCCTGGGATTTCTACAGGTCATGTGATCTAAACCTGAGAATTTCAATGGCTACTAGGGTGGTGGTCACACACTCCCAGTACATGTTTGGCTAATTATATCACTAATTTATTAATTTCAGTGTCTAATAAAAGTGTAGGTACTAAAATACACCCCCCCCCCCCCCACCGCGCCAATCGATCCAAAAAGGGTGCACCCATGGTGGTATCCGACTGATATAGGAATTGTATGGTGAGGAAAATCATCACCCTTTTAAGGGTTACCAAATTTGGGTGACGGAGTAAAAGAGGAGGGAGGCAGGGAGTGGGATATAGAAACATATTGCCAGAAAAAAAGGGGAATTCCCTCATGTTTACTAAATGTTGCTACACTTAGAAGATATCCTGCTGATGTCGCACACAACTGATGTTGTCATCTTTTATCTTCTCTGTTTACAACATTAACCATTTAGACCCAGCATTACATGCTGCATTAGTGCACCCTGCATCAGGAATAAGTGAATCAAAGGCCGATCACCCTAATAGGTCAGGACTACATGTGTGCATCAAATAAAAGGCATTAAAGGCAAAAAGGCATTAAAGCACTACTCTGGCCTTAACCCTTTAAGGACGTATGTCAGTAAAAGATGACATTTGTCACCATGATGCACCAATCCAGCCCCAACGAGTTATTCACTGGTGCTACATCAGCTACATTGGTGCAACATGCCAACCCATCAAGAGTGTCTCAATCTCATTTAAGGTCAGCATGATGTTTGAATGCAGCACTGGTGAGCTACTCACTAGGGATGCATTCTTACATTTACCATGATGACCAAGGGCATGACGCATTAAGGCATCATGCGGTCCTTAAAGGGTTAAAGTGTAAAACCATGACACATAATACTGAGTCCTTCCTCACGGTATCAGATAGCAGTAAAACAGTAGCACCTAACAGGCACACTGTCTCTCTGTTTGGACTGGAATGCACATTCCTCTGGCCCTGTGTCCAACAAAAATAAGTCACATGGTGGGGAGCATATGTGGGAAGGATAAATGGCAACAACTGAGACAACATTAATATAGGGGTTAGGGTCCCGGACGTCCCGGGGTTAGGGTACTGAACAGGCGCGTATGGTGTCAGTGTAGGGGGGTACATTAGATATAGACAGGCGCAAGTCCAATATTAAGGGTATACATTTGTTAATATTCAGTAAGAGGTGGTTTTTCATGGATTGGTTTTGAGCTTTTTGAGTGGCCTAATCATAATAATACAGTTACACACCCACAACAAATTGCAGCAGCACTCACACTGACATTTCCACATGCACACATTTTAGACAGGCCTAACATATTTGATAGTGTTCCTATCTTCAAATTAGAAAGTACTTTTTGGTTAATCTTTACATTTTTCTGACACATGTGGTAGAGAAATGGATTCTTTTCCAATTTGAAAAAGGAGATCACCCTATAGATACATACATAATATACATATCTAGCAGCAGGGGTCAGGGATGGGATCAGGAGGTTATAAATGTGACAAGATGTACTTTGGTGTATGTTTTGTTGTGTATTTTGGTGAGTGTTTTTGTTGTATCAGGTGACCAACCACCTGACACAAAGAGTTCTTATAGATATACCCTTCTACGTCTTAAGAGCAGATAACCCCCCCCCCCCCATCTTCCTCCTCATCCTCAATCCAAAAAGGGGAAAGCATGATGCCAGTGTTTCATGTAGTCAGGTAGCCTAGCCCATCAAAGGCAGAGTATGAAATATTCTACTGGTCAACTAATTATTTTATAACAGTTTTTAGAATCAATTTTTGCAATCAATCTACATATCTGACAGCATTCCAGTCGTACTGTGTTAGAAAAAGGGCAAATCTGACCTGGATAGCTTACCTTATACTATTTGACCATGTTCCCCACAACAAACCTGGTGATGTGGCCTAACCTTAACCCATGTGAACCCTTCACTGCATGTGATTTATGAATAAAGGGTTTAGAGCTTTGTGCCAGTGATACCATGGATGGATTCATATCTAAAGAAGTTTTAAATTATTTATTTGAGTCATTTGAAGCATAAATCCATATCTACTGACATAGTTTTATTTCCTTTTAAATATGTGAATAGGTATATTAGTCCAATTTAGATGCATTGTGCATATATCAATAGTACTACTAATTAAGCAAGAAGGTGACTCGAACACACAGTATCCTGAGGGCTGATACTAGTAAGTAGGCCTATACAGTAGCAGAGTATGTAGTCAAGTGTGGGTACATAGGCTTAAATAATCCCCCAGACTGTAAATGTAAAGTCAGGGCCCGAGACTGCCCCGGGTGGCTGTAAGTTACAGTGTAAGGGTCCTCTATTCAGCTACAGATAAACTGACAACAGGGGGCCCTTGACAGGGAGTCCCCATGTCCAATGTAGATTTTAAGAAATGCCTATGTCGCCATATCAATTTTAAGAAATGCCCAATGTCCCATGTTTGGGGGTCAAGGGCCATAACAGAGACCGTGGCCAGACCGTGACCCTGGGTCTTAATTCTGTAAGGACGGCATCAGCATGATGCCTCCTGGAGGTCGTTACACAACCGTAACGTTTTCTCTTTATTTCCGCAACGTGAGCAAAAGTGTTACACAACCAAATTGTCGTTACAGAAAATCCCCAAAAAAGTCTCGCAATGTCATAACGTGAAAAAAAGTGTTACACAATCAACTCTCCTTGCTAACGATAACCGATGCGGTATGCGATTCTCGTTAAGAAAGGGACATAAAACGACTTCACTCTGGAGCTGCCCCTGCATCGTAACGAGAGTTTGTTTTTCACCCATTTCTTCCTTTATAAGGGTGGAAACCAGTGTAAAACTTTATTATTTTGGCGGGAAACACTTCCTCGCCACTTCCTCCATACCAAAATGGCGATACAAAGAGACAGCTTAGGGCGCATAAAGCGAAAATGCAAAAAGAGGTCCAACCCTTTTCATGTATACCGCAAGGACGAGTTTGAGAGTCGTTACCGGCTTAGCAAGAGCATCGTAAAGCGTTTGGTAAAGAAATACAAGCCCCACTCCTCCGTCAAAGGAACAAAACACGGAGGTGGGCTGTCACACATCAACAGGGTATGTATTATTTTTCTAATGTACCTGTTTCCTGTTTTTTTGTGTCATGTAACATGAAATTTAATTCTATTATGAGTTACACAGCCTACAGCATACATCTAAGAAACTCTCCCTCCCCCCTTCCTTCCTTCCACCCCCCCCCCCCATCACTCCCCTCATCCCCCCTCCTCCCCCTTCTATTACCCCCAAAATAAAGGGACCCCATTTGTATCATCTAGCCAATACATTCAAACATATACCCACCTTTCCCTATATAATTTGTCCCCCCAAACATATTATATTTCTATTAATTTCATTTTATGACATAGACTAACATAAAAAAACTATTCTTTTTCAGTTCTGCCTGGCGTTAAGGTATTTTTCGACAGGGGCATCATACTCGGTGGTGGCGGACACTCAGCATGTCTCACGGGCCCTGGTCAGCCGGTCGGTCCGGGACGTCAGCGATTATTTTTATCGCCACTGAGACGAGTACATACGCTGGCCCAAAAGCACAGAGGAAAAAGTGACCAACGCCACCAAATTCTACCGACACAAACAACAGAAAACGCCACGTGTGATTGGCGTGGTGGACGGCACGCATGTCCCCATTGTCAAGCCTAGTGAAAACGAGAGCTGCTATGTGAACAAGAGCAGCTACCACTCTATCAACACGACGGTATGTCCTTTCATTTCTGCTATATCTCCTCCAACTTACAATGTCAATATATATAATTATTATGTTATATTTGCATTGTAATGTTAATACACACCAGTCTGGTATATTCCCTTTTTTATGTAACAGCAAGAATTTGAAAAAGTAGAAAGTAGGAAACCAAAAAATGTAAAAAACAAGCAACGAATGGTAAGATGTAGAACGCACTAAAATATTTTTATTTCAATTATAACACGCTGCTTCATATGCTATACCGTGTGTCACAATAATGTATAACGATAAAACAGTTTTATTCTCAGATGTACTGTGACTACGACAAGCGTGTCATCGGTGTGGATGCTCGGTGGCCTGGGAGTGTCAATGACGCGTACGCGTTCCATGCCAGCCCAGTAGGGGATCAGTGCCAGAAAGGGGTGGAGGATGAGAATGGCCCTATGGGGAACTTTATCCTGCTGGCAGACTCAGGGTGAGCAACATATACTCTCTCCTTGCAAAATCACAACCACACTTTTACTTGTACTAAAGTTATAACAAGAATTTCCACTTTCTATCTTATTCTCAGCTGGGCATCAGTGCCAAATATGTAACATCTTATATGAAAGTATATGTCTTATATTTCCCAGGTACGCTTTGAAACCCAACTGTTTCACTCCTTTCCGTAAGCCAAGGACGTCCTACCAGAGGAAATTTAACGAGTGGCATAAGAAAAACCGTGTGCGGATTGAGCAGGCCATAGGGTTGGTCAAGCAGAGATGGAGGTAACTTTAGCTTTACTGTTCTTTTGTCTACTAAATATTATTCTGTCAACACTATATGAACCTATATAAACCATTTAACTGTAACGAGATCTTCCTGAACGTCAACTCTTAACAAACATCATATTGCATAACATAAACCTGTCTCATGTTTCATTTATTTTCGGGCGGACAACCCAGCACTGCATCATACAAACAATTGTTACACAGCGATAGAATGAGACATCATAACTTCAATTATATACAGTGCACTTTATAGAAACATGGGTGTATATATTTTCAGATGCACAGATTCAGCAGCCGGCTACCTACATCATCATCCCAGCAGGGCTGCAAAGATAATAGTCACATGCTGCTGCCTCCACAACATAGCCATGGACCATGGCATAAAGATACGGTCGCATCCAAACGATCCTTGGCAACCTACTCGGACACCCCTCCCCCAACCACGTCAACGTACCCAGAGGGAGCGGAGCGACCGCATCAAGAAGGTCCGGGAGGCTTACGCTAAGAAATATTTCCGTTAAATAGATCCTGACGCCGCTGCCACTACAAAGACACTCCTTTCTGTGCTTTACTATCCTTTTTTTTTTGCCTCACCCTGTTCCTCTCCCTCCTATCCTCCCTTTCAGCCTTCCTCGCCCTTCTTTCCCCCTGCCTTTTTTTCTGGCTCTCCCCCTTGATTAAATGAACTCCGGCCTTCTTTTCCATTTTTTTATCCTTCTTCAGTTGCCTCACCCGGTTCCTCTCCCTCCGTGCATCCCTGTCAATTTTACGCTGCCTCCTTTGCTCCATCTTTGTCATGTCACCCCCCTCCTCCTTGAATGTTACTTCCTCCCTTTTCACATTGTCCTCCTTTTTTGGCTCCTTCTTCTCCTTGTTTTTCCTCTTGTCATCAAAATTGACCTTATAGTCCTTCTTCACCTCTAACCCCCCTCCGTCCCTCCCCTTCCTCCTCTTTTTCAGCAGAAGTGCTTCCTTTTCGTCTTCCTTCTGTTGCAACCTCTCCTCCCTCCTCTCCCTCTTCATTTCCTCTGCAGTGTTCCTTTTCCTCTGTTCCTTCTTCTGCCTAGCCACCCTTCTGGCATTCTTGTCTTTGTAGTTGGTAGGGACACCGGTACGGGGCATGTCGATAGCATTGTAGTCGGGCTTGGTGTCCCTGTCATGTGTCCACAACAGCTTGATGTTCCTCCTGGATGGAGCAACGTTTATAGCCCCTGCGTCAGTTGGTTCGATCCCGGGTATCCCTGTCAAGACATAGTAAGAAAATGTCATAATGGTCACATAACAGAGTGATACAAGTAGAATTCATGTGAACACAAAAGGGTGTATATACAGAGGTATGACAAGTGCGGCAAGTGTATAGTGTCAGGAGGAAATATTCACATGTACTAACCTTTGACAGTTTCTGAGCGCAGATAATCCAAGGCCTTGCCCTCCGTGTCTTTAATGTGGTACTTCTTGCTGACTCGGCCTCTGCCAGTCTGTGCTACCTGGAATCGCAGCTTGTTGTACTGTAACACAGTAAGAAGCAGTAAGTCAGACATGTGCAATGAAAGGTGTGAATAATGCATTTCTCGTTGTGTAACAAGAATGGTGGTACCACCCTACTCTACAGGAAGTGTACAAAGGGAAAGCTTGCTGTGAGATCTATTTTTTATATAGGTGCTATAGGATAAGACATGGTCATTGGACATGTTGTATATATGTATATAGTTGTACATACCTTCCCTTTAACGCGCTGAGAGAAGCGTGCAGCCTTGTCTCTACACATCTTTATAGTCCTGTGTGTCCCGGCTACGTCATTCACGTAGGCTGTAAAATATTTTGAAGAAATTTGCACTTAGTAATGAGAAAATAAAAATTTCAACCTACATGGATCATTTCATGTACCTAGTTAAAGTGACTTTCGTTGTTTCTTTCACAGGACATAAAAACTCAATCATTTTCCTATGTTCTCTCTCCCCATCCAATTGCTTACCTACAACGTCCAGCCACCCCTGCCTTTTCACGTCTTTGCCACCACCTGGGCCCTGGAAGTTGAACTTTATTGCCTCCCTGTTTATGTTGATAGCGTTCATCAGGGCATCCACCTCCTCCTCCTCCCATCTACCTGTTTTTATGGGCATGTCGTCCCTCATTGGTCCCGTCTCATTGTAAATGAGGTCCTCGTCCCCGCTGAGGCTGGTGAGGCTGTTCGCATCTGTAGAGATGTGGGTCCGGTTGAGGGTGTCATCTGGTATAGTGTCGACATCCGAACCCAGGTCCAAATCCGGATCCAGCACTATCTGACCTCTTCTTCCCTGAAAAGGATGTGAAACTCATGTTATCTGAGAAAAGGAAAAAAGGGCCTTTAACACATTACAAAGTAATTTTCTTTTCTCCTCCCCACTCCCAACCCCATGAGGTGCTGAGTGATGCAACTAAATAAATTATTCGTAACGATTTACCGGTACTGTAACGATAGAGCACAGATTCTCGTTAACGTTCAAGCTGACCAGGTCCGGTAAATGGAGGAAGACCCTCCCCAGAGCCTTTATTTACACCAGTGTTAATTTTCACAACGCAGGTAGGTGTGAAAACACTACAGGGCTAGAATTAGCAACGGTTTTGCTTGTAGCATAAACACTGCAGGGCTAAAATTAGCAACGGTTTTCTTATAACCCATTTGCTGAATTTTCTATCAATTTGCTGTTAAATGTATATATGCCATAAGATAGATTAGTGTATGCTCTTGAATCATACATGGGGAATAGTGAATCATACAGGTGATTGCCATGAAATCACATATAAATAAGCTTTTTTTTATAGACTTTCCCTCTGTGCTCCTCCATTTCACCCAGTAGGCAGTGAGCCCTGCAGTGTTTTCACACCTACCTGCGTTGTGAAAATTAACACTGGTGTAAATAACGGCTCTGGGGAGGGTTTTCCTCCATTTCCCGGACCTGCTGACACGTTTACTCTCGTTACGGTTCACAGCGGAAAAGCGACCTTTTTGTTGTGTATTATTCCCTATACTACCTGATGTTAATCCCTGCATTAACCATGGGACATATAACAACAATGTTGCACTCACCTGGCGTCTGTGTTCACCCATCTTCGTCGATATTTGACAGCCACCCGTGTTTTCGTCTTCTACGAAAAGAGACTGTCGAGAGGTGTGTGACGTCACAGACAGCTGGGTATATTGTGCTGCCCCCTACTGCTACTTGTTTGAACTAATAGTTTTTTTACGTTCTGTAGCGATTTACCGGTACTGTAACGATATTTGTTGATTTCTCTAACTTTGGCTCAATGTTTTTCGATATATGAGAAGAAAAGTATTTTGGGAATGGTTGTACTACCCATTCTGTTCTGCGGCATAGAGTGTAGATTACTTTTATAATTTGTTTCAGACAAAATAGATAAGGGAAACAGGAATTGAACTCAACATGAACTTTTTTTATTGGAATACCAACAGTATCCCTTTATGAAAAAATGGTTACAATAAAACAAAAATAGACTATCTGTCTCAAGGGTAAAAAAATAAATAAATAAGTGGAATGGATAGCACCATTAACAACTTAAGACTAGAAAAGACGCCCCGTATGAGCTTGATAAAATAGTTAATATAAATCTGTGATTAGGCTAAAACAAAAAGTTGAGTTCCGGTAACATTGCACAAAAAAGGGAGGGTCGGTAGGTCGTTCATTTATCTTTAGATTTTGTTTTTTGGAGGAAGGTCAATTTCTGTAGTATAAACACCAAAAATTTCCAAACATTACCAAAGAGTTATAAAAAGGTCTGCCCCTAAAACTGAGGGTCGGCCGGGATACCAGAACACAACTTTTTTTTCTCTCAGGCCTAATATCATGCAGATAAAGTTGCTACATGTCCTGTTTATAAAATATGTATTGCTTATTGTCCTTAGCAAATCGTAATCTTTGATAACATATGTAATATAAATGCACCACATGCATGTACTTGCTACATGTCCTGTTAATAAAATATGTATTGCTTTCTGTCCTGAGCAAATCGTAATCTTGGATAACATATGTAATATAAATGCACCACATGCATGTACTTTCTACATGGACTGTCAGAAAAATATGTAGTGCTTTCTGTCCTGAGCAAATCGTAATCTTGGATAACATATGTAATATAAATGCACCACATGCATGTACTTTCTACATGGACTGTCAGAAAAATATGTAGTGCTTTCTGTCCTGAGCAAATAGTAATCTTGGATAACATATGTAATATTAAGGCACCACATGCATCACGTTTCTACATGTCCTGTGAATCAATCATTTTTTGGTGGTGCCCTTCCTACGGGAGGAAGCACGCTTCTTACGGGCAGGGGCGTTTTCTTTGGCCTCCTCTTTGGTGCTGTCCTGAGGCTGTTCACTTTCTGTCTTAATGGTTGACATCGAGTCCAAAATTTGGACTGCCTCCTCCTCTGTGACAGGCTGAATAGTACCGACACTGAGATCCATGCCCTGGTCCGTTTCCACCTGCTGCTGATCTTGGACCAGAAGCACCGAGCCGGGAGGCAGCACCCCCTCCTTACCACTGGTCCCAACCACGGGGGTCACTGAAACATATAAAACCACAAAGATTATTGCTATGTGCATACACCTAGACCGTAACGTGAGTTCGCCTTACATCGTTACAACAGCTCAAAGCAGACTGATTCTCACGTGACAACAGAAAAAGTGAGATCATAAATAGTGAGATCACCCAAAAAATTCATTGGTTGTTGTAGGTTTCATGTTATTTCTTCTTTACAACTGAGACAAGTGGTATGACACAGGTACTCACCGGGTATAGTGTTGCTCAGCAACAGCTCGGCGTACGTCGGTGGTGCCGGCGTCTGGCTGCCGCTTTCCTCCATGGCCGGTGCAGGGGCTGGATCCTTCCCTGCTGGTGTCTGGGTGCTCCGGGTGGTGGTTCTAATGGCACCAGCCGTCAGGTAAGTAAGCGTTGCCATCACTGAGAAAACAAAATAGGATTGCTTTTCTGGATTGACTGATAGTTCAAAGATACGGTGCAGTAAGTGGCAAAGAGATGTAGGTGAAAACTACAGGCAGGAGACTGATATATTACATAGTGTATGCTACAACAATAGGAACCACAGTTGCACAACCAGAGAGAAGCTGGCAAGAAGGGACAAAGTATAACGTGATCATTTTGTTTTCTCGTTACGTACCTTTCACTATGTTGAGCTGATTTTCAGTGGAGTTTTTCACTGCTTTCAAGATGTCCACACGGTCACTGACAATGCGTTCCTGCGTTGTCAACAGCCGTGCCCTCTCCTCCTGGATCATCTGGCGTAGCTGCCTCTCTTCCTTCAGGCGTTCCTTCCTCTCAACCTCCAGGTCTAACACAAGTGATTCCAGTTTAGCTAACCTCCCTTCCCGATCCTGTACTGGCTCCGTCTTAGTGTTTGTGGGGGGGGCAAACAAGGCTTTGCTCACACACCCTGAGCTGTGCTTGGAAGTACTGGGTGGTTTAGTGTTCACAAGTTTTGGGCTGGACTGGGTTAGGTCGATGTACGCTGTATCAAGACGGCTGTTTTGTAAAGCCGCCTGCATATCCGCTGTGTACTGATCTGCTTTTTTGACAGGCGACAGGTCCGGTAGGGGGTCAGGCCGCGCTAATTTCAGACGTTTCCGTGGGGTGGACCCTGGATTGGTGTCACTTTTTGCTTTGGTGTCACATTTTGCTTTGGGGGGTGGGACGGGCTTGTATTCTTTGGGTACGTGGTGGATAACGGTGCCCTTATGACCGACTATTGTTTTCACATCCCGCCACTTCAAACAGAGGACTTCCTGGGGAGTAAGACCTGACACTTTGGCTTTCCTGTTCTCTTTCAGTTTACGTCTGTACCGGTTGTTCTGGGGAAGCACAACAAGAGGAAACATTAGTTAGGCTGTCATGTCATACTCACGTTACACAGAGCAAACAAATCATGTCTGTCGTTAGGGAAACACTAGTTGTACAAGTTGTAATACTCGTGGAAAGTACTGTGTTATTCTGTAGCCTTTAGTCAAGAACAATTGCTGTTTTTTTATTAGAAAAAAACCTGAAGCTTAAGAACCAATATGTACCTTTTTGTTTGTTCTCGAGAACATATCATTTATTTGACGCCTTATGTCTGTGTATGTGCGTTCTGTCCCATCCTCATTGCTATCGACACTGTTCACAGCATCTGGAAATAAATTTGAACTGACATGAGACAGGAGGAAGGGACAAATATATGACATTGGCATGTTACACGACATATCACAAGTTATCATGTAGTAAGGTGAGACAAGCATAGCTGAAAGGTATAACATTATACCGGTTAATGTGGCTCCCATAAGGAGGTCATGTCAAGTGAACATGTTTTGCTTTCATGTTGTATAATGAGAACAAAATAGCGTGAGCAGTGTCTACTGCAGGAAATGAGACTCGTTACGTTTGATATTAATATCATAAGGAGCAACTGTACTCACCCACCACCTCCTGCCAGGCCGCTGACTTCAATTCGGTACTCACTCCCTTGCGTTTGATTACCTCCTCGTTCTTAAGGCATGTCATAAAGAGAGCCGTGTGTTCCTGCGGGGAGAACTTGGGCGCCCTCACGCGGACAGTCCCTTTAGTGGTTAACTTGGAAGGCGTATCCTCCGCCTCCGCCTCTTCATCCTCCTCACCCTCTCCCTCGTCCTGCTCTTCTACCTCCTCTGCTTCGGCATCACTGCCTTCCTCCTCCTCTTGTTCTGAGTCCTCATCGTCTTGACCCTCCCCTTCTGATTCGGGCTCTTCCTCTGGCTCTGTTTCCAGGTCGGTCTCGTCTTGGGTAGTTTGTGAATCAGAGTCCAACACACTGGACAGTGATTCAACCTGACTGGAGGCGGTGGTGGCATCGTCCACCTCACTGTCAAGCTCATCGCTGCTCCTGTCCTTTTTCATCTTACGTTTTACGCCGGCCGTCTGGAAGCAGGCAAATAAATAATGTTAATTCTTTGTTAGTGCATGCCGATTTATTTCACATGGGTGAGATGCAGTAATGCAGCAGGAAGAGGGGAATATTTTTTCACTTTCTATTTAATTTGGATAGAAAAGAAAAGATGGAAAACAACATGCCATTAACTCGGGGTCTGGGGGCTGCCCTGTGAGTTCTCGGTTACGTATAAGGAGGTGGCGCAAGTCATCCACAGTCTCCTGTATTCGTTTGAATGAATGGGGGATATCGGCCTCATTCTACAAAAAAATTAAATATAATCTGCATCAGTTTAAAAACGCCAGAGAAACATCCAACAATTAGGGGGGGGGGTTCAGCACTGCATGTAAAGCATAGTGTAGTGGAGCAGAGGGATGGGAAACAGGCAGGGGGGGGGGGGGGTAGCGATACATTTTAAAAGGATATTAAAGTAAACGGCGAGGGATTTAGGCAGTAGAGGAGAGGTACAACATAGATCGAAGTAAAAACGGAACGTTAGAAGAGAATAACATGGTGTTTCTTGTGTTGCTCCCTCACTGTGCCGTAGCAGACAGTACTATTTGACGCCGAATCGACAAAATCCCCCGTTATCGCCCACCGGCCGAATTTTGTGACATGATTTTATGGTGCATTCTGCCATTGTCAAGCTCTGTCTTTCTCTCAGAAGTTGCACGGAACAGTTATAAAGCATATTGCGTGGTTCTGTCAAGTGGTACTCACCTTTTTGTTGGGTTTTGGCATCTTGAATGGCTCTGCACGACACTGTTCACTACGATCCCGCTACTGATGCTGAGGTGGACCGGAAGTGACGTTGTGGCACAAGTAGGTCAAATTACGCTGGATCCCGGGGAATTTTTGTCGCTATGAACGTTCACGCTATGTTCTGGGCCAAAGTATCGTTAAGGCCGCAACGTGTGTCGTTAAGAAACAGAGTAAGGGGTTGTGTAACGGGGGGGTTGCCTCTCTCGTTATGACTTACGTTATTTTTGCCATTTTTTAACGTGAATGTGATGCACCGTCACGTTACGGTTGTGTAACGACCTCCTGGTAACCCAACACAGGCAAGTGACTCACCCGCCCTGCATTGGTGCATCATGATGACCTTTTGAAGGTTTATCACCCCTGTGCAGTCTGCATGATGCATGGATGCAGCACTGGCAAGTTCATCTCTGAGGCTGCATTCATGGATTATGCTGACCAAAGGGCATACAGCATTAAAGTGACATACTGACACAAAGATGATATTTGTCGTCACGAAACACTAATGCAGCCATGGAAAGTAAATCACTGGTGCTGCATTGGGTCAGCATGTTGCGTAAATGCAGCACTGGCGGGTTTAGACCTGGCTAGCCTACCCTACATTATCTGACCTCTCTCCAGGCCCTTAAAGGGTTAACTTCAAGGGGTTAGGTTGGCCATACCCTGGAGGATAGTGAACAGGGTACACAGACCATTTAATCCCATTGTATACCCTCAATGTCATCTTGGGACGCAGATCTATCAAAGTAGTCCTACTTCACTTCTGAATGGGATTCCACAAATATAGAAAACAACAACGGCAGGGTGAATGGTACTATTTTAGGCTTGTCTATAGCACATTGATAAGGCTTTAGGGTGAATGTGCGATTAGAACTTGGATCTCCAATTCCCCAGACAAATCATTGGTTTCTAAGGAGACAGACAAATACACAGGGGCATGGGAAGCAGTTTCAAAATGGGGGTGGGGAGGGCAGGGGGGTTTCTGGACAATTTTGACCTTTTCGGCTTGACCTTTTAGATTTGACCTTTTTACTTCCTCATACTTCCCCGCCCCTCGGGGTGTAATTGACATTCGCTATATTGACATATCGCTTTTATCTCAATATTGCAATATAAATTATATTGACAATTTTTTCTATTTAATTATTGTTCTCTGCCAGTGGAGAAAACAGGGTATGCAGTTGTATCATGGTACCTGAATGTGCTTGGATCCAGTTCACCCTCAGAAAGGTTGATTTCCACCATGTTTAGTAAGGGAGGGAGGAGGGAAATAGAATCAGATAGTGTTCTTAGCAATTGAGCTTACAGTTGGGGTACTTATCCTTTCAACTGGCCTTATAGGTCAGATTCCTACCTCGCAGTATTTAAGGCTGGGAGTTTTGTGTTTCATCTCAATGATTATTATGTGAACGTTCTCAGTGAAAATAATGGAACTGGTGTTCGGCTACCATTAACTCTTGGTGTTTTTTCCTAACGTTATTAAGGCAATAAACAGGGTTCCACATAGTTTTAATATCATATTGCAATAAATTGACATATTGACAACTGTATGTCAATAATTGTCATCGACATGAATGGGATGCCAATGACATCCCTACGCATCCCCTCCCCCTCCGGTTGCCACGCCCCTCAGTGATTACTGTGAAGATCTTCAGTATCTCTAGGGAACGTTCTGAGGTGACCGTCTCGGGAGTGAGTCAGTGGCTCTTTGCATTTGGTGGTGAAACGTGACCCGGGCCCTACATTTGTATAAACCCATTTTCCCAAAATAGTGACAAGGCGGTGGTAGCAGATGGGGTCTGATTGAAAATGTCCCTAAATAGATGACTTCAGGTGTGAATGTTACCCCAAGGGGACCATTTTCTAGGGAGGTGGGTGAGACGTATAGCGGTACTTCTTTGTTGGCCTGGGGGTCCAGTGGTTCTAAGTAAAGAGATCAAGGCTTTGTATAAAGTATTATGGTACTAACACTTTGGAACCTGGGGCCCGTTATTTATCATCCCCACCCAGCCAAAGTTTCTTCCATGAAACCAATCGTGTGTGATGTTCGGAATCTAAATGATTAGTTATGCCTTTTAATTCCAGTTTTTCTGAACAATACATAGTAATATGGTTTATATGATTGTGCATGGGACTGAGTCTTACAGCTCATCAAAATAATTTTGAAGATTCTTAAAGTAGCCTAATAGCTAGGGAATGGTAGAGTCTTCGATACTGTCCATTCAAATTAGGATCCCTTTAACCGCTGTTTATGCATTCTATAAATCTTTACCATACATTCAAATGAATTATGCAATTATATCATCTGTAATATAAAAATTTTTCAAGATAAGACAATGTCGTTGGTAGTAAACATGCGCTATGTGCGGGCTCTACCCATAGCAACGGCCCAGGAGCTGGTGTAAGACACTAGAGCCACCCTTTCTTTAAACCTGACATAGTGGTCAAGACATACACACATGTGCTGGTCATAGTATGGACAGGGTGTGTGTCAGGCAGAATAAACCCAAATCCCTCCAAAGGAAGGCTCTAATGACAACCACTATGAAATTGAACTTGGATTTTGCTGGGTTTGGGCAGTCACTGTGGTCAGCTGGGAAGAGGCGACAGGAACCAAAAATGGAACCAGAAAGTATGATGGTAAAACTGCCATCATACAGTAGTGCATAAGTACACAAAATATCTCATACTCTAAGGTATCAATTAATTCATGAGCTTTAGATATTATGAAGTTAGAATAGTAGTGACTGATGATATATGAAATGCTTTTATCCAAATATATATATATGTGTTATATAAACTGTGGCATGGCATGACTGGCAAGTATCATCAGTTTAGAAAAGCCATTTCTGTCTTTTCAATCCATCTTAATCTCAATCCAAAAATGGTTAGGCATTATACAAACTGTATTACTATCATTTAGGATTTATCTAACTTTAATAACCCACACATGAGGTGTCTTCAAGTTACTTTTGACAAATTGTCAGTGGTGTCATGCAGTAATTGGCACTTTTAGATATTACATTTTATCCATGAACTTCCTCTGACCTTTAAACATGTAGAACACACTGGGGATCACATTTATAACCCAGTAAGATGGCAAAGTAGGAGCTAACCTATCAGAAACTCTTCAGGCAACATTGAATCCTCCCGGTGGAGATTTCACAGCCAATATTGGACCAGTGTCGCTAGAATTGATGTTGGTCCTACATCAGAAATAATATGATGGCCCTGACATGTTCCAACACTGGGCCAACACTGGGTCAATATCAGCAACATCAAGCATGGACCAGCTCTGGGCCAGCGGTCAACCCAGCAATGGCCCATTATCAGAATTACAATGTTGGACCAACATTACATGTAAAATGAGTATTATTGATGAGCTTTTTTTTGTAGAAAATTGGGCTTCATGGTGAGACTTACCGACTGTGGTTAGAGACTTGGGCTGGAAATCCTTCCCTGAGAGGGCCCTGACCAGGGCAGTCTTACCAACCCCCGAGTCCCCGATCAGTAGGACCTTATAACACACATCATGGTCCTTCACCGAGGGCCCTTTAGTCTTCTCCCTCTTCACACTGTCCTGCCGCATCACAGCTGTCTTCTGCACCGTCTCCTTCCGCATTTGGTCCCAGCGCACACTCACATCCCAGTTCACATCCGTATCCTTCCGCCGCCCCTTCCTGCTCAGACACCAGCTCCTACCTCTCCGCCTCTCACTGTCCTTAGTCCTAGGGCAACCCTCTGTGCCCTTACTCTTACTGGTCTCCTCACTGCCCTTACTCTTACTGTTCCCCTCACTGCCCTTACTCTTGCTGCACCTATCCTTAGTCCGCCCCATGCCAGTATGGAGACAGGGACACGGGGGCAGGGGACACTTGAGGGCCCTGGGGAGGCGCAGAAAGCTTCTGTTGGGGGCAGTGGTGGGGATTGTTGTTTTGGAGGGTGCTGACTGTTTTTGGGGCGTTGCCATCCTGTCTTGGCCCAGTTGGACCATTTCTAAGGAGTCCCCCATGCTGCTAGCCACAATAGCACAAGGGCTTAATAGAGCACAGCCTACCCTGTAGGGACACTACAGGCATTAACAGTGTACAGACGTATAGCCCTGTAGACACAGGGGTCCTAGCGAAAAAAAAGGGTAGGTTCCACTTGCTCCTTAGTGTATCAGGCATGTATCACTATACCACAAACTCCTGGGAGCCAAGCTCCACTAGATCCTCAGTATATCAGGCATATAGGAAGATACCATAGGCTCCTGAGAGCCAAGCTCTTCTGGATGCCTATTATATCAGCCTTAGATATGTGTTCTGTCACTCCTGTGTGCTTGTTCTATGTATTACTACTGGACACTGCATGTGTGCATGGACCTCCTCAGGGTTAACACATCAGGGTCGAAATAATTATGCAAAATGAAAATAACAATCCCTCTGATGATGGTGTTCCTTAGAGCAGTGATAGGCCCTGTATGAAAAACGAGGAGGCTTAGATGTCCTTACATAGAGCTTTATAGCCTGGGTTTAATCAACCCAATAGCTCCTCCCCACCGCACAGCACAGCAGGGGAATCCCCACAAACTCCAATATAGCACTCCAGGTCCCAGGTCTGTGTTGACAGTAGACTCCTACTTATCAGGCATCTCTAACTGTGGATCCTCCCTTACTCCTCCTGTCCTCCTGTGTACCTGGCCACGCCTGAGTACCCCCGGGACACTCCTACACCGCATGGGGCTGACTCCAGTATAGTACAACCTCCTAGAGCCGGCCACCACTGGATCCACAATTGATGAGGACAGTGTTGACTTAATTATCAGATCTTTGTAGTTGATAAAGGACTTAATTGGACACTTGTAGTTGATCAGAGCTGAGACTGATGTCGATACTGATCAATAGGTCCTGTACCAGCAGGAGTTGTGCCATGCTTCTTCTGTATGGGTGGACACAGGGTACAGGGGGTACAGGGCAGGCTGGTAGGGTGGTGTATAGGGTGTATAGACTGGGCACTGGTTTAGTCCTCTCTATGTGTGTAAGTGGCGTGGTGGATGGATCCCTGTTAACTAACAGAGGCAGGCAGCATGGAGGCAGGACTCCTAACAGCGGCAACTCTTAATGATGATAGCCACCATGTGTCCGTCTGTGTGTGAGTGAGTGTGTGTGAGTGGGGACTCACTGTATACATGTATCCCTGTACACCAACCACCCACACACCCACACACATACAGAGGTCCGGGGGAGTGGTGACTGTATGTGGAGGGGGGGGGTAATGTTTAGAGTACCCAGTACACCATACATAATGCCACTCGTTGGACCTGTGCCACCATGCTGGTCTGTGGTAAAGGGTGAGGGGTGAGGGCCAGGAGAGGGAGAGGGAGAGAACCAGAGAGAGAGAGAGAGGGAGAGAGAGAGAGAGAGAGAGAGAAAGAGAGAGAGGGGGAAGGGGAGAGAGTGAGATGGGGGAGGGGAGAGAGAGAGGGATGGAGAGATTGGAGAGAGAGAGAGGGAGAGAGAGAGAGAGATAGAGAGAGAGAGAGAGAGAGAGAGAGAGAGAGAGAGAGAGAGAGAGAGAGAGAGAGGGGGAGGGGGGAGAGTGAGGGGAGAGGTAGAGAAATTGAGGGAAGTGGCCTTCACTTTATTCTTGACTATGCAGGTTTATCTTAAACCTTAACCAGAAGGATAATTATGTTATGTTATCCAGCATTATCACATGACATCATTTACTTTGTAAGAGCTGTATGCTGCAAACAGGTCCTGGACCTATACCTGATAAAGCTCAATTTACCCCAAAGAGAGAGGGAGAGGGAGGGGGTCCAAAGATCCAACAACAACCCATACTTTAGTTTAGTACGCCCACCCACCCACTCACACTCTCCAGGGATCCGACCCCTTTACATAGTCGACCTCTTTATTTGCATTACTCAAATGAAAGGACGCCAGGATTTAACAAGTTTAATTCAAGTGAAGTATATTCACAGTGTTTGCCAATAAAATGTCTGCAAAATGGGGTTTTCCCTGCGGAGGTCGCTGGATGGGGGGGTGTTTGAATACTTACTGTATATTTATATAGTACCCAGTGAACAAAAGAACGTTTTTGTTACGTTGTGAAATAACGTTCTTTTACGTTATAATTATGTAAAATGTTATCTCATATTCTTATATTATGGTTCACAAAGGAACGTTTGTATTCACAACGTTATTCAATGTTATTCATAAGGCAATGGTTTATCATGCAAATGATAGGAACCAAAACCATAATATCTACTGAACAAATAGTTTATGGGGTGGTCTTCTTTAAACTTTTCAAATAACCTCAAATATCTATGTCTTTACTGAATATCTATCTATAGGAAAGGGGTGGCATATGAGGTAATATCTGATAAAACCGTGGGTCCACCAATGAAAGCTACACATGGCCCCAGGTGGGAGTCGAACCCAGGCATGAATGATAGATCCAGCTTCAATGCCAACACTCTACCCATGCGGCCAGAGAGAAAGGTTGACATCTAAAACTTAAATCGTTTGTTGCATGATAGAATACTTCTTAATGTCAAAAGATGACGTACATAATCGTGGCACTGAAATTTGGATGTTTAGTTCATCAATGCAATATGGCCTTTGTCGTCCAGTCACCTCACATCCGAGCAACTCTTGAAACCAACATACATTTGATTTATTGAGTCCAAACACTGGACGGAACCCCCTTGCTCCATTGAAATTCATCACTCAATGAGGGTATGGTACTCGATAAGGGTCTCAGGGCCGTGACGGCCTGATTAGCCCTTATCAGCAGTGGTTATGGTCTATAGTGGTCATGACTTGTATTTCATATAGATAGAAAATGTATCCAATTTCTCAATTATGAGGGAACATGTGAGAATAAACTCAATGATGCACCAATGCAGTGCCAGCAAATTAGTGGATGAAGGGATGAATAAGATAATGCTCAGGGAACATTCCCAATGTTAGTGAATTTTATGACTTAAGCCACTCAAAAAAAAAGGTTTCTCATCACAGTGCACATCATAGAAATCAGGTTCTGAGGAAAACTTTTTTTGTTTTGCTAATTTTTGATGAAAAGCATGATAAGAATTGACAAGTATTGGCATATTTGGTATCAAATTAAAGCTAATATATGTACACCCAGTAATAAAATGGGATTTCCCCACTTTGGACAATCTTGATATAAGTTCTTAAATACTAAAATGTGAATTTTGGCCAGCGAGTAAATTTTATTTTTCAAAAAGCCTCCCTCGTCATAATTCCCAGTCCTTGGCGTCGAGAAAGCTCTTATTTTTGGAGTGGCCTTGTTCAGAGTTAGACAAGATGGCACTTACCGACTGTAGTGAGGGTGTTGGGCTGGAAGTGCTCCCCAAGGAGGGATCTGAGCAGGGTGGACTTGCCGACAGTCGACTCCCCGATCAGCAACACCTTGTAGCACACATCATGGTCCTTGACAACCGGCCGCGTGGTCTTCTTTGTCTTCATCTTCTTCTTCACGTCCAGTTTCCTGGCATGTTTCTCCTTCAGCTTGCGGATGTAGTCCCACTCTGCACTCACATCAAACTCTGCAGTCACAGGACTATTCCCCTTCTTCTCGCCCTTCCTCTTCCCATGAGGCTGACCTCTCTTTGTCCTCACCCTCTTGTTCTCTGACACCACATCACAGGCCAAGTTTGTCTCACCAGCCTTCATTCTTACTGGCCGAGTAGGTCCCTTGGTTCTCAACACTGGCCATCTCTTTGTCCTGTTTCTCTCCACTTTCTGCACTTTCTTCACCCTGATACTGTCATCCCACTCCCAGATCCCACTCCTTTCATCCTTCTTCTTTGTCTTACTAAAAGACCATTGCAGCGATCTCCTGCTCTGCCGCCTCTGTGAGTCTCGCTTCATCTTCTCCAGAATCACACCCATTGACCTCTTCTTCTCCCTCTTCCTCCTCATTTTCCTGATCGGCCAATGGAGGAACCTTCTCTTCTTACTCTTCGACCCATGTTTCAATTTTTCCAGCAGTTCAATGATAGTCTCATATCCAGTACCTTTTCTCTTCCTCTTTCTGATTGGCCAATATAGCCTTCTCTTGTTCTTTGACTTTTTCTCAGGGGCACTTTTCAATTGTTCAAATATTGCTTTGATTCCTCCTTTGTCTTTCTTTTTGCTCTTTGCATTATTGAATGGCCAAAGCAGCGGTCTGTGTTTCCACCCCTTTTTGTTTGTTTGCTTCCCTGTAGTGTCCAATGTAACTGACCTGTGGCCAGTACCGTCTACCTCTGTCCCTCCCTGCGACCTTCCCTGTGACCAGGGTGGCCATGTCTTGATGAATCCCATCTTCTTTGTCTCTTTCACATTGTCCGGACTCTTATATGATGAGTCATATCTATCCCCCTTCACATGTCCCTTTATGAGAGGTCTACTCTCCCACTTGGTCCCCCGTGGCTGCCCACTACCAGTGTCCAGGAGTGTAGCGTTGTCTTTACCCTTGCCCCTCCCCTTTTTAAAGGGCCATCGTGGTAATCTGTCCCTCCAGCCCTTCCTGCCTGTCCCTTCTCCCACACTGTCCAGTGGCACGCTGCTCCTCCCACTCTCCTGCCGACTCACCTTGGTAAGACCCCATTGTAATAAGGTCTTTCTCCATCCCCTCTCATCTGGCTCATATTTAATATTGTCCAACAGAGCAGGGTTTGGTGTCTTCTCAGTGACTTTGGGTTCTATCAGTGGCCAGTGTAGCAGTGTCTTCCTCCAGCCCCTCTCCCCTGTGTCTTCTGTGTCCATGCTCATGTTATCCAGCCCCATCTTCCTGGTGCCCTGGAGGCTCAATCTCCTGGTGCTGTCCATAAGTCTGCCACTGGTGGTCAGGAGGCCCATGCTGCACGCCATGTCCACCAAGTTGTAGACCTCAGTCTAACCACTAAATACCATATAGCACTAACCCTGGTGATGTAGTCTGCTACTGGAGGTCAGCAAGCTCATTCTGTTGCCTGTATCAGCCCTATACCTAGTATAACTACTATATGTCTCCAAAGGTCTTACTACCCACTATATGTATAAGTCCCAGTATAGGTATAAGTATCAGCAGCTGGTAGTCCCATAGTGCAGGCCTTGTGTGTATCAGCATATAGGATGGTGCCTTATATCTCAGTATGTAGCTATATAGCTGTGAGTGTGCACACCTCCTGCTGCCTCATCTCCCACTCTAAGTCTGCTATATGTGTAGACCTTCTCTGCAGTGTGTGGGTGCTGGGGGTGAGTGGTCAGACTGGGGCTGCTATGTATATAGATGAGCTGTGAGGGTCAGCCGTGATAAGCCGGACCCTGTATACACTCCAGAGACAGCCGTCACATGGCCATGTAGCAGTTCTGGAGTGCTCAGTTTTTGATGTGATAATAGGGTGGGGGCGAAAATCCCCCCCCCCCTAGAGGAGTAGTAATTTTTGCCCCAGGGGCCCAAATTCGGGGAAGCACGCCCCTTTTAAAGCGCAGGAATAGTGATGCGCAAAAATGGGTGAAATCATTTTGACCGCCCCCCCCCCCCAAGAGGGGTCAAAGCTTTTACCCCCCCCCCCCCTTATTAGCAAATGATCAGTCCCTAAGGTTGATAAAGCTGAGTGGGGGGGGGGGGGGGACACCATCAGGGGTTGTACAAGGATAACTGTGGTGCTGTGCCCCGGTGCTGTGCACACAGACATGTTGACGCGGCCTCACCAGACTGTGTGATTCAATTCTAATATCTTAATACGAATCAGCCACCACCAAAATGAACCATTTAAGGACAAATGTCGCTAAAAGTTAACGACAGCATTTGTCGGCATGATGCACCAATGCAGCCCAGGTGAGTAACTCCCTGGTGCATCATGCCGACCCTATGGGAGTGTCTCAACCCCATAGGGTCGACATGATGCTTGAATGTAGCACTGGCAAGTTACTCGCCAGGGCTGCATGCATGCATCATGCCGGCCGACCAAAGGCTTAAAGCATTAAGGAATCATGCTGCCTTTAAAGGGTTTAAGGCAAAAAAAAGGGAAAAAGATTTTTTCTTTTTATTTGGCAATCGTTGAATTGAGAGTAATGAGACACTTGTTTGTTTCCCCAAAAAGAAGTTTGTCCAAGATGTTATTTCTGAAATCTCATAATGTAGGTTTTAGTCATTAGAATAACACAGCCTCTAGGCTACGGTCTAGGTGGTAACAATATTCCATCTGACAGTGGTGGGTCCAGGATTTTGAAAAGGGGGGGGGCTATTGGAAAAATTACCCCCGAACCTATGGACCAAATTTTACATTCCAAAAAAACACATAAATTTTGGTAAAAAAAGGGGGGTGCCCCCAGGCCCCCTTTAAATACGCCACTATTCCGCTCATAATCTGAGTTGTTTAGTCTGCTGCAGCATAATTATGCTCGGCCTATTCCATGTTTTGGATCCCCAGCTTTAAAGGATTTCCATTGCATGTCGTATACCTTTTCTACTGACCATGGTCAGACTCCTGCGAATAACCCATTGTACAAAAATAGCCAAGGGTTATTTTTGTCATATTATGTTTTGACCTTTGCGTGGGTTGGCTGCCTATACATTCGTTTTATCCAGGCAATAATATGTTTGTTATTTGTCATGTTTGAAACTGAGGTAAATAAGATGACAAATTCAAATTTAAAAACATCCTCCATGATGTTGTAGTTCATCAGTTTTGACATGTTTTTTTTTAAATTAAGGGCTAGGTATGCGCTATGAATTCATTTGATTAATCCAATAAACTGTCCAACGATCTGATATGAGTATTTAAGAGGCTAGTAAAATATAAAACGTTTGCTCCGAAGATGATTATATCTGCTGCTTCCAAGTTCGGGGAAGTGAACCCTAAGAGAGGTGAGTACCAGGGCGAGGTGAGCCCATGGGATAACTGGATACTAACCAGAAGTGAATTCCGTGGACATCTAAGTATCAGAGAGAAGTGAATACCAACCATCCAATCTTCCCACATACATCTCTTGGAACTCACATCTGTATAGATGGAGCAATTTTGCGTGTTTTAATTAGACACATATTATAATATATTCCCTCCCGATCCTTAATGAAGGTGCTGCTATTCAGGCATATATATGACCCAGATAGCAGAGAATAGTTATAAAATGTATAGCTTATAAAATTTAATGCTGACCATTAAATGTTTACAAACTACTCAACCCCGATCTCTCGTCCTGGACATACCCGCGCCCCCCCCCCCCCCATAAGTCATGGGGACCAGTATACCGAGGTTGCAGGTTCCTTAGTAGGGGGCACCATTGCTTGATCTGGTAACTGGCGAGATAAGCACTGATGCAGCAATCACAATGGGTACACGCTGTTACATAATGCCCCCTAAGAATTCTGCAGTGAAGGCCAGGGAATTATCTCATTGGTTGATAATTCATCCAACTACATGCCTATACCCCCTCCATCTGTACCCTAAATTGCTAATATCAAAGAGCAAATAATACTAAGAGGGTCCACTTTTGTGTTTACCCATAGGTTAGCATCGTCCCTCATCATAAAACAACCCCTCAGAATGTCCAAAAAGGGTAATAATAGTGCTTGGAATTTAGCTCCAATATGTATCAACTCTGATCATTCTGTAAACTGTTAAGATTTAGGATACCTAGATGACAGATATAAGATACCTAGACGACAGGATTGACAGATTGACAGGATTCTACAGTAAAAGTCGTGACTGTGTGTGCCGACAGCACCATACACACAGGTAGCGCTGGGTCCTAATTAGCCCCCCCCCCCCCCCCCGTCCGTCCCCCACACAGAACCACCACACTGGTGCAGACTGGACTTTGTCCAGGTCCGGGTAGTGTGGTTTCCTGATGTGTCACGAGGGAGCAGCCCCCAGGGATCACGTCTCAGTCTCCTGGGTGCATGTGCTGCAGAACTGGAATCTGACACTTCCTGCATTGCCAGGATTCCCTAATTGGAGAATCAACTCATGAAATGACAAACAGCAAAACGTTTGTTACAAAATGGTGCAATAATCTTTGAATTGTATATGATTTAGTTTAATGCAAACATGGAAAAGAAAATACAATTAACCCTTAAAAGACGGATGTCGCTAAAATATGGCATTTGTTGTCATGATGCACCAATGCAGCTTCAGCCATTGCTGCATTGGTGCATCATGCCAATCCTTCGGGAGTGTCTCGACCTCATAGGGTCGGCATGATGCTTGAATGCAGCACTGGCGAGTAACATGGCAGGGCTGCATTCATGCACCATGCATGACGACCAAGGGTGTGATGCATTAAGGTATCATGCCATCCTTAAAGGGTTAGGACCGAAATTCTCCAACCCAGTTATATTGGCAATGATTCAAGATTTGTCTTTTTGTCATATTTATATGTATTTATTTGAGTTCACTATAACATATCTGATTATCGGATTTCGACAAGAAATGAGGAGGGTCAAAAATGTCCAGCTTGTACATGCAGGACCTGAATTTGGCAATGTTCTCTCAAGAACTGCCTCCATTTCCTCATTTAAATTTCTCTTTGGAGAAAGAAGGTATATGAGCAGTCCTTTTACTTTGCTGTTAAAAGCAGCAAAATATTTCCGAAAAAGTGATATTTTCCCAAAAAAGAAAGATTGACCGTGTGATTGAGATCACACTAGACTCAGGGTCAGGTAGAGGTGTGAAGGGAAATGTATCATTTATCATAGTAAGAAAGAGAAAGGGTGCACTCTTGTATTAATGGGATTCTTAAAGATGTGACCTTTGACCTTGATTTTGACCTTTTTTGACCTAGATATCATCCTACACATAACAGAAATGGATTCAGCACCTTTGGTTTACCCTAGTCCACTATCCATATCCATCCATTGCTCCCCCTATTATATCCTGGCTGGACCGTTTCGGATAGCATACCCAAATTGTGCGTCACAAGTCAGGAACTGACAACTACCTATAGGCCTGCACCACACAACCTATAGGTCGCATGACGCAGGTGCCCTAAGAAAGTCACACCGAGTGAGGCAAGCCGCGCAAAAAAAGGGTATACTCGAAAAAAATGTGTACATTGACTTTTTTTTGGGGGGGTACTTGAGCCCAAATTCTAATTTTCATGTCCCCCGATATTGGCTATCTATGTCTTTTGTCCTCTCACCTCTATGTCCGACACACACTGAATAAAAAGCTCCCATGTCCATATTGTAAATAATTACCCCAGTAGAGAGAGGGGGAGGGGGGTACTCACATTTTCATATAGTCTTTGTTGCGATACGTGCATTGTCAGTGCAAAGTGAATCAGGGTTATCACAACACTGATCTGTTACACAAATAATATCAAGTAACCTCCCCTGTAAATTACCTCTAGTACTTAAGTGTTTGATAGATGTCTGAAAAAAAGCGTCTCACCTACTCCTCCCATAGAGATAGCATTGGTTGTCACGAACTATCCAAATTTGGGGTTATCGGTTATCTACACGCTCCCATAGAGCCCTATGCTGAAGCAAATTACCAGCAATTACTGCCTAATATTATTTTTCGTTTTTTAGGGGGTTACAGTTGGAATTTGTAAAAAACAAATACACCATTAGATAGATATTGTGGAAAGTGATCTAATGACACCATGCAAGATGCAAAGAGTGAAATATTGAGCAAATGGGAGCAATATTCATTTTTTAGGGAAAAGAGGTCTCCAGAATCGTCTCACTAGACTCAGGGTCTCCCCTGAGTCAATTAGATCTAATTCAAAAAGAAAGAAGTGAGGTCGGCCCTATCTGAACAAGGTGAGTCAGATGACTGAAAACCCACTTTGTTCTGAGCTCAGTGACAGTATGCTATCCTCACCTATTGTGTAATAGGGCAATATGTTTACAGCCGAGGTACCTCTCAACCCGCCCCTCAACCCGGCCCTCGGCCCCCTCGGCTCCCTCACCACCCTTACACCTGGGGCTACAGACCGGATGTGTTTGTACTACTGCATTGTGGGAGGTAATTGCCCAGTGTAGGTGCCACCTTTGATGTATCTCACCTTTATCTTTACATTTGTATGTAATACCATCATTATACGCTGTCCCTGGGACGTTGACCTTTATCTCTATATTTGTGTGTTATACCACCATTATACGCTGTCCCTGAGACGTTGACCTTTATCTCTATATTTGTGTGTTATACCACCATTATACGCTGTCCCTGAGACGTTGACCTTTATCTCTATATTTGTGTGTTATACCACCATTATATGCTGTCCCTGAGACGTTGACTTTTATCTCTACATTTGTGTGTTATACCACCATTATACGCTGTCCCTGAGATGTTGACTTTTATCTCTACATTTGTGTGTTATACCACCATTATACGCTGTCCCTGAGATGTTGACTTTTATCTCTACATTTGTGTGTTATACCACCATTATACGCTGTCCCTGAGATGTTGACTTTTATCTCTACATTTGTGTGTTATACCACCATTATACGCTGTCCCTGAGATGTTGACTTTTATCTCTACATTTGTGTGTAATACCACCATTATACGCTGTCCCTGAGATGTTGACTTTTATCTCTACATTTGTGTGTAATACCACCATTATACGCTGTCCCTGAGATGTTGACTTTTATCTCTACATTTGTGTGTAATACCACCATTATACGCTGTCCCTGAGATGTTGACTTTTATCTATACATTTGTGTGTAATACCACCATTATACGCTGTCTCTGAGATGTTGCTTTATATCTCTGCATTTGTGTGTAATCCCACTATTATACTCTGTCTCTCAGATGTTGGCCCGGCCTACACTGATATTCTTTGGCTCCCTTTACGACCAATCCCTTACTCACTATAGTGCCTGACCAAGTTAGTAATTTTAACCTGGGATAGCCACTACAGACTAAGGGCCAGGGCTTTTAGATTATCTGTGTACTTTGACCATAGCATTGCCTGTGTTTTAGCGCTCTTTTAGCATGCTTTAATGCTCTTTGCTTAGTCTTGCCCAGTGTGCATGCTTGGTTGACCTCTGATTATCTAATAAAATAAATGTTTTCATTATGGGATGAGCTGTTGTATTCTACAGCCAAACTACTCTT